>CM055120.1:218674519-219274519 GCA_029206835.1 Rana muscosa | reverse complement strand
AGGTCGCCGCCTTACACACCTGGGAATGAACGCCTGTTGTTGGAAGGCCCAGGAGGCACCAATCGCCCTGGTTGAATGCACAGTGACAGGAAAAGGAGGCGCCCGCCCCTGTAAGGCATAAGCCTGAAGCACGATCTGTCTTATCCACCTAGAAATGGTGGTCGACGAGACCGCCAGGCCCTTTGTCGGACCAACTACCGACCCACACAGGGTGTCTGACCTCCGAAACGAAGCCGTAGCAGACAGATACACCCGCAGAGCTTGGAACACGTTCAAGGAATGCAAGCAACCTCTTTGGGATGCGACGGCCAAGGACACAAGGACGTAAGCACAATGTCCTCATTTAGATGAAAGGCCAAAGCAATCTTGGGAAGAAAAGAAGGCTGTGGGCATAGCACCGCCTTATCCTCATGGAGGATCAAGTAGGGAGACTTGCAAGACAAGGCCGCCAACTCAGAAACCCTCCTGGCAGACATAATAGCCACCAGAAAGGCTACTTTCTGAGGGAGTGTCAATAGGGGAATCCCCCAATATTGTCAAACAGCGGTTTCTGAAGTAGAGCACCAGATTTAAATCCCACGGCGGCAGTGGTGGTCGAACCGGAGGGGCCATACCCCGCACACCCCCAGTACGAACGTACTCACCAATGAATGAGCCGCCAAAGGTCACTGAAATGACAGCCAAGGCAGACATCTGCCCCTTAATGGTGCTTAAGGCAAGCTTCTGATCCACTCCACGCTGTAAAAACAGCAGGATCCTGGAAGACCGTATACGCATGCGGATGCCACCCCATCTCCTCACACATAGAGATTTAGGCCCTCCACATGCGATGATAAATCTTCCAAGAAGATGATTTCCTCACCCTCAGCATGGAGGATATTACCGAATCCGACAGGCCTCGGTCCCTTAGCACCTGACTTCCAACAGACATGCCGTTAAAGCCAGCGACTGTAAAGCAGGATGAAATATAGGACCTTGCGACAGAAAGTTCTCTCGCATCGGCAGTCGCCAAGGAACATCCGCCACTAGTCGTACTAAGTCGGCGTACCAGGGACGCCGAGGCCATCTGGGGCCATTAGAATCACCGGAATCCCCTCGGTCTCCACTTTGCGAAGCAGACGAGGAAGAAGTGTTAGCGGGGGGAAGGCATAAATAAGCCAATACTGTCCCCACTGAGCCACCAACGCGTCTGTTGCGTTCGCCCAGGGATCCTTGGACCTGGCCACAAACCTCAATACCGTCCGATTGAGACGAGAAGCCAGGAGATCTACATCTGGTGAGCCCCATCTTAGACAAAGGAGCCGAAATACATCCGGACATAGTGACCATTCCCCTTGGTCCAGCATCTGACGACTTAATTGGGTCCCTTGCCAGCTTCTTACGCCCGAAATGTACACGGTTGATAGAGCCGGCACGCACCGCTCTGCCCACCGCAGGATGTGAGCGACCTCCAATGCTGCAGCCGAGCTCCTTGTTCCTCCTTGATGGTTGACATATGCCACCGCCGTAGCGTTGTCTGACTGGACCCCGACTGGGTGTACCTGCAGCCTCTGCGACCATGTGGAGAGGCACCGCCTGATTGCCCGAAGGTCCAGCATTGATCTGGAGGCGGGATTCTTCCTGTGTCCAGCGACCCTGTGTCGACTGTACGCCCCAAACTCTCCCCCAACCGGTCAGGCTGGCGTCCGACTTGATCACTGTCCAGTGAACAGGAAGGAACGTCTTTTTCGGACCGAAGGGCCGGAGACCTTCGTCACCAGATCAGGAAATCCCTGACTAGCCGGCTCACCCGGATTTAGCAATCCAGAGACCGCAGAGATTTTGTCCCACTTGGATTAGGATCTCCTTTTTGCAAGACTCGAGTGTGGAATTGAGCATACGGTACCGTTTCGAAGGTGGCTACCATGAGACCCAGGACTTGCATGCAAAAGCGCAGCGATGACCACCTGCGGGCAGTAGTGTATTTAGGTTTTTTGCTGCCCTAGGCCTGACTAAACTCGTGCACCCCCTAATTTAAATATGACCCACCCCTTTCTGTTAAGGCCACACCCTTTGCTGTTTAAGACCCGCCCTGAAATTTTTGAGTGGGGACACTAGTTCTGAGGGCCTGGGGGGGGGCAATGAATTTCCCTAATTTGCATAGATTTCCTCCCACTTCCTGTTTTAGCTATGGGGCAGGAAGTGAAGGGAAATCTCTGCAATGGGACAGGGATGGTAAAAAATAAACTGACGGGGGCTGTATCCCTCCCTTACTTTATCCAAAAAGAAAAAAAAGTATGCTTAAAGTGGAACTATATTCAACAAATTTCTGATAATTTTATGGAGAGGACTAAGAAGATATAACCATGCCAATGGTGCAGCAGAGAACATATGGCACAGTGGGGAAGGTTATTGGTTCAGGATGATAGGACAGTCAAAATTAGAAGCAGCGCCCCCCCCCCCCCACAGTTGTGGAATGCCGGCTGTCCACATACCGGAAGCAGTGCGGCCACTTTATGGGGGCGCTAGACTAATTTGCCTCTCAGCCCAGTCTGTCGCTACACTAAAGCCTCGTACACACGAACGAGTGTCTCTGCAAAAACCAGCAAGAAACTTGCTGGCAGAGATTTTTTGCCGAGAAATTCGTTCGTGTGTATGGTTTCTCGTCAAGAAAAGCGACAAGAATCTCGACGAGAAAATAGAGATCCTGCTCTCTATTTTCTCGTCCAGATTCTCGTCAGCCTGTTTCTCGACGAGAAAATTGTGTGTGTGTACACTTACCTTTTCGCCGGGAAGCCCGCGCATGCTCGAAATGACTTTGACGCATGCGCGGTAGCTTCCTAGGCATAGGTAGGGTGAACCAAGATGGCGGCGACGGCAATGAATGTGACGAGCGCATGCTCGTCGTATTCGATGACGTCACCGCGTTCGCTCCATTCAAAGAACCGCGGGTTCTTTGAATCGAGCGTGTGTACACTCGGCCGGGACAAGTTTCTTGTACAAGAATCTCGTCGAAAAAAACGACATGTTTTTTTCGACGAGAATCTCGGCCGTGTGTACGAGGCTTAACAGTGTAGCGCATGCCGGCAGAGACTCTTTCCGTGCTGCCCCCTTCAAAGTGCTGCCCTAGGCCTGGGCCTTGTTGGCCTAGGTCAGGATACAGCATTGCCTGCGGAACGCCAACATGTTCACCGCAGCCTGAAGAGTCTGCAACTTGTCCGAAGGGAGAAGACTCTCGCCTCTGAGGAGTCTAGGATCAAGCCCAGGTACTCCAGGCATTGAGTCAGCACCAACCCCGACTACTGGAGGTTCAGTACCCAACCAAACTCCCGAAGAGTCTGACTGGCGATCTTCACATCCTCCCTTAATTCTGAGGCGGAAGCTGCTCTCAGACGGAGGTCGTCCAGATAGCCCACGATTGCGATCCCTCGCTGCCTCAGCAAGGCCAGGATCGGAGCGAGCACCTTGGTGAAAAAACTCTGGTGCCGACGCCAGGCCAAAAAGGGAGAGCCACAATTAGGTAGAGCTCGTCCCCTACCACAAACCCCTGATGCCTGACGCATATGGTGACTGCAAGTATGTGTCCTTGATGTCCAAGGATGCCAGAAAATCCCCCGGATGAATTGCAACGACCACAGAGCGAACTGATTCTATCCTGAACCTTTGTAGTTTTACAAAGCTGTTGAGGGCCTTGAGATCCAGGACCGGACGGACCCCTCCCTTCTTTGGGACTACAAACAGATTAGAGTAGAATCCCTGAAACCTTTCCGGCGCCGGCACAGGTACTATCACCCCGAGCATCAGCAGGTCTGGTACTGCCCCGAACAAGGCGTCCCGGCGCGCCGGAAGAAGATGAAGGTTGGAGGGAAAAAAAAATCTGTTTTGGTGGACAAGAGAGAAACTCCATCTTGTACCCCGATGAAACCACTTCACAGACCCCACTGGTCGGAAGATAGGGAGGTCCAGCAAACTGCAAACTCTGAGGCGACCCCCCCACCCGAGAGTCGGGCGGGGGCAAACCTACATGCTGCCGCAGAGTTGCTCGCAGGCTTGTTTGGCTTGCGAAAACCAGGTATGCTTTTGTCCCTCAGTGGGTACCTTGTCGGCCTGGGAACGCTCACCTGCGGGCCCGGGTGGACGAAAAAAAAAACGCTTGTGCGCAGAAAAGGAGGGCCCTGGCCTATGGCATGGCTCCTTACCTTTTCTGGATTGTGATAGCAGTGTGCTCTTACCCCCAATGACATTTTTAATAATGTCATCCAGCGAGGCTCCGAATAGCCTCTCACCCAAACAGGGCAATCTGCCAGAGCCTTCTGGGACGTCTGGTCCGCGGACCAGCATTTCAGCCAATTCAGGTGGCGTAGCCCCCCAGCAGATACTGAGGCTCTGGAAAGCACGGACCCCTCCTGATGTATCTAAGGCCGCATCGCAGACATACTTAAGGCCATGCACCAACTGGTCTGTCAGTTCCACGCAGGCCGGGGAAGCCTGTTGCTTTTCTTTCTCGTACATCACGGGACACAGAGCGACATAGTCATTACTATGTGGGTTATATAGATACCTTCAGGTGCTGGCACTGGCAACTTCCAAAACCGGAAGTACCCTCCCCTATATAAGCCCCTCCCATCCGGGAGTACCTCAGTTTTTTGCCAGTGTCTAAGGTGTTGGCCAAGAAGTAACATGTGTTTTTCACTGAGCTTGCGTACAGGTTCTTTTGGGCCTCAGTAAGCTATTCCGGATCCGACCAAAAAAGCTTCATAGCTAAACGGTCGGTACCCGGGCCTTGCAAAGAGAAGAGCAAGGTTTTGCCTGTAATGCCTCTCTTAGGAGGGCTGGACCCTGGGATCCAGAGCTCTGGTCATACCCACGACCAAGATGTTTTCTGTGCAGGGTGCTATACAGGTCCAGGGGAGTGGAATCCTTGGGAACCCGGTCCCTGAAGGTTTAATTACAATGCCTGCCGTGATAGGTGAAGTTTGGGCTTCTGTGGACCAAACAGAGTCCTGCGGCGAGGAAAAGGTAAGTGGGGGCCCTCAGGAACTTGGTTCTATTGGGGGACCCCCAAGCCTATTTTGTCTTTCTGCCTGTTACCTAAGGTATTCCCGCTAATATTCTGTGCATGCCTGTTACTACTGAGAAAATGTAAAAATTTTAATAGTAGGCAAGAAAAAAAAAAAAATGTAAGACCGCGGTACCTGTGTTAAACACTAGAGGCCGCTATGGTTCTTTTTCTTGTAATGTGGATTTTTTTCTTCCAAAATCAAATTCAGGCAGTTGGTAAGTTCTCTGCTGGGAAGCTGTCTCCTCTGCCCTGTTGCTGCGCTCATCCATCCTCGGGCCCTGCGGCAGGGACCCTGGCTCCCATCTAGCTCCTTATTTTTTTCAAAAAAGAGCGCCGAAGGCGCACGTGCCCGCGCGCGAGCGCGAACACGCGCCTCTATATATAGAGGCGATCTGGAAAAAGGGGCGGAGCGGGTGGATGACGCTCGGTGTGCGCCGCGGCGCTACTGCGCATGTGCGGGCGTCCAGCGTGTTTAAAAGCACAATCACAGCTGGCTATTGAAGTGCACAGACAGAGCTAGCAACAGTAAAAAGGCACACAGAGGCGGTTGATGCAGGCATCCCCTAGAAAGGCACTTTAGTAGACACCAACTGTTATATAGCAGCAATTGTGCTAGACTATTCTCAGTAAAAGTGGTGTATTACGGCTGGAATACCTCAGCTTTGGGCTTAGGAATATGCCGTCCAGAAGCTCCGGAACTGAATCTTCCAGGAAGCGAAGGGGGTCTCATCGGGCTCTGAGGATCTTGGGCATGCTTCTGCTGCACCAGTCTCCCCTGAAAATTCAGAGGTAAGTGACCGTAGAGACCCCGCAGGGGTACTTGGTACTGTGGCTGTCCTCAGTTCACCTGCTCCTGTGTATGTAACAGAGGAGGTTTTTTCCTCAGCTCTGGGAGGATTAGAGAGAGATTGTCAACATTGATCGCTGCCTCCCTGTCACAGGGAAAGCACGCCCGATCTCCGTCTCCTCCTTCAGAGTGCCTGTTAGCAGAGCAACAGTCCTATACAGGGATCGACCTGCCTGAAGGGGATCAGGATGAGGTTGATTCTGTTATAGAGGAATCAACAGTGGAGGAACCTTTCTCAGCATCTCAAGCGGAAAGATTATGGGTTCAGTCTCTGACTAACATGGTCCGATCAGCATTTAAAATGCACCTTGCGGAACCATCAACCACTACTGTCTCCTCGTTGGGGTCGCTAAAAGCCCCCAGACTGTCTGTTTTTTTCCACTTCACCCTTTACTGGAAGGGCTCATTTACCAGGATTGGGAACATCCTGAGAAAATATTTACTCCCCCCAAGAGATTTCCGGTGGTCTATCCCATGGAGGATAAGTTCATCAAAAAATGGAAGGTCCCTACAGTGGACGCAGCCATCTCTTGTGTGAATAAATCACTGACATGTCCAGTGGATAATGTCCAAATGTTCAAGAACCCAATAGATAAAAGATTGGAGTCCTTATGAAAATCTGCTTTTTTCTACAGCAAGCTTGGTGACACAACCAGCAGTGGGGTCTGCCAAGCAGTGAAGGATCAGTTGAAACAGGTCTTAAGGGACTTGCCAGATCAGCAGGCCCTTGCACTAGCTGATCTACCTAGAGCCTTATGCTTTGCGGTTGATGCCATAAAGGATTCAATCCATCAGGCCTCCCGCCTTACGCTGTCTGTAGTACATATGCGCAGGCTTCTATGGCTCAAAAACTGGTCTGCTGAAGCTCCCTGTAAAAAATGGCTGGTTAGCGTCCCATTTCATGGTGAACGCTTATTCAAGGAAGACCTGGACAAATATATCCAGAAAATTTCCAGCGGTAAAAATACACTCTTGCCGGTTAAAAACAGAGTTAGAGGTCCCTCTTTTAAGAGGATTGCTTCTCCAGTCCCTGGGGCATCGGCTGTGAAACAGTTCCGACGGCCTCCTCGGTCAAATCCCGGGGGTAAAAATCAGGGACAATCGCAGGGTAATGAGAAACCCTGGGTCCGAAGAGGTACAAAACCTCCCCCAAAGTTAAATTCATTGAAGGGTTGCCCCCACTCAGTCGGGTGGGGGGAAGACTCCAGTTGTTCGCAGAGACCTGGCGGGACACGATCAGAACAGATAGGTGCTCTCCGCAGTATGTTTGGGATACAGATTGGAGTTAAAAGACTCTCCTCCTTCCCATTTTTTGAGGTCAAACGTGCCAAGGGATCCCCGGAAGAGAGAGTCCCTCCTGTTGGCACTAGAACAACTATTGCTCCAAGGAGTAATTATGGAGGTTCCCCTGGAAGAATGGGGGTTCGGGTTTTACTCAAACCTCTTTACAGTCCCGAAGCAAACGGGGACGTGAGGCCCATATTAATTCTAAAAGGGCTAAACAAATTCCTGTATATCAGGACTTTCCGGATGGAGTCGATCCGATCGGTGGCCACTGCCCTACAAGGGGAGGAATGGTTAGCCGCGATCGACATCAAAGATGCTTATTTGCACATTCCCATCTTTCCAGTCCACCAAAAATTTCTACGCTTTGCAGGAGAAGGGCGCCATTTTCAGTTCAGAGCCTTACCGTCGGTCTGGCCACAGCACCACGAGTGTTTACAAAAATTCTGGCCCTTTATTGGCCAATCTAAGAACACAAGGTGTAATGATAATGGCATATCTAGATGACTTGTTGCTGATAGACCACTCAGTGAAAAAACTAGAAGTGGTCGTTCACAAGACAATCAAGTATCTGGAATCTCACGGTTGGATTATCAACCGAGACAAGTCAGCCCTAAAACCAGTCAAAAGTCTGGAATACTTGGGGCTAAGGCTGGATTCAGGCCAGAGAAAAATGTTCTTGCCTCGAGAAAAGGTGTTGTCTTTGAGAGATTTGATCCACCTAGTGGGTGCAAAAAGACAGCCGTCCATACGCCTGTGCATGAGGCTGCTGGGAAAAATGGTGGCATCATTCGAAGCAGTACCCTACAGTCAATTCCATTCAAGGAATTTGCAAAGGGCTATACTGTCAGCCTGGAACAAAAAAGTTCAGGCCCTAGACTTACCAATGTCCTTGTCCCCTTCCGTTCGCAAGAGCCTCCGTTGGTGGTTGGTTCTCCAGAATCTGGAAAAAGGGAAATCCTTCAGTCCGATTTCTTGGAAGGTGGTCACTACAGATGCCAGCCTTATAGGCTGGGGAGCAGTACTGGAGCAATGGTCTCTCCAGGGCAGATGGTCGGATGCAGAAAAGGCCCTGCCCATCAATCTCTTAGAGATACGAGCAGCCGGTATGCCCTAGTAGCATGGACATCCAAACTCCAAGGGTCCCCTGTCAGAATTCTATCAGACAATGCCACGGCAGTGGCATATATCAATCATCAGGGTGGCACCAGGAGTCGTGCAGCCCAGAGGGAAGTAAATTACATCCTGAAATGGGCAGGAAGATATGTCCCAGCCATATCCGCGGTATTCATTCCAGGAGTGGAGAATTGGAAGGCGGACTTTCTAAGTCGCCAGCAATTATGCCCAGGGGAATGGTCCCTTCACCCCGAGGTTTTCCGGACAATATGTCAGCGGTGGGGAACACCGGATGTAGATCTGCTAGCATCCAGATTCAACGC
Source organism: Rana muscosa (assembly GCA_029206835.1). NCBI lineage: Eukaryota > Metazoa > Chordata > Amphibia > Anura > Ranidae > Rana > Rana muscosa. The sequence goes on along the minus strand of CM055120.1, from coordinate 219,265,908 downwards.
AAAGGTGGACAGGTTTGTCTCTCGGACAAGGGATCCCCTAGCTTGCGGCTCGGATGCTCTAGTGTTCCCTTGGGATCAGTTCAAGCTGATATATGCATTCCCACCGCTACAATGTTACCTCGATTACTCCGCAGAATCAGGGTAGAAAAGAAACCAGTGATTCTGGTGGCTCCAGCGTGGCCCAGAAGAGCATGGTACGCGGAGATTGTAAAAATGTCTGTGGGGAGTCCTTGGACTCTCCCACATCGTCCAGACCTGCTTTCGCAAGGACCGATATACCACCCTTCCTTACCAGCCCTAGGTTTGACGGCCTGGCTATTGAAGCCCACATTCTAAAAAAGAGAGGGCTCTCTAATCCTGTGGTATCTACCATGATCAATGCCAGGAAGCCGGTATCCAGGCAGATCTACTATAGAATCTGGAAGGCGTACATCGCGTGGTGTGAGGCCAAGAAATGGCATCCACGTAAGTACGTAATAGGTAGGATTCTGGACTTCCTACAGTGGGCTGTAGATAGGAAGCTTGCCTTGAGTACTATCAAGGGTCAGATTTCGGCCTTGTCAATATTTGTTCAAAGGCCCTTGGCTTCGCATTCACTAGTCAAAGCTTTTATACAAGGAGTGATGCGTATTAGCCCCCCGGTTAATATTCCCATATGTCCATGGGACTTAAACCTGGTTCTGTCGGTTCTACAGAAACAACCATTACAGCATATTTCCTTGGTTCTTCTCACCAGGAAATTGATTTTTCTAGTAGCCATTTGTTCGGCTAAAAGAGTGTCGGAATTAGCAGCTATGTCCTGTAAAGAGCCATATCTGGTTGTCCATAAGGACAGAGTAGTGTTACGTCCTCATCCAGCCTGTCTTCCTAAGGTGGTATCGAGGTTTCATTTGAACCAAGATGTGGTTCTTCCTTCTTTTTTCCCCAAACCAAGCTCGGTAGAGGAAAAGTGATTACATTCTTTGGATGTAGTAAGAGCAGTTAAAGCTTATCTAAAAGCCACTGCTCAGATTCGCAGAACGGATACTTTGTTTATTCTGCCGGAAGGCCCCAGAAAGGGTCAGGCAGCGTCAAAATCTACTTTAGCCAAGTGGATTCGACAGGTCATTGTGCAAGCCTATGGCTTGAGAAGGAGACCGCCTCCGTTAAAAGTTAGGGCGCACTCCACGAGAGCAGTTGGAACTTCATGGGCAGTGCATCACCAGGCCTTCCTGGCTCAAATCTGTAAGGCCGCAACATGGTCTTCAGTACACACGTTTACTAGGTTCTACCAGGTGGACGTTAGAAGTCAGGAGGATGTCACCTTTGGACGCAGTGTGTTGCAGGCCGCAAAAGATCCTCATGTCTGATAGCGCTCAACTTATGTATGGTGTATCCCCCCCCCCTCATTGGGCATTGCTTTGGGACGTCCCACATAGTAATGACTATGTCGCTCTGTGTCCCGTGATGTACGAGAAAGAAAATAGGATTTTTATAACAGCTTACCTGTAAAATCCTTTTCTTGGAGTACATCACGGGACACAGAGCTCCCACCCCTCTTTTGGGGACACTTATTGCTTTGCTACAAAACTGAGGTACTCCCGGATGGGAGGGGCTTATATAGGGGAGGGTACTTCCGGTTTTGGAAGTTGCCAGTGCCAGCACCTGAAGGTATCTATATAACCCACATAGTAATGACTATGTCGCTCTGTGTCCCGTGATGTACTCCAAGAAAACGATTTTACAGGTAAGCTGTTATAAAAATCCTATTTTTTAACTCATGGTGCATCAAATTTTTGCCCATTCAGTAAGTGTCAGTGACACCAGGGCCGTGGCCAACATTGGCCGCAATGCTGACCCCATTACCGTGAACATGAACTGGGCCACCGCCTCGGCCCTCCTGTCTGCAGGGTCCTGAAAAGCAGGGATCCCCTCCACCGGAATCGTGGATATCATATTTAACCTGGATACCGGGGAGCCCAGAATCGGGGGAGATGTCAATTTTTCAGGAAACTCTTCCCAAAAGGGATAACGGACTGCCATGCGTTTCGGGCTGCGGCCGTTCCCATTCTTTGTATATAAACTTATCAAAATAAGCTAGGTAGGGAAAAAAACCCTAGCGGTGTGCGCCGGCTTGTGGGACCCAGAAGGGACCGACACCTCAGTAGATGCCCTCGCCATATCCTCCATTCTTTTGGGGATCCCGCACCCGGTGATAAGTGCTCCAAAAAGCGCCTTCCTGCGCTGACCCGGACACAGAGTCCTCCTCACTGTCTGAATGGTCCTGGTCCGCATCTTCTGACACATCAGAACAGGGGCCGTTTGCAACAGCAAGGCCACAATCTGAATCGGAGCATTCCCCAGAGGACGGTGGGGGGAGGGGGCATTCTTTTACCCCCTTTGCGCCCGCAAGCCGCCTCCACCCTGGCAACAAGGACTCCAGGACCGCCGACAAAGCGTCCATAGGCACCGCAGGTGCGGGGGAACCGGTTGCCACCACAGGGATGTCTGGGGAAGAAGCGCCAGCTTCTGAAACCATGCTGACCTGTGCTCGTCTGACACCCTTCTGGGACAAAGTCAGGGCGCACAAACGTCCACCCTCCTAGCTGCTACCGACCAAGGCACCCCCCCGCAGGACTCACCACCCTGACCCAGGCATAGCGCTGCCGAGCTGCCGTCCACTCTCCCCTGTCAGTCACAAGGTGTCCTGTGTAGTGTGCGCCGTTCAGAAGGAACATTCCCAGTGCTAGAGGCAATAACCAAGCTGGGGCTACAAGAAAATTGCCACTGGCCGCCTCAGCAAAACGAGCGTGGGCTACAAAAAAATGGCCACCTGCCGCCTCAGCAAAATGAGCTTGGGCTAAAAAGAAAATAGCCACCGGCCGCCACAGTAAAAACAAGTGCGGGCTACAAGAAAATGGCCGCTGGGCTATCTCTAAGGTAAAAGAAAATGGCCGCGAGTACGCTGACTCACCACGCGGAGGCCTTCACACATGGACATACCGAGACACCCCCTATGGAGAGCAGACCACCCAAACCCAGCGCAGCCCCCAGCCAGGACTCAGAGCCCCCCCCCCGGAGGACCCCCAGTTAGGTTCACAGCAGGCCCAGCCACCACAGAGCATGGGGAGGAGGGAAAGGACAGGGAGAGAAGAAAGGGAGAGTGAGAGACCCCCTAGTCGACCTCCCCAGGAATGCCCAGCTGTTCCATCCTGCCGAAACAGGCGGAACCCTACTTACCTTGCCTAATTATGTTACAATCTGTATTCTGTAATGTTTTTAAATAAAAATGTATTGAAAGTGAAAATACAAATATCTCTTTGCACAGGGATATGGAGATTCAAAGCATATTGGATATATAAACCTTATTTTGATATGGAATAACCTTAATAATAAGTTCCATAATATAAAAAATGGTGTAAATTTAGTAGGCAATATAACTGTAACGGCACCCCAAGTACAAAAGGGGTTAAAGCCGTTAGGATATTCCATTCCCGAACACCAAGGCAGCTACCGACACTCCTGTCAGGCGAACAAGACCCATAAGAATAATTCTCCCTTAATAACGAGATGAAGCTCTGTCTTGAGGTGTAAGCAGGACTGACAATCTTTATTGAAAAGGCCACAAGTTTTATACACAGTTAAAAGAGGAGGTGCATCATGTTTCTCTAGAAATACACCTATGACCAGACCTAATTAACATGCTAATTACCTAATTCCTTTTAACAGCCTGGCTGTTTCAGAGTTTCCTAGCCTGGCTGTCTCCTGAACTTCAATACACATTATCACAGAAATCGTTTCATACAATACAGGGTTAATTAGCCCAAGCCCCCGTGAAAGGATCCTAAGAAGTTAGTCTGGATTCATTAACATAGCAACAAACAACAGACAGGTGTCTGGGGGTGATGACATTAGCATCTAACAGTATGTGTCCCAACTGTATGAAGAGTCACTCTCTTTCTAATATGGCATATATCCTGGGAGATATTGTGGATAAATATAACTGTCCCATTCCAAGTAATCCAAGACATATTCTTAATGTATAAAAGAAAAATCAGACAGCGCAAAAACAAAAACAAAAAACCCTAATAAAAGCAGCTGATCACGGAAAGGTCAATATAAAAGTCCTTAGGCAGAGTACATATGAAAAGCAGTGCAGCGCTAAAAGTTAAACTAAAAATAGCATCACAAAACACTCCAAAAACGATATGTAGCAAGATGAGGCCAGAGGGTGTTGAAAAGGCAATAGAGGTGTGAACTTCTTAGACGGAAACTGGGGTTCTGTAGTCAGTCACTATACATCCCAACATAAGCGTCTCCTCCCCCTGAAGCACAAACCGCTCACCTGAACGAATGGACCTCTGAGCAAACAGGTCAATCACGCTGTCCCTTCTCAAGGGTAGTGGTAAGATGTTGTCTTCACGTGGGGTCCTTCTTTAAATCTCTGCAGTCAATAAGTGGTCTCCAAAAACTCGCTCATACAGAGAGGATCATGTAAAAATATAAAGGAAACGCATAGTGCTCTCCATATATAAAAAGCGACACATTTATTCCAGTAAATAAAAATACTCACAAACATGGCACTATGACCTAGTGCATGGCATGAAGTACATATAAATAAAATATATATATATATTCCTAATGTCCAATATTTTCTTGCTCACCCTATGCCCCACTGGACATAGAGTGATTTAGACATAAGAAGTGCATGGGGATCTGAAGCAAGGGTATCCCATACTTTCTAAGGGATTCTGGGTTCCCCCGGCCCTCCCGTTACAATAACAAATGAGAAACTCCCACAGGATCTAAGAATACCCTCATTAATCTATGAATCCTACCACTGCACCAAAAATAGAATACCGTCTACTAAAGCTGCCACTTAAAATAATAAGTAAAAATTAGAAATTAGTAAATCTACCACAATCTTAACAAGAGAGGTAAATAGTGGCGCTAGCACCTATTGCACTAAATGACAGCCAGTGATAGAAAAAGTGCAAATTGAGATATATATATATATATATCTCAAAGTCCAATATAAGTATATCCACCGTTGGAACAGCATAGCAGTAAGTCCATGCAGGATCAAAATGGAAGATATCCACTCCACGTGTCACCACTCCCCCATAAGATGTACACTCACTCGCAATAATTGCCTCACACTCTCATGCTTGGCAATAAGGCATTGTACCCCTCAGGGTTTTGAACAATCCCAATGTATACCTTCAGTATATATAAAATACAAAAGAACACTCCAATAGTGCAAATAACGTCTGATAAAATTTATTAAAAAGACCCACAGGTATTGCACTCACATTTGGTCAAGCTATAAAATCGCATTTGGTATTGAGGATCCAACATATCATGGCCGTGGTGGGCCCAGGGCAACAACTTTGTGTCTCACCCCACCAAAGTCAATCTCCTAGCAAGACATCACCTTTGGTGCTGCGTGTGAAGTCACTTCTGGTTGCCGTACAGCCACGTTATGATGACATAACAAATGTGAATGGAACTAAAAACTAACTTAAAATCTTGTAGCTTGAGCTATGTTAGTTATTCATATAAAAAAGTTATATTTGCTGCATATCCAATTTTCCATTACCAGGTTTGTTTTCAGAATGGGTGACAAACCAAAGTCCATTGAGCAGTAAGTAGGTCCTCATAAAAAAATTTAAACTGATCCTGCTAAAGGCAACACCCAATGACACAAATCATTCTGCAAGACCTCTTTAATGGCTTTATGAATGCCTTGGTCTAATGCAAAGCCTTTGTTAGCACTTTATATTGGGCAAACTTCCTTAAAGTATATCTGTCACCATGCCACTTTTATTAGTCACCTTCTAGAGGTCTCAAATAGTGAAGAGAGGCAGGTAAAGAGCACTTCCTAAAGTAGGGATATGTATACAGTAAAATGTAAGCACAATTTCCCAGAAGAAAGGCATCACAAATATGCCTGGCTGCATACCAAAGGAGAAATTATGCTACCAAGCTTGGTACTGCTTACAAACCTCTCCAAGTCCTTGGTGCAAAATTATATTACAATATTATAAAATTGATAGAAACAACAAAATATATTACATTTTGCCTGTAAAGCACAACTTGAGACGTGGTTGGCAAGTAACATGTACTTTATGTATCCGTTTAGTTTCCCTACCGAAGAGCAATTTTATTAAAATCAAAGTATCCGAGGCCATTCATGTCAGCAAAGATAATATTGATGTGTGAAATGAAACAGTAGTGCTGTCCTATAGGTGCCTTTTTCAATTTCAATTTTCAGTATTATGATGATAAATACAATTATGAAACTGCCCCTTTAATGTTATCAGTACAGTATAGTAGACTACACACCTTCATAGTTATACATAGAGTATATTTAGGGAAAGACAAAAATTGGCAAGGTCATAATTGCATGCCTTTGGGTGATATAACTTTTTATATCATGAAGATATGCATTGTTTTCCTTTTCTACTGTGTGCACTCAATGACTGAACAGTGACTTGGCTAGAATTTTGCAGCACAGTATGCTTTAGCATGGTTGTTTGCGGTACAACTTCAGAGTAGGCAGGAAAGCGTAACAACCCTACGGTAGAACAGAGTTAATGTTTGTCACCCTAGGAAAGGAAGTTCCTGTGGATGTACCTTGCTGGTAGAATCTTTAGACATGGTTTAACTGAAGGCAGTAAAATGGGAAAAAAATAAATAAACCTTTTTAATATGCAAAAAAATATACAACTTACATGATTTAAAGCTGAATTCCAGGTATAGATTGTATTGCATAGTTACATGTAAGTATGCATATACCATACCTGTGGCACTGCTGTGGAATGTGAGAATCACTCTAGTAGTGGTTGTCCCATAGGTATGACATATGCATACTTACATACTTTAAAGTGGTTGTAAATCCATAGGGCCCTTTCACACCGACTGTCCCATAAGGTCCGCCTGTCAGTTTTTCAGCCCATTCAGCTCCATTCAGCCCTACGGAGCGGCAGGTGTCAGTGGTGAGATGTCCACTGACATCCGCCGCTATCCGATCTGATCCTGTCCGCCAAATCCAGACAGACGGTGGTCCTATTTTCCATGGGATCAGATGAAAATGGACAGGCGGTCCAATTTCTTCTGATCTTCCCATAGAGGAGAGCGGGACTCTGGCAGGTCCGTCTCTGCAGTGAGCAGAGACAGACCTGTCATCCGCCTGCTCATCGGGAATCAATGGAGCGATCCCCCGCTGAGCAAGCGGAATCCGTATAACATACATACATATAACCAGTGAAGTGACTGGCCTCTGTGATACACAGAGATGAAACATATCCTCCAACATAAGCTGTTCCTGTTTTCCTGCAGTTTTCTTTACATATGTGCAGAATTTAAAAATCTTGTCTAAGCTGTCAGAAAAAAGAAGGCGGAACGCTCAGTGGCGGCTGGTGCTCAAAATTTTTTGGGGGGTGCAAACAAACTGAAAAATTAAACTGTTAGTAATTCAGGGCTGTAAATAGCCATTTATCAAGTGATTATGTATCATTACTGCTAGATAAAACTGTGCCCATCATATGCCGCCACAATGTGCCCATCATATGCAGCCTTACTGTTCCCTTTAAATGCAGCCTCACTGTGCCCGTCAAATGCAGCCTCACTGTGCCCATCAATTGCAGCCTCACTGTGCAAGTCAATTACAGCCTCACTGTGCAAGTCAATTGCAGCCTCACTGTGCAAGTCAATTGCAGCCTCACTGTGCCCATCAAATGCAGCCTCACTGTGCAAATCAATTACAGCCTCACTGTGCAAGTCAATTACAGCCTCACTGTGCAAGTCAATTGCAGCCTCACTGTGCCCATCAATTGCAGCCTCACTGTGCAAGTCAATTACAGTCTCACTGTGCAACTCAATTACAGCCTCACTGTGCAAGTCAATTGCAGCCTCACTGTGCAAGTCAATTGCAGCCTCACTGTGCCCATCAAATGCAGCCTCACTGTGCAAATCAATTACAGCCTCACTGTGCAAGTCAATTACAGCCTCACTGTGCAAGTCAATTACGGTCTCACTGTGCAAGTCAATTACAGCTTCACTCTGCAAGTCAATTACAGCCTCACTGTGCCCATCAAATGCAGCCCCACCATGCAAGTCAATTACAGCCTCACTGTGCAAGTCAATTACAGCCTCACTGTGCAAGTCAATTGCAGCCTCACTGTGCAAGTCAATTGCAGCCTCACTGTGCAAGTCAATTGCAGCCTCACTGTGCAAGTCAATTGCAGCCTCACTGTGCCCATCAAATGCAGCCTCACTGTGCAAGTCAATTACAGCCTCACTGTGCAAGTCAATTACGGTCTCACTGTGCAAGTCAATTACAGCCTCACTGTGCAAGTCAATTACAGCCTCAATGTGCAAGTCAATTACAGCCTCACTGTGCCCATCAAATGCAGCCCCACCGTGCAAGTCAATTACAGCCTCACTGTGCAAGTCAATTACAGCCTCACTGTGCAAGTCAATTACAGCCTCACTGTGCAAGTCAATTGCAACCTCACTGTGCAAGTCAATTGCAACCTCACTGTGCAAGTCAATTACATTGGTTGGCCAAAAATCGGATCGTGTGTTTGAGGCTTTAGTGTCAGGAAAACTTGTCAGAAGTAGATCATGCTAATAGCAGAGGAACAAAAGCAGCAGACAGAAAACACACTTATTGTATACACAAAAGAAGATCAGGCACTAGGATGATGATACATGTATGAGCCTTAACACAAGTGACAACACAAACTTAAGGTTGTTGCTGCTTTAAAAACCCATATAGATAAACTGTAGCAAAGATAACTTGTTCAGTATAAAAGCATACAACCACATTTAATCCAGGATAACCATTGGTTGCTCAGTCTAGCATTGCACATCGTTTACTGCTTGTCATAAGCCCAATGCTAGATTGAGCAATCAATGGTTATCTTGGATTATACGTAGATGTTCACTTTTATACTGAGCAAGAAATCACACTTAGCTCTCTTAAAGTGGTTGAAAACCCTTTACAACCACTTTATGCTACAGGTAAGCCTATAATAAGCATGGTTTAGGAGATATCCCCTGTCCCCTGCATGTGCCGATGTCATCGGCACATGCACACTATAGCAAACTGAAGCAATGGCACGTATTTGCCGTTGCTTCAGTCAGTGTGCTGTTACCGGCATGTGCAGGAGTGATGTCACCGCGGCTCCGGCCAATCACAGCACCGGAGCCGCAATACCCGGAAATAACCCCCGGGAGAGATGTCGCCGGCCGGAGGGGGGTACGAGGACTGCTGGGGGGGGGCTTCAAAGAATATGCTTTGTTCTGAGGTTTACAACTACTTTAACTATTTGGATGCAGATACACTTCCCTCCGGAGCAATTTTTACATTTTTTACACACTTAAAATCTGCATTTTTGGCTATAACATTAATTTAAATCCCCAGAGCATTATATATTTTCTGAACACAGAGGATGTGTAGAACGAAAAGATAGCAGTTGTAATTTTTTATGCTGCATATTTGCACAACTGTTTATCAATTCTATATTTAAAAGAAAAAAGTACACAAAAAAAATAGATACCAAATATGTCAACGAACACAGATAAGCATTACTCAAGCCAGGACCCATGCAGGAGCTGGGAAGACTGGTGTCCAAGCTTGTACTGTCTCCATACTTATGTAGTATACAGCATCCGAAAATAAGATCCAGCCAGCAACTTAGTATCATCCAGATATGGTGAAGTCTATTAGCTACATGGTCAGTACAGTATGAATATACTAATCTGTTTCGGCCGTCAGGCCTTACTCATCGTCTGAGACCTGAGGAAAGAGGCCACGCCCTCTGAAACACGTTATCATTAGCAACCATCAGCATCAGGTGTCAGTGTAGTCCAGTCAGGTTCCCTTTTTATCAGAGGACTTCCGTTATGAGCGGGCGACTCACGTACAGCTTGTCAGCGGCTGCACGTCATCCCACTGGGACTACTTATCACCGCTCTGTCTGGACCCTGCCTGGAGCCCTGTGTGCCCGAGCCATATCGCAGCACAACTACAGACGCTTTTGATCTAAGAACACAATGTGAGTGTTTAGTGTTTCTTTGTTACTTTGTATCTCCATTCATTAAATTGTGTTGCACTAGGGGCTGGTGTGCTCCATCTCTTTCTTTGTATCTTACTCATTGTCCGTCAGGCCTCCTGTGACAGCTGTGTCCCTCGGACACAGCGGATTACTGTTACTGATATCCGGTAACCGGGTATCATGTGATCGCTATAATTGGTTATAACGATTACATGATAACAATATAAACTACTTGTCATGAATGGATTTCCATTTATGAACAGCTTGCTTACTGTTATGATCTGTGATTGACCCAAAGCAATCACATGGTACCCGGCTACCTGTACTATGTGATTAGCTTAGCCAGTCACAGATTACAACCATAAGCAAGCTGTTCATGAATGGTTATCCCATTCATGACAGGTCAAACTATTGCATATACAGTGATCATCACTGTATAAGCAATAACAGTGTAAAAAAAAAAAAATCCCTATACACCCCCTCCACCTGGGTAGTACAGTGTCACTATGGTGACAGTGAGCTACTCTAATGACAGGATGTAAAATAAAAAGTAGTGCTTTTAACTTCCTATGCAATTACATTGTTGTCATACCCTTAAAAATAACATTTTGAGAGGAGTTTACCCTAACAGCCATAATGCTTTTTCTTACTACAGAAGGAGGTAGAAACATAGAAATTCCCAGAATAGGATTATGATGTTACTTTTATTAGAATATTTTCATCCCTAGCTTGAAAGATCTTAAAGTCTACAAACCAAAGACTTTCAGGATCTAATATATGTGTAAAAGAGATTTGAAAAAGTTAATTTAAAAGAATACTTACAATTCAAAATGCAACAGTCCCATCACAAATAATATAAATCTAGTAAATAAATTGATATACTGTACCTGACTTGGAGGGCCATTGGGAGCAAACCTAAGCCTCTATGTCAAGTATATCTGTAATATGAATTATTTCATACGTTTCATACTTTTGATTCATGCTTTTATATTTTTAATTTTTTTTTCAGCAAAGTAACCTGGTCCTAAACTCTTCACTGGGCACTTAAACCCCTTAATAACCAGACCAATTTTCAGCTTTCAGTGCTCTCACATTTTGAATGACAATTACTCAGTCATGCAACACTGTACCCATATGAAATTTTTGTCAATTTTTTCACACAAATAGAGCTTTCTTTTGGTGGTATTTAATCACCATTGGGTTTTTTATTTTTTGCGCTATAAAAGAAAAAATACAGAAAATTCTGTAAGAAAATAAAATTTTCTTTGTTTCTGTTATACAATTTAGCAAATTTAGTAATTTTTCTTCATAAATTTTGGCCAAAATTTCTACTGCTACATATCTTTGTTAAAAAATAAGTACAAATTGGTGCATATTATTTTTTCTTTGTGAAAGTTCTAGAGTCCACAAGCTATGGTGCCAATATCCAAAAATTGATTAAACCTGAAGTACTGACGGCCTATCTCAATTCTTGAGACCCTAACATGCCAGAAAAGTACAAATACCCCCCAAATGACCCCTTTTTGGAAAGAAGACATTCCAAAGTATTTAGAAAAAGGCATAGTGAGTTTTTTGAAGTTGTCATTTTTTCCCACAATTCTTTTCAAAATCAAGATTTGTTTTTCTTTTTACAAAATTGTCATATTAGCAGGTTATTTCTCACACACAGCATATGCATACCACAAATTTCACCCCAAAACACATTCTGCTATTACTCCTGAGTATGGCGATACCACATGTGTGAGCCTTTTACACAGCGTGGCCACATACAGAGGCCCAACATGCAGGGAGCACCTTCAGGCATTCTGGAGCACCCAGGCCAATTCTGACATTTCTCTCCTACATGTAAAAATCATAATTTATTTGCTCGAAAATTGCATAAAACCCCAAAACATTATATATCTATCTATCTATATATATATATATATATATATATAGATATATATATATATATATATATTTTAGCAAAGACTCTAGAGAATACAATGGCGGTCGTTGCAACTTTTTCTCTCACACGGTATTTGCGCAGCAATTTTTCAAACGTGTTTTTAAAAAAAAAAAAACTGATTTGTGCTTTAAAAAAAATCAAAACAGTAAAGTTAGCCCAATGTTTTTGCATAATGTGAAAGATGAAGTTACACCGAGTAAATAGATACCTAACATGTCAAAATTGCACAAGCTTGTGGAATGGCGCCAAACTTGGCTACTTAAAAATCCCCATAGGCAACGCTTTAAATATTTTTACTGGTTACATTTTTTGAGTTACAGAGGATTTCTAGGGCCAAAATTATTGCTCTCGCTCTAACATTCGTAGCAATACCTCACATGTGTGGTTTGAACACCGTTTTCATATGTGGGCGGGACTTATGTATGCGTTCACTTCTGTATGCGAGCACACGGGGACAGGGGCGCTTTAAAAAAAAATAAAAAAATGTTATTGTTCATTTTACTTTATTTATTTTAGTTTGACACGTTTTTCCCCCCCAAATTTTTTTTTAACACAAAGTTGTCCATTTATACAATATTTCTAGCACATAGCATGTACATACCAAAAATGACACCCCAAATAGATTCTCCTACTCCTCCTGAGTACGACGATACCACATGTGTGAGACTTCCACAGCCTGGCCACATACAGAGGCCAAGTATGGCCAAGCATGGCTGGGTATGGCCGAGTATGGCTGGGTATCGCAGAGTATGGCTGGGTATCACTGAGTATGGCTGGATATCACCCAGTATGGCTGGGTATTGCAGAGTATGGCTGGGTATTGCAGAGTGTGGCTGGGTATTGCAGAGTGTGGCTGGGTATTGCAGAGTGTGGCTGGGTATTGCAGAGTGTGGCTGGGTATTGCAGAGTGTGGCTGGGTATTGCAGAGTGTGGCTGGGTATTGCAGAGTGTGGCTGGGTATTGCAGAGTATGGCAGAGTATTGCAAGGTATTGCAGAGTATGGCAGGATCTTGCAGGGTATTGCAGAGTATGGCAGGGTATTGCAGGGTATTGCAGAGTATGGCAGGGTATTGCAGAGTATTGCAGGGTATTGGAGGGTATTGCAGAGTATGGTAGGGATGGCTGAACAGGGATGGATCTCTCCCCTTCTCCTACTGTACCGATCGGTACAAAGAGGGGAGAGAGGAACCGGCGTCATGACACGGTTTGTTTACAAGTGATCGCTCCGTCATTTGATCACTCGGTCATTTGACGGAGCGATCACATGGTAAACGGCCCCTATCAGCGGGCATTTACCGTGATCAGTGATGCGCCGGGTCCTCTTGACCCGGCGGTCACGGACACTCCCGTGTGCGCGCTCCAGGGGGCGCGTGGGAGTGCGATTCTGGGAGGACGTCAATGTACGCCCTCCCAGAGTTAAAAAACCGGCCAATAGCCGTCATTCGGCTATGGGCCGGTTAACCTGGTCATAAACTCTTCTGGATGCGTGTACAATGGCCAACCCCACCTGGCAGTCTCAAGGCTTGCATCCTAAAAAACAAAGAATAGCTAGCACAAGGGGTTTCTTCATGACTCCAGATTTGTGAAATGTGAGAATTTAGATCTAAAACATTGCAGTGATAATTTACCACCCTCTGGTACATATGGATGCACTACTCTTCTTCGGAGAAGCTTGGTAACAGGCTCATACTAAATAGAATTTTACGTGTGTAGTCTCATTTTTAAACGTCAGAGGAACTTGTGTCCACCCCTAGGTCTTCTTCTCTTTCTTTCTTCTATTCTCTTTCTTTGCTCTCTCGCTCTCCTCTCCATGAATATGGTTACGCACCCTCTAAAACTTAGTAGTTGATGGTTAGAAGAGACTTACAGTAGAGGTAGCAAGTCAGTCAACAGTAACCCTACGTTCACAACTATGCGTTTTTTGGTGCGTTTTGCAGAAACGCACTACAGTCCATTTAACATGGTTTCCTATAAATGTAGTTAACATCTGTACATTTTGCGGCGCTGCGTCAGGAAAAAAAATTATGCGCTCCCCTAAAACCATTTGTATGGATTTTAAGGGGAGGAACATCACGTCAAAGTTTTTCTTTTAAAATTGAGTGGGGATCCCCCCCCCCCAAAAATCTATACCAGACCTTTATCCGAGACCAAACGCTGCTAACAGCAGACGACTCATCGGTTGTTAAGGATGTGGCGGCCAGCTTCCCAGTCCGCTCCTTAGCAACCAGCTATACACAGTGTGCTTAAAGAAAAAAACGCAAAGTGTAGCAAAAAGGCAGGTTTAACCACTTAAGCCCCGAACCATTTGGCAGCCTAAAGACCAGAGGACTTTTTACAATTTGGCATTGCGCTGCTTTAACTGGTAATTGCGTGGTCATGCAAATGATGCAATGTTGTACCCAAACTAAGTTTGCGTCCTTTTTTTCCCACAAATAGAGCTTTCTTTTGATGGCATTTAATTGCTGCGATTTAAATTTTTTGCGATATAAACATAAAAATAGCGAAAAGTTTGAAAAAAAAAATGATATTTTATACTGTTTGTTAGAAGAAAAATCCAATAAACTCAATTTTAGTCATACGTTTAGGCCAAAATGTATTCAGCCACATGTCTTTGGTAAAAAAAATGTCAATAAGCGTATATTTATTGGTTTGCGCAAAAGTTATAGCGTCTACAAACTAGGGTAAATTTTCTGGAATTTACACAGCTTTTAGTTTATGACTGCCTATCTCACTTCTTGAGGTGCTAAAATGGCAGGGCAGTACAAACCCCCCCCCCCCCAAATGACCCCATTTTGGAAAGAAGACACCCCAAGGAAATTGCTGAGAGGCATGTTGAGCCATTGAATATTACATTTTTTTGTCCCAGGTGATTGAATAATGACAAAAATATATATATATATATATATATATATATATATATATATATATATATATATATATTGCTCACACATGCCATGGGCATATGTGGAATTACACCCCAAATACATTCTTCTGCGTCTCCTGAGTACGGGGATACCACATGAGTGAGACTTTTTGGGAGCCTAGCCGCGAACGGGACCCCGAAAACCAAGCACCGCCTTCAGGATTTTTAAGGGTGTAAATTTTTAATTTCACTCCTCACTACCTATCACAGTTTCGAAGGCCATAAAATGCCCAGATAGCACAAAACACCCCCAAATGACCCCATTTTGGAAAGTAGACACCACAACCTATTTGCTGAGAGGCATGTTGAGTCCATGGAATATTT
This sequence comes from Rana muscosa, assembly GCA_029206835.1. Lineage (NCBI taxonomy): Eukaryota > Metazoa > Chordata > Amphibia > Anura > Ranidae > Rana > Rana muscosa. Next base: position 219,250,670 of record CM055120.1, on the reverse strand, counting down.
TATATTTTGCACAAAGTTGTCACTAAATGATATATTGCTCAAACATGCCATGGGCATATGTGGAATTACACTGAAAATACTCACCATACCTCTCAGCAAATAGCTTAGGGTGTCTACTTTCCAAAATGGAGTCATTTGGGGGGGGGGGGGGTTTGTGGTATTTTGACATTTTATGGCCTTCGAAACTGTGATAGGCAGTAAGTAGTGAAATCAAAAATTTACATCCTTAGAAAGCCTGAAGGCGGTGATTGGTTTTGGGGTCCTGTACGCGGCTAGTCTCCCAAAAAGTCCCACACATGTGGTATCCCTGTACTCAAGAGAAGCAACAGAATGTATTTTGGGGTGTAACTTCACATATACCCATGGCATGTTTGAGCAATATATCATTTAGTGACAACTTTCTGTAAAAAAATAAAAAAGATTTTTTTTCCATAAACTTGTGGCAAAATATAAAATATTCCATGGACTCAACAGGCCTCTCAGCAAATAGCTTGAAGTGTCTTCTTTCCAAAATGGTGTCATTTGGGGGGGGGGGGGGGGTTGTGCTATCTTGACATTTCATGGCCTCTGTAACTGTGATAGGTAGTGAGCAAGTGAAATCACCATTTTACGCCCTTAGAAAGCCTGAAGACGGTGATTGATTTTTGGGGTCCTGTACATGGCTAGGCTCACACATGTGGTATCCCCGTACTCAGGAGAAGCAGCAGAATGTATTTTAGGGTGTAATTCCACATATGCCCATGGCATGTTTGAGCGATATATAATTTAGTGACAACTTTGTGCAAAAAAAACAAAAAAACAATTGTCTTTTTCCCGCAACTTGTGGCAAAATATAAAATATTCCATGGACTCAACATGCCTCTCAGCAAATAGCTTGGGGTGTCTACTTTCCAAAAAGGGGTCATTTGGGAGGGTTTTGAACTGTCCTGGCATTTTATGCACAACATTTAGAAGCTTATGTCACACATTACCCACTCTTCTAACCACTTGAAGACAAAGCCCTTTCTGACACTTTTTGTTTACATGAAAAAAAAAAGGGAAAATTTTATACTTACCTGACGGTAATTTTTCTTTCCTGATGCAAGCATGACAGCATATACGTATGGGAAGGCTCCGCCTCCCTGCCCAATTCAGGACCGGTTATATTATAAAAGTAGGTCTCCTCCCTTCCTGCAGTATTCTCGTAACTTAGTATCACTGCGAAGGCCTTTATTATATTTTCGTGATATTTTTATTTTATTTTTATTTTTTTTTATTTTTTTGGGAGGGGACCTATATGCTGTCATGCTTGCATCAGGAAAGGAAAATTACCGTCAGGTAAGTATAAAATTTTCCCTTTTCCTGACACAGCATGACAGCATATACGTATGGGATGTACCAAATCACCAGACAACAAGGGTGGGTACTGCTCAAGTGTTTAAGAGGATTAGCTCTATCCCCACTAACGACTGAGATGTATTGTAGTTAAGACTGCTGGGTCCACAAGAATGGACCCCCAAACGCGTTGAATGTAGACCAGGTCGTAGTTTACATATTAACTCTGGAGGAACTATTCTGGAGTTCCGTCAATGCATGCGCAATCAGACTGGAAGAGCGGTCTCTGCCCTCATCTGATGGGTTTTTCCTAGTCATCTAAGCTTTGACTAACTTGATCTGCACCACTGCGATTGTCTTCGTTAGACAGTGATTGTCTTTTTCCGATGCCGTTAGGCCTGATGAGTCCATCGTTTTTCTCCTAGAGGAAGGGCCAATTCTATGTCTCTTTTAAACCTTGACTATTTTCAATGTTCGTGGTACTTCAAACACTTTAGTTTGGATATGACAGAAGGCTGATGTTCTATCCCAGATTGCAAAGATACCAACCTTTGTATAGTGTTGAGGAAGAGACTAGAGCCATTTTGCCTGATAATTTCAGCAACAAGGTAGTTTATAGCTTGACACTTGGATGTCTGAGATCTTTCTAGACCTATTCGCCAAAAGGAATACTTATTCCATGTTACTGGCCATATTTAGGATGTCCTATCCCTCTAAATGGAGAGTGAGATAATGTGTCTCACACTATTTGGAAGACTAAATGGGAAAAAGAATAACTTGCCCAGGTCTTTGGAATTGGTTGCTAAGATATGCAACCGTTACTGGATCCCACCGTTACTGGATCCCACCGTTACTGGATCCCACCGTTACTGGATCCCATAGAGTGAGGACACGACTGAGTTTCATGTATCCTTTAATGCCGTATCTAGGCTTACTTGTATACAATGCAATCCTTACAGTAAGGAGTAGAGAATTCCATCCTTTAAATTCTGTAGGTTTTTCTCGTATCTAATGTACTTGAAGTTTGGAGTAGGCGCTCTGACCTCCATAGGATTTCAAACACTAAATGGTGAGACCTCTACTTCTTGGTCTCCAGCCTCTAGATATAACTTGTATGAAATTTGGAAGATACCGTTGGCTACGCTGTATGAGGTGTTGAATCTCAGGAAGGAGAATAGGAGGAGGTTCTCAGATCTGAGACTGTACCCGCGGATATTATGGCCTGCAAGCCACAGGGCAATTATTGTTATCACCACCGAATGACTGCGAATCCGGATAAGGATCCTGGAGAGTATTAGGTTTGTTGAATATACATATTGGCTAATTTGCCGACCCAGTTGGCTGTCATTAGTTTCTCTGCTTCCATCTCTGGGAAGCCACCCAGGTTACAGTCAGACTAATATCTTGATAGCCTTATTTGTTGCCGATCTCTTGACCAGCTTTTTGTTTTGGAGACCGTCCCTTGTCATCCAACGGCTTTTGTATCTTACGCCATCTGGCCGTAAGTTCTAGAAAACCCTACTTTACGTGCTGGGAGATACATCTGACAGAAGTTGACTAGTTTTGCATTCCTTCGTGACAGCAAAGATAGGACTTCCCCATTTTGCTGAGTCTTTTCAGCATAGTTGAGGCTTATTTGTTGTGTTTCGGAAAGACTCCAGTCTGCGATCGCTATAACTCTGACTTTTGGACACCTTGTCCTCCATTGCCATGAATACCCGACGAGTAACCACTTGGGATGATTGGTATGCCTAATAGCTGATACGCTGAAAGATTAGTTTGTTTAGCTACCTCCCCAAGAGGGGACTTTTCTCCTCTGTGGAGTTACTGTTTCTAGTGCAGGAAGTAAGTCTTTCCTTACTACAAAACCAGTTAACACAGTTGTCAACCTTCCCTTGGGCACCTCGGACCTCATGGATTACTACCGGCTACTTTATTGCTCTTGCGACCGTGGGATGCAACCAATGGGAAAGAGCCATTTGTTCAAGTGAGATACTTATACTGTTGCTCTCTCTGAGTGTAACTTTATTGTATTTATTTTCAGAGATTCAGAATTGCTTCCCGGTAGGTCATTGTTGTGATGAGACTAGTTGGTCTCTCGATGATGGTCTCTCGATGATGGTCTCTCGATGATGGTTCCTCCCAACTCGATCAGAGTCTGTACTGGGACTCTTTTCCCAGAATCTGGAAGTCATTGCGCCAGTCTGTTGTCCAGACAAGGCTCACCAGAAGTCCTTGGTCCCGAAAGTCGGCCCTTACTGGACCCAATATCCCAGGAAATGTACGGAGTTTGTGGAAAGGTCACAGTCTGCCAGATGAACTCGTAGTGAACTCAAATTGCCAAGCGAAGGTACTTGCTGCAACATGGGTATTTTGAAGTGTGTATACAGTATACACACACACACACACACACACACACACCCACACTTGTGGATGACCACAACATACAGGATATATAAGGTAATATCGACATATAATCACACATAGGTTGGACTTGATGGACCTGTGTCCATCCTCAACCTCACCCCCTATGCAACCATGCAAATATACAACTTGCTAGGTCTAAAGACCATCAACAGTCTTAGCCTAGGTTTCCACTATTGCGACCTAAAATCGTGCGATTTACTGCGATTTCTATGTGTCTTGAATCAATGCCTGTGTATTCTTGATGTCTATGGCCCCAAGTTAGATCACAGTGGGATTAAAGTAGTGTAGGGACTACTTTACCGTTGCAGCGACTTGGGGGGGTCGCACCGCTATGAACGATACTCCTTGGAAATCATGGGGTATGATTTGTGGAGGTCAAGCCTTACTGACGGCTGGAGAGATTAATTGCAACGATGGCCTGTGCAATTTTTTGGATCCTTAACCTTCCGCCTGTTATTCAAGTCTTACTTTGACTAACGACCACGTAATCACAACCCTTGTGCTCTGATGCATCATGAAGGGAATGCAATGAATTGGTAGAGAAATGAAAAAAATTCCATTGGCTTCCTTAATGCACAGGACCCACGGATCCTAAGCTCAAATTTACATATAACTGTCAGCTGACCCTATTGGGCGGCTTGGGTTTAGGCAAATAAAGATAATTCTTGATTCTTTATTCTCCGCTATAGTTCTCCCAGGTCTAACCTGTCATTCACTCTTTGTAACTTTGCCTTTTGGCAATCCTCTGGTCATTGGTGATTAACATCAGGAATTAATCCTCCTTCTAAATATCACCAGATCCGACTTGAACAGTCACCACTCTGACTTAAAGCGGCATGTGTTTACTTGTGGGATGGGACATAAGGGTTCACTGACCACAATGATTACTGGAGAAACCGCATATAGTTTTGTATTCGCAGTGTCTGAACTGCATCATTGGCTACTCCATTTTCAATCTAGGATCCGCCATCATAGAGAGTTTATCACTGAGCAGAGCTCTGCTTTCATCTGGTCTGGGGTCCTGACAGTCTGGCTACCGAAGTGAGCACAATCGCAGGACACAAAACACTACTTAACAGTAGTCTGAACCTTCTCCATCTCTGGATCTATTTGCTGTCCCAGGGTCTCTGCAAAGGATATTGCCTCTTCTGTTGTAAGAATGGCACCCTTGGTTAATCTGATGCAGCCTGTTTGGCCGGCTGCTTTTGAGGCAGAGGTACCTTTAAGGCCTGGTTCACACTGGGGCGACAAACGCTCCGACATTGGGAGCTCATGTCGCTTGACGTGTGAAAATCAATGTTTCCCTATGGGAGCCGTCTTAACTGGTCCGACACATGTCGGTCCGACTTTGAGAATGCTCCCTGTACTACTTTGGTCCGACTTTGATCCGACTTCAGCCCATTGACTATCATTGAAGTCGGATCAAAGTCGGACCGCAGTCTTGCATGGTCCGACTTTGGCATGCGACTTGTGCTGTGCTGCTCTTGAGGGGGAACTCCAGGCCAAATTTTAAATAAAAAACCGGCGTAGGTTCCCCCTTCGGGAGCATACCAGGCCCTTGGGTCTGGTCTGGATTTGAAGGGGAACCCCTACGCCGAAAAAACGGCGTGGGGGTCCCCCCAAAATCCAAACCAGACCCTTATCCGAGCACACAACCTGGCAGGCCGCAGGGGAAGAGGGGGGGACGAGAGAGCGGCCCCCCTCCCTCCTGAACCGTACCAGGCCGCATGCCCTCAACATGGGGGGTTTGGTGCTCTGGGGCAGGGGGGCGACCTGCGGCCCCCCTCACCCCAGAGCACCCTGCCCCCATGTTGATGAGGACAGGGCCTCTTCCCGACAACCCTGGCCGTTGGTTGTCGGGGTCTGCGGGCGGGGGGCTTATCGGAATCCGGGAGCCCCCTTCAATAAGGGGGCCCCCGGATCCCGGCCCCCCCACCCTATGTGAATGAGTATTGGGTACATCGTACCCCTACCCATTCACCTGGTGGAAAAAAATTGCAATAAAAAAACACTACACAGCTTTTTAAAGTAATTTATTACACAGCTCCGGCGCTCTTCTTCCGACTTCCGGGGGTCTTTTCCGACTTCGGGGGTCTCCGGTGTCGTCTCCGCGCTCTCCGGTTCTTTCTTCCACCGGGCCTCCGCTAACTTCTTTTTAGCTCTCTTGCTAACAGAGGCCCGGTCTTCCCGTTGTCTCATCCGGCTCTCCGTTGTCCTTCTGCCGGCCCCTCCACTAACTACTTTAGCTCTTTTGCTAGTGGAGGGGCCGGGCTTCCCGTCGGCGTCGGCGTCTTCTTCCCTCTTCTCCTTCTCGATGTTGACGCTTCGCTTCCTCCCGCTGTAATACTGGCTCTCCGCTCCGCATTAATATAGGCTTCTCATGACGTCACAGTCACATGTTCCCATGACGTCACAGTCACATGCTCCGGGGCCATGTGCCCCGGAACATGTGACTGTGACGTCATGAGAAGCCTATATTAATGCAGAGCGGAGCGGAGAGCCAGTATTACAGCGGGAGGAAGCGACGCGTCAACATCGAGGAGGAGAAGAGGGAAGAAGACACCGACGCCGACGGCGACGACGGGAAGCCCGGCCCCTCCACTAGCGAAAGAGCTAAAGAAGTTAGTGGAGGGGCCGGCAGAAGGACAACGGAGAGCCGGACGAGACAACTGGAAGACCGGGCCTCTGTTAGCAAGAGAGCTAAAAAGAAGTTAGCGGAGGCCCGGTGGAAGAAAGAACCGGAGAGCGCGGAGACGACACCGGAGACCCCCGAAGTCGGAAAAGACCCCCGGAAGTCGGAAGAAGAGCGCTGGAGTCGGAAGAAGACCCCCGGAGCTGTGTAATAAATTACTTTAAAAACCTGTGTAGTGTTTTTTTATTGCAATTTTTTTCCACCAGGTGAATGGGTAGGGGTACGATGTACCCAATACTCATTCACATAGGGTGGGGGGGCCGGGATCTGGGGGCTCCCTTATTGAAGGGGGCTCCCGGATTCCGATAAGCCCCCCGCCCGCAGACCCCGACAACCAACGGCCAGGGTTGTCGGGAAGAGGCCCTGTCCTCATCAACATGGGGGCAGGGTGCTCTGGGGTGGGGGGGCCGCAGGTCGCCCCCTGCCCCAGAGCACCAAACCCCCCATGTTGAGGGCATGCGGCCTGGTATGGTTCAGGAGGGAGGGGGGGCCGCTCTCGTCCCCCCCTGCGGCCTGCCAGGTTGTGTGCTCGGATAAGGGTCTGGTTTGGATTTTGGGGGGACCCCACGCAGTTTTTTCGGCGTAGGGGCGCCCGTTCAAATCCAGACCAGACCCAAGGGCCTGGTATGCCTCTGGAGGGGAACCCACGCCGGTTTTTTTTAAATTTAAAATTTGGCCTGGAGTTCCCCCTCAAGATTCATACCAAACACAGTGCCTGATATTGGCGGGGATCCAAGTCGGATCCATGTTCATTGAAAGTCGGACATATGTCGGCTTCATGTCGCAGGGCAAAGTCGGATCCAAAGTAGGACGGATGTCGTGTCGCACTAGTGTGAACCCAGCCTGAATACCTTTGTTTGAATAGCTTAGTCCCTAAACTCCACACAGTCATTTTGGATGGGGTTAAAGTATCCACCTTTTGCTTCTGATATGCCCACTTGTCATAGCAATTTCCCAGAAGCAAGCTCTGAGGTAGATGTTGCCTTTAAACAAACACAATTGTTTTATTAGGCTTGGTATGGAACCATTAGTGACTGTAGGCCTTTTCAGGTCTCTGCCCATTTGTCACTGTCTTTGGCCTGCAACCTTGTTTTGCATTTTGGCCGACACACCAGTTACCACCCGACCACTATGATTACTGTAGAGACTTCTTGATCTGCCTCCACTGGCAGTTAACTATATATAGTGGTTCTTTCAGGGCTGAAGAGGATCTGTCCCCTGTTGCAGAAGTAGGTTGACTGGTGTTGGTGTTGAGGGCTGGAGAGATTTACGCTCATTATGCCCATAATGTGCACTCTTTTAGGATATACCATATACCTACCTGCCCTCACCTTAGTTAAAGTTGCTGGTCTCTAGGAAGGCTGATTGCTACTGGTTCACAGATGAGCTGAAGCCTGGAGCCATGCCTGGGGTATTTGCCATAAGTAGTAACTACTACAAACCACATATCTTTCTGTGGGGTACCCCAAATAATACAAGCAATTACATATTGCTAACAGGTAAGTACTAAGTAATGTGACTAAACAGATCCTGACTTTTATTTTAGAACCAAGGTCAGCATGTAAATGCATAGAAATAAATGAATCACAGTCATTCACACTGTAGAGTTAATGTAATCATAGACAAGCAGCGCAAGTTAATAGTCATCTGACAATTAGCACTAGCAGGTTAAACCTACCTTAGACACATGTACCACCGAGGGTCATACCACAACCAAGCATCAATACACAGTGAGCCCAGCCTGCAGGGCCAGGCCCTGCATTAAAAGGAAAGGGCTCAATATCACCTGTTATCAGTTCAAGCATTAGCAAAACTGCAGACACAGACTCCAATCTGTGAAACATTAGTAAACAAAGTGGCACTATGGATAGCCAGTTAGATTCACATGTGTGATATATGCTTTTTAGAAATGCAAACCAACAGCATACCTGCAGAAAATAAGTCAAGACTGTAGGGCCAGGCTTGTTCAGTTAGTAGGAAGGCTTCAGCCCAGCACAGCACACCTGCTATCATCATTAGCAGTATTGCAGACACAACCACAACCCTTCAGAAATGCAAGCTTAACCACATACTTGCAGCAGTAACTGAATGGAATTGTGCACCATGTGGTGCCTTACCACCTGCATGCTTCATGTCCAAACAGAAAGTCCAATGAATGTCCATCCATGGCATCATGATAAAGGAGCACTCCCTAGAGACCAGATGCCCTCACCCCCATATCTTCCTGGATCTTGAGAGAGGGGGGGGTGGGGTCTCCCCCATATAGGCGTTCATGTCTGCCTTTACAGCGGGGAGCTTCGTCACAGGAGAGGCTTGAACCTGTGCGGCTTGGCCAGAAGCGTCCGGCAAGGTGAGTGAAAAATAAAAATTCAGCTTTTTAGCAGTAGCATAATCGGCTGTAGCAGTGAGGAAAAAAAAGAGAATACTGCAGGAAGGGAGGAGACCTACTTTTATAATATAACCGGTCCTGAATTGGGCAGGGAGGCGGAGCCTTCCCATACGTATATGCTGTGTCAGGAAAAAAACTTTTTTTGCAAGAAAATTACTTTGAACCCCCAAACATTATATAATTTTTAAAGCAAATGCCCTACAGATTAAAATGGTGGGTGTTGCATTTTTTTTTCACACAGTATTTGCGCAGCGATTTTTCAAACGCATATTTTTTTTGAAAAAAAACACACTTTTTTATATTTTACTGCACTAAGCCCTGGTTCACACTGGTGCGATTTGACATGTGATTTGACATGTCAAACCGCATGTCAAATCGGCGAAATTTGCCGCAAATTGTGGCCAATGGCACCGTCCTAATCGGTGCGACGCCGCATCTGCGGCGCTGCACCGATTACAAAAAGTAGTTTTTGTACTACTGTTTGCAATTTCAGCTGCGATTTACATTAACATCTGTTTCAGATGTCTTTGAAATCGCGGCCGAAATCGGGACTGCCAGCGGGAGTGAAATCGTGCGAGTTCAGCTGAACTCGCAGGCTTCACTCCCGCAGCCCCAGTGTGAACGTGGGCTTAAACACATTATATTACTCAAATGTTTGATGAAATAAAAAAGATGATCTTAGGCCGAGTACATGGATACCAAACTCGACAGGCTTTAAAATTGCGCACAAACGTGCAGCGGCGACAAACTACATACATTTTTAAAAGCCTTTAAAAGTCTTTACAGTTTACCACGTTAGATTTACAGAGGAGGTCTACTGCTAAAATTACTACCCTCGATCTGACCTTCGCGGTGATACCTCACTTGCATGGTGCAATTGCTGTTTACATATGACGCCAGACCGACGCTTGCGTTTTTTTTTTTATTATTACTTATTTTGCTTTTTTATTTTATTTTTAAACTGTGCTATTTATTTTTATCATTTTTATTGTTATCTCAGGGAATGTAAATATCCCCTATGATAGCAATAGGTAGTGACAGGTACTCTTTTTAGAAAAAATTGGGGTCTATTAGACCCTAGATCTCTCCTCTGCCCTCAAAGCATCTGACCACACCAAGATTGGTGTGATAAAATGCTTTCCCAATGGCGATGTTTATATCCGGCGAAATCTAAGTGATGAAATGCTCGTAGCTTCCGGTTTCTTAGGCCATAGAGATGATTGGAGCCGTTCTGGTCTCTGATCAGCTCTACGGTCAGCTGGCGGAACCACCGGCTGCATTCTCAGATTCCCTGTTGGGACAGGAGAGCCAGAGAAAACCATGGAAGACGGTGGGAAGGGGGGACAGTCCCTCCCACTGCTTGTAAAAGCAGTCTAGAGGCTAATTAGCCGCTAGGATTGCTTTTACATGAAAGCCGACTGCTGGCTGAAAAGAATGATACCAAGATGATACCTGAACCCGCAGGCATCATTCTGGTATAACCACTCAAAGTCCAGCAACATACCAGTACGTTGCTGGTCCTTGTTGGGCATATATTGTAATCTTTTTTTTTCATGCAGCCTGTGGGCTAAATGAAAAAAAGAGATTGATCGGTGGGTATGCCCACCATTAGAATACCTCCCTTCATCAACCCACTTCTAATGATGGGCATACATGCACCATTTATATATGCCGAAGCATGGGGGCATCCACCCCAAAAGTTAGGAGCAAATCGCTCCTCCACCCCTGCTGCCTCCATGCTTCGGCATATATGATCTTTTTTTTAACTGTGTTGGTGAAATCACCTTCTACACGGCTTTATGTATCGTGGGAGAAAACACTGTTGCTGTCAAAATAAATAAATCCGCGCTGCAACTGAATGGCGTACCTGCTAAGCAAATGATGGTTAACAATAAAACAAAGTGACATTACAGTATTACAATAAGACATACCATACCTGCAAAGCAAATACAAAAAAAAATAGTAAAAAATAAAACATTTTTTAACGCAATCTGTGCCTAAAATATATATATGCCGGAGCATGGGGGCATCCGCCCGCAAAAGTTAGGAGCATATCGCTCCTCCACCCCTGCTGCCCCCATGATTCAGCATATATGATATTTTTTTTTAACTGTGTTGGTGAAATCACCTTTTACAGCGCTGGAGTCACGGCTTTATGTATTGTGGGAGCAAACGCTGTTGCTGTCAAGATAAATAAATCCGCGCTGCAGCTGAATGGCGTACCTTAAAACAAAAAAATGGTTAACAATAAAACACAATAAAACATTTCAGAATAGAATACAGTAAAAAAGAGCAGAGCAATAGAGAGAGAATAGAGAGAGAGAGAGAGAGAGAACAATAAAACGACAACTATTTTTTTTTTTGTGTTTTTTACTTTTTTTTTTTTACACTTTTATTTGTAACTGTAAATAACTGTAATGATTCGGTTCCAAGTTTGGGTCTCTCAAAATGCGATGGCATCTTGGGAGACCCTGCGAAAGTGTTTCCTAGTCTGTGCAGTGCTGTACCCTACGCTAAAACTCCACTAGTGTATGGTAGCATTTAAAACATTCACCAATGCAAAGACCAGGATTGTCAGGACAGGAGGGACAAAAATATTGGGTGTCACGCCTATATCCGCGCTTTCTACAGACACAACATTTTCTTTGGGGGGCTTGTTGGGTAGGGGTACTAGGGAGGACATACAGAAAATGCCTCTCATGCAGCTGTCTCACTGCATTTGGATTGGAAAGGTGAGGTGGAGCACTGTCTGGAAACAGAAGGGCTCTGACTATCTCTTCTTGGAATTTAAGGAAGGATCCAGTCCATCCTGAAGCTCTGTATAGCACATGAGCGTTCAGCAAACCCAATTGAAATAAGTATACAGACACTTTTTTGTACCAGCGTCTGGCCTTACGGGCTACTAGGTACAGCGCCAACAACTGGTCGTTGAGGTCCACCCCTCCCATATTTTGGTTATATTCGTGGACACAGAGGGGTTTCTCCACAACACCAGTCGCTGTAGGAATTTGGACCATCGTGTCTGCGTGAAGGGAGGACAGAACGAAAACATTCTTATTATGCCTCCACTTCACAGCGAGCAAATTATTACACTTCAAGCAGGCTTTCTCCCCCAGCCTAAGATGGGAATCTACAAGCCTCTGGGACAAGCCCTGGCGATTAGGTCGCACGGTGCCACATGCGCCAATTTGATGATCAAACAAGTGACTAAAAAGTGGCACGCTCATGTAATAATTGTCCACATACAAATGGTACCCCTTTTGGAATAAGGGTGACACCAAGTCCCACACAATCTTGCCAGCGCTCCCTATGTAATCTGGGCAGTTCTCCGGCTCTACGTGACTATCTCTTCCCTCGTAAACCATAAAACTATATGTATAGCCTAACAAAAAAGATGGGTATGGGATTATAGCGGTGCCAGGCAAAAAAAAGGGGGAAATAGAAAAGGTTTTATATTTAAATATATATTTATTTGATTATCAAAAAACGCTTTTTAATAAAATATGAGAGAAACATAAATTTACAGTCAGTAATTACATGCAATTAGTCATCGCAGCCCAACATGTTTCACCAATACATTGGCTTCCTCAGGGGCAATCGTTTACATGAATACATTGATTTCTAGAAAAAAGGACATAGAAATTAGTACAAATTTAATCATAGAGAACGCAACCATAGAAGCAGAGCAAATCCAAACCATGAAATGCCAGAGAAGAAAATTGGTGACTAACACGCTGAGACACACACTCAATCGTACCCAAGGTGAACCCAAGCTCCAGCACTCGATAGCATCCAATGTCGGCGACCAAAATAGCGACCAAGTTAAGTGACTGCAGAGGGCTTTTAAAGAAAAACTAAAAAGCAATATATAAAGAAAGTATAGGGTTAATTTCCAGGGCAATTAGCCTAAACTGGAAACAAACTTAAAAGAGCTAGCATAGCTTTAAATAAATACCCAATTAAAAATGAAGATTACACAGTTGAAATGGGGGCACTGATGAGATCAACTCACAAAGTAATTTTATCTGCATGGTTTGTGATAAAGAGAAGAAAAGGAAATATATATATGGTAATGAATAGTGGGGGGCATATTTTGCCCTAACCAAACAAAAAATGTAAATGATAGTAAAAAGTAAAATAAAATAAAATTATAAAATTAGCTTACCAAGTATATACCAAAATGAGATGTGGTTTGAAATATATCGAATAATGGATGGAAAGATACCAGTAGTTTGTATAGAAAACAACCAAAAAAGATCCAAAGAAGACACACATCCAATTTTCTGGTCACTATACATTACTTAACTAAGTCATGATCCTGCTACTCCTGGCTACTTTTAGGTCTCTTTTGGCCCATCAAGTTGCACAGCATCTTACTTGACGGACTTCATACACCTGTCTTGATTGACACTCAGCTGACTGTTGGTCTGCAATGTTGATGCTATAAATAATCCTAGTTTAGGTAATTTTGCTTCCATCTTTGTACTTTTAAATGAATAATTCTCTTTCTGCTGCCAATTCTCACCAACTGATCCAATAATTATTGGCTATTCATAGGTGCATTTGGACTTTTGAGTCATAATTCAATCATACCGGGATGTGTGTCTTCTTTGGATCTTTTTTGGTTGTTTTCTATACAATCTACTGGTATCTTTCCATCCATTATTCAATATATTTCAAACCACATCTCATTTTGGTATATACTTGGTAAGCTCATTTTATAATTTTATTTTATTTTACTTTTTACTATCATTTACATTTTTTGTTTGGTTAGGGCAAAATATGCCCCCCACTATTCATTACCATATATATATATTTCCTTTTCTTCTCTTTATCACAAACCATGCAGATAAAATTACTTTGTGAGTTGATCTCATCAGTGCCCCCATTTCAACTGTGTAATCTTCATTTTTAATTGGGTATGTATTTGAAGCTATGCTATCTCTTTTAAGTTTGTTTCCAGTTTAGGCTAATTGCCCTGGAAATTAACCCTATACTTTCTTTATATATTGCTTTTTAGTTTTTCTTTAAAAGCCCTCTGCAGTCGCTTAACTTGGTCGCTATTTTGGTCGCCGACATTGGATGCTATCGAGTGCTGGAGCTTGGGTTCACCTTGGGTACGATTGAGTGTGTGTCTCAGCGTGTTAGTCACCAATTTTCTTCTCTGGCATTTCATGGTTTGGATTTGCTCTGCTTCTATGGTTGCGTTCTCTATGATTAAATTTGTACTAATTTCTATGTCCTTTTTTCTAGAAATCAATGTATTCATGTAAACGATTGCCCCTGAGGAAGCCAATGTATTGGTGAAACATGTTGGGCTGCGATGACTAATTGCATGTAATTACTGACTGTAAATTTATGTTTCTCTCATATTTTTTAAAAAAGCGTTTTTTGATAATCAAATAAATATATATTTAAATATAAAACCTTTTCTATTTCCCCCTTTTTTTTGCCTGGCACCGCTATAATCCCATACCCATCTTTTTTGTTTCTCTATTTAACTGGGATGAGGTGCCGTATCCAAGCAGGGACCAACTAGCCATCTCCACAAAAATTTCTCTATATGTATAGCCTGTTGCCCTGTCACAGAGCTTATACATCTTGACCCCGTATCTGGCACGCTTGCTGGGAAGATACTGTTTGAAAGACAAGCGGGCAGAAAATTTAATCAGGGACTCATCAACACAGACAACTTGATTGGGAGTATACAAGGCTGCAAAACGTTGGTTGAAGTGGTTTACGAGGGGCTGAATTTTGTAGAGCCGATCGTATCCAGGGTCTTCACGAGGACGACAGAGTTCATTGTTGTTAAAATGCATGAACCGCAAGATCTGCTCGTATCGTGCCCTGGCCATGGAAGCAGAGAACAGGGGCATATGGTACATTGGGTCTGTGGACCGATATGACCGTAACGTACTAATTTTACCTATGCCCATGTCAAGGGATAGGCCCAGAAAGGTCTAAAATCTCTGGCAAGGGAGATGGACTACTGATGCCACTGTTGTTGCCGGTTTTTACAAAGTGCTATTGTATAATCTCAAATGTGAGTGTTACTCTTTTTTAATAAATCCACTGTGAGGTATCTTACAGAATTACGCTATGTGCCCTCCTGTCTTCCTCTTTTTCCATATTTACATCTAATACCTGTTTAGGTGTTACAACCTTTAAACATCACTTGAAGTTCCACCGCTGGGTTCCTGGAATCTGTGTTCCTGCAGACATCCCTCTCTTGGTCTGATGACCATACAAGTTTGATTGACCTAGTGAGTGTATGCTTATCTAGGTTCAATCCCTCTGGTATACCTTATGACATACGGTGGTGGATCTCCTATCAAATCTTTTCAAGTCACATATTGATTGTGTTCATTCACTATCTGGGACGTTATCACTTAATCATTCTCATAATTTTAAGTTTTCTATCAAAAGAATGTCGCCCACGGTCTTCTCCATTAGCCTTTGGAAGGTGGCTGGGGCACCAGACAGGCCTTGTGCAACTGTCAGGTGTGTACTGTGTAATTTGATAAGGGGGGGCCAACCCATCCTTATGTACCACCTAATATATCAGTATTTTTATGTGGAATATCTCTGAAATTATGTGTGATCTAACGTTAAAACCAATTGATCTTACCGGATCTAACGAATATCTATTAGCCTGAATGATTTTTGGCCCAAAAATTTGATAAGGGGGGGCCAACCCGTCCTTATGTACCACCTAATATCAGTATTTTTATGTGGAATATCTCTGAAATTATGTGTGATCTAACGTTAAAACCACTTGATCTTACCGGATCTAACGAATATCTATTAGCCTGAATGATTTTTGGCCCGAAAATTTGAAAAGGGGGGCCAGCCCCCCCTCATTAATCACGTAATAAGTCTCTAATTATGTGAGATTTAACGTTAAAACCACTTGATCTTACCGAATCTAACAAATAGCTTCCAAAATAGCTAACTGTTTGGTAAATTTTTTGACAAGGGGGGGCTGATGACGGGTTAGCCCCCCCAGCAAATAACTGTTAATATTGCTTCTTCTGTGTGAGATCTAACACAAACAACGGTTGATCTAACCTGATCTAACAAAGATCTAACAAACTGCATAAGAATTTTTCAAAAATTTTGATAAGGAGGGGGCTAACCCGGCAGAGGTATACAAAAATATGATCCAGTTCTTTCTTGGTCTTTTGTTTTTGTTTCACTCTGTAACATAACTCTGTAACATGTCCTTTTTTTCCCCACAAATAGAGCTTTCTTTTGATGGTATTTCATCACCTCTGCAATTTTTTATTTTTTTTGCGCTATAAACAAAAAAATAAAAAAGCGTCAATTTTGAAAAAATATATATTTTTTACTTTTTGCTAGAATAAATATAGGCTTCTGATGCTTTCCCGTTCCTCCCACTCAATCCTCTACTCCTGGGACTTGTACTCCCCTCCAAAGGACTACACTACCCAGAGATCCCTGCTGTTCCCAGCATTCTTAGGCAGCTTTCACATGGGCGATTTGGGCAGACACAGGTCCCAAAAGACAGCAGGGACCACTCAGAATACACAGCGCGACTCAAGCATGCGCAGTAGGGAACCAGGCTGTGAAGCCGCAAGGCTTCACTCCCCCGATTCCCTTACTAAAAATGCTGGCGCCTCCACCCGGAGCGGAGATATGGGTTGGCTTCGGGTGAGGACATCGCGGGCGCCCTGGCCAGGTAAGTGTCCTTATTTTAAAAGTCAGCAGCTGCAGTATTTGTAGCGGCTGACTTTACAATTTTTTTTTTCAGGCGGAACTCCGCTTTGACATTTTGCATATTATTTATTTACAACAGTTATTCTACTGTAGTGGTGCAACCTTTCGTGGGACAATATTTGGTACCACAGTAGCTAAGTGGTTAGAACTTCTACCTGGCAGCAGTGGGGTCATCGGTACGAAACCAACCACGGCACTACCTGAATGGAGTTTGCACATTCTCTCTGTACTGGTTTCCCCTAGGTACTCTGTTGTACTCTAAAGACATGCTGGTAGGTTAACTGGCTCCTGTCTAAATTGAGCCTAGTATGTGCATGTATGCAAGTTAGGGACCTTAGAATGTAAGCTCCTTGAGGGCAGGGACTGATGTAAAAGGTATAATATATGTACATAAAGCGCTGCATAAATTGACGGCTCTATACAAAGTACCTGAAATAAATCTAAATACCATATTACTGTTCACATTTCTTGCGTAGGGCAGTGGTTCTCAACCCCCTAGTGCCATGGCCCCTTGATAAAATTTCCCAAGTTGTGGGGACCCCTAACAGTAAAATGTTATTTTCATAGCTTGGGTTGTCCGCACCCAAGACAAGTAATTTGCGTCCCTAACCCACAGACGTTTAGCGCTCCCCGAGTCCCTTCCACTCGTACAGTATTAAAATCCCTTATAGTACATTTTAGGATGTACCACTTTTTTTGTGGTTATTTCTTTCCATTTTATCTCTCTCTATCCTAATTTCTTATCCCCCATCCCTCCCTAGCCGTCTTTCTTGTTCTCGTATTCTTTCTCTTCCTTTTTCTTTGTTCCTCCCCCTCTTTTCCTCTCTCTTCCATGTATTCTCTATTTTTATTCCTTCTCTTACTCCTTGGTTGGGGGATGGGGGGAAAAAATGGAACATCCCAGGATTCGGTGACCCCTGGCAAATCATCATTCGACCCCCAGATTGAGAACCACTGATGTAGGGAGTTTTAAAAACAGCCACTATACAGTAACAATTTGTTGCCATAGACCACTTTTTTTATTCATTACAAGAGAGTTAGTGATAGGTCCAGTCTGAAGCAAACCTATCACAAGCTTAGGACAGCAGTTGTTAACTTCATAAATAAAATGGAGCCAAGTAAATTAAAATCACACTACTGATTTCAAGTTCCACCTACAGCAGGTAATCTGCCATTAGACTAAATACCTGTTTTAAGAGTACTGCCACTGTATCTTACAAGCCATACACTAGTTATAATGCAGTCATCTCCCTGCTAATCAGGTGCTTCTCTGCCTTGGGGTTACCATGGAACTTGTGAGACAATGGCCGGCCGCCTCCTTTAGTGTGGCGTTTAGCTTGATGACAGATTTCTTTACAACCTCAACTCTTCTCATATTTTGGCTCATTTAAAGCCACTTCATATATTTTAATAAAGGTTCTAACTTTTTTGTTAAATCACATACAGTAAATGTACACACAAACGTATTGTGGGATTTTGTGTTTCCATACCTCCTCTCACGCTTACCATTACTTTTAAACCAGACCAAATGACCTAAGTCTATTTCCTTTTTATTTATTTTGTAATACATATATTTTACAAATAAAAAAAAATACAAACAAATATCTGGAGCATACATTTATTGGTACAGACAAAAGGTTAAATTAAAAGTCTTGACCCGCATAAAATTTGCCAAGGAAGTCACTGGGTCGTGGACTCTCCGTTTCATGGAAATATCGCATAATATGGGTCCTTTGCTTCCAAACTTTTATGGTCTCTTCCAAGTCCATCTTACCCTAAAAATAAACAGATAACTGTTGGAAATATTGCATAAAACCAAACAAGAAAAAGAAAGGCTTATAACATACCTTACAAAAACATAAGATATGCAAAGGGACCCTGAGAATAGTACTACCATTGGTCACAAAGTGAATGTATATGTATATATGACATCAGATTTATTCATGCACAGTACATAATATATAGGCTGGAAGTCATTTAACCACTTGCTTCTATCACAAAGAATATTTTAAGCAACTGAAAAAACAGGCTTACAAAAAGACACTAGAGTTCTGACAGCACTTAACCACCTCCCACCCGGCCACTGCACATATACGGCCGGGTGGGTGCCTCCTCCTGAGTGGACATTCAGGAACGTCCCTCAGAAGGAGGGGGTCGCCCGCGCAGCAGTGCAACCCCGATGCGCTTGTCACCCGGAAACAGCGCATCTCTGATTGGCAGGAGTGCTCAGTGATTGGCCCTTCTGATCACATGATGGCTGTGTCCAATCGCAGCCGTCATGTGATGTAAATAGAGAGTCGGTTGCTAGGCAATCGGCTCTCCTCACACGGAAGTTGTCAGTGAGGAGAGCTGATCGCTGCAGCCGGCTGGTGATCAGCGATTATGAGCTGAAAATTGGCCTGGGAAGGAAGGGGGTGAAAGTGCCCAGTATTGAAGTGGTTAAAGTATAACAAAAGGCAAAACTTTTTTCTAGTTTTGGATAGAGTGGAGAGGGATTAGAAAGCTTTGTTGTCTGTGCCCCGTTGGGAGATTCACCCTCTCTATTTGGCTTGTTTACCGTCATCATTGAAAGTGAAAGTAAAATCACACATTTTGGGTTGTCCCCAGAAAAAGTAATAGAGGGGAAATCTTCCAATGGGGAAATTAGTTCTGGTGACCTGGGGGTCCCAGAGGATTTTCCTTAATTTGCAGAGATTCCCTAACTTCCTGTTTGGCTATGGGACAGAAAAAGAGGGGAAATCTCCACAATGGGACACAGATGGCAAGAAAAAATAACTAAATTGACAGGGGGGGGGGGGGGGGGTTATAACCCTCCCTTACACGAGCCAAAATGAAAAGAAAAATAAGTTTTGCCTATAGTTCTACTTTAAAATATATCTAGTAATGTTTCCTGGTTTGAATCATATATGATTCTACTAGTTAGTAAATCTGTTATCTTTTTACTGAAGCAAGCATGAGCTTTGCTAAACAAGGAGCTCTAGCTTTAAAATTAGCAGTGGGACTGTAATCTGAGGAGAGACCACTGCTTCCAGACAGAGCTACAGTCCTTCGCTGCAACATGCTGGCATGCTTTTCTACTCAGGCTGTGGCTGCTTTTAGAGTCTTTCTGTAAGACTCTGCACAACTTTGATGCACCTAGAACGTATTGGAGCAGAGTTAAACTCAAGTTCAGTTAGGTTTAAAAGCGACTGTCATGACTGAAATATGTAGGCCGCCATTGTAAGCCTCCTAAAAATGCTAGATGCTTGACTGTTTTACATGAGTATGTTTCTGTCACAGTCCCAGAACAAGGTATTCTATAGTGTTAGAAAAGTGTACTTACCTCTGAACTTGTTCTGGATCAGCAGCTCAGACAGCAGTGAAGTCAAAACATCACTTCAATAATGGCAGCCTTCATTAATTGCTCATGCCAGTATTCCGTTATAAAGTAGTCAAGGGCAGGTTTTATATTGCCGCATTAGAGAAGGAGGAAGGGAGGGAGGAATTTATGCATCAAAGTGTACATTTTCTAAATGCTGCTGTCCTGGAAATGGACTAGGGTATTCATGGTTTACAGAAAGCTGACAAATGTTCTCGAAAGCTAAAGTTACAAGTGGCTTGTACATAGAATGTACAAAGTAGGATGTGATAAAACAAATCTTACTATCCCTGTGTTTCTGTTTTTAAACAGTGTCCTTCACTTACACTCTGCAGAGCCGAATAGAACCAATACTGCTTAGCCGTATACAAGTAACCTCTTCTACTTCCCACGGTTCAGCTCTTCCACATCCAGTATGCTTCAGGTGCACATCCAGAACCTCGCTTTCACACACACCTCTTTGTACACATCAGACCCCTCTTTGTTTTCTTTTGAATTGAATATGGCCTTATTGCCAGTTTTCTATCATAGGAATAGTGGTTAATGATTCTCACTCTGAATCGTCTAGGGGTGATAGTGGTGTACCCCAAGGTTCAGTGTTGGGACCCTTACTTTTTAGCATATTTATAAATGATATAGGATCTGGGATTAAAAAGTACAATTTCAGTCTTTGCAGATGACACCAAGCTTTGCAGTGGAATAACATCCTTACAGGATGTCTCCAACTTACAAGCCAACCTCAATACACTGTTTAATTCGCCGTGGTCCGGTCTCCTGGAAGTGGGGACAGGGTATCTGTCAAAGACCGGTATCTGCTCTGCCCGAAAGGTGCCAGATGTGGTAGTAAAAAGGAAAAGAAAAAAAACAAACAAACAAAAAAACACGTTTTGCTCCTGTACAAAATTAGTAAGACCTCATCTGGAATATGTACTTAAGTTTTGGGCACAAAAAGGATATCCGGGAACTGGAGAAAGTGCAAATAAGAGCAACCAAACTGATAAAAGGCATGGGAGGAGCTCAGCTATGAGGAACAGAATTTATTCTCTCTTGAGAAGAGGGGATTAAGGGAGGATATGATGAACATGTATAAAGTGGTCCATATAGTGAACTTGGTGTTAAGTTATTCACTTTTAGGTCATTACAGAGGACAAGGGGGCACTCGAGGAAAAAAGGTTTAACCTCCAAAGAATAGGTTTCTCCCAAGTAAGAGCTAAAAAAATTGTGGAATAGACTCCCTCCAGAGGTGGTTATGGCCAGCTCAGTAGATTGTTTTAAAAAGACTTGGATTATTTCTTAAATGCACATATTATAACCAGATATTACTATTTAGAGGCAACACCACCAGAGATCCAGCGAATATCCGATTGCCTCATGAGGATCAAGGAATTTTTCCCCCCACTAGAGCAGATTGGATCATGCTTTACTGGGGTTTTTTGCCTTCATCAGTATCAACTGTGGACTTTAGCTTAATGGCATAGCATTTTTAAATACGAGGTGTCTTCAAAAAGTTTCTGCACTTTTTTTTATATTTCAGTTAAAAAAAAAAAAAAAGTGTGAAATAGAAAAGTGCTGAAGCGTTGGTACAGGGTACCTACTCTTTTGCACAGAATCTACCCTGCAGTCTCATTGATGTGTTGGCGGTACCATGCTACATATTTTCCAGACATGCCCTCGTATCTGCCCCTTCTGGGAATCGATTTGTGATCTAGTCTTCAAGTTGACCGATATACCCTTGGGAGGACAGACCGGAAAACGTGCATACTTCACTTATCTCTTGTATCTACGATGTGAGAGTGGAGTTATCTTTTGATACACCTACTGAATGCAGCAAAAATCTGCATTCCTCAAAAATGGAAATGCTCAGATCCCCCTAAGGTGGGCCAATGGATCTCTGTGGTGACTAAAATGGAAGGTTTAATGGCAGCCATGAGACGGGAGGAGCAGCACCACAAAACATGGTAATAGTGACACGATTTTCATTTTTCCAGTGAGGAAGTAAGCTTACTTAGATTATTCTAATGGACAACGAGCGTCAATAGTGATGCTGGAGTGGAATGTGTGGGTCATGAAGTGATGGCTCGGCCTCGTGTCCCAGCTGTATTAACATATTTGATCTGTTTTTTTCTACACCCCTCAAGCCCCCCTTTTTGTTTATGCACATAATGTAGGACATGATAACTGATGTGTATCAGTTGTCAAATAACCGGATAGTTATTCGAAGCGCTATTGTAGTGCTACTGACTTATTATTTGTTGGGTTTTTCTCTTTATTTTCTGCTTATACATAAGTTCTACCCTGGAAAATACTTAGCAAGGTCCTTTGGAGAAGGAGAAGGAGAAGAAGGAGAAGGAGAAGAAGAAGGAGAAGGAGAAGAAGAAGGAGAAGGAGAAGAAGAAGGAGAAGGAGAAGGAGAAGGAGAAGGAGAAGAAGGAGAAGGAGAAGAAGGAGAAGGAGAAGAAGGAGAAGGAGAAGGAGAAGAAGGAGAAGGAGAAGGAGAAGAAGGAGAAGGAGAAGGAGAAGGAGAAGAAGGAGAAGGAGAAGAAGGAGAAGGAGAAGAAGGAGAAGAAGGGAGAAGGAGGAGGGAGGAGGACTTTAAAAAATAAATAAATAAAAGTATAGTTCATAATACTGGCAACACTTCTACTTTGATTGTAATATTTACCTCCAGTTTATTATATTATCCTTGAGCTTCTCTGGGTTCCAATGCTGATCTTCCCTGCACAGAACCCATAAAGAGGTTGTAAACCTCAGTCATGAAATCCATACAAAGCACATATATCTGTATCTCTCCAAAGCTCCAAGGGTCATTTCTCTTTGGTGCTTCATTCCTCTTATCAGCACGAGTCACAACTGAGAAGTTTTCCCGACACATACAGGAAGGGGCAAGGGGGTAGCTGGTCCCAGAAGATTTTTTTACCCTAATGCATAGAAAACATTAGGTAGAAAACCTTCCGACTTTACAATCACTTCCTTCTCCTGCCCAGGACTACACGTCCCATGAGAAATTTCTCCTCACACAAGCCAAAGATGGGGGGGGGGGGGGGGGAGAGCGCTGTACCGTAGCGAAGTCATAAAAACCAATCTATAGTTGATAAAAAGCGTGAATCTTTATTCCATTGAATCAAAACGTAGCATACAGATGTCACAAGGACAGCCAACCGGTGATGTTGCCAACCAAACTAGATGGTGAAAGTACCTGAAGGCTGGAGTCGCATGAGTGACAGTGAATCACCTGGATGTTACAAGTGATCCAGCTGAGCTGTACAGTGCGATGTAAAGGAATGGCCAGGGTGGATGGAGCCTCAGAGGGGACCATGGTGCAGCCTGGTAGGTGTACGGACCCAAGGGCAAACTCCTGTGTGCAGTTTAAAGGCAAAGTGGGGACACCAGAGCAGGTGGAGGTGGCCGAGACACCAGGAAGTGACAGTCACTTGCAGGGAGGAAGCCGCGTCCGCCGCCTGGAGAGGACGTCATGGACTGGCAGAAGTGAACAGTAGGGATCCGCCGACTTTGGGCAAGACCAAAGGCCGGTCCTGAGCCAACTGCAGCTACAGGAACATAAAAACTTGCCGACCGTGATGACTACGTTTCGGGGTGTGGCCCCTTCTTCAAGTCACAAAGAGCCACTCTAGCTCTTTATTAGAACACATTAAGGTAAAAAAAACTGCCTAATCACTTCCAATTACTTCCTTCTCTTGCCCGGGACTACATGTCCCATGAGATATTGCTCCTCACACATTCACATGTTCTTAGGCACTTACTGACATGCATGGAGGGTACTAAGTTGTATGGATGTTGCACTATTTATACTGACGTGTATACACATACAGCTCAGTACACTGTTCATTTGGTAAATAATGCATTCAGTATGAGCCTAGGTTCACACTGGTGTGTGCGGAACACTTGCACCGCATTCATGTGCACATCACATGCGATGTCTGTGCGGTATGGCTCAAATCGTTATATATAAAAATCAATATTTTAGTGAATGATGGCTCATTACCATAAATAAAGTGCTAAATAAAGTGTACATCACATGTGCAAAATGTCAAAAAAAAAAAAAAAAAAAAGTACACAGAGGCAATATAGCACTGTATATGAGGCATGTATATCAGGTTACCAAGGCACATTAGGACACCAACCCCATCGAGGGTTCCCTGGACACCATTGTACATGAAGAATACTAGGCGATAGCCACTGCAAGGTCCCGGATCCACTCATCACTATTTGCATCACGCTATTACCTTACAGCGGTAAGGAGCCATTGCACATTGAGGTGTGCATACACTGAAGAGGATTCACATCGCTTATTCACTGAAAGACTATCTGCACAGATTGTCACTTGGAGCACAGCACTTTATTTATTGCACTTTATCAAGTTTTTCTGGATACTTATGTGCACTGTTGGACTCCATTTCTATACTGTCAGCATTAGCACTTTGATCTTATTTTTTATGCCATTTTTTAAATTTTCTGTGCACGTTTAATTCTTTTTTTTTTTTTTTTTTTTTTTTAATACAAATAACGTGGTGTTTATTTTTGAAGAGTAAAGACATACAGGAGAATGGCAACATAGGTACAATAATGAGAATGATAACAAAAGGTTCTGGTGTATAACAAGGTTCCGCTACCCTCATACATTTGAACGTACAGTGCAGTAGCGTAATGCTGTAGCGCCGGAACATAAGTAGTCCAACTGTCAGGCCCAACCTAGTGGGGATGTAGGCAGCCATCCAGGTTAAAAAGCCAAGTTCAGAGGTTCAATCAGATACTTCACTGCACGTGGTTGTGTGCACGTTTTATTCTATGCGATTATGTAGCATTTAGTATGCATTTAACAAAATTTTGCACATACGATGTACACTTTATTTATGGTAATGAGCCATCATTCACTAGAGCGCAACACCACATATTGATTTTTATATATATTTATTGTTGGTACGGATTGACCAATCCGGTGTCTGCTGCAACTAGTGTTCCATTATTTATTATTATCCAGGTAGTGCGGGAATATTCTCTTTATTTATGGTTTAAATCCCATCTGCACCAAAATTGTGTAATGGGTCCATTTATAAACGTTTTCACACAAGAGCCATACAACTTTCACCCATGAGTCACACGTTTTTTTTTAAATTGGAAAATGTTTAAATGCTGGGTGAAAGTTGGATGAAAACATTTACAGAGTGGAATTTGTTTCTGACAAATCCTTTGGCCCCCATTACACTGCATCAATCGTGCATATAAACATTTTTGCTTCACTCATAGGACCCCCATAGCAAGCAAATTAGGTTGTATGTTTGCACAAATGTGTTTTAAATCTGTTAGTTAAAATACATTACATTTTACCACATGATCTACAAATTTTATATGAAATATAAAAAGATGAGATTGTGTGAAGTTGATCCTAAAAATTGTGTACGCACTACAATGTGCAAAACGATCACTGGGCAAACACTTTAAAAACTTTTATAGCTCATCTACTTAACCACTTAACGACCGCCCACTGTAAATATACGTCAGCAGAATGGCACCGACAGGCAGAATCACGTACATATACGTGATTGCCTTTGTATAGTTGGGGGGTCCGATCGGATCCCCCTTCTTTACAGTGGGTGGTTGTTTTACCTTCGGGAGCGATCCGGCATGAGGGGACGGCCGTTCGATTCCGGCCACCCCCTCTCGATCGCTCCCGGCGAATGAGAGAGCTTCCCCTGCCTGCCAGGAAGGAGGAAGTGATGTCATCTCTCCTGGGGCGCTCACATATACCGAGCGCCGTACAGGAGAAGATGCCAGGTTAGTACACAAAACAGCACACTGACACCAGGACACATAGGCACATAAATCGCCCCCCCAGACACCCCCCAGCCCCCAGTCACAGTGTCACTGATTGCAGTGACCATTTATTTAGTGATCACTGCAATCAGTGACATTTGTGACTGTAAAAAAGTGTCACTACATTTAGTTTTAGGTCCAGTGTAGCCCCCTAACCCCCCCTAATAAAGGTTTAACCCCCTGATAACCCCCCAGATAACCCTTTCACCCCCTATCACCACTGTCACTAAGCGATAATTTTTCTGATCGATGTCTTAGCGTCGGTGATGCTGATCGGTAGCCAGTAATTTTTTTTTGGTTCGCCGCAGGTTTTTATAGCGTCGGGTACCCCCATATATTACCTAATAAAGGTTTAACCCCCTTGATCGCCCCCCCAGGGTAACCCTTTCACCCCCTATCACCACTGTCACTAAGCGATAATTTTTCTGATCGATGTCTTAGCGTCGGCGATGCTGATCGGTAGCCAGTAATTTTTTTTAGGTTCGCCGCAGGTTTTTATAGCGTCGGGTACCCCCATATTTTACCTAATAAAGGTGTAACCCCCTTGATCACCCCCCAGGTATCCCTTTCACCCCCTAGCACCGCCGTCACTATGCGATCATTTTTCTGATCGATGTCTTAGCGTCGGTGATGCTGATCGGTAGCCAGTAATTTTTTTTAGGTTCGCTGCAGGTTTTTATAGCGTCAGGTACCCCCATATATTATCTAATAAAGGTTTAACCCCCTGATCGCCCCCCAGGTAACCCTTTCACCCCCTATCACCACTGTCGCTAAGCAATCGTTTTTATGATCGTTGTCTTAGTGTCGGTGATGCCGATAGGTAGCCAGTAATTTTTTTTTAGGTTCGCCGTCAGGTTTTTATATAGCGTCAGGTACCCCCATATATTACCTAATAAAGGTTTTAACCCCCTAATTGCCCCTAGTTAACCCTTTCACCAGTGATCATCATATAAGTGTTACGGGTGACGCTGGTTAGTTAGTTTGCTTTTTATAGTGTCAGGGCACCCGCCGTATATAACCCAATAAAGGTTTAACCCCCTGATCGCCCGGCGGGTGATATCAGTTAGGTTTTAGCGTCAGAGAGGGTCTGCGTCACACCCCAGGCAGCGTCAGGTTAGTGCCAGTAGCGCTAACACCCACACGTGAAGCATACACCCCCCTTAGTGGTATAGTATCTGATCAGCTCAATATCTGATCAGATCTATACTAGCGTCCCCAGCAGTTTAGGGTTCCCAAAAATGCACTGTTAGTGGGATCAGCCCAGATACCTGCTAGCACCTGCGTTTTGCCCCTCCGTCCAGCCCAGGCCACCGAAGTGCAGTATCGATCGATCACTGTCACTTGCAAAACACAACACACATAACTGCAGCGTTTGCAAAGACAGGCCTGATCCCTGCGACACCAGTGCTGTAGGAGGTGATTTCACCACCACAGTTAAAAAAAAAAAAAAAGCATATATGCCGAAGCATTGGGGCAGCAGGAGCGATTTTGCTCCTAATGCCGCGTACATACGGTCGAAATTCCGACGGAGGCCTGCCCGTGGAAAAGTCTGACCATGTGTACGTGGCATAACTTTTGCGAGAAGATGCCCCCATGCTTCGGCATATATAAATGGTGCATGTATGCCCATCATTAGAAGTGGTTGGATGAAGGGCGGTATTCTAATGGTGGGCATACCCACCGATCAATCTTTTTTTTTCGTTCAGCCAACAGGCTGCATGAAAAAAAAAGATTACAATACATGTCCAACAAGGACCAGCAACGTACTGGTATGTTGCCTGCGGGTTTAGGTATCATCTTGGTATCATTCTTTTCAGCCAGCGGCCGGCTTTCATGTAAAAGCAATCCTAGTGGCTAATTAGCCTCTGGACTGCTTTTACAAGCAGTGGGAGGGAATGTCCCCCCCCCCCGGATATAAAAAGCGCCATTGGGAAAGCATTTTATCACACCGATCTTGGTGTGGTCAGATGCTTTGAGGGCAGAGGAAAGATCTAGGGTCCAATAGACCCCAGTTTTTTCAAAAAAGAGTACCTGTCATTACCTATTGCTATCATAGGGGATATTTACATTCCCTGAGATAACAATAAAAGTGATAAAAATAAATATGGAAGCAACAGTTTAAAAAAAAAAAAAAAAAAAAAAAAGCACCCCTGTCCTGCCCTGCTCTTGCCCAATGGCGAACGCAAGCGTCGGTCTGGCGTCATATGTAAACAGCAATTGCACCATGCATGTGAGGTATCACCGCGAAGGTCAGATCGAGGGCAGTAATTTTAGCAGTAGACCTCCTCTGTAAATCTAACGGGGTAACCTGTAAATGCTTTTAAAGGCTTTTAAAAATGTATGTAGTTTGTCGCCAATGCGCGTTTGTGCGAAATTTTAAAGCATGTCGTGTTTGGTATCTATGTACTTGGCCTAAGATCATCTTTTTTATTTCATCAAACATTTGGGCAATATAGTGTGTTTTAGTGCATTAAAATTAAAAAAAGTGTATTTTTTCCCCAAAAAATGCGTTTGAAAAATCGCTGCGCAAATACTGTGTAGAAAAAAAAATGCAACACCCACCATTTTATTCTGTAGGGCCTTTGCTTTAAAAATATATATATATATATATATATATATATATATATAATGTTTGGGGGTTCAACATAATTTTCTTGCAAAAAAAAATATGTTTTCATGTAAACAAAAAGTGTCAAAAAGGGCTTTGTCTTCAAGTGGTTAGAAGAGTTGATGTAAGCTTCCTAATGTTGTGTATAAAATGCCAGAACAGTTCAAAACCCCCCCAAATGACCCCATTTTGGAAAGTAGACACCCCAAGCTATATACTGAGAGGCATGTCGAGTCCATGGAATATTTTATATGTTGACACAAGTTGCGGAAAAAATAAAAAAAAAATTATTTTTACTCTTTCGTCCATGGACCGACACAGCTTCTCTATTGACAAAGTGGGTATTATCCGTTAATTAGGAGTGACTAGGCAGAAAAACTTGTAAAAAGTGTTGCATCACACCTTCTACAGTACCGCCCAGGGGGCGGACCCTCTGGGTATACCCTCTCAGTCTGCACATCGCAGATCAGTTTTTTTCTGTCTAGCAAGGAGTAGGACATGGCTCCCTTCGGGCTCATTGGTCCGGGGAAAAAAGATATATATATATTTTTATTTATTTTTTGCTACATTTGTTGTTTCCTGCGATCTTCGATCAACTGCCGACTGGGTGACAGGCTGGATCCTCGAACCTTGTAGTCTCCCCAGTTTCGGCCATCGAGCGTGTGCCGACCCTAGCTACGCGCTGGGTTTTCCACGACATGCCCGTCGCTCCACGGGTGGCCGGTGAGCCTACGCTCCAGGGCCTGCATCGGACCGCTCAGCTTCGGCTGACCTTACGGCCGAGTCGCAGCAGCCTGGCCGGTGAGCTTACGCTCCAAGGCTTGCATCGGACCGCTCAGCTTCGGCTGACCTTACGGCCGAGTCGCAGCAGCCTGTCCGGTGAGCGTCATGCTCCAGGGCATACATATGATCGTCCCTTCTGGGTCCAATCACAGCATGCCTGGCCAACAGTCACCTTCCGTGCGCGGACGATGATCTGTTTGGAATGTCTTCCAGCAGAATACATGCAGGATAGGTAAGTAAAACTCCCCTGCCTCGGCTGGGTGATTTAGCTGGACATTCCTGGAGAGATCAAGTAAGTGGTTGTGGCCCCTTTCTTCCCTCTCTCCCTGCCTTTCCCTCCTCCCTGGGCTTCTAGCTAAAGGTTGCTGGGTGCTGGGGGTCACCTAGGGGGTCCCACTGGAGCGGGGCTGGCTGTAACTAACATTTAAAAGAAATGTCATTTTTGCTTACCTGTGTTTCTGTGTCTCCATGCTGTCGGCGGCCATTTTGAGGTGGTCCATGCCAAGTTTGGCCTCTTGTAACTGCCTGGCGGCCATCTTCCTGTAGTTCGGCCACACCCACTGGCCCCTATCAGGTGATCGGCGGCCATGTTTGTCCACCCTGTATGCAGATATTGCCGTTCGGCGGCCATCTTTTTTGTGGGCTATGGCTGCCTGACCTCTATCTTCTGTCGGCGGCCATTTTCTTAGAGCCCACATTATCTTCCATACAGACGGTTTTGGCAACCATTTTGCGAGAGCCTCCGGCCTCTAGGGTGCATTACACTGGCGCGAAAATTCACACAGGAAGTGCTGATAAAAGAAGCAGACTGACACAGCAGCAAGGGGACAGCATCATAGGCGCAGCATAGCAGTACCTATCCAGGGTGGTGAGTCCTCTGGGTAACCCAGCATCTCTGCAGCGCAGGAGGGTGGCCTATTGATATCTTGCCTGGAGCCCTGTGAGTGTCAGCGTGTGGTCAGCATGGCATCTGAGCCAGATGTCTTCTCCCCTGAAACACCAGATTTAGCAGCTGGTGTCCCTGAGGTGTCTATGGACGCTATGTCGGCAATCCTAGAGGCGTTTGCTGCCAGGGTGGAAGCAGCACACGGGAATACAGGGGGTAATAAACGCCCCCGTCCCCTGCAATCTTCTGGGGATATTTCTGATGCAGAACCAGGTCCAGCTACGGCTCATGGCCCAGATTCTGATGCATCAGAGACTGCAGACCGTGACCGATCGGACAGTGAGGAGGACTCCAAGTCCAGGTCAGTACGCGAGACGGCTTTGGTATCTGACCTTATTACTGCAGTGCGGGATACGCTAAAGTTGGAAAGGACTGAAGAAGTAGCAGATACTCCAGTCCCCTTTGGGTTTCGTAAACCTGCCCGCACTGCTAAGGTGTTCCCTTGTGTGTCTTATTTTGACAAACTCTTATACAAGGAATGGGAGAACCCACTGAGGGTCTTTACAGCCCCAAAGAGGTTTGCAGTACGGTACCCCTTTGAGGAGAGTTTTCTGAAGATATGGACCTCTCCCCCTATAGTGGACCCTTCGGTGTCCAGACTTAATAGAGCCACCACTATTCCAGTAGAAGGGGCTCCTGTTTTCAAGGACCCTGTGGATAAGAAGGCTGAAGCACTCGCTCGCTACCTATACTCAGTGGTAGGCTCAGCAGTACGCCCGGCATTGGCGGGGGCCCTAGTGTCTCAGACACTTACTGAATGGGCAAAATTGCTACTCCAGGGGTTAAAGGAGCGAGATGCTCCTCCTAATGAGATAACTTTGGCCGACCAGTTGGTCCAGGGCCTTAAGTTTGTCTGCGAGTCAGACATGGATACTATTCCCCTGCTGTCAAGAGCTTCGGTTTATGCAGTAGCAATACGCCGCCTGATCTGGCTAAAGGGCTGGTCTGCGGACCAGACTTCCAAGAAAGCCCTATTGGATCTGCCTTTTAAGGGCGACAGACTTTTTGGGGCTTCTCTGGATGACATCATCAAGGATGCTACAGGAGGTAAAAGCACTTTGCTTCCCCAAACTAGCAAGGGTAGGGGACCACGCCAAGGGCAAGGGCCCTCCTTTACTGCACGTAAGCGGTTTTTTCGCCCTCTTAAGGCGACAGGGAAAAGACCCCAGGCCGATAAAGCGCCTGCCC
Organism: Rana muscosa; assembly: GCA_029206835.1. Taxonomy (NCBI): domain Eukaryota; kingdom Metazoa; phylum Chordata; class Amphibia; order Anura; family Ranidae; genus Rana; species Rana muscosa. Next base: position 219,219,396 of record CM055120.1, on the reverse strand, counting down.
AAGGACAAAAGCGTCCTTGGTCCCGCAGACCCAACAAGCCTGTGGACAAATCTGCGTCCACATGAAGGTCCGCCCCCACCCAGCTCTCGGGTGGGGGGACGTCTTCGCAAATTCGCGACTCAGTGGACTGCTCTAGTCTCCGACAGGTGGGTTTGCGAAGTAATCTCCTCAGGCTACAAGATAGAATTTCTCTCTTGTCCACCAGACAGATTCATCACCTCCAATCTCCAGCTACTACCGACCCGTCGGGAGGCCCTGTATGGGGCGGTCCAGGGTCTACTGGAACGCGGGGTAGTTATTCCAGTTCCAGAACAGGAACGGGGTCAGGGTTTTTACTCAAATCTGTTCATTGTGCCAAAGAAGGAGGGGGTTCGTCCAATCTTGGATCTCAGAGCCCTCAATTGCTTTGTGAAGGTACAAAGATTTCGGATGGAGTCGGTTCGATCCCTAGTCACGGCTCTCCATCCGGGGGACTTTCTGGCCTCCTTGGACATCAAGGACGCATACCTGCATGTCCCCATATACTCCAGACACCAGAGGTTTCTGCGATTTGCTATCGGGAAGAACCACTAACAGTTTGTGGCCCTCCCGTTTGGCCTTGCCTCAGCACCCAGGACGTTCACCAAGGTGCTCGCTCCGATTCTGGCACTTCTAAGACAGCGGGGTATCGCTATCACAGGTTACTTGGACGACCTTCTGCTGAAGGGCCCTTCAAGCTCAGAATTAGAGGTAAGCGTGTCCATTACCTGACAGACTCTTCGAGACTGTGGTTGGATACTAAACACGCAAAAGTCAGTATTGGTGCCCACTCAACGCCTAGTGTACCTGGGGTTGATTCTGGATTCCTCAGAGGCAAAGGTATTCCTCCCTGTGGAGAAGTTGCAGACCCTCCGGGCTGCAGTACGGCAGCTGACTTCCAGGAATTGGTCGTCACTCCGTTTTTGCATGCGAGTGTTGGGCCTCATGGTAGCCTCCTTCGAGGCGGTCCCATATGCTCAATACCACACTCGAGTGTTACAGAGGGAAGTTCTGTCCAGATGGAACAGATGCCCTTCATCTCTGGATTATCAAATCCGAGTGAGCCACCTAGTCAGGAGATCCCTGGTATGGTGGCTGACAGCACCGGCTCTAATGGCCGGGAAGTCATTTCTTCCGGTTTACTGGATAGTGATCACGACGGACACCAGCCTTAAAGGTTGGGGGGGGAGTCTGGGGTGTCCAGTCGGCGCAAGGTCGCTGGACCCCAGAGGAAGCCCTCCTGCCGATCAATGTCCTGGAGATCCGGGCGATCAAGCTGTGCCTCTTCAAATGGTCTCAGAGACTGCAAGGGCGTCCAGTCAGGATCCAGTCAGACAACGCCACAGCAGTGGCATATGTCAATCATCAAGGAGGAACAAGAAGCTCAGCTGCAGCATCGGAGATCGCTCGCATCCTGAAGTGGGCAGAGAGGAGCGTACCGGCACTGTCGGCCGTGTACATTCCGGGTGTGGAAAACTGGCAGGCGGACTACCTGAGCCGCCAGATGCTGGACCAGGGAGAATGGTCCTTACACCCGGAGGTGTTCCAACTCCTCTGCCAAAGATGGGGCACACCAGACGTAGATCTTCTGGCTTCCCGACTCAATCGGAAGGTATTGAGGTTTGTGGCCCGGTCAAGAGACCCATGGGCAGACGCAACGGACGCGTTGGTAGCATCGTGGGGCCAGTATCGGCTAATCTATGCCTTCCCTCCCTTAAGGCTTCTTCCTCTTCTGCTCCGCAGAGTGGAGGCAGAGGGAATTCCAATGATCCTAATCGCTCCAGATTGGCCTCAGCGTCCTTGGTACGCCGATCTAGTACGTCTGGTAGCAGACGTCCCCTGGCGCCTACCACTACGGAAGGACCTGCTGTCGCAAGGTCCCATATTCCATCCTGCTTTACAGTCATTGGCTTTAACGGCATGGCTGTTGAGAACCAGGTACTGAGAGACCGGGGCCTGTCAGACTCAGTAATTTCTACTATGAGAAGTGCTCGGAAACCGTCCTCTAGGAAGGTCTATCACCGCACTTGGAGGGCCTACATCTCCATGTGTGAGGAAATGAAATGGCATCCGCGTACCTATTTGGTTTCCAGAATCCTGCTGTTTTTACAGCATGGGGTAGACCAAAGGCTTGCCCTAAGTACGATTAAGGGACAGATATCTGCCCTGGCTGTCTTTTTTCAGCGACCCCTGGCGACTCACTCTCTCGTGAGTACATTTGTGCAGGGGGTTCGACATGTGGCCCCTCCGGTCCGCCCCCCGTTACCTCCGTGGGACTTGAACCTGGTCCTCTCGGTGCTTCAGAAGGCACCGTTTGAGAATATTAGAGATATTCCCCTGTTGACACTTTCTCAGAAGGTGGTCTTTTTGGTGGCTGTTACGTCAGTTAGACGAGTCTCTGAGCTGGCAGCCTTGTCCTGCAAGGCTCCCTATTTGATTTTCCACAAGGATAAGGTGGTGCTGCGGCCGCAGCCTTCCTTTCTACCGAAGGTCGTTTCGGCTTTTCATCTCAACGAAGACATTGTACTTCCATCCTTGTGTCCTCAGCCGTCGAATCCTAAGGAGTCGGCGTTGCATTCCTTGGACGTTGTCCGAGCTTTGAGAGTATACATATCTGCTACTTCCCTGTTCCGGAAGTCAGACTCACTGTTTGTTTCGGTGGCTGGTCCCAAGAAGGGCCAAGCAGTCTCATCGGCCACCATCTCTAGGTGGATCCGACAGATAGTAATCCAGGCTTACGCCTTAAAGGGTCAGGCGCCCCCCTTTCCTGTCACGGCGCATTCGACCAGGGCAATAGGTGCCTCTTGGGCTTTCCGACATCAAGCGTCTGTTTCCCAACTATGTAAAGCGGCGACTTGGTCGTCCGCTCACACTTTCACAAAATTCTACAAAGTTGATGTAGGTGCATCTTCGGATGCCTCTTTCGGCCGCAAGGTTTTGCAGGCGGCTGTTTAGAGTTGCAACTCCTCCGTTGGAGGAGTGCTGTTTTGTGTTTTGGGGTGAAGTTTGTTTTTATGCTGTTACCACCCCTCGTTTTTTCTCTGACACTGCTTTGGGACGTCCCACTTTGTCAATAGAGAAGCTGTGTCGGTCCATGGACGAAAGAGTAAATAGGATTTTTTACTCACCGTAAAATCCTTTTCTCTGAGTCCATGGACCGACACAGCACCCACCCCTCCTTTTAAGTTTGTACTGCTTTTTGACGAACTGATCTGCGATGTGCAGACTGAGAGGGTATACCCAGAGGGTCCGCCCCCTGGGCGGTACTGTAGAAGGTGTGATGCAACACTTTTTACAAGTTTTTCTGCCTAGTCACTCCTAATTAACGGATAATACCCACTTTGTCAATAGAGAAGCTGTGTCGGTCCATGGACTCAGAGAAAAGGATTTTACGGTGAGTAAAAAATCCTATTTTTTTGCACAAAGTTGTCACTAAATGATATATTGCTCAAACATGCCATGGGCATATGTGGAATTACACCCCAAAATACATTCTGTTGCTTCTCCTGAGTACGGGGATACCACATGTGTGAGACTTTTTGGGAGCCTAGCCACATACGGGACCCCAAAAACCAAGCACCGCCTTCAGGCTTTCTAAGTAGACACCCCAAGCTATTTGCTGAGAGGTATTGTGAGTATTTTGCAGATCTTGCTTTTTGTCACAAAGTTTTGAAAATTGAAAAAAAAAAAAAGAAAAAAAAAAGAAAAAAAAAAAAAAATTGTTCTTTCTTCATTTTCAAAAACAAATGAGAGCTGTAAAATACTCACCATGCCTCTCAGCAAACAGCTTGGGGTGTCTACTTTCCAAAATGGGGTCATTTGGGGGGGGTTTGTGCTATTTTGGCATTTTATGGCCTTCAAAACTGTGATAGGTAGTGAGGAGTGAAATCAAAAATTTGCGCCCTTAGAAATCCTGAAGGCGGTGCTTGGTTTCCGGGGTCCCGTACGTGGCTAGGCTCCCAAAAAGTCCCACACATGTGGTATCCCCGTACTCAGGAGAAGCAGCAGAATGTATTTTGGGGTGCAATTCCACATATAACCATGGCATGTGTGAGCAATATATCATTTAGTGACAACTTTTTGTAATTTTTTTTTTTTTTTTTTTGTCATTATTCAATCACTTGGGACAAAAAAAAAAAAAATATTCAATGGGCTCAACATGCCTCTCAGCAATTTCCTTGGGGTGTCTACTTTCTAAAATGGGTTCATTTGGGGGGTTTTGTACTGCCCTGTCATTTTAGCACCTCAAGAAATGAGATAGGCAGTCATAAATTAAAAGCTGTGTAAATTCCAGAAAATGTACCCTAGTTTGTAAACGCTATAACTTTTGCGCAAACCAATAAATATACGCTTATTGACATTTTTTTTTACTAAAGACGTGTGGCTGAATACATTTTGGCCTAAATGTATGACTAAAATTGAGTTTATTCGATTTTTCTTATAACAAAAAGTAGAAAATATCTTTTTTTTTCAAAATTTTCGGTCTTTTTCCGTTTATATCGCAAAAAATAAAAATCGCAGAGGCAATCAAATACCATTAAACGAAAGCTCTATTTGTGGGAAGAAAAGGACGCAAATTTCGTTTGGGTACAACATTGCATGTCCGCACAATTTACAGTTAAAGCAGCGCAGTGCAAAATTCTGAATTCACCTCTGGTCCTTTAGCTACCAAATGGTCCGGGGCTTAAGTGGTTAAGAACTAACCCTAAAAGGATAATCCTACTATCCCCAACACTTTGTTGTGTTCAGAGATACCCAAAATGTTGCACAATCAGCATTTAGGTACCAACGTGCCCTAACTGCAGTATACCAAAGTATGTACATAGGTCTTTTAATTTTTGGGTAGTCAAATATCAAAAATAAGTACGCCCCTAGAAATTGTTGATCTTTCTCAACATATTTGCAGGCAAAAACACCAGATCTATAGATAAGGGCTTGGGGGTTAAAAAATAAAAAAAAGTTTGCCTTTTCCATTTAACCACTTCAATACTGGCCATTTTCACCCCCTTCCTGCCCAGGCCAATTTTCAGCTTTCAACGCTGTCACGCTTTGAATGACAATTGCGCGGTCGTGCGAGGTGGCTCCCAAACAAAATCAACGTCCTTTTTTCTCACAAATAGAGCTTTCTTTTGGTGGTATTTTTTCTGCGGTTTTTATTTTTTGCGCTATAAAAACCAAAAAAGTCTGCCAAAAAAAAAAAAACACAATATTTTTTACTTTTTGTTTTAATAAATATCCCAATTTTTTTCCTCAGTTTAGGCCAATATGTATTCTTCTACATTTTTTTAACCAAAAATATGAAAAAAGTGATTGGTTTGCGCAAAAGTTATAATCACCTACAAAATAGGGAATAGATTTATGACATTTTTTTTTTTTTTTTTACTAGTAATGGCGGTTATCTTCGATTTTTGTCAGGACTGCAATATTGCGGCGGACAGATTGGACACTTGACACATTTTTGGGACCATTCACATTTATACAGCGAACAGTGCTATAAATATGCACGGATTACTGTATAAATGTGACTGGCAGGGAAGGGGTTAACACTAGGGGCGATCAAGGGGTTAAATGTGTATCCTAGGGAGTGATTCTAACTGTGGGAGGTGACCGATCGTTGTCCCTATGTACAAGGGACACACCATCGGTCTCCTCTCCCTGACAGGATGTGGATCTGTGTGTTTACACACACAGATCCACGTCCCTGGCTCGAACTGTCGATCGCAGGTAACTGGCGGACATCGCGGCCGCCATGCACGTGCATCGGCACCCAAATGACGCGGCGGGCGCGCCCCTAGCGGCCGGGAGGCCCGAGAACGTCCACCCAGGGTGGCAGAGCCACCTTGTGGACGTCACTTGACAATAGGCAGGATGGGTCAGTTTAACCACTTAAAGACTAAACCTTTTTCTGACACTTGTTGCTTACAAGGTAAAATCAGTATTCTTTGCTAGAAAATTACTTGGAAACCCCAAACATTATATATATTTTTTTAGCAGAGACCCTAGAGAATAAAATGTTGCAATATTTTATGTCACACTGTATTTGCGCAGCGGTTTTTCAAATGCAATATTTTTTGAAAAAATACACTTTAATGAATTAAAAAATAAACAAACCGTAAAATGAGCCCATTTTTTTTTGTATAATGTCAAAGATGTTACCTCACGAGAATCGTGATCTTTATTCCAATTTTAAAAAATCGTGATTCTCATTTTAGCCAGAATCGTGCATTCTAGGAAAATAATAAAAAGCAGAAGCACCTTAAAGTGGATGCAAACCCAATTTTTTTTTTTTTTTGCTGTCACAATGTAGAGTATAAGATTTCCTATCATTTGTGCCAGGTCTTGCCACAAAGAGTTAATCCAGCTCTGAGCAATCCTATTTTATTGTTCAGTGAGATAAAATAGACAAACAGAGTTAGTTACCTTTGTCCATTCTGCCCCCTTGAGTGACAGGTTATTTACATATCTCGTGCACTAACTAACTAACCTTTTCTGAAGTCATGTGGTTACTTTTCTGGATTTTGACTGGATGTTAGTGATCATAGCAGAAGGAATACACAGGAGAAAATGCATGTTGACAAGGGGAGTGTAGAGGTGGGCGGGGAGTCTACTGACATCACGACTCCACCCACCGAGCTCCAGACAACAGATCCACCCACAGAATCTGCAGTTTTTAAGTTCTTATAAACAGACAGAGGGGACACATTTGACAGATAAGGATACATGCAGGAGGCATCTATATCCTTAGGCCTCATGCCCACGGGCGTTTTTTCAGCCGCGTTTTTGAGCGTTTTTTACAGCTTAAAAACGCCTGTCCATGTTAGTCTATAGCTTCATGCCCACCTAGGCGTTTTTGAGCTGTAAAGAGCATAGGCGTTTGTAAGCTGTAAAAAAAAACCAGGACCAGCGTCAGAATTAGGCAGAAAAAAACGCGAGCGTCAAAAAACGCGCAAAAACGCGCACTAACGCGCAAAAAACGCGCGGTCGCGTTTTTAGCGCCGACGTTTTTTTTGTTTGTTTTTCTTTCAAAAAAAAATAATAAAAAAAAATAATTTACAATAACATGGACAGGCGTTTTTAAGCTGCAAAAAACGCAGCTGTAAAAACGCCAGTGGGCATGAGGCCTTATAGATCAGCACTATGGCAGTAGTTTAGAAATGATGAGAGTGGGTTTACATCCACTTTAAGCTTTAGAATACGACAAGGAGTATAAAAAGAAAAAATAAGTCTTTACCTTGATTACAAGTAAATCAATCACTCTTGGGTCTGTGACATGTGCATTCTTCTGAAATAGCTCTCTCACCTTGTCCCGTCCTTGCTTCACACTGATGTCCAGCTGATAAACATGTACTGGAAAAAGGAAGTTAAAAGATTTACATATAGAAGTGCTTACATTTTCAGCACAAAAAAAAAAAAGTGCTGAAAAACTCGGCTTATACTCGTGTATATACAAATTCCTATATATATATATATATATATATATATATATATCATAGTTTGTAGGCGCTATAACTTTCACAAAAAACAATCAATATACACTTACTGGGAGATAAGTAGCAGAACACGTTTGCCTAAATGTTCAAAGAAATTAAGATAAAAAAAAAAAAAAAACTAATTAATTATTTTATATATATATATATATGAATGTTTTATAACAGAAAGAAAAAAAAATGGTTCTTTTTTCAAAATGTATGCTTTTTTTTTTTTTTGTTTATAGCGCAAAAAAACCCAACAGTGATGATCAAAAACCACCAAAGGAAAGCTCTATTTGTAAGAAAACTGGATACAAAAATTGTGTTTGCATACAGCATTGCATGGCCGTGCAATTACCAGTTAAAGTAGCACAGTGCTGAATTAGCAAAAAATGGCATGGTCATTAAGGGGGTAAAACCACCGGGGCGGTAGGTCACAGCGCACCGGGGCGGTAGGTTCACAGCGCACAGGGGCGGTAGGTTCACAGCGCACAGGGGCGGTAGGTTCACAGCGCACAGGGGCGGTAGGTTCACAGCGCACAGGGGCGGTAGGTTCACAGCGCACAGGGGCGGTAGGTTCACAGCGCACAGGGGCGGTAGGTTCACAGCGCACAGGGGCGGTAGGTTCACAGCGCACAGGGGCGGTAGGTTCACAGCGCACAGGGGCGGTAGGTTCACAGCGCACAGGGGCGGTAGGTTCACAGCGCACAGGGGCGGTAGGTTCACAGCGCACAGGGGCGGTAGGTTCACAGCGCACAGGGGCGGTAGGTTCACAGCGCACAGGGGCGGTAGGTTCACAGCGCACAGGGGCGGTAGGTTCACAGCGCACAGGGGCGGTAGGTTCACAGCGCACAGGGGCGGTAGGTTCACAGCGCACAGGGGCGGTAGGTCACAGCGCACAGGGGCGGTAGGTCACAGCGCACAGGGGCGGTAGGTCACAGCGCACAGGGGCGATAAGTCCCCCTCCAGGAAGGAGAGAGCTCTCACAAGGTGACCGTCCAACAAGGTCGGAGGGAACAGAGGCGTTCTCCTCTCCTGCCAGGCTCACCTGTATTGGGCACCTCCCGGTAGAAGGCTCGGTACAGGTCTCGCACCCTCCGTTTGGCTTCTCCCACGTCTCTGCTGAGAATTGGCTTTACAGCCCCGACTGTTCTCGTAAGGGCAGCTTTCCCAGAAGCTGCCATCTTCCCTCAGCCGAACAGCACAGCGCATGTGCAGCGTCACCTAACCAGCCAATCACAGCTTGATATCCTTCCACACACGCTTGTTCCCGAGAGCTTCTCCACCACCACTTTCTGCGCATGTGCCTCTCGTCTCTCACGCATTGCTAGGTCGGTCAGTCACAGTCAGTCATTTACATGGTGGAGGGTTTGTATGTTTACACAGAGAAGTCCGTTATACATTCAACCTTATGTTTACTGTACTATCTGACTGTAAAACATATACAGTATATAATAATTCAAGGCTGTATAGAGAATAGGTGTTATTTTTTATATTCACAGGGACATAAAATGCATGGAGTTTGTGGTTTAACCATTTGACTTCCGGAAGATTTACCCCCCACGACCAGGCAATTTGCACTACGTTACTTTAACTGACACTGTACACAAATACAATTCATGTCCTTTTTTTTTCCACAAATAGAGCTTTGTTTTGGTGGTATTTGATTACCTCTGCGATCTTCCCCGCTGACAGGACAGGGCTCTGCCTTGTTTACATAGGCAGGGCTCTGTCCTGTGTAAATTCATGATGATCGCCGGGTGCCAACACCCAGTAATCGACATCTGCTGGGCCGGGTCGCTGGCAGCACCTGCACGCACCCTACCCAGGAGTGTCAGATCACGTACCTAGCAGGTGATCTGGCGCAGACAAGCCGCCTTGCCGCCATATATCTATGTTATATGGTCAGAAAGCGATTAAAGTGGATCTCACACCCAAAAAAACCCCACTTAAGCCTCATACACACGATCGGACCTTTAACCAACTTTTCCGTGGATTTCTGTCTGAAGGGCGTTGGCCGTGAACTTGGTATGCATACACACGGCAGGAATTTTTCAGCGAACAAATTGACGTACTACGTGGTTTTTCTGCTCTTTAGTGCCACCCTTTGGGCAACTTCTGCTATTGCTGGTTGATCTTTAGCATTGGTTCTGAGCATGCGTGTTTGTACTTTGGACTTAAGTCCGATGGACTTGTGTACACACGATCGGATTTTGCACCATCTGACTTTTGTTGCCGGAAAGTTTGTCTGTTTGCACAGTGAACATTTGTCCGATGAAAACCCCAAAAAGTTTGTCCGATGGAGCGTACACACGGTCGGATTTTCCGCAAAAATAGGTCCGTCAGTGATTTGTTGTCAAAAAGTCCGATCGTGTGTATGGGCCTTTAGAATGCTCATAGTCCTCTCTCTTCTGCTATCCTAAGGCCTCATGCACATGAGCGTATGAATTTATGTTCCAAATATGCTGTTTTGTTTTTTCATGTGCCAGAACTTGGCAGAAGAAATGTCTCTAAAGCCTCTTACACACGATTGGATTTTCTGCGGACAAAGCGTAGGACTTTTGTCCGAAGGGCGTTGGTATACAAACGGCAAAGAATTGTCGGCCAACAAACACAAAACAACGTGTTTTTTCAGCTCTTTAGCGCCACCCTTTGGGAAACTTCTGCTAAGGTTGTGTTATGGTTAGCATTGCTTCTGAGCATGCGTGTTTGTACTTTGGAGTTTTGTCAAAGGGACTTGTGTGCATACGATCGGATAATCCAACAACACACATTTGTTGTCGGAAAATTTTAAAGCATGCTATTCCACATTTGTTGGCGGAAAATCCGACAACAATTGTCCGATGGAGCGTACAAACGGTCGGATTTTCCAACAACAGCCTGTCATCACACAATTCCTGTCGGAAAATCCGATCGTGTGTACGGGCCTTAATTCTGTATATGTACATGCGTTTATGGTGTTCAGCATACATACATTCTACTGGGCAGAATATTTATTTATACTGGCCAGAGTAATATGTGTATGCTCATATGTGTGCATTTACATGCGTTTATGGACTTTACTTGTAAATTATGCTCAATTGCTCTTCTCTGAATGCAGTTATGGTACATTTCTTTTTTATGCCTCTTATCGCTGCTCTTAAAATACTGATCTATATGCCTAATGTGCATGTTCACATAGACTAACATACAAACTGCATTTAGAGGCATAAAAAAAATGTCAGACACCTCTAAAGCCTCGTACACACGGGCGGGAATCTTCTTGGGAAAAAAAAGTCAGTTTTCCCGACGAGATTCCCGGCAAGCTTGTCTTGCCAAGCCCTGTATACACACGCACATTCAAAAGAACCGCCGTTCTTTTGAATGGCAAGAACGCGGTGACGTCATCGACTACGACGAGCCGGCGCTCGTCACATTCAATGCCGTCGCCGCCATCTTGCTACACCCTACACTACCCTTGTATGCTACCGCGCATGCGTCAAAGTCTTTTCGAGCATGCGCGGGTTTACCTGGAGACAGGTAAGCATACACACGTACGGTTTTCTCGTCGGGAAACAGGCCGACGAGAATCCCGACGAGAAAATAGAGAACTGGTTCTCTATTTTTCTCGTCGAGATTCCCGTCAATTTTCCCTACGAGAAACCATACACACGACCGGTTTTCTCGGCAAAAAGATCTCCCAGCAGTTTTCTTGCCGAGAAAAATGGCCGTGTGTACGAGGCTTAACAGTTGTTTTTTTGTCCACGTGCACAAGGCCTAGAAGCTTTTTTGTGTATATTTCTTGATCGTACAGGACACAGACATAGGCTTAGACCACAGGGCTTTATGTGGCTACCCTTCAGGTGATTGGACACGGACAAATAGAACTGTTAGGACCCCCATATAACCCCTCCCACTGACAGGTATCCTCCATTTTTTGTTAGTGTCCTTAGGCGATGACTGACCTTTATTTTCTCCCGAGAGAGTTTTTTATTTTTATTTTATATCTGATTGTGCATCTGCTGTTTCAGCCAATTATGTTTATACAGGGTTTATATACAGTGGAACCTCGGATTGCGAGTAAGGCAGTTAACGAGCGTTTGCAATACGAGCAATTATTTTTTTTTTATTGCAAATACTCCGTCCCGAGTGTTTCTGAGCCTTTCCGAGGGTTTCCGAATGCAGCCGAAAGGTCTCCAAACATTTCGGAGTCTCTCCAGCGCCCCCTACCTTTGGCCACATGCGGTATTGCATGCCATAGAAGTCAATGTGGAACAAATTATTTTCGTTTCTATTGACTTCTATGTGGAAACTGGCTTTGATATGCGAGTGCTTTGGATTACAGGCATTCTCCTGGAACAGATTATGCTCGTAATCCAAGGTTCCACTGTAGCGCCAACAGTTAGCGCTTTACAACATGTAGGTAGATAGTACAGTTACAATGCAATTCAATAAAGGGGGAATTAAAGGGCCCTGCTCATTGGAGCTTACAATCTAGCCAATGGCGCAGGTTCCAGATTGGTACTGGTTGTAGGATAGGAAGACACAGAGCTGGCCTGAAAAAATGCTTTGGGCACTGAATCCTGTGTTAGGAGCTCCTGCTGGGTACACTGTGCAATGCAGGGAGTTAGCCACAGGGTAGTGGCGTTCTGTGCAGGTGTGACCAAGTCCCTGAAAACCCCTTTGGAGGTATGCTCTTCCATAGTGAGTGAAGTGAGTGTGTTCCACCTTAAAGTGGTTGTAAAGTTATAAATATTTTTTAAAGTGGTTGTAAACCCACTTGAAGGACGTCTACCTATAGGTAAGCCTTATTCTAGGCTTACCTATAGGTAGTGGAAATATCTCCTAAACGTGCGAGGTTTAGGAGATATTTCACTTGTAGCATGCGCGGGGAGGAAACTAAACTAAGTGCCGCTTCTTCCCCAGCCTGTGCCGTGAATTGCGGCTCCCGTGCGCATGCGCCGGAGTGACGTAACGCGGCTCTGACGAATCACAGTGCCAGAGTCAGCGACCCGGAAGGAAGAGGGGGCAGAAGATGGACGCTGCCTACTCTAGGGACATTGATGGATTCTTTTGCAGATAAGTGCCACATAATGGGCTAGTATGCGATGCATTCTAGCCCATTATGCTTTTCATTTGCAGGCTCTAGCAGCAGGCTAAAGAGGAAGTAAAACCCATCAGGGTTTACTTCCTCTTTAAAATAAACATGTTATGATTACAATTACCTGCTCTGTGCAATGCTTTTGCTGGAGGGGGGAACATTTTTCACCTAAATGCATTCTATGCATTAAAAGAGAAGTATGAGAATTTTTAATTTTTTTTGCTTGAATCATACTTCCTAGGTGGATGCAGCATCGGTCCCCGTCATCTTTAAGGATGAGAACTGAGCGATCAAACACCATTGATCGCTAGGTTCTGTCAGTCACCATATCTCCCCCTGCGCGGATCCCGACCATATGGTCACGATCTTTCCTGAGTCTGGACCGAGTCTGGATTGTTCTGCCTTTAGAACCACTTTAAATATTGCAACTGTTCTGATTGCTGAAGGTTGTTAGGTAGATGCCTTGCCCTTTAGCCCAGGTTCACACTGATGCGGTGTCCAGGGTTGCCAACTTTCAGTAAATTTACAAACAGTTTGTAAAATCTGTAATTGTTGCATCTGTCCATGAATGTCAGTTACGGACATGCAACCTAAGGCCCCATGCACACGAGACGCTGTTATTTGCTGTTGAACGCGCGTTCAGAGGCAGTTGGACGCTTTTTTCAACTGCTCCTGAACCCATTCAATGTTATCCTATGTGTCCATGCACACACTCTCGTTTTTTGGCGTTTACAAGCAGTTGCGTTTAACCTCGTTTTTCCAGAAGCAAAAAAATGGATTCAGACGCAAAAGTTTTCACGTTTCAGACGCTAAACGCTGCTAAACGCGGCTAAACGCGGTACCGGTGTTTTGCCGCGTTTGCGTTTATAAGCGTTTTTAAAGGTGACCTATTTTTTAACATTAGAAATCTCAAAAATGATGGCAAATGATGAAAAACTATTAAAAAATATAAAAGAAAACTGTAATTGCTTGCATCGCATTGTGGACAATCCACAACTTGTGGCAGGTAAAGTGGCAAGTGGACAATCAACAACTTGTGTCAGGTGATGTGGCCAGGTGACGTGGCCAGGTGACGTGGCAAGTGGACAATCCACAGCTTGTGGCAGGTGACGTGGCAGGTAACGTGGCCAAGTGACGTGGCCAGGTGATGTGGCAAGTGGACAATCCACAACTTGTGGCAGGTGACGTGGCCAGGTGACGTGGCAGGTGACGTGGCAAGTGGACAATTCACAACTTGTGGCAGGTGATGTGGCACGTGATGTGGCCAGGTGACGTGGAAAGTGGACAATCCACAACTTGTGGCAGGTGACGTGGCTAGATGACGTGGCAGGTAATGTGGGCAGGTAACATGGCTAGGTGACGTGGCCAGGTGACGTGGCAAGTGGACAATCCACAACTTGTGGCAGGTGACGTGGCCAGGTGACGTGGCAAGTGGACAATCCACAACTTGTGGCAGGTGACGTGGCCAGGTGACGTGGCAGGTGACGTGGCAAGTGGACAATTCACAACTTGTGGCAGGTGAAGTGGCCAGGTGACGTGGCACGTGATGTGGCCAGGTGACATGGCAAGTGGACAATCCACAACTTGTGGCAGGTGACGTGGCAAGTGGACAATCCACAACTTGTGGCAGATGATGTGGCAAGTGATACGCTAAATACAAGTACACTGCTGCTCTCTCAGCTGCTGCTACTCACTCTGGTCTCACAAACTGGCTGAAATGGTTAAAATTTACTGTTTTTTGAGCTTAGGGAGGGTCTATGATGAAACGCTTATAAACGCAAACGCGGTTAAACGCCGCTAAACGCGGCCGCAAACGCGGCAAAACGCGCGTTTATAAACGCCGGTTTCAGCGTTTAAAAACGTGTGTTCAGCAGAGTTTGCACCTGCGTCTCCTGTGCATGGGGCCTAAATGTCCGTAATGGACATTCAAGGACAGATGCAAAAAGTACAGATTTTACAAACTGTTCGTAAATTTACTGAAAGTTGGCAACCCTGGCGGTGTCAGACACCGCATGTAATTCGCACAGGAATCGCAGCACATCCCTGTGCGAATTACATGCAGTGTCACTGGGGTGCGATTTGAGCCATGGATTTGTATGGCTCAAACTGCACAGCATTCACACCAAATGCAGGACCCTTTTGTTGTTTGCACCAGAAAAGGATCCCATGGGATCACACCTATGCGACCTGATTCTGCAAATTGCACTGCGTTTTGCAAACCAATTTTCGCATTGACTTAATATACACTCTGCAATTGGTTTGCATGAACGTGTTGCGACTTTGATGCGGTGTAGAATTTGCACCAAATTCGCTGTGAATTTGCACAGCATCTAGTGTGAACCGAGGCTTAAATTTGTAAAGGAGGGTGTTTGAAGACATTTGTCTCCCCCACCTTCCCTCCAGTCACCATTTTTAAAGCGGAATTAGGGAACTATAATTCACTTTTTCACCAGTAGCCCCTTTCTCTCGCCAGCGCTAGCATCTTCTTCTGTTTGATGACTGTTGTCCATTTTCATTGGCCGTTGTGGGATGATATCACTCCTGTACATGCGCGGAAGCTAGTCATCCTGGCAAACAAGGATCGGGTGGGCGCTGTAAGCTTACAAACCAGGGAACGCTGAGAGCAGTCATCTAGGTACATACATCTCTTTGCAGAAGAGACATTGCATATCTCTTCTGCAATAAAGAACTTGCCTCATCTCACTGAATAACAGCAGAAGTTAGTTCCATTTTAAATACAGTATTGTAAATGTTGTGGACTTTGTCCTGCTTGCCCATTGGTGGCCATTCTACATGAGAGAGCTGGGCGAGTTTACTGTATGTGCAGCCCTGCATGGCAGTTATTTCTGCTTGTGTTGCAATGCAGATATTATTTCAGCTTTGTCAGTCCTGTTTAGGCGGCTCTTTGGCGTCACTTAGTGGTCTTTTCATGTATTGCGCCTGTGTGTGACACTTGTTGGCAGATTCTACACCATTTTTGAAATATACTGCGAACAAGCTAAATCTGGTGAGTGTTTTTCCTCTGCTCTGCAGCTCACCAGAGCTCCAAGGTTCTTCAGTGGCATTGGGGCGGACTTGTTGCTGTACACCTTCCATCACAGAGTCAGAGTACCCACTGGGTTCCCTTCACGCACCTATTGTGGATTGCAAGTGGAGGGAGAGTGTGGGGAAAGGACATTCAGACACTTATTCTGCCAGTGGGCCTGGGCAGAGGCGGCTCTAGGCTTTGTGAGGCCTTAAGCAAAACTTAGACATGAGGCCCCACTCACGCCCATAATGGGAAAAAGTATTACATTTTTAGTGCAGAGTCCTTGCATGAGGAGATTGGTCCCGCACATCCGCAGGCAGTGCCATCATTCTTCCCGATGCTGGGCTCTCCCCTTCCTCAGTCAGGTAAATTAGGCGGCCGCGAGGCCCCTGTGAGCGTGAGGCCTTAGGCGACCGCCTAATTTGCCTAATTAAAGAGCCGCCTCTGGGCCTGGAGGCATTATTTATGCTTCCTGTGGAGTCCCTATCACTGATAATAGGATTTCCTGCCCCTCTTCTAGTGCTACGCTTCACCCCCACTCTGTAGGAATAGTAAGGACATAGACCGGGGTGGAGAGGGTGATTCTGTCTTCTATTTCAGACTCTGGAAGGCTTTCCGACCTGCTGCAGGAAGACAAGGAGGAGGAAAGTTTTAAAAGAAGAAGAGGGTGTTCTTTCCTCTGAATCTGAAGATTCATCTAGGGAACAGGCTGCTTTAGCCATTATTTCTACTAGGTTCAAAAATACCATCTTTGTCCTTGTTGACAAGCTGCATTCTTGTCATACCGTAATCTGGAGACTAAAAAGGTTCTAAAAAGGCTGCAAAACTGCCAAAACTTTTCCTGTGCACTGTGTGGTTGAAGAAGTTTTATATGGGGAATGGCCTCACCCCGACAAAGTTTACATTATCTCACAAAAGTGAGTACACCCCTCACATTTTTGTAAATATTTTATTATATCTTTTCATGTGACAACACTGAAGAAATGACACTTTTCTACAATGTAAAGTAGTGAGTGTACAGCTTGTATAACAGTGTAAATTTGCTGTCCCCTCAAAATAACAACACACAGCCATTAATGTGTAAACCGCTGGCAACAAAAGTGAGTACACCCCTAAGTGAAAATGTCCAAATTGGCCCCAAAGTGTCAATATTTTGTGTGGCCACCATTATTTTCCAGCACTGCCTTAATCCTCTTGGGCATGGAGTTCACCAAAGCTTTACAGGTTGCCACTGGAGTCCTCTTCCACTCCTCCATGATGACATCATGGAGCTGGTGGATGTTAGAGACCTTGCCCTCCTCCACCTTTCGTTTGAGGATGCCCCACAGATGCTCAATAGAGTTTAGGTCTGGAGACATGCTTGGCCAGTCAATCACCTTTACCCTCAGCTTCTTTAGCAAGGCATTGGTTGTCATGGAGGTGTGTTTGGGGTCATTATCATGTTAGAATACTGCCCTGCGGCACAGTTTCCGAAGGGAGGGGATCATGCTCTGCTTCAGTATATCACAGTACATGTTGGCATTCATGGTTCCCTCAATGAACTGTAGCTCCCCAGTGCCGGCAGCATTCATGCAGCCCCAGACCATGACTCTCCCACCACCATGCATGACTGTAGGCAAGACACACTTGTCTTTGTACTCCTCACCTGGTTGCCGCCACACATGCACAACACTGTCTAAACCAAATAAGTTTATCTTGGTCTCATCAGAGACCAAGTCCTTAGTCTGCTTGTCTTCAGCAAACTGTTTGCAGGGTTTCTTGTGCATCATCTTTAGAAGAGGCTTCCTTCTAGGAAGACAGCCATGCAGACCAATTTGATGCAGTGTGTGGTGTATGGTCTGAGCACTGACAGGCTGACCCCCCACTCCTTCAACCTCTGCAGCAATGCTGGGAGCACTCATACGTCTGTAGCGACCTCACCTCTCACTCCCTCTTTCTCTTCTCGGTCAATGGCTCTCGTCTAGGGGACCAGGGAGGAGAGTGTGGCACACCACCAGCTCGTATCCTCTTGTGTGCAGAGGTGTGAGCTGTAACCTTTTACCTTCGGGCCTGTGTCCCTGTCCAGAGCCAAAATTTCCCTTGAGGATGATTCCCACCCTCCACGCAGGTTGAGGTAGGACCCTTTAGCTCCCAGAAAGTCAAGTTCCACACCACTGAAAGTCCAACACTTATTTATTCTTCAATAAATAGTCCTTTGAGAGCGACTGGTTAGACACAGAACAGTTCAGAACAAAGTGGGGAGGAGGTCCAGGCACAAACTTGAACTTGGTTTTTCTCCTGTTCCGTTATAGCGCGAACAGGCTTGGCGCACAGTCGCTGCACCGACTGTGAGGGGGTCCCTGCCACAGACCAGATGAATAAGGCCTCTGCCACAGACCTGGTTGTTGGGTCTCTGCCACCGACCTGATTCACGATGGGTCCCTGCCACAGACCATGAGAACGTGGACTACCTTCTATGAGAAATGGCCCCTGTCAGGGAAAGGACATCCATCCGGACAGTTACCAGAGTCCCCCGCCGTCACCAGCAAATGCTGCACTGGGTCTTCGGAAGGGTCACCTCCCTGGCCTCCTCGTCCCAGATTCGGGCGTCCACACCGGGGGACACCCTAGGAGCCCTCGATCCCTTGCGGGACCCAGACGAAGGTACTGGGCCCCAGGCCTCCAGAGAGTACCTCACCCCAGACCAAAGGTGTCTGGGGTGGAACCGCAACTCCGTCCCCGGGCCTAGGGCACCCGGAGACCACCATCACTCACCCCCAGGCTGAAGGTGCCTGGGATTGGAACCCGAGCGGAAGATGTCTGCCCCCCTTATACCCTCTCCCAGCACGCACAGCAGGTTCCCCACCCCACTGTACTACTGCCGCGAGAGGACACAAAGGGCGCAGCCCTCCAATGGTGGTTCAACCCCGGCCTATGTCAACAGCGCCACCTATAGGCCGCAGTGAATTTGACACCATTGATATCCTCCACTGGCATAAATTGGTCCAAGAATCCTAACAATTGTTGCATCTGAGCCTGGTACCACTCAGATGCCTCCCCTAAATATGACCACCCACTACACGTCTATTTCCCAAAGACGACCTCTGGATATGATGCTGAGCACGTGCTCTCAACTTCTTTGGTCGACCATGGCAAGGCCTGTTCTGAGTGGAACCTGGCCTGTTAAACCGCTGTATGGTCTTGGCCACCGTGCTGCAGCTCAGTTTTAGGGTCTTGGCAATCTTCTTATAGCCTAGGCCATATTTATGTAGAGCAACAATTCTTTTTTTCAGATCCTCAGAGAGTTCTCTGTTGAACTTCCAGTGACCAGTATGAGAGAGTGAGAGCGATATCACCAAATTTAACACACCTGCTCCCCGTATACACCTGAGAACTTGTAACACTAATGAGTCACATGACATCGAAAATAGCTAATTGGGCCCAATTTGGACATTTTCACTTATGGGTGTACTCACTTTTGTTGCCAGACGTTTAGACATTAATCGCTGTGTGTTGAGTTATTTTGAGGGGACAGCAAATTTACACTGTTATACAAGCTGTACACTCACTACTTTACATTGTAGCAAAGTGTAATTTCTTCAGTGTTGTCACATGAAAAGATAGAATAAAATATTTACAAAAATGTGAGGGGTGAGCTCACTCTTGTGAGATACTGTATATATGTATATATATACATATATACAGTAAGTACCTGTAATAAATGAATAAAATAAAATAAATAAATATCAGTTTCCTTGTGTGATTATTTCTCAAACAAATGCCATCAGGGCAATGTTTGCACAAACTGTCCTCTAAAACCTGGGAAAATAGATACCATTGTTGTATAATGGGCAAATATAAATGAGTCAATGGCTATTTACACATTTTTAGCTGCTCCCATTGTTTAGAGGAGTTCTGTTCAAATACTAGACATATTTGACCTATGGCATGTACATAGGGTGACCACATTTCCAAACTACCATTCAGGGACACCCTCCCTTCCCAAAAGTCAGCTTGTGCTGTAACGAATCACAGCACAGTGATTGTACACACGAGGCTGGATTTATGATTTCTACAATCACAAGCAGGGGGCAGTATTGTGCTCCTCCAGGCATTCCCGGCCAAGATAAGTACTGTCAATGAGTAAAGCAGTAATGTGGTGGCCTTTTTTGGGGGCATCAGATTGGCCCGGGGGGTGGCTGTGTCAGTTTCATTCCGGGACACTGTATTGTCCTGGAATGAATGTGCCCGGGACAGACCTGCAAAATGCGGGACTGTCCCGGGCAATCCGGGGCACGTGGTCACCCTACATGTACAGTATGATACAAGGAAAATTACTGTCTAAGCCGACACCCAAGAGAAATAAAGGGATTTTAATGGTGCATTCTCCTTCAAGAAAATACGCCCATAAATCCAAAAAGTTTATTAATGTTCATGACCAATCAGCACAGGGAAAAGCTGGTTGGTAATACTCAAAAACAGTACATACATTTTTTTTTAATTGATTAAAAATAATAGGCCTCAAAACATCCCATCCACAATATAAATGGAGGGGAAAGAACAGATTTCTAAAAAAAAAGGGCTATAGTTACTGTCAGTAACTATCAACTGCAATATAAGTTCAGTAACTAATATGACAGATTTTTTTTAAGCAAAAAAAAAAAAGGGTCAATACAAATGTGCAATTGACAAACAGAAAGACGAGTTCACAAAATATAACAACCATTACAGTGTATGGGGTAGATACATTCGTAGCAGTAGTACATAGAGTAAGCAATCTAAAATAACCAAATTAGCGCGTATAGGCAAGACACAATCTCTTTATGCAATCTTGAGACACAGTAGAAGGAGCAACAAGCATAACCTTAGGTCTCTAACCCGAGTATCAAAGGAAGGAGGAAAAGGGGGGGGGAGGGAAGAGAGGAGGGGTGGGAGAGGGGGAGGGGGACGGGGGGAAGGAGCAGGGAAAGGGGAAGGAAAAAAGTAGGGAGAAAAAAGGAAACATACACAACAAGAGGCAACAAGGAGATCAGAAAAGCTTCATCTCACATCTACCTTACTGCCCCAGGAATCTATCCAAGCCATCCATATCTTGTTAAATTTCTTGGGACAATTACGGCTAGCATAGGTGAGTATATACGAGGGTAACACTGTGTCAATGGCAGTTCGCCAGGATTCTATAGTAGGAGACAGTGGCAACTTCCATTTGAGAAGTATTTATCTTCGGGTGTAAAAGGATGCAAAATAAACAAACAGTTTAGTCCTGCGGCTAAGCTCTGCGCCATCTAGCACCCCCAAGAATAGTATCCTAAGGTCCAGGGGTAGAGAAAACTTGTGCGAACTGTTAATAGCCTGCTGGACTGAATCCCAAAAGGCGCTAAGCTTAGGGCAGGTCCAAACCATGTGATAGAAAGTACCTTCATCCCTTTAGCATTTATTACACAAGAGACTAGTCTTGGCATAGATACCGGATAATCGAACAGGGGTATAATTAGCTCTGGTCAGAAATTTTACCTGGATAAATCTATCTTCAGCCGAGATCATAATTGTGACATAATTAGAGGTACAAATGTCCCAGTCTTCCTCAGTCAAATATGGAATGTCTGTCTGCCAATTTAGTCAGTTTAACTGAGTGAGCCAGGGAGAGGCGAAGGTAGATCGATGACCAGGGGCTACCTAGAGATCTAGATGTCAAGAGACACTCCAGGGGATCAGATTCAAGTGTAAGGGCTTCAGGGAACTGTGCAGATATCACGTGTCTAAGTTGCAGATAGCAGAAAAGATCCGGTTAGGTAAATTAAATTCAGCTTGAAGATCTGCAAAAACTCCTCAGTTTGCTATTAGAAATAATGTGTTTGAGTCCTACTATTCCTGAATCGCCCAAAGTTGGGGGTCAGGTAACAACGCTAAATGCGGCAGAGTGTGATTTGCCCAGAGGGGGATATGTGGGGTGACCATATTGGGCTGATGGTATTGCGCCTTTGCCTGCTGCCACACTGTAATGGTAGTTCACATAGGACAGGTAATCGCAGGATGCGCCTTTAGTCCCTGGGAGACCAGGTTCCTGAGAGTGGCATAGGACCTTACAATGGTCCAGTGTTCCTGCAGGATTATCCCTCGGTTGAGAGAACCACCACCAGGCCGTGATCGAAACTGCCAACCAATAGTAGAGACGAAAGAAGCGACATGCCCCCTTGGGAAAGTGAGAAATTCAATGTGGATTTAGTCAATAGGGAGCTTTGCCAGCTCAGATAAAAAAACAACAACAATATCATCTAATTTGTTAAAAAATTATTTTGTTATGTAGACAGGTGTATTTTTAAAAAGGTATAAAAATTTGGGTAAATAAATCATATTCACTAGCTTAATTCTGTTTTACGGGGATAGTGGAAGTGCATGCCAAGTGGTACATATCTGAGATAGGAATCAAAGCAGAGGGAACAAATTAAGGTCCACATAAGAGTGGAGGGTATTAGTGACACAAATCCCCAAATATTTGAATTCAGTGACCCACTGTAGTGGAGTATTAGTGGCAAGCATGTAGACCAGAAGCCAAGGGGAAATACAATGGATTTGTCCCGATTGATCTGTATCCCAGAAAAGTCACCAAACGTATTCATCAGCTGAAGTGCCGCCTGCGGGGAAAAAACAGGATCATTCAAAAACAAAAGGGTGTCGTCTGCGACAGAGAATTTACAGTTGTAGATTGTGGAGGGGCTAGAATTTCTTGACGTGTTTAGCAGGTATGCTTTATCAGGAGAGGGGTGTTCTGGATAATTCAAAATTAAAAGAAACCATAACCAAATTATAAACATCAGTATACTGTGTGTACATAACAAAGTATTCTATATGCAAGACAGAGGTGCCTCTAGGCCTTAAGCAAAACTCAGACATGAGGCCCCACTCGCGCCCAAAAATAATTCAAGTGAAAAAAATGACTGCAGAAAGATGCATGGATCTAGCACACAGGCGATCAGCAACACTTCCAGGGGCAACCTCCTTATCTATCAGACACATGCAGCCAATATAAGATCTGGGACCCAGCAAGGTGACAACCCCTCTAGGAATTTCCCCATGCCCTGGGAGAATGGGGAGGGAGTGTCACTGAGTTGCCCGGTGCCAACATTCATGATTGATCAGGCAAATTAGACAACCACCGAGGCCCCCCATGAGCATGAGGCCTTAGGTGACCACCTAATTTGACTAATTAAAGAGCCACCTCTGATGCTAGATAGTGACATTGGCAAACCAAGGCATTCCATCAATATATATATTGGGCATCTACATATGTTCTCTCATAATCAAATAGTTGGTATCTCAAATATACTAAATGTTTTAAAAGTAGACATGTGCACACTGAAATATTTCGTTTCGGAATTTCGTTTTCGGCCGAAAAATAAATTTATTTAGTTACTCCCGAAATTCGTTTTTATTTATTTTGTTTTTCGTTAGAAATTGCATTCGTCCGAAAATCTGAATTAATTAAGGTTGAATCTGTCATTGAAGGCTTATGGTGTCTGTCGAATGTTCAAAGAAGATTCGACGGAGCAGTGAAACTGTACGACGCTGCAATCTTACATTTCCGGTCGAATGTTCCGCCCACAAGCTATAGAAGAATTCTAATGTTGTATGACTAGTAATAATTATATTTATTCATTACTATTACTAGTCAACCAACATTAGAATTCTTCTATAGCCTATGGGCGGATGCATTTGACCGGAAATGTACGATTGCAGCGTCGTACAGTTTTGCTGCACCGTCGAATCTTCTAACTTTCGATGCTTTGTCGAATCTTCGTCATTCTAGCTATTTTACTGCTCCTCCTCTTTGGTTACAATCAGCCAATAACATTCATCATCAATTTTATTTTTATTTTACTTCCCCCACCCAATTCCAGCAGTGATCTTTTCTCTCTATGTCGAATCTTTTCTCTCTATAATAACAAATCTTTTCTCTCCTATGTCGAATCTTTTCTCTCCTATGTCGAATATTTTCTCTCTATAATGTCGAATCTTTTATCTCCTATGTCGAATCTTTTCTCTCCTATGTCGAATCTTTTCTCTCCTATGTCGAATCTTTTCTCTCCTATGTCGAATCTTTTCTCTCTATAATGTCGAATCTTTTCTCTCCTATGTAGAATAATCTTGGACTAATAGAGTTAAGGTTAGGCACATTCGACCACAGGTTCGATAGACACAGATTGTTATTGTCAGCGTCACGTCGAATCTCCTATCTATATCGAACTGTTGTAGCAACGAAAACGAAAATAAAGCATTTGTTTATGTCGGATCTTTCGGTTTTCGGATTCTGTGCTTTCGTTTTCGTTTGTTAAAACGGTAACGAAAATAGCTGAAATTCGGACGAAAATGCATTCGGACGAAAACGAATGCACATGTCTATTTAAAAGTATTAAAAATATATCTTAGGGACAAACGCCTCTTTAATAAGACTTCCTATATGTAGCAATGGGGTTTACCAAAAAAGATGCTAAAAACTTTGCTGACAGAATCTTTTCTTTCGCGAAATGCGGGTGATAGTTGTAGCCAGGAACCGGAGAGAAGAGAGAGCAGACAAAGAAGCAAAGGATCACCAAAAGCTAGCCATATCAAATATACCATGAGCATATATTATACATACCCTCAACTAATTTTAATGGTGGACCAGGTGTTATAGCGCGTATACACTGTGTGACAGAGGAAAAGGAATTGCATGTATGGTACAACCGTGCCATCTAGAGTTTGAGTTAGGAAATGTTTTGCTCTTAGAAACTGAGGCAGAAAAGGATATGCCCACGTGGGAATGGCTACCCAAACTTTCAAAATAAAAGGCCAGTAGCATAAGCTCAAGGACTAAGAAGAAAAGCCTATGCCAGAATGACTTCACAAGACCAAGGAAGGAACTTTACCTAGGGATGACACTAGCATCTGATTTCCTCCAATCGCAGTAGAGATTAGAGCCCTGTTGGTTACAGTAATTGCAAACTATAACCCAAGCTTTAGTGTATCCCATTCTCTGTGCTCATTTACTAGGAAGGTTAGGTAGTGTGTGCATGTGTTGTATGTATATCTGTAATACTTTGTGTATCTTGTATTGATTTCCTACAGTTGTAAGCAGTTTGTGTGTGCATAGAATTCTTGTTTAGTAAAAGCACAATAATTGTCATGGTCAGGGGTCAGGCTCAGAGGCCATTAGCTATAGCAGTAGAGAGACTCCCACTGACCAGTTAGATAAGCAGCAGGTAACCCTGGGGGATGACATGGACTTCCCTATGGTGTGGAATCTAAGCACTAAACGTTGTTCACCAGAGCTCCTGGAGGTGGAGATGGGTTTTGCGGCGTGTTAGAACCAAGTTGCGGTCCTTAGGATCGCCCCACTAGGAGGTGAGCAAGCTGTGGTCAAGTAGCAAATAAAGCAGGTAGGGATGAAGCAGAAGTGTAGTCAGTAAACAAGCCAAATGTCGTTAACAAGTGGTTGCAGGTTGAGATTAAGCAAAAGTATAGTCGAGTAATAAACCAAAAGTCAGTAACTAGTGGTAGGAGAAATGCAGCTGGAGTGCCCAAACCAAAACGAGATATTGGCTGCAGAGAGCACAATAATCTCACAAACAGGAAATGCAAAGGCATGGCTTAAATAACAAGTTCATGGGAGGAGCAAGGAGTTCAAGGTTCAGCAGAAACAAGGCACAAGGCAGGATTGTCTAATTGATCAGACAGGGCGCTGTCCAGCATATCAGGTGGCTCATCAAGAAGAGACATTGGCAGACACAGCAGAGATAGCAGGTTCAGATCTGGATCCTGACAATAATATACTACAGAGTACTATAGGTGTGCACATGGGATGTGCCTGGGCACACCCTAATCACCCCATGAGCATACCTCCCAACTGTCCTGGATTGGGCAAGACCATCCTGGTGTCCCGCCAATCCAGGCTGAATCTGGAACACGTTCTGACACTCGACCCCACTAATTAGCCTGAAGGGGAAAAACACTGCTCCTTCCCCCCTCTCTTTGTCTCCCCTGTAGCTGCACTTGTCACAGGCAGCTACAGAATGAACACTGTTTATTCTGTGGAAGTGGTGGGTATTAAAGGCTGATGTAGGGAAGCGTGGCTATGATTGACTGTGATTGGCTTTATAACCTGAGAGGGGGTGGGTGCTAAAAGGCAGTGGGGTGAGTCTGGCAATCAATCATAGCCCCGCCCCCTACTTCCCGTGCTGTCCTTTTTTACCCTCCCCTTGGCTGGCACAAACAAACAGCATTTCTGTATGTAGCTGCCTGTGACAAGCGCATTTGCAGGGGAGACACAGAGAAAGGATTGACTTATTTCTGTTCTTTTCCCTGTGACTCATCATAGTACTTGGGGGT
The DNA here is from genome assembly GCA_029206835.1 of Rana muscosa. Taxonomy (NCBI): domain Eukaryota; kingdom Metazoa; phylum Chordata; class Amphibia; order Anura; family Ranidae; genus Rana; species Rana muscosa. The sequence goes on along the minus strand of CM055120.1, from coordinate 219,193,457 downwards.
ATTGCAGCTCCCGCTCTTCTCCCCCTTCTCCTATTCCCTGGACCAGTAGGCAGGGCTATGAGTAGCTGTAATTTAGTCCTGCCTACTTGACCAGGGAATAGGAGAAGAGTCAGAGCTGCAGTAACCTGAGTACTGTGAAGACTACAGGGAGAAGTAGAACAGAGATAAGCAGTGCAGATGTGAGACAAATGGTCACTTACTACTGCACTCTGTACTCAGTGTCACTACTGACCCCTGAACTCTGCCTCACTTAGTACTGACAAAGAATGAAAAGAAAATAGCTGGATAGCCGCACTCCAAATATTCACCTTTATTCAAAAGTATAAAATCAAGGCATCAAGGGTAGGTACCTACCCTTGATGCCTTGATTTTATACTTTTGAATAAAGGTGAATATTTGGAGTGCGGCTATCCAGCTATTTTCTTTTCATTCTTTGTCTCTGTTGCAAACAGAGCCAGCACCCTGCTTCAATAAAGACGCAGACAGCTGACCTCAGGAGAGGTAATTATCCTGGAGCGGTGTATTCTCACATCACTTAGTACTGACCCCTAAACTTTGCCTCATTTAGAGCCCTGAACTCTGTAGTAAGTGACACAGAGCTAGAAGTCACTCAGAGGTCAGTAGTAAGTGAGGCAGAGTTCCAAGGTCAGTAGTAATTAAAAGAAAGTTCAGGGGTCAGTAGTAATAAATGGTCAGCATGGCTTTCAGACTAACGCCGTGTGGCTTTCCGGCACCCTGGTTGCTCCTACGTTTTTTTTAGTTCCCGCGTTTTTTTTGTGTGGGTTCGCTATGGTTTGCCATAAACTTCTATTATGTCCAACTGTTTTGATGCACTTTCTAAAAGCGCACCAAAACCATGTTTTCAGTTTTTGGTTTCAGAAAGTGCACCAAAAACTCTACTGGGCGGAGGGAAGACCGAAAGCATATTTTATTGGTACAGAAATGCCCTGTACACACGATCGGATTTCTGATGGAAAAAAATCCGATGGAATTTTCCGTCGGAGTTCCGATGAAGCTGACTTCCATCAGTCTTGCATACACACCATCAGACAAAATTCCGACCGTCCAAAACGCGGTGACGTAAAACACTCAGACGAGCCGAGAAAAATGAAGTTCAATGCTTCTGAGCATGCGTCGACTTGATTCTGAGCATGTGTGGGTTTTTTCTCCGTTGGAGTTCCACACAGATGATCGGAATTTCCTATCGTTTTTTTTTCCATCGGAAAAATTTAAAACATGTATTTTTTTACACCGATGGAAAAAAGTCAGTTGGGGCCCACACACGATCGGAAAAAACGATTGTGTGTACAGGGCAAAAGAGTTTTATTTTATTTAGCCATGCCCCATTCAGCCCTTCCCACTGTGAATGCAATTTGGTCACACCCACCGTTCACTGTGGCTTTGAGCTTTGGGGTGCACACCCTAATGCAATAGGCAACATCTATGCTACAGAGGTTTGTGTTCCTTGCTTTACTGCAAGGGTACCTAAAAGTTACAAACCAAAACAGAGGCCACAGATAATACAGCAGTGTAAAATTAGCCAGCAGCAGACCATTTTTAACAAGGGAGAATTTGTGGAAATGTACTGGAGAAAAAGAGACAGACAGTTGTTTTACTACAAGGATTAAGAGACTGCAAGTGGCACAGCAGTGTTAATGTGGCAAGCAGCATAGCAGTTTTAATAAAAAAAATAATAGGCCTAAATGGTGTATGCCTATCTTTTTCTTTTTTTTTGTTTGTTTGAGGATAGGATAGGGTTTCCACCTCATCCCTTTAAACCTGAACACATATGAATTACACAGATTCTGAGGCTAATTTATTGCAGATGAGGCACCGAGTGAGTTTTGCCACCTTAATCAGCCACAGAACTTGTGTAATTGATACGTGTTCGGTTTCGGCTGGGTTCACACTAGTGCGACACGACATCCGTCCTACTTTGGATCCGACTTTGCCCTGCGACATGAAGCCGACATATGTCCGACTTTCAATGAACGGGGATCCGACTTGGATCCCCGCCAATAGCAGGCACTGTGTTTGGTATGAATCTTGAGGGGGAACTCCAGGCCAAATTTTAAATTAAAAAAAACAGCGCGGGTTCCCCTCCAGGAGCATACCAGGCCCTTGGGTCTGGTCTGGATTTGAACAGGCGCCCCTACACCGATAAAACGGCGTGGGGGGTCCCCCCAAAATCCAAACCAGACCCTTATCCGAGCACACAACCTGGCAGGTCGCAGGGGAAGAGGGGGGACGAGAGAGCGGCCCCCCTCCCTCCTGAACCGTACCAGGCCGCATGCCCTCAACATGGGGGGTTTGGTGCTCTGGGGCAGGGGGGCGACCTGCGGCTCCCCCACTGCAGAGCACCCTGCCCCCATGTTGATGAGGACAGGGCCTCTTCCCGACAACCTTGGCCGTTGGTTGTCGGGGTCTGCGGGCGGGGGGCTTATCGGAATCCGGGAGCCCCCTTCAATAAGGGGGCCCCCGGATCCCGGCCCCCCACCCTATGTGAATGAGTATGGGGTACATCGTACCCCTACCCATTCACCTGGTGGAAAAAAATTGCAATAAAAAAACACTACACAGGTTTTTAAAGTAATTTATTACACAGCTCCGGGGGTCTTCTTCCGACTCCGGCGCTCTTCTTCCGACTTCCGGGGGTCTTTTCCGACTTCAGGGGTCTCCGGTGTCGTCTCCGCGCTCTCCGGTTCTTTCTTCCGCCGGGCCTCCGCTAACTTCTTTTTAGCTCTCTTGCTAACAGAGGCCCGGTCTTCCCGTTGTCTCGTCCGGCTCTCCGTTGTCCTTCTGCCGGCCCCTCCACTAACTTCTTGGTAGCTCTTTCGCTAGTGGAGGGGTCGGTCTTCCCGTCGCTGTCACCGTCGGCTTCTTCTTCCCTCTTCTCCTTCTCGATGTTGACGCGTCGCTTCCTCCCGCTGTAATACTGGCTCTCCGCTCCGCTCCGCATTAATATAGGCTTCTCATGACGTCACAGTCACATGTTCCCATGACGTCACAGTCACATGCTCCGGGGCCATGTGCCCCGGAACATGTGACTGTGACGTCATGAGAAGCCTATATTAATGCGGAGCGGAGCGGAGAGCCAGTATTACAGCGGGAGGAAGCGACGCGTCAACATCGAGGAGGAGAAGAGGGAAGAAGAAGCCGACGGGAAGACCGCGCCTCCGTTAGCAAAAGAGCTAAAAAGAAGTTAGCGGAGGCCCGGCGGAAGAAAGAACCGGAGAGCGGGAGACGACACCGGAGACCCCCGAAGTCGGAAAAGACCCCCGGAAGTCAGAAGAAGACCCCCGGAGCTGTGTAATAAATTACTTTAAAAACCTGTGTAGTGTTTTTTTATTGCAATTTTTTCCACCAGGTGAATGGGTAGGGATACGATGTACCCCATACTCATTCACATAGGGTGGGGGGGCCGGGATTCGGGGGCCCCCTTATTGAAGGGGGCTCCCGGATTCCGATAAGCCCCCCCGCCCGCAGACCCCGACAACCAACGGCCAGGGTTGTCGGGAAGAGGCCCTGTCCTCATCAACATGGGGGCAGGGTGCTCTGGGGTGGGGGGCCGCAGGTCGCCCCCCTGCCCCAGAGCACCAAACCCCTCCATGTTGAGGGCATGCGGCCTGGTACGGTTCAGGAGGGAGGGGGGGCCGCCCTCTCGTCCCCCCCTCTTCCCCTGCGGCCTGCCAGGTTGCGTGCTCGGATAAGGGTCTGGTTTGGATTTTGGGGGGGACCCTCACGCCGTTTTTTCGGCGTAGGGGCGCCCGTTCAAATCCAGACCAGACCCAAGGGCCTGGTATGCCTCTGGAGGGGAACCCACGCCGGTTTTTTATTTAAAATTTGGCCTGGAGTTCCCCCTCAAGATTCATACCAAACACAGTGCCTGATATTGGCGGGGATCCAAGTCGGATCCCCGTTCATTGAAAGTCGGACATATGTCGGCTTCATGTCGCAGGGCAAAGTCGGATCCAAAGTAGGACAGATGTCGTGTCGCACTAGTGTGAACCCAGCCTTAAGGCCGGGTTCACACTGGGGCGACAAACGCTCCGACATTGGGAGCTCATGCCGCATGACGTGTGAACATCAATGTTTCCCTATGGGAGCCGTCTTAACTGGTCCGACACATGTTCAAAGTCGGACCGCAGTCTTGCATGATCCGACTTTGGCATGCGACTTGTGCTCTGCTGCTCTTGAGGGGGAACTCAAGGCCAAATTTTAAATAAAAAACCGGCATGGGTTCCCCCTCCAAGAGCATACCAGGCCCTTGGGTCTGGTATGGATTTTAAGGGGAACCCCTACGCCGAAAAAACGGCATGGGGGTTCTCCCTAAATCCAAACCAGACCCTTATCCGAGCACGCAACCTGGTAGGCCGCAGGGGAAGAGGGGGGACGAGAGAGCGCCCCCCCTCCCTCCTGAACTGTACCAGGCCGCATTCCCTCAACATGGGGGGTTTGGTGCTTTGGGGCAGGGGGGCGACCTGCGGCCCCCCCACCCCAAAGCACCCTGCCCCTATGTTGATGAGGACAGGGCCTCTTCCCGACAACCCTGGCCATTGGTTGTAGGGGTCTGCGGGCAAGGGCTTTTCAGAATCCGGGAGACCCCTTTAATAAGGGGGCCCCCAGATCCCGGCCCCCCACCCTATGTGAATGAGTATGGGGTACATCGTACCCCTACCCATTCACCTGGTGGGAAAAAATGTCAATAAAAACACACACAGGTTTTTAAAAGTAATTTATTACACAGCTCCGGGGGTCTTCTTCCGACTCCGGGGGTCTCTTCCGACTTCGGGGGTCTCCGGTGTCGTCTCCGCGCTCTCCGGTTCTTTCTTCCTTCTGCCGGGCCTATCTTCTTCCAGCTCTTTTGCTAGCGGGGCCCGGTCTTCTCTGTCGCCTTCTTCTTCTCTTCTCCAAAGAGCAAAAGAGCTGGAAGAAGATAGCGGAGGCCCGGCAGAAGGAAGAAAGAACCGGAGAGCGAGAAAAGAAGAGGGAAGAAAGCGACGGAGAAGACCGGGCCCCGCTAGTAAAAGAGCTGGAAGAAGATAGTGGAGGCCCGGCAGAAGGAAGAAAGAACCGGAGAGCGCGGAGACGACCCCGGAGACCCCCGAAGTCGGAAGAGACCCCCGAAGTCGGAAGAAGACCCCCGGAGCTGTGCCATAAATTACTTTAAAAACCTGTGTGTGTTTTTATTGACATTTTTTTCCACCAGGTGAATGGGTAGGGGTACAATGTACCCCATACTCATTCACATAGGGTGGGGGGCTGGGATCTGGGGCCCCCTTATTAAAGGGGGCTCCCGGATTCCAAAAAGACCCCGCCCACAGACCCCGACAACCAACGGCCAGGGTTGTCGGAAAGAGGCCCTGTCCTCATCAACATGGGGGCAGGGTGCTTTAGGTGGGGGGGCCGCAGGTCGCCCCCCTGCCCCAAAGCACCAAACCCCCCATGTTGAGGGCATGCGGCCTGGTATGGTTCAGGAGGGAGGGGGGCCACTCTCTCGTCCCCCCTCTTCCCCTGTGGCCTGCCAGGTTGCGTGCTCGGATAAGGGTCTGGTTTGGATTTTGGGGGAACCCCCATGCCGTTTTTTCGGCTTAGGGGGTTCCCCTTAAAATCCATACCAGACCCAAGGGCCTGGTATGCTCTTGGAGGGGGAACCCATGCCGTTTTTTTTTTTTATTTGGCGTGGAGTTCCCCCTCAGGATTCATACCAAACACAGTGCCTGGTATTGGCGGGGATCCAAGTCGGATCCCCGTTCATTGAAAGTCGGACATATGTCGGCTTCATGTCGCAGGGCAAAGTCGGATCCAAAGTAGGACGGCTGTCGTGTCGCACAAGTGTGAACCCAGCCTAAAGGGATGAGGTGGTAACCCTAGGATTGAAGGCTCCGTTCAATGTGAGTAATTTGACATGGTTTCATCAACATAACATAAAAATTAAAAAGAAAACACAAAATAAATGAACACTCCAAATTACAATAAGCCCCCCATTTTTAAGGTTTGCTGGGGTGGGAGAGCAGCCAAAAGTGACTGATGACCTCAAATCACTACAGAATAAAATGGAAGACAAAAAATAGTATGAACAAAAAAAGGCAGCAAATGGGTCGATTGCCCAAAGAGCTAGCAATCAGAATTAAAGTGCAGTTTCCTGACCGACATTAATAATAAAAGCAAGGAAATACACTCACATAAAAACAAGCAATACCATCACTGCAATATAAAAGGCTCCACAATACAATCCTGTAAGCCTGTCAAAGTGTGCAATGATGTCAGCATGACCAAAGGCTCCACCCTACGCATTTCATTATAGAATGACATCATCAGGGCCTCAGTGACATGACACTGATCACACACATTAAATGCCCTAACAACTATAAGTGTGGTTGCTCCTTCATTCCTTCTACCAGAGGTCGCTCTTACATAACTCTTATACCAGAGGAATGCGTACAAATCAAGGCTTTTAAAGCACCATCTAGTGACAGTTTAATAAATGGCAGAACACCAATAACATATTGATGTAGCACCCTGGAGTTTAGGCAGGGTTGCTCATCACAAATTTACCTGCCAGGAATAATTATCCTAGTTGATTGTTAGAGATCTATTGACTTCTCCCTAAGTTTGGCCTCGTTGCACTTCTCTCTTCTACCACCAAGTGGCTGGGTACTTGGTGGTACTAGATATGAAAAGGGTAATGCATGGTCAGGTTATGGGTATATGGGGTATCTCAGCCAATGGGCAGGGGTTTTCTTGAATCCCTTAGCCTGCTGGGAGAGCCTATATATGTGGGTGGAGTCAGGTGATCTATGTTCTGTGCCACCTGGATGGCTGTCTGGGTGGACATGTGTTGTATTGCCCGAGTTGCTAGGCCAGAGATTGGGCCTATCCTGGGCACATCTGGCAGCTAGGTTGTCTGAGGGCCTATCCAGAAGCAAGAGAGCAGCGCAGGGTTGGGACTGCGACTTGCAGTCCAACCAAAAGTGACGGTTCTGCCAGAGAACCTGTTGTGGTCGGAGGTAGAGGGGAAGCTGTCGCCAGTATGGGACTATCCGCCTAATTACCAGGGACCACAGTGAGTAACTGAAGCAAATACCGGAGCAGCATTCTCACCAACCGAGGACGGTGAATAGGGATGAGCCGAACACCCCCCCCGGTTCGATTCGCACCAGAACCTTCGAACGGACTGAAAGTTTGCACGAACGTTAGAACCCTATTAAATACAATGGACGCGAATGTTCGAAATCTAAAGTGCTAATTATAACGACTAATATGCATGTTATTGTCCTAAAAAGGGTTTGGGGACCCGGGTTCTGCCCCAGGGGACATGTATCAATGCAAAACTACGTTTTTAAAACGGCCGTTTTTCGGTAGCAGTCATTTTAACCACTTGTCCACCGCCCACCGTCAATTGACGGCGGGCGGAGGACACTCTCGTTCTGACAGGAGCTAGGGGGTTTGCGTTGCTAGGGACCCGATGCGCGTGCCCGGCGGCCGCGATTGCCGCCGGGCACCCGCGATTGCCCGGGAACCGAGCAGGAAAGTGGATCTGTGTGTGTAAACACACAGATCCACGTCCTGTGAGGGAGAGGGGACCGATGGTGTGTCCCTTGTACATAGGGACAACCATCGGTCACCTCCCCCAGTCAGTCCCCTCCCCCCACAGTTAGAACACATTGAGGGAACATATTTAACCCCTTCCCGCCCCCTAGTGGTTAACCCCCTCCCTGCCAGTCACATTTATACAGTAATCAATGCATTTTTATAGCAGGGATCGCTGTATAAATGTGAATGGTCCCAAAAATGTGTCAAAAGTGTCCGATGTGTCCGCCGCAATATCGCAGTCACAATAAAAATCGCAGATCGCCGCCATTACTAATAAAAAAAAAAAAAAAATGCTATAAATCTATCCCCTATTTTGCAGACGCTATAACTTTTGCGCAAACCAATCAATACGCGCTTATTGCGATTTTTTTTTTACCAAAAATATGTAGAAGAATACGTATCGGCCTAAACTGAGGAAAATTTTTATTGAAAAAAAAAATGGGTATTTATTATAGCAAAAAGTAAAAAATATTGTGTTTTTTTCCAAACTGGACGCTCTTCTTTTGTTTATAGCGCAAAAAATAAAAACCGCAGAGGTGATCAAATAACACCAAAAGAAAGCTCTATTTGTGGGGAAAAAAAGGACGCAAATTTCCTTTGGGAGCCACGTCGCACGACCGCGCAATTGTCATTCAAATTGTGACAGCGCTGAAAGCTGAAAAATGGCTTGGGCAGGAAGGGGGTTTTCGTGCACAGTAGGGACGTGGGTAATGATGCATAAAGTGAAAAAAAAAAGTGAAATATTCCTTTAAATATCGTACCTGGGGGGTGTCTAAAGTATGCCTGTGAAGTGTCATGTGTTTCCCGTGTTTAGAACTGTCCCTGCACAAAATGACATTTGTAAAGGAAAAAAAGCCATTTAAAAACTGCTTGCGGCTTTAATGTAATGTCTGGTCCCGGTAATATGGATGCAAATCTTTGAGAAAAATGGCATTGCTACCCCCATCACCCCCCCCCCCCCTATCCCAGACCATTTGGGTCTTGTATGGATATTAAGGGGAACCCCGCACCCAAAATAAAAAAAGGCCCTATATACTCTGAATAGGGATGAGCTCGGTGTTCGAGTCGAACATAGGTTCGACTCGAACATCGGCTGTTCGCGCGTTCGGCGAACAACGAACGATCTGGGCCGTTCGCGCCAAATTCGAGTGACGCGAACGGCCCACAATACACTGCGCCATCGCAGTGTAATCCCGGCGCTGTGATTGGCCAAGCATGCACTGTGACCCTGCATGCTTGGCCAATCACAGCGCCGGCAGCGAGGAGAGCAATGATTGGCCACAGGCAGGATGCCTGTGGCCAATTATAGCTGAGGGGGTTTAGTACACGCCCCACACTATAAAAGGCCGCCAGCGCGGCGGCCTTGTGTAGTGTGTTCCGGAGCAGGGAAAGTGAAGGATAGGCAGGGACAGTGTCAAATCTTGTCAAATCTATTCTTTGCTAAACCTTGTGTGTAGGGACAGAGAAGGATAGGCAGGGAGAGTGTCAGTGTCATATTCTTTGCTAAATCTTGTGTGTAGGGAGAGAGAAGGATAGGCAGGGAGAGTGTCAGTGTCATATTCTTTGCTAAACCTTGTGTGTAGGGAGAGAGAAGGATAGGCAGGGAGAGTGTCAGTGTCATATACTTTGATAAACCTTGTGTGCAGGGAGAGAGAAGGATAGGCAGGGAAAGTGTCAGTGTCATATACTTTGATAAACCTTGTGTACAGGGAGAGAGAAGGATAGGCAGGGGACAGTGTCAGTGTCATATTCTTTGCTAAACCTTGTGTGCAGGGAGAGAGAAGGATAGGCAGGGAGAGTGTCAGTGTCATATACTTTGATAAACCTTGTGTGCAGGGAGAGAGAAGGATAGGCAGGGGACAGTGTCAGTGTCATTGTTGCTAAGCCTCCTGCACATTATACACCTGAATTTAGCCCGTATTGCTGCTTTTTCCAGGTGTGTTACACCAACAGGATTTTGCGGCACTTACAGCGGGCTGAGTGTGCCTCCTGACCATATTACACCTTAACTTAGCCTGTATTGCTGCTTTTCCCATTTCCCTGCAGGCCATTAGAATGTCTGGAAGGCAAACAAGGAGAGGCAGACAGTCAGGAGCCAAAAAAAGAGGGCAAGCAGGCTCTGTGTCTAGAGACAACAGTGCTGGTCGTGGATGCAGTGCATCGCCATCAGCACGTGGCCATGGGACACGGCAGCTGGACGTGTTGAGCCGCATCATGCCGAAGACTTGGTAGAGTGGATGACCAAGCCCTCCTCATCCTCCTCATCCTCTCTCACCCAGGCTCAGGGTACTGGCAAAGCAGCTGCCAAAGCGTCCTCTTCCCTGGTATCAATGTCATCATCAGTCACTCCTTCCCTAGACCAACCATGTCCTCCTGAGGAGTCCCCCGAACTGTTTGAGCACAGTGTTGTGTACATTCTCCAGGAGGATGCCCAGCGTTTCGAAGGGTCTGATGATGATACCCAGCTAGAGGAAGGCAGTAGCGTGAGAGCAGAGAGAGGGGATGCTCAAGAAGGACACCAACCTGGCAGTCATGTTCCAGCAGCTGCAGCATACTGCCAGATTGGCTCCAGTGATGAGGAGGGAGGGGATGATGAGGTCACTGACTCCACGTGGGTGCCTAATAGGAGAGAGGAGGAGGAGGAGGAGGAGGAGGAGGAGACACATCTCCAACGAGGTATATGTTGACCTGCCATGCAGCTCGTTGGCAAGCCCACCTTAAAGACCCACACCAAAGAACAAATCTGACCTCTTCTTGCACCGCATCAGCTGGGATCTCCAACCCCACTATACCTTCAGTCCTCTCTGAAACCTGCTCTGAGAGGAATGAAGGTGTAGAATTAGGTGTGTCACAGCCAAGTACTTGCGGGCACTCTGCTAGCAGTACACCAACGTCCGATTCTAGCAGGCAAATTTCCCTGCCCCAGCTGCTGGACCGTCGAAAGAAGTTCACTCCCAGCCATCCACATGCCCAGCGGTTGAATGCTAGCTTGGCTAAATTGCTAGCGCTTCAACTGCTGCCTTTTCAGTTGGTAGACTCGGCCCCCTTCCATGAGTTTGTGCAATGTGCGGTTCCTCAGTGGCAGGTTCCCAAACGCCACTTTTTCTCACGGAAGGCGATTCCGGCTCTCTACCGGCATGTGGAAGGCAATGTCTTGGCCTCGCTGGACAGGGCGGTCAGCGGTAAGGTGCATATTACCGCTGACTCATGGTCCAGCAGGCATGGACAGGGACGTTACCTTTCTTTCACGGCCCATTGGGTCACTCTTTTGGCAGCTGGGAAGGATGCAGGACAAAGTGCAGTAGTGTTGGAGGTTGTTCCACCGCCACGCCTCCAAAATGCTACTACTGGTTGTGACACACCTCTGTCCTCCTTCTTCCTCCGTGGCCTCTTCCTGTGCTTTGTCCTCGGAACTAGCGGTGCTCTGTAGGCGTTCAAGGGGCTACGCAAGTACGCAGGCAAAAAGATGCCATGCCGTGCTTGCGCTGGTGTGTTTGGGGGACAGGAGCCACACTGGGGCAGAGGTTCTGTCTGCTCTGCAGGGGCAGGCCGAGAGGTGGTTGACGCCACGCCAGCTTAAGCCAGGAATGGTAGTTTGTGACAATGGCACCAACCTCCTCTACGCCCTCCGTCAGGGACAACTGACCCATGTGCCCTGTGTGGCTCACGTCCTTAACCTGGTGGTGCAGCGGTTCTTGGGCAGGTACCCGGGCTTACAGGATGTCCTGAGGCAGGCCAGGAAAGTCTGTGTGCATTTCCGCAGATCTTATAATGCCAGTGCTCGCCTGGCTGAGCTGCAAAAGAAGTTGAACCTGCCCAAGAACCGCCTTATATGTGACATGCCCACCAGGTGGAACTCAACGTTGGCCATGCTGCAGCGGCTGCACACGCAGCAGAGGGCCATCAATGAGTACCTGTGCGACTACGGCACCAGGACAGGGTCAGGGGAGCTCGGGTTTTTTTCACCACGCCAGTGGGGCATGATCAGGGATGCATGCACTGTCCTGGCACCATTTGAGGAGGCCACGAGGATGGTGAGCAGTGACAGTGCATGCATCAGTGACACTGTACCTCTTGTCCACCTGTTGGAACATACGCTGCGTGGAATAATGGACAGGGCACTTGAGGCAGAACAGAGGCAGGAAGAGGAGGACTTCCTTGCCTCTCAAGGCCCCCTTTACCCAGACAGTGTTCCTTCTGTCCCACCCATCGCACAGGAAGAAGAGGAGGAGGAGGAGGAAGAGGAGGATTGTGTCAGCATGGAGGTGGAGCCTGGCACTCAGCATCATCAGCAGCAGTCTTTTAGGGATGATTTACAGTCCCAAGAAACCAGTGGACTTGTACGTGGCTGGGAGGAGGTGGCTGCGGATCATGTCGTCCTTAGTGACCCAGAGGACTCTGGACTGAATGCCTCAGCTAACCTACGCTGCATGGCCTCCCTGATCCTGCAAAGTCTGCGGAAGGATCCTCGTATTCTTCGGATCAAGGAGAGGGACCATTACTGGCTGGCCACTCTCCTTGATCCACGGTACAAGGGTAAGGTTGCGGACCTTATCTTACCGTCGCAGAGGGAGCAGAGGATGAGACGACTCCAGGAGGCCTTGCAGAAAGGTCTGTGCAACGCGTTCCCAGAGACTGGGAGGTTACAAACTCCTGGTCTTGGACAACGAGTTGCTGAGGCTTCGGTCAGTCAAAGAAGGAGCGGTGGGGAAGGTGGCCGTCTGACCGAAGCGTTCAGACAATTCTTTAGTCCGCAGCCCCAAGGTATGATCGGTTCCAGCAACCATCGCCAGCGTCTGATATACATGGTGCAGGAATACCTAGGGGCAAGGTCAGACTTGGACACCTTCCCCACCGAAAATCCTCTGGCTTACTGGGTCTTGAGGATGGATCACTGGGCAGGGCTTGCACAGTATGCAATTGAGTTACTGGCCTGTCCTGCATCCAGCGTTCTTTCAGAACGCACATTCAGTGCTGCTGGAGGATTTGTCACGGATCACAGGGTGCGCCTGTCCACCGACTCTGTTGATCGACTGACCTTCATAAAGATGAACCAGTCTTGGATCACCACCAGCTACCAAACACCTGAAGCTGATATAACAGACTAATTTATTTTCAAATGTCACATCCCTTCAAGACTGATGCTGATGCTGAGAGTTTGTCCTGTTATGTTGACTGACTATCCTCCTCTTCCTCAATGATCCGATTGATGATGATAGCTTGGAAGAACATTTTTGTTTCTGGGTGCCGCCACCAGTGGCTAAGGCCCAATTTTTCAGCCCCTGTTTAACAGGGGTGTGTTATTACAATTTTTATGCAATGCTTTGCAGCAGGGCTCATTCCTGCACTCCAACTAGAGTATCTGGGAGAGGTTGCAGTGTCGTGGCACCAGCACCAGTAGCTAAGGCCCAATTTTTCAGCCCCTGTTTAACAGGGGCGTGTAATTACAATTTTTGATGCAATACTTTGCAACAGGGCTCATTGCTGTGCTCCAAGTACAGTATCTGTGAGGGGTTGCAGTGTTGTGGCACCAGTGCCTAAGGCTCAATTTTTCTGCCCCTGTTTAACTGGGGCATGCAATTACAATTCTTGATCTAATAATTCACAGCAGGGCCCATTCATGCGCCCACCAAGAGTAACTGTGAGGGCTCACAGTGTTGTGGCAACACCAACATGTAAGGGGCAAATTTCAGCTGAGTATATACGGCAGGCCCCTACTTTCAAACATCCAACTTACAAACGACTCCTCCTTGCAAACGGAAGGATACAACAGGAAGTGAGAGGAAATCTACCCCTAGGAAGGCAAATTCTCTCCTGTAAGAGTTAATATGGGAAAAAAAGTGTCTCCTCTCCACTGATTCTTTATCACCAATTCTTGTTTCAATAAAAAACCCAAATTTTCAAAAAACATTTGTCATTAGGACGGAAAGTGAGGTGAACTGTTCTGAACAGGTGCACACTGCACAGACAGCAAAACAAATGTTACAGGGGTGATAACCCTTCCCTATGTTTTCCAAAAAGCTTAAAAATATATTTTTTGGCTGGAGCTACACTTAAACAATGTACCTGTTCAAAATTACAAACAGATTCTACATAAGAACAAACCTACAGTCCCTGTCTTGTATGCACCGCCTGTATACGGCTGTTCAGAGTATATAGGGCCTTTTTTATTTTGTGTGCGGGGTTCCCCTTAATATCCATACAAGACCCAAAGGGGCTGGTAATGGGCTGGGGTGGGGGGGGGGGGGTGTGATGGGGTAGCTATGCCATTTTTCTTAAAGATTTTCATCCATATTACCGGTACCAGACATTACATTAAAGCCGCAAGCAGTTTTAAATGGCTTTTTTTCCTTTAGAAATGTAATTTTGTGCAGGGACAGTTCTAAACACGGGAAACACGTGGCACTTCACAGGCATACTTTAGACACCCCCCAGGTACGATATTTAAAGGAATATTTGACTTTTTTTTTTCACTTTATGCATCATTAAAATGACAGCTCCAGAAAAACGGCCGTTTTTAAAACTTCTTTTTGCATTGATACATGTCCCCTGGTGCAGAACCCGGGTTCCCAAACCCTTTTTAGGACAATAACATGCATAATAGTCGTTATAATTAGTACTTTAGATTTCGAACGTTCACATACATTGTATTTAATAGGGTTCTAAAGTTCGTGCGAACTTTCGGTCCGTTCGCGGGTTCTGGTGCGAACCGAACCCGGGGGTGTTCGGCTCATCACTAACTCTGAACAGCAGTATACAGGCGGTGCAAACAAGACAGGGACTGTAGGGTTGTTCTTAAGTAGAATATGTTTGTAATTTTGAACAGGTACATTGTTTAAGTGTAGCTCCAGCCAAAAAATCTATTTTTAAGCTTTTTGGAAAACATAGGGAAGGGTTATCACCCCTGTAACATTTGTTTTGCTGTCTGTGCCCCTGTTCAGAACATTTCACCTCACTTTCCGTCCCAATGACAAATGTTTTTGAAAAGTGGGGTTTTTATTGAAACAAGGATTGGTGATAAAGCATCAGTAGAGAGAAGACAGCTTTTTCCCATATTAACTCTTACAGGAGAGAATTTCCCTTCCTAGGGGTAGATTTCCTCTCACTTCCTGTTGTCTCCTTCCGTTTGCAAGTAGGAGTCGTTTGTAAGTTGGATGTTTGAAAGTAGGGGCCTGCCGTATATACTCTGCTGAAATTTGCCCCTTAGATGTTGGTGTTGCCACAACACTGTGAGCCCTCACAGTTACTCTTGGTGGGCGCTGGAACGCCCTGCTGTGAACTATTATATCAGGAATTGTAATTACATGCCATTGTTGAACAGTGCTAGGAAAAATTGGGCCTTTGGTGGTGGTGGTGTTGCCACAACACTGTCAGCCCTCACAGTTACTCTTGGTGGGCGCAGGAATGGGCCCTGCTGTGAATTATTAGATCAAGAATTGTAATTACATGCCCCTGTTGAACAGGGGCAGAAAAATTGGGCCTTAGGCACTGGTGCCACAACACTGCAACCCCTCACAGATACTGTACTTGGAGCACAGCAATGAGCCCTGTTGCAAAGTATTGCATCAAAAATTGTAATTACACGCCCCTGTTAAACAGGGGCAGAAAAATTGGGCCTTAGGCACTGGTGCTGGTGCCACGACACTGCAACCTCTGCCAGATACTCTAGTTGGAGTGCAGGAATGAGCCCTGCTGCAAAGCATTGCATCAAAAATTGTAATTACATGCCCCTGTTAAACAGGGGCTGAAAAATTGGGCCTTAGCTACTGGTGGTGGCACCCAGAAACAAAAAAGTTATTCCAAGCTATCATCAAGAATCATTGAGGAGGAGGAGGATAGTCAGTCAACATAACAGGACAGTCATTTGAAAATAAATTATCCTGTTATATCAGCTTCAGGTGCTTGGTAGCTGGTGGTGATCCAAGACTGGTTCATCTTTATGAAGGTCAGTCGATCAACCGAGTCGGTGGACAGGCGCACCCTGTGATCCGTGACAAAGCCTCCAGCAGCACTGAATGTGCGTTCCGAAAGAACGCTGGATGCAGGACAGGCCAGTAGCTCAATTTCATACTGTGCAAGCTCTGGCCAGTGATCCATCCTCAAGACCCAGTAAGCCAGAGGATTTTCGGTGGGAAAGGTGTCCAAGTCTGACCTTGCCCATAGGTATTCCTGCACCATGTATATCAGACGCTGGCGATGGTTGCTGGAACCGATCATACCTTGGGGCTGCGGACTAAAAAATTGTCTGAACGCATCGGTCAGATGGCCACCTTCTCCACCGCTCCTTCTGCTACTGACCGAAGCCTCAGCAACTCGTTGTCCAGGACCAGGAGTTTGTAACCTCCCAGTCTCTGGGAACGCGTTGCACAGACCTTTCTGCAAGGCCTCCCGGAGTTGTCTCATCCTCTGCTTCCTCTGCGACGGCAAGATAAGGTCCGCAACCTTACCCTTGTACCGTGGATCAAGGAGAGTGGCCAGCCAGTAATGGTCCCTCTTCTTGATCCGAAGAATACGAGGATCCTTCCGCAGACTTTGCAGGATCAGGGAGGCCATGCAGTGTAGGTTAGTTGAGGCATTCGGTCCAGAGTCCTCTGGGTCACTAAGGACGACATGATCCGCAGCCACCTCCTCCCAGCCACGTACAAGTCCACGGGTTTGTTGGGACTGTAAATCATCCCTAAAAGACTGCTGCTGTTGATGCTGAGTGCCAGGCTCCACCTCCATGCTGACATAATCCTCCTCCTCCTCCTCCTCTTCCTGTATGATGGGTGGGACACAAGGAACACTGTCTGGGTAAAGGGGGCCTTGAGAGGCAAGGAAGTCCTCCTCTTCCTGCCTCTGTTCTGCCTCAAGTGCCCTGTCCATTATTCCACGCAGCGTATGCTCCAACAGGTGGACAAGAGGTACATTGTCACTGATGCATGCACTGTCACTGCTCACCATCCTCGTGGCCTCCTCAAATGGTGCCAGGACAGTGTATGCATCCCTGATCATGCCCCACTGGCGTGGTGAAAAAACCCGAGCTCCTCTGACCCTGTCCTGGTGCCGTAGTCGCACAGGTACTGATTGATGGCCCTCTGCTGCGTGTGCAGCCGCTGCAGCATGGCCAAAGTTGAGTTCCACCTGGTGGGCATGCCACATATAAGGCGGTTCTTGGGCAAGTTCAACTCCTTTTGCAGCTCAGCCAGCCAAGCACTGGCATTATATGATCTGCGGAAATGCACACAGACTTTCCTGGCCTGCCTCAGGACATCCTGTAAGCCCGGGTACCTGCCCAAGAACCGCTGCACCACCAGGTTAAGGACGTGAGCCACACAGAGCACATGGGTCAGTTGTCCCTGTCGGAGGGCGGAGAGGAGGTTGGTGCCATTGTCGCAAACCACAATTCCTGGCTTAAGCTGGCGTGGCGTCAACCACCTCTCGGCCTGCCCCTGCAGAGCAGACAGAACCTCTGCCCCAGTGTGGCTCCTGTCCCCCAAACACACCAGCGCAAGCACGGCATGGCATCTTTTTGCCTGCGTACTTGCGTAGCCCCTTGAACACCTACGGAGCACAGCTGGTTCCGAGGACAAAGCACAGGAAGAGGCCATGGAGGAAGAAGAAGAGGAGGGGGTGGAGGAGAGAGGTGTGTCACAACAACCAGTATTAGCATTTTGGAGGCGTGGCGGCGGAACAACCTCCAACACTACTGCACCTTGTCCTGCATCCTTCCCAGCTGCCAAAAGAGTGACCCAATGGGCCGTGAAAGAAAGGTAACGTCCCTGTCCATGCTTGCTGGCCGCCCTGTCCAGTGAGGCATGGACATTGCCTTCCACATGCCAGTAGAGAGCCGGAATTGCCTTCCGTGAGAAAAAGTGGCGTTTGGGAACCTGCCACTTAGGAACCGCACATTGCACAAACTCACGGAAGGGGGCCGAGTCTACCATCTGAAAAGGCAGCAGTTGAAGTGCTAGCAATTTAGCCAAGCTAGCATTCAACCGCTGGGCATGTGGATGGCTGGGAGTGAACTTCTTTCGACGGTCCAGCAGATGGGGCAGGGAAATTTGCCTGCTATAATCGGACGTCGGTGTACTGCTAGACGAGTGCCCGCAAGTACTTGGCTGTGACACACCTAATTCTACACCTTCATTCCTCTCAGTGCAGGTTTCAGAGAGAACTGAAGGTACAGTGGGGTTGGAAATCCCAGCTGATGAGGAGCAAGGAGAGGTCCGCTTTGTTCTTTGGTGTGGGTCTTTAAGATACGCTTGCCAATGAGTTGCATGGCAGGTCAACATATATCTGGTCAAGCATGTGGTGCCCAAGCGGCTGATGTTTTGGCCACGCGAGATACGCTTCAGACATATGTTGCAAACAGCAGCGATGCAATTTGATGCACTCGACTCAAAAAAGGCCCACACCAAAGAACTTTTGGAATAATGGGCAGAGGCAGCGCCCTGCACAGGCGGAGCTCTGCAGTGTGATTCAGTCGGTGTGCTGCCCTTACGCTGGCCCCCGGAGGGCATCCTGCCTCGTTGGAGATGTGCCTCCTCCTCATCCTCCTCCTCCTCCTCTCTCCTATCAGGCACCCACGTGGAGTCAGTGACCTCATCATCCCCTCCCTCCTCATCACTGGAGCCAATCTGGCAGTATGCTGCAGCTGCTGGAACATGACTGCCAGATTGGTGTCCTTCTTGAGCATCCCCTCTCTCTGCTCTCACGCTACTGCCTTCCTCTAGCTGGGTATCATCTTCAGACCCTTCGAAAAGCTGGCTATCCTCCTGGAGCATGTACCCAACACTGTGCTCAAACAGTTCGGGGGACTCCTCAGGAGGACACGGTGGGTCTAAGGAAGGAGTGACTGATGATGACATTCAGGACGCTTTGGCAGCTGCTTTGCCAGTACCCTGAGCCTGGGTGAGAGAGGATGAGGAGGATGAGGAGGGCTTGGTCATCCACTCTACCAAGTCTTCGGCATGATGCGGCTCAACACGTCCAGCTGCCGAAAATAAGGACAAGCGTGTCCCATGGCCACGTGCTGATGACGATGCACCGCGTCCACGACCAGCACTGTTGTCTCTAGACACAGAGCCTGCTTGCCCTCTTTTAATGGCTCGTGACTGTCTGCCTCTCCTTGTTGGCCTTCCAGACATAGTAATGACCTGCAGGGAGATGGGAAAACCAGCAATTGGGTAGTGTATATTGTGCTGGAGGCACACAACACCCACTAACTCCAGCAGATGCCTTTATTAGAGAACAGCAATGACGGGTATATACAGGTGTATACTGTGCCACTAACTCCTGCAGATGCCTGTATTTGAGAACAGCAATGACAGATATACAGGTGTATACTGTGCCACTAACTCCTGCAGATGCCTGTATTTGAGAACAGCAATGACGGATATATACAGGTGTATACTCTGCCACTAACTCCTGCAGATGCTGTATTTGAGAACAGCAATGACGGATATACAGGTGTATACTGTGCCATTAACTCCTGCAGATGCCTGTATTATAGAACACCAATGACGGGTATATACAGGTGTATACTGTGCCACTAACTCCTGCAGATGCCTGTATTTGAGAACAGCAATGACGGATATACAGGTGTATACTGTGCCACTAACTTCTGCACATGCCTGAGAAAATAAAACAGAACATAGAACACACTGTCCCTGCCTATGTATCTCTTTCCCTGCACGCCAACTGTGCCACTAACTCCTGCAGATGCCTGTATTAGAGAACAGCAATGACGGATATACAGGTGTATACTGTGCCACTAACTCCTGCAGATGCCTGTATTTGAGAACAGCAATGACGGATATACAGGTGTATACTGTGCCACTAACTCCTGCAGATGCTGTATTTGAGAACAGCAATGACGGATATACAGGTGTATACTGTGCCACTAACTCCTGCAGATGCCTGTATTATAGAACACCAGTGATGGGTATATACAGGTGTATACTGTGCCACTAACTCCTGCAGATGCCTGTATTTGAGAACAGCAATGACGGATATACAGGTGTATACTGTGCCACTAACTCCTGCAGATGCCTGTATTATAGAACACCAATGACGGGTATATACAGGTGTATACTGTGCCACTAACTCCTGCAGATGCCTGAGAAAATAAAACAGAACATAGAACACACTGTCCCTGCCTATTTATCTCTTTCCCTGCACGCCAACTGTGCCACTAACTCCTGCAGATGCCTGTATTTGAGAACAGCGATGACTGATATACAGGTGTATACTGTGCCACTAACTCCTGCAGATGCCTGTATTATAGAACACCAATGACGGGTATATACAGGTGTACACTGTGCCACTAACTTCTGCAGATGTCTGTATTTAGAACAGCAATGACGGATATACAGGTGTATACTGTGCCACTAACTCCTGCAGATGCCTGAGAAAATAAAACAGAACATAGAACACACTGTCCCTGCCTGAAAGAATGGGAAGGACATGTATACTGGGAGTAAAAGGCGCTGCGCACCCCGAAAATTAACAGAAGAATAGAACGTTTCCCCAAAGGGGTTTTTTGCAGCAAAATTCCGAAAATGATTTACAATAATGCATGTTAAAAATGTATTGTGTATACACATTAAGTACAGTCCCAACACATATATACTCCGGTAAAAACATGTATATAATAACCACACAGATTTAAGACACAACATTGCCATACAGTTTTACATTTCACATGCATCAGTATATGTTTCTGACGCGTTTCGATCCCAATGGATCTCTTCAGAGGATGGGTGGTTTGCTGTGGGAAATATATATATTAGATTTCAATTCTCTACATGGGTGTAGGCCCAATGGTAAAAAATATAGAGTGTATGATTACCAGTCAACTGTGTGTTAGAACCATGGTTTCTAACCGGAGTTCCATCACAGGCATCTCAAGGGGGATAAGCAGCCTCCCGGACATTTGACACCCAAAAGTAGGGCGCCACCAAGGCGTGTGCGACCTGCAAGGAGTCAAATGGAGGGGGAGAGACCACGGACGGACAGCCGGCCCCTGTAATGAAACACCAAGGGCATCAATGTAGGATGCATCCGTCATGCATCCATATACACTATGTGGTTAATGAGTATTACGTGGACAGACTAGAGGTCAGCAGTGGTATGTCCTTAAATATATATGTTTATATTTGTCAATGTACTTCTATAGTAATATTTAGCTAATGAGGTATATTTGTCATATTCTAAGCATAATGAATGGAATATGATCGATGTGTTTCTATGGTGGTATTTAACTAATAAGGTATGTTTGCCATATTCTAAGCAAAATAAATGAAGTATTAAGGTTGTGAGAAAAATGATGAAGGTGATGTGCACTATGAATAGGATGGTAGAGGACAAAAACGAATGTCAAAAAAATAAATAAAAGTGGAAAAAATGTGAAATAAAACATCAGCAGTGTAAAAATTGATGATGGTAATGTGGTGTATGATGTGTGTAAAAAAGTGTGATGTAGTGTGATACGTGTGAAAAGTGAAAATGGATTGGAATGATTGTGTGTGGAATGAATGTGTGTGTTAGTGAGATAGCAATGGTGAAAGTAGTGATGAGATTGAACCAAGGTGAGATGAAGATCATTCAGATCAAATGTACTGGATATGTACTGTTGCACAACATGTGCAAGCCACAGTGTTTTGTGAAGAAATGTATGGGTTCCATTCGTCTTGGAGGGTCCCAGGATCATTTTATGAGCCAAGGAGACCGACCAACACCACGGATGAAGCTGTAATTGGTTATAAATTAGTCAAAAGTAATGCTAATCAGGCCTAAAGCATGGTGCTTGAATGGGTCTGGAAGGAATTTGGCAACCAGCCTGTGTAGGGCTGGTGTACTTACATTTACCAGGCTGAGTCTAGTCGTCCACATAGAGGAGCTGGGGATCAAAGTGTGATCCACACAGTTCTCAGGTTGTATTAGTACTGCCCTTAATTAGGGAGGCCCTTGTGGGTTCAGCAGGCGCCCCGCCTTCGTCTATGCATCATCCTCCAGGGATATGTATCTCTTTCCCTGCACGCCAACGGTGCCACTAACTCCTGCAGATGCCTGTATTTGAGAACAACAATGACGGATATACAGGTGTATACTGTGCCACTAACTCCTGCAGATGCCAGAGAAAATAAAACAGAACATAGAACACACTGTCCCTGCCTATGTATCTCTTTCCCTGCATGCCAACTGTGCCACTAACTCCTGCAGATGTCTGTATTTGAGAACAGCAATGACGGATATACAGGTGTACACTGTTCCACTAACTCCTGCAGATGCCTGAGAAAATAAAACAGAACATAGAACACACTGTCCCTGCCTATGTGTCTCTTTCCCTGCACGCCAACACACTACACAAGGCCGCCGCGCTGGCGGCCTTTTATAGTGTGGGGCTTGTACTAAACCCCCCTGAGCTATAATTGGCCACAGGCATCCTGCCTGTGGCCAATTATGGCTCTCCTCGCTGCCGGCGCTGTGATTGGCAAAGCATGCGGGGTCACAGTGCATGCTTGGCCAATCACAGTGCCGGGATTGCACTGCGATGGCGCAGTGTATTGTGGGCCGTTCGCGTCACTCGAATTTGGTGCGAACGGCCCAAATTGTTCGATCTTTGTCGAACGATCGAACAGCCGATGTTCGAGTCGAGCGTATGTTCGACTCGAACACGAAGCTCATCCCTAACGGTGAAGAATCGGGAAACATCAGTGGGATCAAGCCAGGGACCCAGCCATGAGGAGGTGATGCTTGCAGAGCAGCCTTGTGTGTCAAGCCGTCAAGCCAGGGAACGAGCAGGCCAGCGGGGGGTGAAGCTTGAGAGATATCTCGGGTGCCAAGCTAGGGACCCAGCAGAGAAGCGGGGGTGACGCTTGAGGAAGATACTACCGTAAAGATTGGAGGAGCTCAAGGGATTCAGTGACAGTGAATCAGCGGGTCTAGTGAGAGACCGGGAGCTCAGTGGGTTGAAGAACTACAAGGAGTGATTGTAGTGGAATAGAAAGGAACTGTTAAGCTTTGTGTTAGGAACTGTTAAAGACTGTTGCCATAGGAGACAGCATTCCTGCACATGCAGATATGGCATCTTGCTGCATTCCTTTCCCTGCATGGCTGTCCTCCTATTGAAGTTTTGGAGTCTGCCAATTGAACTTGCAACTACCTAAGGGTGTCCTGGCCCTAACCCTCTCTTCCCCAAAAGTTTGTTAAGAGAAATAAACTCTTTTGCATTCAAGAATTGTCTGGCGCCCAATGACTTTAATCATCTTGCACCCACCATGCCTCACAACACACTATACACAGAAGGATGTCATCTATCTCTGGCCCTGGAGGTTCTCATTAGACCAAAGGAGGCCTGGGACCTTGCTACATTTAAAAAGGGTCTGGCAATGCATGACAGGCACTGAAAAAAAAATACATATCAATTATTTAAAATTCAGAAGTTGCCAAACCTAAAAACTAAAAGGAGTAATTAAACCCAGAACCGATAATACAATAACTTAAAATGAATTAAAATTAGTTAGACATCTAAGCAAGCCATTGCTAGAGCCCTCTTTCAAGCTCGTAAGCTCATTCTAATGCCCCGTACACACGATCGGAATTTCCGTCGGAAAAACCTTGGATGTTTTTTTCCGACGGAATTCCGCTCAAGCTTGGCTTGCATACACACAGTCACACAAAAGTTCTCTGAACTTTCGACCGTCAAGAATGTGGTGACGTACAACACTACAACGAGCCGAGAAAATTAAGTTCAATGCTTCCGAGCATGCGTCAAATTGTTTCCGAGCATGCGTAGGAATTTTGCGCGTCGGAATTGCTACAGACGATCAGAATTTCCGATAAGAACTTTTTCCGTTGGAAAAATAGAGAACCTGCTCTCAATCTTTTGTTGGCGGAAAGTCCGACAGCAAAAGTCCGATGGAGCATACACACGATCGGAATTTCCAACCAAAAGCTCACATCGAACTTTTCTTGTCGGAAATTCCGACTGTGTGTACGCGGCATTCGACAGTGGAAGGCAGCTGACCCTCCCACGATGAAAGAATGGATTACCCAAATGGGGGATATTCTACGGTTGGAGAAGTATATCTTCCAACACAGAGGACGCCCTGGTAAATTTAGTAAACTGTGGTCACCATGGTTTGATACCACTGGGCTCTCTCCAGTGGATCTGGTATTGGACAGAATATTGCTCTAACAAACTTGACATAGAGATTTTGGTGTACCAGCACTGTACTTGTTAGAGTGAAGTTTAACCAGCCCTGCTGAGTTGTGCGGTGGGCGTGCATAGAGAATAATTCATGTTATACAATGGTGTAAAGTTTTGGCTGATTTTCCCTGTTAAAAAAAAAAGTTTTGGTTGATAATAGTGATTATCACACCGTATTATCTGGAATCGGATTTTATGACTTGTGTGTTTATTTGAGCTCTTTTGTTTCTTTAATAAACTTCTTTGGGTGTGTACGAGGCTCAGGTGAGTATTGGGGGGGGGGGGGGGCTGTGGGTGGAGCAGCACACAGAAGATTTTTTACCTTCATGCATAGAATGCATGAAGGTAAAAAACCTTCAGCCTTTACAACTACTTTAAAATAAAAGAGGTTTTAAAATGATAAAGGCTAGGTTCATTTATTCATTTTTTCTAAATTACAGTTCCCCTATGCACCAATATACCATTAATGTACCTCTGTTTCAGAAAAATAAAAGGTTTCTTTGATTTTTAGAACAAGGCCTTGAAGCAGGGATCCTCAAACTATGGCCCTCCAGCTGTTGCGGAACTACAAATCCCATGAGGCATTGCAAAACTCTGACATTCACAGACAAGACTAGGCATGATGGGAATTGCAGTTCCTGAACACCTGGAGGGCCGTAGTTTGAAGACCCCAACGGAAAAAGTTCTTATCGGAAATTCTGATCGTCTGTAGCAATTCCGACGCGCAAAATTCCTACGCATGCTCGGAAACAATTTGACGCATGCTCGGAAGCATTGAACTTAATTTTCTCGGCTCGTTGTAGTGTTGTACGTCACCACATTCTTGACAGTCAAAAGTTCAGAGAACTTTTGTGTGACTGTGTGTATGCAAGCCAAGCTTGAGCGGAATTCCGTCGGAAAAAAACATCCAAGGTTTTTCCGACGGAAATTCCGATCGTGTGTACGGGGCATTAGAATGAGCTTACGAGCTTGAAAGAGGGCTCTAGCAATGGCTTGCTTAGATGTCTAACTAATTTTAATTCATTTTAAAGTGATTGTAAAGGATCGCCTTGTAAAACAACCCATTCAGTTGAAAAAAGAAATGAAAGGCAAAACATTTTTGTATAGATATAAAAAAAAACATTCTAAATATTTTTTTACCCTTTTTTTTTTATAAATGATCACATTCCCTCTGTTCTCAGCTGCATAAGAGCTGGGGGGAGGAGAAGCATCAGTACACTGAGCTTACCAGTGAATGGCTGTGCAGCGGTGGCATGTCAGGACAAGTCAGATCATTAGAGGAGAGCAGGCTGAGTTCCCAGCATAGCTTAGTGTGGTCAGTTTTTAATAGGAAAGCAGAGGGACTGGCAGGAACACCAGGGATTTCACACAAAGGATGCAATACAAAGAAATCAGGATACTTTCTCATACAAGTACATGGTACAGCCGGTACATATCAGGAATATGAAGTGCTGGAGTAACAAACTATGTAAGTTAGCTCCTGCTGTGTTTATAGAAAACTTCATAACTTCCTAGTATGTAGATTTGTAAGACACAGGAAGCAGACCACCAGCTGACCTCATTAGCACATACACCCTTCACCCATCAACTATGTTTTCACGGCGTCCCTCCAGGCGTACATTTGCCTGGCTTGTCAATATAGGCTGCCACAGCTGCTACGTTTGCTCAGAAACTCCCTCCAGAAGGGCCCGGGCCTTATTCTAAACTCTCTTGGGCCACTTGCGGCCCGAGGGTCATGGGTAGGACACCCTCGATGTAGTGCAAGGGTCTGCCTGATTGTACAATCAGATTGCATAGTGTATGGCCACCTTTATACACCTAAAATGAAACAGTTCCATTAAATGTTAATAGCACCCCAAACGCAGAAGCAAACACACATTTTGCCACGTGAAAAAAAACAAGCAGCAGCAAATGTGCAAACTCGTGAGCTACTTTGCTGCATGTAGGGAAGCCCATTGAAATCAATGGGTCGTGCTATGCATGTCGCAGGAAAAACGAGCCAAAAAAAAAGTACTACTACCACTATGATGATAATTATGTCCAGCCACTAGGGATCAAAGGGTTAAATGTGTACAGCCAGCAAGGATCTGCAAGCAAAAAAAGGGTTAACCAATTCAGCCCCGGAGGATTTGGCCCCAGGGGATTTGGCTGCCAAAAGACCAGAGCACTTTTGCGACTCGGCACTGCGCCGCTTTAACTGACAATTGCGCGGTCGTGCGATGTGGCTCCCAAACAAAATTGACGTCCTTTTTTCCCCACAAATAGAGCTTTATTTTGGTGGTATTTGATCACCTCTGCGGTTTTTTCTTTTTTTGCGCTATAAACAAAAATAGAGTGTCAATTTTGAAAAAAAAGCTATATTTTTTACTTTTTGCTATAATAAATATCCCCAAAAAATATATAAAAATATTTTTTTTTCCTCAGTTTAGGCCGATACGTATTCTACATATTTTTGGTAAAAAAATCACAATGAGCGTTTATTGATTGGTTTGCGCAAACGTTATAGCATCTACAAAACAGGGGATAGTTTTATGGCATTTTTATTAATATTTTTTTTTACTAGTAATGGCGGCGATCAGTGATTTTTATTGTGACTGCGACATTATGGCGGACACATCGGACACTTTTGACTCTATTTTGGGACCATTGTTATTTATACAGCGATCAGTGCTATAAAAATGCACTTATTACTGTGTAAATGACACTGGCGAGGAAGGGGTTAAGTGTGTCCTAGGTAACAACAAAGGCCTGGGGAATGCCCAGGAAAAAACCAAGCATACTTACCGACCAGCTAGCTGACAACCAATTAACCTGTCTAACAGTATGCGTTAAAAACAGGGGTTTGTCCGCACGCATTTGCAAACGCATGCGTGAGCCACAGAGCCGCGCCAAGGCCCCCTGGAATCTGTGGTCCTACACTAACTGTGAGTGTCCCCACAATGGAGGCACATGCATTCTGATGGTTAGATGAGGACAGGTGGACTGAAGGGGAGCCACCCCTCCTTAAAGGTACAGGAGCACACCAAACACCCAGCATAGCACAATGGCAGCAAGGGTGTTGGTGCGCTGCTGGACCAATACAAGCACCACAGGTGAAAACAAAAACATGTCCACCGCCCTCATCTATAGCTGGCCATAACAGTAAGCAGCATTGGAAGGCTAAAGCAGATAACAACAAAGGCCTGGGGAATGCCCAGGAAAAAACCAAGCATACTTACCGACCGGCTAGCTGACAACCAATTAACCTGTCTAACAGTATGCGTTAAAAACAGGGGTTTGTCCGCACGCATTTGCAAACGCATGCGTGAGCCACAGAGCCGCGCCAAGGCCCCCTGGAATCTGTGGTCCTACACTAACTGTGAGTGTCCCCACAATGGAGGCACATGCATTCTGATGGTTAGATGAGGACAGGTGGACTGAAGGGGAGCCACCCCTCCTTAAAGGTACAGGAGCACACCAAACACCCAGCATAGCACAATGGCAGCAAGGGTGTTGGTGCGCTGCTGGACCAATACAAGCACCACAGGTGAAAACAAAAACATGTCCACCGCCCTCATCTATAGCTGGCCATAACAGTAAGCAGCATTGGAAGGCTAAAGCAGATAACAACAAAGGCCTGGGGAATGCCCAGGAAAAAACCAAGCATACTTACCGACCAGCTAGCTGACAACCAATTAAGTGTGTCCTAGGGAGTGATTCTAACTGTGTGGGGGCTGGGCTTACTGTGACACGACACTGATCGCTGCTCCCGATGACAGGGAGCAGAAGATCAGTGTCCTGTCACAAGGCAGAACAGGGAGATGCCTTGTTTACAATGGCATCCCCCTGTTCTTCAGCTCCGTGGTCACAATCGCGATACACCGGCGGACATAGAGTCCGCGGGCACGGTCACTTTGTGCAGCCATGCCATTCTGCCGACGTATATCGGCGTGAGCCGGTCGGCAATCGGTTGATCATGTCTCTAGCCCCCAGGGATCATAGGATAGTAAGATCTCTGGTGGCTAGAGACATGATTAACCTTTTTATTGCTAGCAGATCCTTGTTGGTTGTACATTCTTGGCAACTTTGAGCCAGCTTCCTCACACACACTTCATCTATTGTATCCACCAAATTTATCCCCTAAACACATGGGCATTGTTTTATCTTAATGGTGTATAGGGAATATTACTGCGCTGCCTCAAAAGAGTATCTAGCGGGGGTGGGTGAAGCAGCTAGCACAACCAAACTGATGATTTGTATGCGAAAATGGAAAACTAATGTGCAGCGCTAGGGAGAAGGGAAAGCTAAAAATGGAACAGTAATGATGATATGTACATATAACCAAAATGTGCAATAAATCAGTGTACCGCTTACAGTGCAATGCAATAAAGCTGGTGCATACCACATTCCAATGGTGTGCAAACTCAAATTATATGTGTGTGCACTGGAGTGATAA
This sequence comes from Rana muscosa, assembly GCA_029206835.1. Classification (NCBI taxonomy): domain Eukaryota; kingdom Metazoa; phylum Chordata; class Amphibia; order Anura; family Ranidae; genus Rana; species Rana muscosa. Next base: position 219,165,231 of record CM055120.1, on the reverse strand, counting down.
ACATATAATGTGTCCACACTCCACAACAGTATAATATCTAAAAAAAAAAGTCCCAACAAACAGGTGATGCAAAATAAAGACTCTCAAGATTAAAAACAATAAGGTTTCTCAATGAAAAAAACATCAATTATCAGTCTTTGAAAGCCAGTGTATGACAGGAAACGACTCTTGAGGTGCAATGCTGATATCACCAACAAAGGACTGTGAATCCACCACCAAGGGAAGGGGTAGGTAACTCTTACCAGAAGCACACCATTGGAATGTGGTATGCACCAGCTTTATCGAACGGTGGTGAGTCAATCAAGCATAGACAGGGATGTCTGGGCGATCAATCACTGGTTCCTCCTGCTGGCGTGCGGGATGGATTAAGATGAAAGCTGGTGACTCCCGTCTCCTGAAATTCCGTGATGGTTGTAGAACCCCAGCACTGACAGGTCACCTGCAGGTTGAGTGCGGCCAACTTGAAGACGGTCTCGCTGGCAATGTCTATCTGCCCCTGCAAAGACAAGGAGATGGTCAGCCCCAGCTGAGTGATCCCAACTAGTACATGCCTGCAGTGGTTAAGTGTGACCTAGTGAGTGATTCTTACTGTTAGGGGGGCGTGGCTACACGTGACACATCACTGATGACCGTTCCCGATCACGGGGAACGGTCATCAGTGACAGTGTCACTAGGCAGAATAGGGGAATGCCTTGTTTACAAAGGCATTCCCCTGTTCTGCCCTTGCCAACCGAAATCGCGAGGCACGCAGGCGCCCACTGGACAGCAGATTTAAAGGGACGTACCTGTATGCCAATCTGCCTGCCCGTGCCATTCTGTCGACGTACATAGTCGTGCGGTGGTTGGCAAGTGGTTAAGGGCTGGCAATACCTAGATTTTTTGGGATATTTTGATATTATGAGCCTTATTCATATATAGACCATCTCTTTTATGTCTAGAACCCCTCCATGGGCAAGCAGCAGGGTACAGTGATCCATGTTTTTGGGTCATCTACCTTTGTTTTCTTATTTATTTATTTTTTATGTGTTTCCTAATGGCTATATTGGTCAGCTTGTAAGTTAATATGTCCATTTCTAAAGACATTTTATGTTTTTAGCATATATTTCTCAATATCACTGCAATCAGCACTCTCTCTTTCTCTCAGTGAGACCTTGGGGGTTATTAGTTTCAGATCTCAAACCATACAATCCCTCAATTGACGAGTCAAAAAATACAACAATTATACACATCAACATGCGTAAATAAAAAATCGCAAATTTTGGTGTTTTGGTGCAGTTGTCATTAGCCATAGCAAGCAGCTCTTCCATTCTCATTACCTTTATTTTTTTTCAGTAAACTTTTTTTTCTTCCCGTAGGGGACAAAAACTCCCATATATTATACGTTTAATGTGAGACATCAGCAGTCACCCCTGATGTCACTCCTGCCCTCCACTGAAGCTAATGTAGTGCATAATAGAAAATGAAGATTTAAATCCAGATTTTAAGGCCTCTTTCACACTGAGGCGCTTGAAAAACTGTCAGTAAAACACTGAGCGCTTTTGAAGAGCTTTTCAGGCGCTTTTGAAGAGCTTTCAATTCATTTCAATGGAGAGGGGTGTTTTTTCGCCGCTCTGTCAGCGGACTGCCCCAGTGTGAAAGCATTCATTGATTTTAATGGAAATACGTTTTCGTAAGCTTTTCAAGCGTTTTTTTTCCCGTGAAAGCGCCTCAGTGTGAAAGTGGTCTTATGTGATAATATAAAAACTATAACATTTGTGATAAGGATTAGCAATTTACATAACATAAAACAATATGTCAGAATGTTTATACTGAAATATTAAACATTTTTATATTTATGAAAATAAGCAAAAATCTATGATAAAAGAGATTTCCACAAATCAACATATAACTCAAATTTGTTTTCCACGCTAAATTGAAGATGAAAGGAATACAAAAAGATGTGCAAAAATATATATATTTATTTACAAAAAATTCACTACAAAACAATATCAAAATATAACTGGTGATAAACACAGAATATTGATATTTCAATAATATGGATAATATAGATCAGTGGTCTCCAAACTGCGGCCCGGGGGCCAGATGTGGCCCTTTGCCTGCTTTGATCCGGCCCTTGGGGCACTATTTTCAAACACTGATACCAACAATGGGACATAATACGACCCACTGACACCAATGATGGGACACAATTCCTCCCAATGACACCAGCAATGGGGCTTAATGACATCAATGATGGGTCATCATTCCTCCCACTGACACCAAAGATGGACATTGTTTATTCCCACTGATATCAGGACCTTTTCTACTCCCAATGGCCACAGTCTGGCCCCCAATAAGTCTGAAGAACAGTAAACTGGCCCTTTGTTTAGAAAGTTTGGAGACCCCTGATATAGATGATGAGGAAATAACCACAAGCTCTAGTTACAAAAACACCATTGTGTCCACACTTTTAACCACTTTGTAAATAGCTTCTCAATGGCTTAACAAACTGTGGAAATAACAAGATGTGAATTTGAACACGTGACCTCTCTCTCAGCAGACAGACCTTGCAGGCTCAAATTACTTTAAAAAAAAAACGCATGGACAAAAATGTTATACCGGGTGTATATACTTGGGAATTTAATCAAGACTTATGTTTAAGGTAAAGATAGATCTAAAATGAATTTCTCTTTAAGCATATATTATAACTGAGACATTTACAAGAAATAGAGATTCGTTTTATGAGATGATACCAATATGCGTATTATTATCTTTATTTGAGAGAGAAACAAACTCATACTGCAATTAGAATTAATTTAAACTCAAAACTTAAACTACCAAAATTAAATAGTTCAGCTAGGTATACTGTATGCTCAAATAATCCATTACATACAAGTAAATAGAATTCATACTTTACCAAAAAATAAAACTCTTTTGTCTGAGAGGTGTCAGCTGTGTATTCCAATGGACAACTTGTTTTCCTGGATCTTTCCGTCCTTTCTCCTTATCAGCCCTTCCAATCTCAGGCGCTCTCTCTCACTGCTATGTGTCTCCCACCTTTATCCTACCCAAAAAGTGGGTGTGTATTTGTTTTTCACGTAATCATGAATGAAAAATATATGATATGCAGAGACCTTATAAATGAATTATTTTTAACCCCAATAGTTCTGACAATTATATTTAAAAAAAAAAGTTGTTCAATACTGTATTTATGTGGGGGCTTATTTTTATATTGTATACCGAAAGGTGTGCAGATGCGGCTCAGCTTCCTCTAATGCAGACAGTGTGTGTTTGGGGTTCACCTGTCATTTTAGGACGAGAGGCTGTGTCTGTACAGCCACTGTGTCCTAATAGATTTAAATAGGTTGCTTGCATGTAGCACCTGAAGTCCAGAGATGCTGAAAAAATTGGCCTGTTGATAGTAAACAGGTTTTAGTACCCATGTGAATGAGACCTTAACACCAATGAATGGGGCAAACTTCTCCCATTGACAACAATGTAATGAATGTCCTACACCGATTGATACCAATGTAAGGGACATCCTGCCATCCTACAACTCCCACTGACACAAATGTAAGTAGCATACTACTTCAATGACACCAGGGAAAAGTACATACTATTCCCACTAACACCAGTAAGTGCATACAGTATCCCATTCTGTTGTACGCTCAAAGCTGTGCTGCATGTTACATACTTCTGACCATTGAACTTAATATGTTGTGATGTACTTTACAGACTCCTAACCTGTGCACTCTGCATACCATGGTATATATTACATAGTCTTTACAGCTGCATTCTGTAAACTGTGCTTATTTGACACATTTCTGAACAAATTGATTATCACCCATGGGCGTCCGCTGAACTTTTTTCAGGGGGGGGGGGCATCATTCTTCAGGATAATTCCGGTTCACTCCATGTCCATATAAATATAGCCTAGAGAATGTACATCTTTCTATATTGCAATGTATTGCAATACATCTGTTATGGCCATATTTTGATCTTGATGAAAACAGCCTATACACTCTGCAGTGTATTTGAGCATCATGAGAAATGTAGTTCCAAAACATCTGGGGTGCCAAGGTTCGCCATCACTGGCCTATACTGTATACTGTAGCCACAACACAGATGTATTGCCATACATTGCAATACAAAAAGATGTACACAATGGTGTCGTGGCACAGGCACTGCTGTTACCTGTAGTTCTTCAGCGATAGGGCAGGCACTGGCAGCGTATTCAGTCTCTCATCTCGGCCACTGCACGCCACGCACCTGTGGGAGGAGCCGTCGCCGCGCCAGCCGGATCGACACATTTACACAGGCAGAGGCAGGCTGAGGCAGCAGCCAATCATGGAACAGCCGGGTCAGGGTCACGGTGATGTTAAGCAGAGGCCCGAGCGGCAGAGCCAATCCGATGTTCGGGCCGGGGGTGAGGAGGGAGAGACAGATAGTTAGAAAAGACTGAGAGCAGCCCCAGCCCCCAGGCCAGCAGCGGTCTGCAGACTTAGAAAAAAAATCCACGGCTGCCGCGGAGGTGGCCGCAGTGGCCATTGCAACACAGGGGGCAAGTGTGTCTTCACTCTGACTTCCAGGGGGGGCAATTGACCCCCCTTGCCCTATGGAGCGGACGCCCATTGTCATGGATATGCAGTAATGTTTGTCTGTCAGCTTACCTTCCTCCTTATGTGTTCACCATAGAGGCCAAACTCTCCTCACCTGGCTGCTTTTATAATCTCTCCTCCCAGCCTGGCTCCATCCCAGGCCCTATCACAGAACTCTATATTAACCTGTGCACTGAAAGTCTGCCTTGCTGATCAACATGTTTGTTTAAGCATTGTGTGTTTGGGTTCCTGACTGCCGTGTGCAACGTCTGTCTCTGTGTTTCAAAATTGGCTTGTTCCCGACTATCCCTGTCTGTTGTGACCTTGAACTTCGGCTTGTCCCTCATTTATCCTTGTCTGCTTGTTGCCCTGACCTTGGCCTTTCCCCTCACTATTCTTGTATCCTGTGCTGCTGCTTCCCCTCTATCCTCCTTACCCTACGGAGCGTGAGCTAGGGGACTCTAGGGGCTGCAACCTGGACCCAGCTGCAGTATAACATCCTCACCACTAGAGGCTCTGGTGAAAACCTGCTGGGTCTTAGACTCCGCGCCCTGGGGAATCTTGGCTCTAGCTTCCTGTGGATCCCTGTTGTGTTCCACTGGTCCCGCTTTCCACAACCACCCAGTATCCCATCCGCAGCAGTCAGTCATAGAGTTCACTACCTTGTGGTGCACTCCTGACCCCCAACGGTGTGCATCTGTCATCTGGCCACAGGTGACCTGACAGTTTGATCAGCCATGGACCCGGCTGACGTGCCGCTTCCCGTAGATGATCCATTGCAGGGCATAGTCCGCACACTTGAGACCCAGGAATCTAATCAGACCCAGGTCATGCGATTCCTTCAGGATTTGGCCTCCCGTTTTGAACAGGTTCAGGCCTCATTAGGACCCCCGGTTCAACAACCTCAACCGCTATCAGCGGCTGCACCTATTCCGGTCTCAGTCGCAGCCACACATTCACTACAACTGCCAGCTCCGTCCCGTTTATCTGGGGACTCCAAGGCCTGCAGGGGGTTCCTTAGCCAATGCACGATTCATTTTTTAGCTCCAGCCCCAAAACTTCCTGTCTGATCGGGCTAAAGTAGCCTATATCATTTCCCTCCTCTCCTTTGAAGCTTTAGCCTGGGCAGCCCCTCTGTGGGAACTGAATGATCCTGTGGTTTCTAGCCTGTCTGACTTCTTGAAACTTTTTCGGAATATCTTCGAAGAACCGCCTCGTGTCTCTTCAGCGGCCAGCTCCCTTTTACGTCTCCGCCAAGAGTCTGCTTCTGTGGGACAGTATGCTCTTCATTTCCACATTCTGACGGCTGAGTTGAGATGGAACAATGAGGCCTTAGTCGCAACCTTTTTGCATGGCCTTTCTGATAGAGTGAAGGATGAATTAGCAGGAAGAACCATCCCCACTGATCTGGACGGAGTTATCTCCTTGTGTAACCAGATTGATACTCGCTTTCAGGAAAGGACCCTAGAAAAGCGACGCCAGCACTCCTTGGTCCTTAGTCAGCCTGAACTCCCCTCTCTTTGACCCGTGGAGCATCTCCTGCCAGCTGAGGAACCCATGCAGCTGGGCCGGACCAGGCTATCCCCAGAGGAACGTGCTAGGCGCAGAACTCTAGGCCTGTGTCTCTACTGTGGGGGCAAAGGTCATTTTCGTGACACTTGCTCTCTTTGTCCGGAAAAACGTTCGGGTCCAATACATCTGGAAAGTGGAGTATTGGACCCAGAAATTTCACCCTCACCTTCTCGTCTTCTTCTTTCTGTGTTCCTTCATGTTGCTGCTTCTTCTCATTCGGTCGCAGCATATCTGGATTCCGGGGCTGCTGGCAATTTCATGGACTGGGAAATTGCATCTTCTATGAGACTTACCCTTTTGCCACTCACCACGCCCTTGGTGGTCTTGGCGATTGATGGCACTGTTCTCCCAGGGGGTCCTATCCGCTTCCAGACCCTCCCTGTTAAGATGTCGGTAGGGACACTCCACCAGAAGTGGATATCCTTCCTTATCTTACCTAAGGCCTCAACTCCTATCATTTTGGGTCTCCCATGGTTACAGCTCCATTCTCCACACGTTGACTGGACTACTGGACAGATCCTGGCTTGGGGTTCCTCCTGTTCCTCGTCCTGCCTACCCAAGGTTGCCCCCTGTGAACCTGAGCCGATCATTCACTCCAGTTTGCTTAACCAATTACATTTGTCTGTCCCTAATCACCCTTGGACGCACAGCCAGGCTAGCTTGTCTACAAGTTCTGCAGTCGCTACGCCTTGCGATGCGATTCAGGTAGTCGCTACACCTGACTCTGCTATTCACTCGGCCTCTGTACTAGTTATGCCAGTCCAGCCCATGCCCAGTGAGCCTCCTACTTTTTCTTATTCAGGACATTCTGCTTGTCTTTCAGCTATTCAGCTTGACTCCTGTAACATGTCACCTTCTAACCAACCTGACTTCAGGGTTCCACTGACATCTGCCCAGTCTGATGGTCCTGTACTAGATGCCCAGTTCATCTTTAAGGGTCTGGGGGACCCTCCTCAGTGTCCTGTTGATCCTCTCATGCCCTTGCTTATTCCTAGAGAGCCTTTGGTCCTCAATAAATCTTCTCGTCATCTCCCTACCTCGGTTTCGGTCTCTGAGGATAATCTAAATTACGAGGTTAGACAAGTTCTGGATTCTCGGCTCTGCAGAGGCATTCTTCAGTACCTTGTGCATTGGAGAGGTTTTGGTCCTGAGGAGGCGTCTTGGATCGCTGCATCTGAGGTCGTTGCACCTCGTCTGTTGAGGAGGTTTCATCTGAGATTTCCCTTTAAGCCTGGGCCCAGGCGGGGGAGGGGGAGGGCCCATAAGAGGGGGGGTACTGTCATGGATATGCAGTAATGTTTGTCTGTCAGCTTACCTTCCTCGTCATGTGTTCACCTTAGAGGCCAGACTCTCCTCACCTGGCTGCTTTTATAAATAAAACTAAAAACCAGCGCTCAATGAACAAAGATCAGATAATAAAAATTCAATTGATAAAAATGCCTTTTAATTAGAGTTCATAAGGCAAAAATAATAACAAGATCAATAGTTCATACACGGTGACATATAAAACCAGGGAAAGGTCAATAATAATAATCATAGAACCTGACATCCATGGAGGTGGGAGCTGAATCCAGGTTGCAGTGTGTAATGAAGAGAGGGCTCAGCCGTCTGACTCGCTGAGACTCGAATGAGCCAATGGGCAGTAGTCCGGTAGAAGGGAGGACTTCCCAATGATGTATAATGCGTTAGGGAAGGCGGATGGCCTTTGGTGAGGAAAAGGCAATGGAAGAATCCAATCCGACAGACCGCGCTAAGTGCTGGGGATAGCGACAGGCTTCAGCTTCTGAATCCTCCTGTGATGAGAACAGCACGGAGGGGAACCGCCGCTGTGATGAGGTCACTACACCAGCACTTCCGCTGGTCAAAACAACCAGCTGTGTGGCCGGCGGCTGAAAACAAAGGGGCGGGTCTGAAACAGCAACTCGGTGACCCCAGCAGAGGGAAAGTCCTTCTTCCGGAGGGCACAGATAAAATGGTGGGGGGACAATATTGCCCAGGTGATATAGCTTCCTAAGAAAATTCTAAAAGGATTCTAGTGCCGTACTGCAGATCATTCAAGCTCAGCCAGAGCTGCAATTACTGGAAATAATTTCAATGCGATATGGCTCCACTGAAAAATGGGATGAAATAGAAAGGAAATTTGGGGGTCCTGAGTGGCTCTGACTACGCGTTTCGCGCTTCAAGCGCTTTGTCACAGTTACTGGCTGCTTTTAGAATCTCTCCACCCAGCCTGGCTCCACCGCAGGCCCTATCACAGAACTCTATATTAACCTGTGCACTGCAAGTCTGCCTTGCTGATCAACGTGTTTGTTTAAGCATTGTGTGTTTGGGTTCCTGCCTGCTGTGTGCTACGTCTGTCTCTGTGTTTCGATATTGGCTTGTTCCCGACTATCCCTGTCTGCTTGTGACCTTGACTTTCGGCTTGTCCCTTGTTTATCCTTGTCTGCTTGTTGCCCTGACCTTGGCCTTTCCCCTCACTATTCTTGTATCCTGTGCTGCTGCTTCCCCTCTATACTCCTTACCCTACGGAGCGTGAGCTAGGGGACTCTAGGGGCCGCGGCCTGGACCCAGCTGCAGCGTAACATCCTCACCACTAGAGGCTGTGGTGAAAACCTGCTGGGTCTTAGACTCCGCACCCTGGGGAATCTTGGCTCTAGCTTCCTGTGGATCCCTGTTGTGCTCCACTGGTCCCGCTTTCCACAACCACCCAGTATCCCATCCGCAACAGTCGGCCATAGGGTTCACTACCTTGTGGTGCACTCCTGACCCCCAACGGTGTGCATCTGTCATCTGCCCACAGGTGACCTGACACCCATGTTATCACCCTAACTAGGGATGGTTGCTAAGTAGCTCCCAACTCTTTTAGGCTTGCTTCACACCCTTGCGTTGTGGTAACACACATTTATGCACCATGCACCTGTTAGTGCATTGCAGTGCCATTCATTTTTAAGTTGTGGTTGGTGTTGTGGTATGCTGCATTGTTAATAGAGGGTCAGGTCCAGTTTGAAGTGCACTATGGTTAAATGAACAGGTTGTCATATTGCAATGCTTGTTAACACATGATGTATGATGTAACACACGTTATTGCTCTCTATCTATATTTTTGGTGCAGAAAAGTACATGGAAGAGATTCATTTTTTGGAATGATCCTTTGTCTTGATCTATGTATGAGTCTATGAGACTCTTATTTTTGGCAGAATAGTTAAGAGGTATGTGAAGCCTTAACAGGCACCACACATTAATGCAATCCAGAAATGTTTTAAATGCCATCCAAGGCAATTAAATCAAGTTAAAGTATATATATATATATGTAGCGGGGTGTTCCCCTTTAATGCAGAGAGACAAGAAGTTCCAGGTGAGAGGTGAGTCGGGAGGAAGTAAAGAGATATTATGGAAGTGAAAGCAGAGGAGAGAGAGACTACATCTCCCAGTACATCTTGCAGCACCCAGGGTGCATTGCTCCAGAACAGAGACTGCTGGGGCAGACTTTATAAAGGGGAGGCGGAGTTTTGGTCGGTCTCTTTGGACCCCCCCTCTCCTAGCAAGAGGATGTCTGTGCTGAACTGCTGTGTGCACAAGGCCTGAAGCCCGGGCCGTGTGCTCCTTTCCAAAGAGCCCTCTGCCAGCCTAGCAGAGCCTTAGAGACATCTAATCCTCCTTGCTGCAGTACACCAGAAGGATTGAAGACTTGGATGTCGGTGGATTCCTGTTCCTAGACGAATCGATGGAGGAAAGGGACTTGGACTTGTCCAGGTGGTGAGAGCTGTTTAAAGACAGATACTTTATCTTTACTATTCGTTGGGATTACAAAGTTGTTCTTCAAGTGCACCACCGAGAGATTGCTAGCGAATATTGTTTCACTGAACTTCCATTTAGATCAGTCAGGCCTGACTGCATAGGTAGACATTGCTGGGTGTTAGTCTACCCATGAGGGGAAGTAGCTGTAAAAGGGCAGCGCTAGAGTTGCATAGCAATACTTTATTATTCTGATTACTCTGTTTATCTTTATTACTGTTTATTGCAGGGATCTGCAACTTGTTATACTGTTGTTTATTACTTGCCCATTAGCCTCAGTAAAATATCTGGGTAAAGTACATTTGGTGTCAGTTCCGCTTACTTTAATAGGAGTTTTAAAGTATATTCTGTGTATGTTTGTTATAGGACTGCGTCACCAACAGTTGCGATCACGAGGTCCTATCTCTCTATCACCAGCTGTGCCACGGGAGGTTAGAGCCGATTGCCGGGGGTTGACAGCGGTGCACTGCAGGGCCCAAATCAATATCAGCGGCTCTCTTAACTGGGGGTAGCGCTACACGTGGGGGCTCGAGTCCGGGATCCTTGTACGTTGCACGCTGCAATCAAGCCGGTCAGAAGTACCAGCATGGACCCGCTGGCAATGTCACAGTGGTGCGCAGCGATTGGCGCCGATCCAACCGCGGCGGTAGTCATTGTACTCCCGGGGGAAAGATGGAAGGAAGAGGAGATAAAACAGCTCGTATTGTTACTGTCTCCGAGCCACAAAGCATGGGTGATGGATTTTAGGCCAGATCCAGTGATCTCGTTTACATACGCACTGGTAGAATGGAAAAACGAAATCCCAGAGCATTTTAAAAGTCAGAGTATACAAGCCATAGATAATCAGATCTATCACTTGATACATACGCTGCCAGTGAAGGAAGAATGGTTTCAGACACCAAAGCCATCACTCCCACAATTATCTCCACCACTATCCCCTAAAGCAGAAAAGCTTAAGGAACTATTAAGCCCGGGATCACCGCTGGCCGCTATAGGGCCTGAATTGTTGAATGCTCTAGGAGACCTTGTAATTAAGTGCCAGAAAAGCAGTACGGTGCATGTGGAGGCCGGTTACCGGAAGCTTAGCACCTTCTCAGGGAAGCTCCCCGTCCCTGCGGGGGAGGAAGATTTTGACACTTGGGTGGAACAGGCATTGCAGGCAGTAGAAGCATGGGAGGTGCCTGAGGCACAGAAGAGACAGCGAGTCTTAGAAAGTCTGAAAGGTGCCGCGGCAGAAGCGGTGAAGAGCTTCCGGTTTGGAAATGAAAACTGTACAGCTCAAGATTGCCTGGCCATGCTGCAGGAAGAGTTTGGTCAGCTGGAGAAGGTGTCAGAGATGATTTATCAAATTGAACACACTCTCCAGCAGCCGAATGAGAAACTGTCAGAATATGTTAGAAGGCTGAACAGGCAGTTATGCAAGATTGTACTGAAGAAGGGAATGCTGCCCAAAGATGCAGATGAAGCACGCATGAAGCAGATCATGAGGGGAGCGCGGCGCTCAGACCCGGTCTGGCTGCACCTGAAAACCTCAGGAGGAGGAATGTCACTAACCTACTCTGATCTAATAAAAATTATTAGGGACGAAGAGGCGCTGCAGGAAGATCAGCAGGTGGCCAAGGCGAATGTCACACCTGTACCAGTGTTGGTCCATTCGGTCAAGAGCCCAGAAAGAGATGCGGAGGTTGACACTCTGAAATCGCAAATGGCCCAAGTGTTGGAGATGCTGACCTCTTTGATGGAGAAAGATCAGAGAAGACGAGAGAAACCAAGCCCAAGAAAGGAGTTGTTCCCAAACACCTCAGCACCGGCCTCCCTACAGGACCGAGAAGAGGTGATTTGCTATAACTGCGGAGGGAGTGGCCACTTTGCTAACGTATGCTCCAGCCCAAAGAAGAAGAGAACAGATAATTGCAAGCCGGCGGGAAACTCCAAAGGGCCCCGGTGAAGGAGTCAACCGGGTGCCCATCATCTTCAGTGCGCTCCAAACTAAAAAAAAAGGCCAAGAATGGAGGAGACAAAACTCCTAGGAGGAGGTATAGTACACCCCCACCAAGATGTACCCCAGAGGGAGGGGGCAAGACCCCTCAGTGGAAGTACAGCACCCCAAAGAAGGAACATCCACCTAAAAGGAACAATAACATCCCTCAGCGGGTTTGTGCCCCCATTGAGAGGGAGAAAGTCAATGCATGCCAGGCTCAGGAAAAATTAAAGTCCAAAAGGAGCAGGGCAAGGGTCGAAAGCCAAAAAAAAGAGGTGACCCCAGTCCAGCCATACCCAAAGGAACTGGTGGGCCCGTCTCCTACTGTGCCCATTCAAGTGGAAGGAGTCTATACTAAAGCTCTTTTGGACACCGGAGCACAGGTGACTTTACTATACCGGGACTTCTATGATAGGCACTTGAGTCATCTGCCTATCCAGAAGATAGAAGAGCTGGAGATATGGGGACTTGGAACCCAGAGTTTCCCTTATGATGGGTACCTGCCCATAAAGATGACTTTCGACCCATCCGTGGCTGGGAAGGCTGAAGTGTTTGACACCCTGGCAGTTGTGTGTCCCCGGCCGCCTGGAGCCAGCAAGATTTCCCTGATCATTGGGACAAACACGGATCTAGTCAGGAGACTCCTGACCCCTCTAGTGAAAGAGAGAAACCATTCAGCCACCAAAATCCATCCCATGCTAAAGACGGCCTACCAACGACTGGTCTTAGAGCAGAAGACCCCGGGAGAGGGGATAGGGAAGGTGTGGAGACTTGGCAGAGAAGGAGTAGTGCTACAGCCCGGAGAAGTAACCTGTCTTAGGGCCACTGTGAAGCTTTCGTGGGAACAACCTGGCCCCTTTGTCATGCTGGAATCAGACCCAAGGGATGAGTCCTCAGGCCTGGAAGTGATACCAGAAGTGATTCCGTTCAAGGCCCTGAAGAAGGCCCATGGCAGAGTTCCGGTGAGTGTTAGGAACACTACGGGAGGACCCATGGAGATCCCTGCCAGAGTGTTGCTTGGTCAAGTGAGCCCTGCTGCCCCGGTCACTTGGTCCGAAGTCAAGGGGACGGGTGACGGAGGAGATGTTTGGGAGAAACTGTCCGTGGAAAACCCGAACCTACCCAGGACTTGGAAAGAAAGAGCCAAGGCCCAGCTGACCAGGTGGGAGAAGATCTTTTCCGAAGATGAATTCGATGTGGGGTGTGCAAGAAGTGCCACCCATCGGATCCGCCTCCAAGAAGATAAGCCCTTCCGAGAGAGGGTTAGGCGGGTCCCCCTGGCAGATCTGGAGGATCTGAGGGAACAACTTGTAGAACTAAAGAAGACTGGTGTGATCCGGGAGTCTAGAAGTCCCTATGCCTCCCCAATCGTGGTGGTCAGAAAGAAGAATGGGTCGTTGAGGCTTTGTATCGATTACAGGACTCTCAACAGGAGAACCATCCCTGACCAATACACCACGCCAAGGATAGAAGATGCCCTACAAAGTTTGTCTGGAGCCAAATGGTTCAGTGTGATGGACCTCAAGAGTGGGTACTATCAAATCCCTATGCATCCAGAAGACAGGGAGAAGACAGCCTTCATAACCCCGGTGGGATTCTTCGAATTCAATAGGATGCCTCAGGGTCTGTCTGGAGCTCCTGCTACCTTTCAACGCCTTATGGAGAAGACTGTTGGAGACATGAATCTTATAGAAGTCCTTGTGTACTTGGACGATGTCATTGTCTTTGGAAGAACCTTGGAAGAACATGAAGCCAGGTTGGAGAAAGTATTGAGAAGACTCAGCGAAGAGGGACTTAAGCTTTCCCCCGAGAAGTGTCGGTTCTACCAGTCTTCTGTGAACTATCTGGGGCACATAGTGTCTGAAGAAGGGGTGGCCACAGATCCTGAGAAGTTGGAAGCAGTCACTTCCTGGCCACGACCCACCACAGTAACAGAGCTCAGATCCTTCCTGGGGTTCTGCTCCTATTATAGGAGGTTTGTGGAGGGGTTTGCTCGGATTGCCCGCCCGTTGAATGAATTGCTAAAGGCAGAAGGGGAAGAGGATGACTCAGGGCCCAGGAGGCCTGGTGAGTCAGTTCAAGATCAGTGGAACCCAAGGTGTGAAGAGGCCTTTCATGCTCTGAAGAGGAGCTTAACCACTGCCCCAGTCCTGGCCTACGCCGACCCTACCAGACCTTATGAATTACATGTGGATGCCAGCCATGAGGGTCTAGGTGGTGTACTCTACCAAGAAAATGAAGGACAACTGCGACCAGTGGCCTATGTGAGCAGGAGCCTGACCCCCTCAGAAAAGAATTACCCCACTCATAAGCTGGAATTCCTGGCCCTCAAATGGGCGGTAGTAGACAAGCTAAAAGACTACTTGTATGGGGCAGAGTTTACTGTGAAGACAGACAACAACCCCCTGACCTACCTCTTCACCACCGCGAAACTAGATGCCACCGGACACAGGTGGTTGGCCGCATTGTCTGGATTCAACTTCAGTCTGAAGTACAGACCAGGAGCCGGAAATAGGGATGCAGATGCCCTGTCCCGGAGGTCTCATGCCACGACAAATGACTGGGAAGATTGGACCCAAGTGGCACCGGACGGGGTGCGGGCCCTTTGTCAAGGGGCTGAATTCCAAGCCAGAGGAGGCTCCAGAGCAGAAGAAATAGGGGTTACCATGGTAGGAGTCCCCAAACACTATTGTGGGGTAACTCAACTGGAGGAAGACAACCTACCGAGACTGTCCAAGAAGGAGTTGAGGTGTGACCAATTGGAAGACCCCATGGGGAGATTGGTCCTCGAAGCCCTGGAGAATCAGGATCCCAACAAATTCCTACATCACCCCTCAAAGGAGGCTCGCCTGTTGAGGAAGGAATTGGACAGGCTACAGGTACATCAGGGAGTGGTCTACCGAAGGGGCCCCTCTGATGACTCAGAAGATAAGTGGCAGTTATTTCTTCCAGAGAAGCACTGAGAGACTGTACTAATTGCCCTGCATGACCATCATGGTCACCTAGGGGCAGAAAGGACCTTCCAGCTTGTCAGAAATCGGTTCTATTGGCCCTGCATGAGGGCAGAAGTAGAGGAGTATTGCCATTCCTGTGCACGATGCATTCAGAGAAAGACCCTACCCCATCAAGCTGCCCCAATGGGCCACTTACAGAGTCAAGGCCCAATGGATCTGGTATGCATTGACTTTCTCTGCCTCGAACCCGACCTGAGTGGATTGGGGAATGTTCTGGTAATAACCGACCATTTCACCCGCTATGCTCAAGCTTTCCCAACCAAAGACCAGAAGGCATCCACCGTGGCCAAGATACTTATGGAGAAGTATTTTGTCCATTACGGACTACCACAGAGACTCCACTCAGATCAAGGAAGGGACTTTGAGAGTCGGTTGATCCGAAGACTTTTGGATTCATTAGGAATAAAGAAGACCAGAACCACGCCTTACCACCCACAAGGAGATGCTCAGCCGGAGAGATTTAACCGGACCCTGCTCAACATGTTGGGAACCTTAGAAACAGAGAAGAAGCAACACTGGAGTCAGCACATATCAGCCCTAGTACATGCCTATAACTGTACCACAAGTGACACCACTGGCTACTCCCCTTATCGACTTATGTTTGGGAGAGAAGCAAGGCTACCTGTGGACCTGGCCTTTGGCACTTCTATAGACAATACCTCAGCTACATCCCACAAGAGATACGTGGACAGACTTAGACGTAGCTTGCAGGTGGCCTATGAACAAGCCCAGGCGGCTTCGGATCAAAGGGGGGCCCGCAACAAGAGAAATTTTTATCTGAAGGTTCGAGTGCAAGATCTGCAGCCCGGGGACCGAGTACTGCTACGCAATCTGGGGGTCCCTGGAAAACACAAGCTTGCCGACAGGTGGAGATCTGAGCCCTATGTTGTCTGTAGGAAGTTGCCCGGTTTGCCTGTCTACAAACTAAAGCCAGAAGGAAAGGTGGGTCCACTGAAGACGTGGCATCGGAACCACCTGCTCCCACTTGCTGAGGCAGTCAGAATACCTCCCGTGAGAGACTCCCCTGAACCGGCCTCTATCCTGGATATTCCTAGGCCGAACACTCGGTCCCAGACCTCTCGAGCCAAAGATGGGGAGGCCTCCCAATTGAGTACAGAAGAAGGTGGAGAACTGGACTGGCTGTGGCCTCCCTCGACTCCGGGAACGTCCGCCATAGATCTCCCAAATGGAGGGGATACCCCAGATGCAACGCTGAATCCGGAGGCTACTGAATTCATACCCTTCAGTCCCTCAGCTGATTACTGGGAAGATGTTCCTGACACTTGCGCAGAGGAGGAATCTAGAGATTCCATACGTCAGTCGACTTCTGAATCAGAGGTTCCAGAACCAGAAATGTTACCTGAACTTACTCCTGAAGAAGAGCCTGTGGTGCCAGAGTCAGAAGCACCAAGAGAGCAGAGGGCTCGCAGAGTCATCAGGCCTCCCAAGAAACTAACTTACCCCCAAATGGGGACGAGCTCAGAGGACTCTGTTGTAACGGCTAGGAGAAGTGTTGAACAACCTGATCCTTCCACCGTCCATTTGGTGGAGGGCAACCCCAGCTCACTCTCTGGCACAGTTAGGCAGGCCACTCATGGTAGTGTGACCTGTGGGCAAGAGAGTTCCATCCCAAAGTTTTGGTGGGAATTCCCTATGCCAACATCATGCTCGACATTGTCCAAAATGGTAAACAGTATTTGTTGAAGTTTATCTTTGGGGACCAAAGAGTTCAAGTGGGGGGAGTGTGTAGCGGGGTGTTCCCCTTTAATGCAGAGAGACAAGAAGTTCCAGGTGAGAGGTGAGTCGGGAGGAAGTAAAGAGATATTATGGAAGTGAAAGCAGAGGAGAGAGAGACTACATCTCCCAGTACATCTTGCAGCACCCAGGGTGCATTGCTCCAGAACAGAGACTGCTGGGGCAGACTTTATAAAGGGGAGGCGGAGTTTTGGTCGGTCTCTTTGGACCCCCCCTCTCCTAGCAAGAGGATGTCTGTGCTGAACTGCTGTGTGCACAAGGCCTGAAGCCCGGGCCGTGTGCTCCTTTCCAAAGAGCCCTCTGCCAGCCTAGCAGAGCCTTAGAGACATCTAATCCTCCTTGCTGCAGTACACCAGAAGGATTGAAGACTTGGATGTCGGTGGATTCCTGTTCCTAGACGAATCGATGGAGGAAAGGGACTTGGACTTGTCCAGGTGGTGAGAGCTGTTTAAAGACAGATACTTTATCTTTACTATTCGTTGGGATTACAAAGTTGTTCTTCAAGTGCACCACCGAGAGATTGCTAGCGAATATTGTTTCACTGAACTTCCATTTAGATCAGTCAGGCCTGACTGCATAGGTAGACATTGCTGGGTGTTAGTCTACCCATGAGGGGAAGTAGCTGTAAAAGGGCAGCGCTAGAGTTGCATAGCAATACTTTATTATTCTGATTACTCTGTTTATCTTTATTACTGTTTATTGCAGGGATCTGCAACTTGTTATACTGTTGTTTATTACTTGCCCATTAGCCTCAGTAAAATATCTGGGTAAAGTACATTTGGTGTCAGTTCCGCTTACTTTAATAGGAGTTTTAAAGTATATTCTGTGTATGTTTGTTATAGGACTGCGTCACCAACAGTTGCGATCACGCGGTCCTATCTCTCTATCACAAGCTGTGCCACGGGAGGTTAGAGCCGATTGCCGGGGGTTGACAGCGATGCACTGCAGGGCCCAAATCAATATCAGCGGCTCTCTTAACTGGGGGTAGCGCTACATATATATATATATATATAAATATATATATATATGTAGCGCCACCCCTGAAGGAGCCGCTTGGTAAATTTGGATTCTCTGATCTCCAGCTCAACTCCAAGAATAATCTCAGCCCCTCTGACACACCTGGTTAAATAAAATTACTGCAAACACATTGAAGGACACATGCAGTAAATACTGTTATGCTGGCTGTGGATTATCACCAAAAAGAATAGACACACCTGGCAGTGATAAATAAGTTGAATATATTAGCATGGTTTAAAGCATATGGAAACTTACAACACTGTTAAATCTTGCTACAAATAACTAATACATTAGACAACCTTAAATTTTAGCAACTGCAGGTAAGGAAGGGCAGTAAATCTATATGCCCTTGACACAGGCGCTGTGAGGGAGGAGAGAAGACTTGTCAACTTCTCAGCTCCTTCTGGGCCACAAACACCCTTGAGAGGCAAACATGCAAAGAAAAGAATGGATTACACAAGTACAGTAGACACAGTTCTGTAATGTTGCAGGTCCTGAGGTGAAGAATAGGGATGAGCTTCGTGTTCGAGTCGAACATACGTTCGACTCGAACATTGGCTGTTCGATCGTTCGACGAAGATCGAACGATTTGGGCCGTTCGCGCCAAATTCGAGTGACGCGAACGGCCCACAATGCACTACGCCATCGCAGTGTCATCCAGGCGCTGTGATTGGCCAAGCATGCACTGTGACCCCGCATGCTTGGCCAATCACAGCGCCGGCAGCGAGGAGAGCAATGATTGGCCACAGGCAGGATGCCTGTGGCCAATTATTGCTGAGGGTGTTTAGTACACGCCCCACACTATAAAAGGCCGCCAGCACGGCGGCCTAGTGTAGTGTGTTCCGGAGCAGGAATAGAGTAGCATAGGCAGGGACAGTGACTGTTATTTCTTTCTTGCTTAACCTGGATTCCTTTAGTTTAGGGAAAGAGAAGGATAGGTAGGGAGAGTGTCAGTGTGTTTTGTGCTTCTGCTATAGTGTGCTTAAAAAAAACATTTATTCTAGGGACAGAAAACTCTAGGTAGGGACAGTGTCAGTTTCTTTCACTCTGCAAGTCCTTGTTTCCAGGGACCTGTAAGGACAGTGAGTTAATTGTCCTTGTGCTATATTGTGCTTAAAAAAAACATTTATTCTAGGGACAGAAAACTCTAGGTAGGGACAGTGTCAGTTTCTTTCACTCTGCAAGTCCTTGTTTCCAGGGACCTGTAAGGACAGTGAGTTAATTGTCCTTGTGCTATATTGTGATTAAAAAAAAACATTTATTCTAGGGACAGAAAACTCTAGGTAGGGACAGTGTCAGTTTCTTTCACTCTGCAAGTCCTTGTTTCCAGGGACCTGTAAGGACAGTGAGTTAATTTTCCTTGTGCTATATTGTGATTAAAAAAAACATTTTTTCTAGGGACAGAAAACTGTAGGTAGGGAGAGTGTTTTTTTTCTTTCACTCTGCAAGTCCTTGTTTCCAGGGACCTGTAAGGACAGTGAGTTAATTGTCCTTGTGCTATATTGTGCTTAAAAAAAACATTTATTCTAGGGACAGAAAACTCTAGGTAGGGACAGTGTCAGTTTCTTTCACTCTGCAAGTCCTTGTTTCCAGGGACCTGTAAGGACAGTGAGTTAATTTTCCTTGTGCTATATTGTGCTTAAAAAAAACATTTATTCTAGGGACAGAAAACTCTAGGTAGGGACAGTGTCAGTTTCTTTCACTCTGCAAGTCCTTGTTTCCAGGGACCTGTAAGGACAGTGAGTTAATTTTCCTTGTGCTATATTGTGATTAAAAAAAACATTTTTTCTAGGGACAGAAAACTGTAGGTAGGGAGAGTGTTTTTTTTCTTTCACTCTGCAAGTCCTTGTTTCCAGGGACCTGTAAGGACAGTGAGTTAATTTTCCTTGTGCTATATTGTGCTTAAAAAAAACATTTTTTCTAGGGACAGAAAACTGTAGGTAGGGAGAGTGTTTTTTTTCTTTCACTCTGCAAGTCCTTGTTTCCAGGGACCTGTAAGGACAGTGAGTTAATTGTCCTTGTGCTATATTGTGCTTAAAAAAAACATTTATTCTAGGGACAGAAAACTCTAGGTAGGGACAGTGTCAGTTTCTTTCACTCTGCAAGTCCTTGTTTCCAGGGACCTGTAAGGACAGTGAGTTAATTTTCCTTGTGCTATATTGTGATTAAAAAAAACATTTATTCTAGGGACAGAAAACTCTAGGTAGGGACAGTGTCAGTTTCTTTCACTCTGCAAGTCCTTGTTTCCAGGGACCTGTAAGGACAGTGAGTTAATTTTCCTTGTGCTATATTGTGATTAAAAAAAACATTTTTTCTAGGGACAGAAAACTGTAGGTAGGGAGAGTGTTTTTTTTCTTTCACTCTGCAAGTCCTTGTTTCCAGGGACCTGTAAGGACAGTGAGTTAATTTTCCTTGTGCTATATTGTGCTTAAAAAAAACATTTTTTCTAGGGACAGAAAACTGTAGGTAGGGAGAGTGTTTTTTTTCTTTCACTCTGCAAGTCCTTGTTTCCAGGGACCTGTAAGGACAGTGAGTTAATTGTCCTTGTGCTATATTGTGCTTAAAAAAAACATTTATTCTAGGGACAGAAAACTCTAGGTAGGGACAGTGTCAGTTTCTTTCACTCTGCAAGTCCTTGTTTCCAGGGACCTGTAAGGACAGTGAGTTAATTTTCCTTGTGCTATATTGTGATTAAAAAAAACATTTTTTCTAGGGACAGAAAACTGTAGGTAGGGAGAGTGTTTTTTTCTTTCACCCTGCAAGTCCTTGTTTCCAGGGACCTGTAAGGACAGTGAGTTAATTTTCCTTGTGCTATATTGTGATTAAAAAAAACATTTTTTCTAGGGACAGAAAACTGTAGGTAGGGAGAGTGTTTTTTTTCTTTCACTCTGCAAGTCCTTGTTTCCAGGGACCTGTAAGGACAGTGAGTTAATTGTCCTTGTGCTATATTGTGCTTAAAAAAAACATTTTTTCTAGGGACAGAAAACTCTAGGTAGGGAGAGTGTTTTTTTTTTTTCACTCTGCAAGTCCTTGTTTCCAGGGACCTGTAAGGACAGTGAGTTAATTGTCCTTGTGCTATATTGTGCTTAAAAAAAACATTTATTCTAGGGACAGAAAACTCTAGGTAGGGACAGTGTCAGTTTCTTTCACTCTGCAAGTCCTTGTTTCCAGGGACCTGTAAGGACAGTGAGTTAATTTTCCTTGTGCTATATTGTGCTTAAAAAAAACATTTATTCTAGGGACAGAAAACTCTAGGTAGGGACAGTGTCAGTTTCTTTCACTCTGCAAGTCCTTGTTTCCAGGGACCTGTAAGGACAGTGAGTTAATTGTCCTTGTGCTATATTGTGCTTAAAAAAAACATTTATTCTAGGGACAGAAAACTCTAGGTAGGGACAGTGTCAGTTTCTTTCACTCTGCAAGTCCTTGTTTCCAGGGACCTGTAAGGACAGTGAGTTAATTTTCCTTGTGCTATATTGTGATTAAAAAAAACATTTATTCTAGGGACAGAAAACTCTAGGTAGGGACAGTGTCAGTTTCTTTCACTCTGCAAGTCCTTGTTTCCAGGGACCTGTAAGGACAGTGAGTTAATTTTCCTTGTGCTATATTGTGATTAAAAAAAACATTTTTTCTAGGGACAGAAAACTGTAGGTAGGGAGAGTGTTTTTTTTCTTTCACTCTGCAAGTCCTTGTTTCCAGGGACCTGTAAGGACAGTGAGTTAATTTTCCTTGTGCTATATTGTGCTTAAAAAAAACATTTTTTCTAGGGACAGAAAACTGTAGGTAGGGAGAGTGTTTTTTTTCTTTCACTCTGCAAGTCCTTGTTTCCAGGGACCTGTAAGGACAGTGAGTTAATTGTCCTTGTGCTATATTGTGCTTAAAAAAAACATTTATTCTAGGGACAGAAAACTCTAGGTAGGGACAGTGTCAGTTTCTTTCACTCTGCAAGTCCTTGTTTCCAGGGACCTGTAAGGACAGTGAGTTAATTTTCCTTGTGCTATATTGTGCTTAAAAAAAACATTTATTCTAGGGACAGAAAACTCTAGGTAGGGACAGTGTCAGTTTCTTTCACTCTGCAAGTCCTTGTTTCCAGGGACCTGTAAGGACAGTGAGTTAATTGTCCTTGTGCTATATTGTGCTTAAAAAAAACATTTATTCTAGGGACAGAAAACTCTAGGTAGGGACAGTGTCAGTTTCTTTCACTCTGCAAGTCCTTGTTTCCAGGGACCTGTAAGGACAGTGAGTTAATTTTCCTTGTGCTATATTGTGATTAAAAAAAACATTTATTCTAGGGACAGAAAACTCTAGGTAGGGACAGTGTCAGTTTCTTTCACTCTGCAAGTCCTTGTTTCCAGGGACCTGTAAGGACAGTGAGTTAATTGTCCTTGTGCTATATTGTGCTTAAAAAAAACATTTATTCTAGGGACAGAAAACTCTAGGTAGGGACAGTGTCAGTTTCTTTCACTCTGCAAGTCCTTGTTTCCAGGGACCTGTAAGGACAGTGAGTTAATTTTCCTTGTGCTATATTGTGATTAAAAAAAACATTTATTCTAGGGACAGAAAACTCTAGGTAGGGACAGTGTCAGTTTCTTTCACTCTGCAAGTCCTTGTTTCCAGGGACCTGTAAGGACAGTGAGTTAATTTTCCTTGTGCTATATTGTGATTAAAAAAAACATTTTTTCTAGGGACAGAAAACTGTAGGTAGGGAGAGTGTTTTTTTTCTTTCACTCTGCAAGTCCTTGTTTCCAGGGACCTGTAAGGACAGTGAGTTAATTTTCCTTGTGCTATATTGTGCTTAAAAAAAACATTTTTTCTAGGGACAGAAAACTGTAGGTAGGGAGAGTGTTTTTTTTCTTTCACTCTGCAAGTCCTTGTTTCCAGGGACCTGTAAGGACAGTGAGTTAATTGTCCTTGTGCTATATTGTGCTTAAAAAAAACATTTATTCTAGGGACAGAAAACTCTAGGTAGGGACAGTGTCAGTTTCTTTCACTCTGCAAGTCCTTGTTTCCAGGGACCTGTAAGGACAGTGAGTTAATTTTCCTTGTGCTATATTGTGATTAAAAAAAACATTTTTTCTAGGGACAGAAAACTGTAGGTAGGGAGAGTGTTTTTTTCTTTCACTCTGCAAGTCCTTGTTTCCAGGGACCTGTAAGGACAGTGAGTTAATTTTCCTTGTGCTATATTGTGATTAAAAAAAACATTTTTTCTAGGGACAGAAAACTGTAGGTAGGGAGAGTGTTTTTTTTCTTTCACTCTGCAAGTCCTTGTTTCCAGGGACCTGTAAGGACAGTGAGTTAATTGTCCTTGTGCTATATTGTGCTTAAAAAAAACATTTTTTCTAGGGACAGAAAACTCTAGGTAGGGAGAGTGTTTTTTTTTTTTCACTCTGCAAGTCCTTGTTTCCAGGGACCTGTAAGGACAGTGAGTTAATTGTCCTTGTGCTATATTGTGCTTAAAAAAAACATTTATTCTAGGGACAGAAAACTCTAGGTAGGGACAGTGTCAGTTTCTTTCACTCTGCAAGTCCTTGTTTCCAGGGACCTGTAAGGACAGTGAGTTAATTTTCCTTGTGCTATATTGTGCTTAAAAAAAACATTTATTCTAGGGACAGAAAACTCTAGGTAGGGACAGTGTCAGTTTCTTTCACTCTGCAAGTCCTTGTTTCCAGGGACCTGTAAGGACAGTGAGTTAATTGTCCTTGTGCTATATTGTGCTTAAAAAAAACATTTATTCTAGGGACAGAAAACTCTAGGTAGGGACAGTGTCAGTTTCTTTCACTCTGCAAGTCCTTGTTTCCAGGGACCTGTAAGGACAGTGAGTTAATTTTCCTTGTGCTATATTGTGATTAAAAAAAACATTTATTCTAGGGACAGAAAACTCTAGGTAGGGACAGTGTCAGTTTCTTTCACTCTGCAAGTCCTTGTTTCCAGGGACCTGTAAGGACAGTGAGTTAATTTTCCTTGTGCTATATTGTGATTAAAAAAAACATTTTTTCTAGGGACAGAAAACTGTAGGTAGGGAGAGTGTTTTTTTTCTTTCACTCTGCAAGTCCTTGTTTCCAGGGACCTGTAAGGACAGTGAGTTAATTTTCCTTGTGCTATATTGTGCTTAAAAAAAACATTTTTTCTAGGGACAGAAAACTGTAGGTAGGGAGAGTGTTTTTTTTCTTTCACTCTGCAAGTCCTTGTTTCCAGGGACCTGTAAGGACAGTGAGTTAATTGTCCTTGTGCTATATTGTGCTTAAAAAAAACATTTATTCTAGGGACAGAAAACTCTAGGTAGGGACAGTGTCAGTTTCTTTCACTCTGCAAGTCCTTGTTTCCAGGGACCTGTAAGGACAGTGAGTTAATTTTCCTTGTGCTATATTGTGCTTAAAAAAAACATTTATTCTAGGGACAGAAAACTCTAGGTAGGGACAGTCAGTTTCTTTCACTCTGCAAGTCCTTGTTTCCAGGGACCTGTAAGGACAGTGAGTTAATTGTCCTTGTGCTATATTGTGCTTAAAAAAAACATTTATTCTAGGGACAGAAAACTCTAGGTAGGGACAGTGTCAGTTTCTTTCACTCTGCAAGTCCTTGTTTCCAGGGACCTGTAAGGACAGTGAGTTAATTTTCCTTGTGCTATATTGTGATTAAAAAAAACATTTATTCTAGGGACAGAAAACTCTAGGTAGGGACAGTGTCAGTTTCTTTCACTCTGCAAGTCCTTGTTTCCAGGGACCTGTAAGGACAGTGAGTTAATTGTCCTTGTGCTATATTGTGCTTAAAAAAAACATTTATTCTAGGGACAGAAAACTCTAGGTAGGGACAGTGTCAGTTTCTTTCACTCTGCAAGTCCTTGTTTCCAGGGACCTGTAAGGACAGTGAGTTAATTTTCCTTGTGCTATATTGTGATTAAAAAAAACATTTATTCTAGGGACAGAAAACTCTAGGTAGGGACAGTGTCAGTTTCTTTCACTCTGCAAGTCCTTGTTTCCAGGGACCTGTAAGGACAGTGAGTTAATTTTCCTTGTGCTATATTGTGATTAAAAAAAACATTTTTTCTAGGGACAGAAAACTGTAGGTAGGGAGAGTGTTTTTTTTCTTTCACTCTGCAAGTCCTTGTTTCCAGGGACCTGTAAGGACAGTGAGTTAATTTTCCTTGTGCTATATTGTGCTTAAAAAAAACATTTATTCTAGGGACAGAAAACTCTAGGTAGGGACAGTGTCAGTTTCTTTCACTCTGCAAGTCCTTGTTTCCAGGGACCTGGAGAGACATTGAGTGAATTGTCCTTGTGCTATATTGTGATTAAAAAAAACATTTATTCTAGGGACAGAAAACTCTAGGTAGGGACAGTGTCAGTTTCTTTCACTGTGAAAGTCCTTGTTTCAAGGGACAGAGAAGGACACCTGAAGGTAGCCCTTATTGCTTTTTTCCCATCTCCCTGCAGGCCATCTATTAGAATGTCTGGAAGGCAAACAAGGAGAGGCAGACAGTCAGGAGGCAATAAAAGAGGGCAAGCAGGCTCTGTGTCTGGGGGCAACAGTGCTGGTCGTGGACGCGGTGCATTGTCATCAGCACATGGCCATGGGACACGCTTGTCCTTCTTTTCGGCAGCTGGACATGTTGAGCCACATCATGCCGAAGACTTGGTAGAGTGGATGACCAAGCCCTCCTCCTCCTCCTCATCCTCTCTCACCCAGGCTCAGGGTACTGGAAAAGCAGCTGCCAAAGCGTCGTCTTCCCTGGTATCAATGTCAGACAAATCATCAGTCACTCCTTCCCTAGACCCACCATGTCCTCCTCCTGAGGAGTCCCCCGAACTGTTTCAGCACAGTGTTGGGTACATGCTCCAGGAGGATGCCCAGCGTTTCGAAGGGTCTGATGATGAAACCCAGCTAGAGGAAGGCAGTAGCGTGAGAGCAGACAGAGGGGATGCTCAAGAAGGACACCAATCTGGCAGTCATGTTCCAGCAGCTGCAGCATACTGCCAGATTGGCTCCAGTGATGAGGAGGGAGGGGATGATGAGGTCAATGACTCCACGTGGGTGCCTAATAGGAGAGAGGAGGAGGAGGAGGATGAGGAGGAGGCACATCTCCAACGAGGCAGGATGCCCTTTGGTGGCCAGCGTAAGGGCAGTACACCGACGGAATCACACCGCAGAGCTCCGCCTGTGCAGGGCGCTGCCTCTGCCCGTCATTCAAAAAGTTCTTTGGTGTGGGCCTTTTTTGAGGCTAGTGCATCAGATCGCACAGCTGCTGTTTGCAACATATGTCTCAAGCGTATATCGCGTGGCCAAAACATCAGCCGCTTGGGTACCACATGCCTGACCAGACATATGTTGACCTGCCATGCAGCTCGTTGGCAAGCCTACCTCAAAGACCCACACCAAAGAACAAAGCGGACCTCTCCTTGCACCGCATCAGCTGGGATCTCCAACCCCACTATAACTTCAGTCCTCTCTGAAACATGCACTGAGAGGAATGAAGGTGTAGAATTAGGTGTGTCACAGCCAAGTACTTGCGCCCACTCTGCTAGCAGTACACCGACGTCCGATTCTAGCAGGCAAATTTCCCTGCCCCAGCTGCTGGACCGTCGAAAGAAGTTCACTCCCAGCCATCCACATGCCCAGCGGTTGAATGCTAGCTTGGCTAAATTGCTAGCGCTTCAACTGCTGCCTTTTCAGTTGGTAGACTCGGCCCCCTTCCGTGAGTTTGTGCAATGTGCGGTTCCTCAGTGGCAGGTTCCCAAACGCCACTTTTTCTCACGGAAGGCTATTCCGGCTCTCTACCGGCATGTGGAAGGCAATGTCTTGGCCTCGCTGGACAGGGCGGTCAGCGGTAAGGTGCATATTACCGCTGACTCATGGTCCAGCAGGCATGGACAGGGACGTTACCTTTCTTTCACGGCCCATTGGGTCACTCTTTTGGCAGCTGGGAAGGATTCAGGACAAGGTGCAGTAGTGTTGGAGGTTGTCCCACCGCCACGCCTCCAAAATGCTACTACTGGTTGTGACACACCTCTCTCCTCCACCCCCTCCTCTTCTTCTTCCTCCATGGCCTCTTCCTGTGGTTTGTCCTATGAACCAGCGGTGCTCCGTAGCCGTTCACGGGGCTACGCAAGTACGCAGGCAAAAAGATGCCATGCCGTGCTTGCGCTGGTGTGTTTGGGGGACAGAAGCCACACTGGGGCAGAGGTCCTGTCTGCTCTGCAGGGCCAGGCCGAGAGGTGGTTGACGCCACGCCAGCTTAAGCCAGGAATGGTGGTTTGCGACAATGGCACCAACCTCCTCTCCGCCCTCCGACAGGGACAACTGACCCATGTGCCCTGTGTGGCTCACGTCCTTAACCTGGTGGTGCAGCGCTTCTTGGGCAGGTACCCGGGCTTACAGGATGTCCTGAGGCAGGCCAGGAAAGTCTGTGTGCATTTCCGCAGATCTTATAATGCCAGTGCTCGCCTGGCTGAGCTGCAAAAGGAGTTGAACCTGCCCAAGAACCGCCTTATATGTGACATGCCCACCAGGTGGAACTCAACGTTGGCCATGCTGCAGCGGCTGCACACGCAGCAGAGGGCCATCAATGAGTACCTGTGCGACTACGGCACCAGGACAGGGTCAGGGGAGCTTGGTTTTTTTTCTCCACGCCAGTGGGGCATGATCAGGGATGCATGCACTGTCCTGGCACCATTTGAGGAGGCCACGAGGATGGTGAGCAGTGACAGTGCATGCATCAGTGACACTGTACCTCTTGTCCACCTGTTGGAGCACACGCTGCGTGGAATAATGGACAGGGCACTTGAGGCAGAACAGAGGCAGGAAGAGGAGGACTTCCTTGCCTCTCAAGGCCCCCTTTACCCAGACAGTGTTCCTTCTGTCCCACCCATCGCACAGGAAGAGGAGGAGGAGGAGGAGGAGGAGGAGGAGGAGGAGGATTGTGTCAGCATGGAGGTGGAGGCTGGCACTCAGCATCATCAGCAGCAGTCTTTTAGGGATGATTTACAGTCCCAAGAAACCAGTGGACTTGTACGTGGCTGGGAGGAGGTGGCTGCGGATCATGTCGTCCTTAGTGACCCAGAGGACTCCGGAGCGAATGCCTCAGCAAACCTACGCTGCATGGCCTCCCTGATCCTGCAAAGTCTGCGGAAGGATCCTCGTATTCTTCGGATCAAGGAGAGGGACCATTACTGGCTGGCCACTCTCCTTGATCCACGGTACAAGGGTAAGGTTGCGGACCTTATGTTACCGTCGCAGAGGGAGCAGAGGATGAGACAACTCCGGGAGGCCTTGCAGAAAGGTCTGTGCAACGCGTTCCCAGAGACTGGGAGGTTGCAAACTCCTGGTCCTGGACAACGAGTTGCTGAGGCTTCGGCCAGTCAAAGAAGGAGCGGTGGGGAAGGTGGCCGTCTGACCGATGCGTTCAGACAATTCTTTAGTCCGCAGCCCCAAAGTATGATCGGTTCCAGCAACCATCGCCAGCGTCTGATAAACATGGTGCAGGAATATCTAGGGGCAAGGTCAGACTTGGACACCTTCCCCACCGAAAATCCTCTGGCTTACTGGGTCTTGAGGATGGATCACTGGCCAGAGCTTGCACAGTATGCAATTGAGCTACTGGCCTGTCCTGCATCCAGCGTTCTTTCGGAACGCACATTCAGTGCTGCTGGAGGATTTGTCACGGATCACAGGGTGCGCCTGTCCACCGACTCGGTTGATCGACTGACTTTCATCAAGATGAACCAGTCTTGGATCACCACCAGCTACCACACACCTGATGCTGATATAACAGACTAATTGATTTTAAAATGTCACATCCCTTCAAGACTGATGCTGATGCTGAGTGCCTGTGCTGTTATGTTGACTGGCTATCCTCCTCCTCCGAGTCCTCAATGATACGATTGATGATGATAGCTTGGAAGATCATTTTTGTTTATGGGTGCCGCCACCAGTGCCTAACGCCCAATTTTTCAGCCCCTGTTTAACAGGGGCGTGTAATTACAATTTTTGAAGCAATACTTTGCAACAGGGCTCATTGCTGTGCTCCAAGTACAGTATCTGTGAGGAGTTGCAGTGTTGTGCCACCAGTGCCTAAGGCCCAATTTTTCAGCCCCTGTTTAACAGGGGCGTGTCATTACAATTTTTGAAGCAATACTTTGCAACAGGGCTCATTGCTGTGCTCCAAGTACAGTATCTGTGAAGGGTTGCAGTGTTGTGCCACCAGTGCCTAAGGCCCAATTTTTCAGCCCCTGTTCAACAGGGGCATGTAATTACAATTCTTGATCTAATAATTCACAGCAGGGCCCATTGCTGCACCCACCAAGAGTAACTGTCAGGGCTTACAGTGTTGTGGCACCAGCACCACCATCAAAGGCCCAATTTTTACTACCACTGTTCAACAATTATATGTAATTAAAATTCCTGATATAATAGTTGACAGCAGGGCGTTCCAGCACCAACCAAGAGTAACTGTGAGTGCTTACAGTGTTGTGCCAACACCAACAACTAAGGGGCCTATTTCTGCAGAGTATATACGGCAGGTCCCTACTTTCAAACATCCAACTTACAAACGACTCCTACTTGCAAACGCAAGAAGACAACAGGAAGTGAGAGGAAATCTACCACTAGGAAGGAAAATTCTCTCCTGTAAGAATAAATATGGGAGAAAGGTGTCTCCTCTGTACTGATGCTTTATCAGCAATCCTTGTTTCAAGAAAAACACCACATTTCAAAAACAGTTGTCATTAGGACGGAAAGTGAGGTGAAATGTTCTGAACAGGGGCACAGACAGCAAAACAAATGTTACAGGGGTGATAACCCTTACCTATGTTTTCCAAAAAGTTTAAAAATAGATTTTTGGTCTGGAGCTACACTTCAACAATGTACCTGTTCAAAATTACAAACAGATTCTACATAAGAACAAACCTACAGTCCCTGTCTTGTATGCACCGCCTGTATACGGCTGTTCAGAGTATATAGGGCCTTTTTTATTTTATGTGCGGGGTTCCCCTTAATATCCATACAAGACCCAAAGGGGCTGGTAATGGGCTGGGGTAGGGGGGGGGGTCATGGGGTAGCTATGCCATTTTTCTTAAAGATTTTCATCCATATTACCGGGACCAGACATTACATTAAAGCCGCAAGCAGTTTTAAATGGCTTTTTTTTCCTTTAGAAGTGTCATTTTGTGCAGGGACAGTTCTAAACACGGGAAACACGTGGCACTTCACAGGCATACTTTAGACACCCCCCAGGTACGATATTTAAAGGAATATTTGACTTTTTTTTTTTCACTTTATGCATCATTAAAATGACTGCTCCCGGAAAACGACCGTTTTTAAAACTTATTTTTGCATTGATACATGTCCCCTGGTGCAGAACCCGGGTTCCCAAACCCTTTTTAGGACAATAACATGCATAATAGTTGTTATAATTAGCACTTTAGAATTCGAACGTTCGCATCCATTGTATTTAATAGGGTTCTAATGTTCGTTCGAACTTTCGGTCCGTTCGCGGGTTCTGGTGCGAACCGAACCCGGGGGTGTTCGGCTCATCACTAGTGAAGAATACTAGTGTCTTCGGCTAGCAAATGGTGGGGCCCTTGTAGATTTAAACAAGCTTGCATGGAGCAGTAATCCCCTAGAACAGTGGTTCTTAACCTTACTAGTGCCGTTACCCCTTGATAAAATTTCCCAAGTTGTGGGGACCCCTAACAGTAAAATTATTTTCGTAGCGTGGGTTGTCAGCACCCAGGGCAAGACAAGTCATTTCCGCCCCGAACCCATTTAGCTCTCCCTGAGTCCCTTCCACTTGTACACTATTAAAACCCCTTTATGGTACATTTTAGGATATACCACTCTTTCTCTTTGTACTCCTTTCTTTCCCTTTTATCTCTCTCTATCCTAATTTCTTGCCCCCCCCCCATCCCTCTCTCTAGCCATCTTTTTTGCTCTTTCTCTTCTTTTTCTTTGCTCCACCCCTTCCTTTTCCTCCCCCTTCCATGTATTCTCTATTTTTATGCCTTCTCTTACTCCTTGGTGGGGGGGAATGGGATGAGTGGCAGTGCTGGTGGGGGGTGGGATCAGTGGCAGTGCTGGGGGGAGTTCTGATCGGCGAATATAGGTGTTCTTGATCAAGGTAATTTGCTGATCTGAGAACTGTAGTGGGGACTTATAATGGCAACTATAATCACAGGTAGTGTTACTCACTGTGTCTCCGGCTTTGTGGTGTCTCGTAGCAGTGACACCTATACCGAAATCAGGAGATAGGGTCTCCTCTAACCTTTGCCACTTCACATTCCTCACCAGTCAGCTGACCTCTAGTCTCTGACCCCCAGCCATGCCGTGAACTGAATGGGCGGCTGCGGGATTCAGGAACAGCCCTGCTGGGTGGCTGCAAAAAGGCTGGGAGAGCAGCACGGGCTTCAGGAACAGCCCAGGATTTGGTGACCCCTGGCAAATCGTCATTCGACCCCCGAGGGGGTCCTGACCCCAGGTTGAGAACCACTGCCCTAGAATGTTCCGTTAGAGATTAAAAAGGGGCAAACTACTACAGATGATAGCTTCCAAACAAGCATTATTCAGGTTCCTGATGCTCTTAGCGATGTTGTAAGGCACTGGATCTCTTGCTGATGGGCGATCGATATGACTGATAGCGAAACTCGCAAGATGAACAGGCAGCGGCTGACCCGATACCGAGATGGGTATCTCGATCCCTGAAAGGTGTGGGTCATCTATGATGAGCTGAGTGGTGCTGGGCTGCTGAGTAGGGTCTCTGGACTAAATAGTAGTGGACCACGTGGCTGTCTCTGCTCCTGGCTCCCCTCAGGCATCCTCACCTCTCTTCAGACCGCTCTACTTATTCTCCTCACAGACTCTTTTTCTCAGGCTTCAGGATATCCCTCCTCTGTTGGGGCACACACAGTCCCTGGTGTCAGTGTGTGTCTGTCAGAGAAACACATTGTGAAGAGGCATGTTATACTTCCATTTGAACGCTAGATGGCAGCAAAGTTGACAGTGAAACACTCACGCACCACATGAATTCCTGGCTGCCTATGAAAGCTCAGCAAGTGCTCAGAGGAATTGTTGGTTTGTCTTCAGCTTCCTGTTTCCTGTGACTTGTTCCTGCCTCCCTCGGGGGGTTCACCACCATCTTAGACGTCATTGATCGTCTCTCCAAGATGGCGCATTTCCTACCCATGGTGGGTACTCCTTCCGCTGCAGACACAGCTAACATTTTCTTCAAGGAAGTAATAAGGCTTCATGGTGTTCCTGTGAGCATCACCTCTGATAGAGGCGTTCAGTTTACCTCAAAGTTTTGGAGAGAACTCTGCAAATCTTTGGAAATAAAAATCTGTATCTCCTCTGCCTACCATCCCCAGAGCAACGGGCAGAAGGTAAGAATAAACCAAACCTTGGAGTAGTATCTCCACTGTTTTTGTTCTGGCTCCCATGTTGACTGGTCCACTCTCCTGCCTTACACTGAGTTCGCGTACAATAACTCGATCTATTTGGCCACCAATCAAACACCTTTTTGGGCGAATTTTGGCTTCCACCCTTTATTTCTTCCAAACTCCTTTCCTGAGCTGTCTGTCCCTGCCGTACAGGACCGGGTAACCTCCATTCAGCAGAACTTTCAAAAGATCCAGGAAGCCATGCAAAAAGCACAGGAGGACTACAAAAGGTTCTACGACAAGGGTAGAAAGGAGAATCCAGCCTTCAAGGTGGGCGAAGAAGTGTGGTTATCAACCACTAACCTCAGGCTACCTCTTCCCTCACGGAAACTGGGCCCAAAATTTATAGGCCCCTTCAAAATCAAGAGAATGATAAATCCTGTGGCCTTTGAACTAGTTTTACCCAGGTCCTATAGAATACACCCTGTGTTCCATGCATCGCTGCTTAAATCTGTTGTTCCTAGCTCCTTTCCTGACAGAGAAGAACCTCCGCCTCCACCTGTCCTGGTGGACGGAGAGAACGAGTTCGAGGTGGAGAAGATTTTGAGTTGCAGGAAGAGGGGTAGACAACTCCAGTATTTGGTCAGTTGGAAAGGGTATCCCCCTGTGGACAATTCCTGGGAACCCTCCCGGAACTTGCATGCTCCATGTTTGATCCAGGCATTCCACAGAGAGCACCCGGAGTTAAGGTCCAGTTTGGGCATCCAGAGGCCGCCCCTCGGGGGGGAGGGGGGGCACTGTCAGAGAAACACATTGTGAAGAGGCATGTTATACTTCCATTTGAACACTAGATGGCAGCAAAGTTGACAGTGAAACACTCAAGCACCATATGACTTCCTGGCTGCTTATGAAAGCTCAGCAAGTGCTCAGAGGAATTGCTGGTTTGTCTTCAGCTTCCTGTTTCCTGTGACTTGTTCCTGTGTTTGATTACCTGCTGTGACCCGGATTGCCTCTGACTCTGCTGATCTTCTCCTGCCCCTGACCTCGGCTTGTATTACGGACTCCACTTGTCTCCTGTGTTTGACCCTCAGCCTGTGACCCGGACTTTGCCTCTTGTCACCTTGCCTTGACCTTTTGCCTGTGACCTGGACTTGCCTTGTGTGTTCCCTACACAGTACCTCCGGCTGTGTTTGGACTATCCTACCTGCCTGTGCTTGACCCTCAGCCTGGTTTTGGACTGTCTGATCAAGTTCTTCCA
Source organism: Rana muscosa (assembly GCA_029206835.1). NCBI lineage: Eukaryota > Metazoa > Chordata > Amphibia > Anura > Ranidae > Rana > Rana muscosa. The sequence continues at coordinate 219,131,902 of CM055120.1, read as the reverse complement.
GCAAGCCACGCACCTGCCAGTTTGACACAGCTGCTCGACCACTTGAAAGACCCTGATACAAGTCTGCTTGCATCTCCTGGGTAGCCTGTGCCTCTAAGTGCCATTCCTCCCCTGTCTCACCTCCAGGGGTCGAAGTGTGCTTAGCCGCAAGGGTCAACCACTCTCAGCATCTAGGCCTCGGTAAGTACTAGTCTGCCCGTGATAGTACAAACCAGCCATGTCTGAGGCCGACAGAGCACATTCCCCTCTCGAAATCCTGTGCCAACAAGTCTCCGCACTCACAGATGCAGTTCAGAAATTGCAGGAAGGCCACACCCAAATAGACAATCGTCTCCAGCAACTTTCTGTACCTTCCGCATCAGTAGCTGCACTTTCGGCACTCAGCAGCGGGGCTCCTCCTTCTCAAACCGCTTCAGGTCCCACCGTTATCATGACCTCTCCTGAGCCCAGGGTACCTACTCCAGAGCGATTTGCTGGCGACCGCAAAAAATACAGGGCCTTCAAAAATGCCTTCTCTCTTTATCTTGCTCTCCAGCCCAGGACTTTTTCCTCTGAGGTAGTCAAAGTAGGGTTCATCATCTCCCTCCTGGCCGATGAACCACAAGCCTGGGCCCACAGTTTGATGGAACAGAGGAGTTCTATACTGAACACAGTTGACACTTTCTTTGAGAGTATGGCGCAGCTGTATGATGATCCACAGTGCATGGCCACAGCTGAGGCCACCCTGCATAACCTGTGTCAGGGTCGGAGGCCGGTTGAGAACTACACTGCTGAGTTCCGGAAGTGGTCGGCTGGAACGAGGCCGCTCTCAAGTACCAATTCTGCCAGGGGTTGTCAGAAGCTCTTAAGGATGAGCTGGCCAGAATTGAGACCCCTACTACCCTAGAGAACTTGATCCAAGCAGCCACCAAACTGGATCAACGCATGCATGAACGGCGTGCAGAACGCTTCCAGACTCCCTGACCCAGTTGGATGCTCCCCAAGCCAACTCCCATCCATCCGCCCTTCCCGACTCCTCCAGTTTCCTCCATGCTGGAGCCCGAGCCAATGCAATTGGGACTTGTCCGTGCCCCTCTTACTCCAGAAGAGAGACTGCGTAGGCGACAAACCAATCAAATTGCCGGAATTTCCCAGACTTACGTTGCCCTCTTTGTCTCCCTGCAGCTAGCGGGAAAGGAAACCCGCCTACCGGCTATAGTTGACTCAGGAGCGTGTACCTGCTTTCTGGACTCCTCACTGGCTAGCGACCTGCATATTCCCCTTTTGACTAAGAAACAAAGCCTCCAGGTACACCTGGCCGATAGGTCTCTTCCTCGCTCCGGACTTATCACCCAGGAAACCAGACCCATCCTCACCACCACGGACTCTGGTCACCAGGAGTTCCTATGCTTCAATGTAATTCCCTCTCCTATGTTCCCCATCATCCTGGGCCTTCCCTGGTTGCAAGCACATGAACCCCGAATAAACTGGAATAAGAAGGAGGTCACCTTCTCCTCCCAATATTGCTCCCAGCGCTGTCTGTCTCCAGCTCCAGCCTCTTGCCTGGCTGTGACACCTGCATCTGACAACCTCCAGCATGTACCTCCAGTATATCTCGAGTTTAAGGACGTGTCTGAGAAACAAGGGGCTGACCGTCTACCACCTCACAGGCCTTATGACTGCCCCATTGACCTCTTACCCGGCTCTGAAATCCCGTTTGGCAGAATCTTCGAAAATGAGCGAAAAGCTCTCAAAATTTATATAGATGAAAACCTGGAAAAAAGGTTTCATCCATCCTTCCTCCTCACCGGCCAGAGCCGGTATTTTCTTTGTGGAAAAAAAAGATGGTTCCCTGAGGCCCTGCATTGACTACAGGGAACTAAATAAAGTGACTATAAAAAAACGGTACCCACTTCCACTAATCCCAGAATTATTCCAATGCTTCCGAGCCGCCCAAATCTTTTCCAAATTGGATCTCCGTGGGGCCTACAATCTCACCGCATTCGGGCCGGCGACAAATGGAAGACCGCTTTCAGGTCCAGGTTTGGGCATTATGAGTACCTGGTAATGCTATTCGGACTCTGCAATGCCCCGGCCACCTTTCAACACCTGGTGAATGATATTTTCCGTGAATACCTGGATGACTTTCTAGTGGTCTACCTTGATGACATCCTCATATTCTCTGCCACTGTCGAGCTTCATCAAACACACCTCAAAAAGGTCTTGGCAATCCTCAGGAGACACAAACTATACCTTAAAGCAGAGAAGTGTGAGTTTGAAAAGACAGTTGTACAGTTCTTAGGATTCATTATCTCTACTGATGGGGTCGCAATGGACCCTTAGAAAATCAAAGCAATCCAGGAGTGGCCGGCTCCTGTGGACAAAAAGGGGGTACAGAGATTCATTGGATTCACAATCTTCTATCGGAGGTTTATCGCAGGCTTCTCATCCATTGTGGCTCCCATCACTCAACTGACACGCCAGCATAATCGCTTCCAGTGGTCCCCAAAAGCCCAGGAGGCTTTAATCACACTTAAATCTCTATTCACTTCTGCACCAATATTACGGCATCCAGACCCAGCTCTGCCCTTTGTACTGGAAGTGGATGCATCCGAAACAGCCACTGGGGCCATCCTCTCTCAACGACAGGGCTCTTCTGCACCCTGTAGCCTTCACATCTCGGAAGTAAAGTTCACCAGAGAAGAACTAAAATGTAGGTGACAGGGAGTTGTTGGCCATCAAATTCGCCCTGGAGGAGTGGAGGTATCTACTGGAAGGTGCTGTCCATCCTGTTATGATCTTTACCGATCATAAGAATCAAGAGTACCTCAGAACAGCCAAACGCCTAAGACCCAGACAGGCCCGATGGGCTCTCTTTTTCTCTAGATCAGTGGTTCTCAACTCCAGTCCTCAGGACCCACTAACAGGCCAGGTTTGCAAGATAACTGAAAAGCATCACAGGTGATATAATTTGCTGTTCAGTGATGGCAGTATTCTGGTCTGCATCTCCCTAAGGTAATACTTAAAATCTGGCCTGTTAGTGGGTCCTGAGGACAGGAGTTGAGAACCACTGCTCTAGATTCAACTTTCACATATCTTACAGACCAGGCTCAAAAAATGGAAAAAGGCAGATGCACTCTCTCGAATGTTCCTTGAAACCCCTCAGTCAGCCGAACCGAGTACTATTCTGTCTCCACAAAATTTTCTTTTAATTACTCAAACGGACCTAATACCTGCCATCAAAGCGGCATCCAGTCAGTCACTGTTCCAGTTCGGAAGTACCTTCCTTGGAGAAACATGATGACCTACTCTGGGCCCAGGGGAAAATCTTTGTCCCGCCAGAGGTAAGACCCCTGACATTGAGAACCTTTCATGACCACAAGTTGGCAGGTCACTTCGGGATTCAAAAGACTATGGAACTACTCTCCCGTTCTGTTTGGTGGCCAGGTTGGAGAAAGGATTGTAAAGAATATGTTGCTTCATGTGTTCCATGCCAGCGCAGTAAAGGATCTAATTCTAAGTCCTGGGGTCTACAAAAAACCCTTATCCATTCCAGATCGGCCATGGGCAGAAGTCTCCATGGACTTCATAGTGGACCTGCCTCCCTCGGGGGGGGTTCACCACCATCTCAGTCGTCATTGATCCTCTCTCCAAGATGGCGCATTTCCTACCCATGGTGGGTACTCCTGCAGACACAGCTAACATTTTCTTGAAGGAAGTAATAAGGCTTCATGGTGTACCTGTGAGCATCACCTCCGATAGGGGCGTTCAGTTTACCTCAAAGTTTTGGAGAAATCTGCAAATCTTTGGAAATAAAAATCTGTCTCTCCTCTGCCTACCATCCCCAGAGCAACGGGGAGACGGAAAGAACAAACCAAACCTTGGAGCAGTATCTCCGCTGTTTTTGTTCTGGCTCCCAAGATGACTGGTCCACTCTCCTGCCTTACGCTGAGTTTGCGTACAATAACTCGATCCGTTCGGCCACCAATCAAACACCTTTTTGGGCAAATTTTGGCTTCCACCCTTCGTTTCTTCCAAACTCCTTTCCTGAGCTGTCTGTCCCTGCCGTACAGGACCGGCTAACCTCCATTCAGCAGAACTTTCAAAAGATCCAGGAAGCCATACAAAAAGCACAGGTGGACTACAAAAGGTTCTACGACAAGGGTAGAAAGGAGAGAATCCAGCCTTCAAGGTGGGCGAAGAAGTGTGGTTATCAACCACTAACCTCAGGCTACTTCTTCCCTTACGGAAACTGGGCCCAAAATTCATAGGCCCCTTCAAAATCAAGAGAATGATCAATCCTGTGGCCTTTGAACTAGTTTTACCCAGGTCCTATAGAATTACACCTTGTGTTCCATGCACCGCTACTCAAATCTGTTGTTCCTAGCTCCTTTCCTGACAGAGAAGAACCTCCGCCTCCACCTGTCCTGGTGGACGGAGAGAACGAGTTTGAGGTGGAGAAGATTCTGAGTTGCAGAAAGAGGGGTAGACAACTCCAGTATTTGGTCAGTTGGAAAGGGTATCCCCCTGAGGACAATTCCTGGGAACCCTCCCGGAACTTGCATGCTCCACGTTTGATCCAGGCATTCCACCGAGAGCACCCGGAGTTAATGTCCAGTTTGGGCGTCCAGAGGCCGCCCCTTGGGGGGGGGGGCACTGTCAGAGAAACACATTGTGAAGAGGCATGTTATACTTCCATTTGAACGCTAGATGGCAGCAACGTTGACAGTGAAACACTCACGCACCACATGACTTCCTGGCTGCCTATAAAAGCTCAGCAAGTGCTCAGAGGAATTGCTGGTTTGTCTTCAGCTTTCTGTTCCCTGTGACTTGTTCCTGTGTTTGATTACCTGCCGTGACCCGGATTGCTTCTGACTCTGCTGATCTTCTCCTGCACCTGACCTTGGCTTGTATTACGGACTCCACTTGTCTCCTGTGTTTGACCCTCAGCCTGTGACCCAGACTTTGCCTCTTGTCACCTTGCCTTGACCTTTTGCCTGTGACCTGGACTTGCCTTGTGTGTTCCCTACACAGTACCTCCGGCTGTGTTTTGACTATCTTACCTGCCTGTGCTTGACCCTCAGCCTGGTTTTGGACTGTCTGATCAAGTTCTTCCAGCAAGCCACGCACCTGCCAGTTTGACACAGCTGCTTGACCACTTGAAAGACCCTGATACAAGTCTACTTAAATCTGCTGGGTAGCCTGTGCCTCTTAGTGCCATTCCTCCCCTGTCTCACCTCCAGGGGTCGAAGTACGATTAGTCGCAAGGGTGAACCGCTCTCGGCATCTCGGCCTCGCTAAGTACTAGTCTGCCCGTGATAGTGTCTCTCTCCTCACTCTGGCCCCTCAGTACCTTCCCCTAACACACTCCTCTCCTCACTGTTAAGTGTCACTGTGTCCCAGCAAAGGACTTTTTGAGCATTGGTATCTCCCTCTCTCCCTCCCTCTCAGGAGAAATTGCATTACAAAAATCCCTGCTACATACTCCCCCCACCAAAGAACCTTTGGTCCCCAAAGGAAGTACAGAGTCTATCAACATATAATGTCCACAACCTGTTACATGCTTTCAAAAATACAACGGGAGGCAAAAACAGGTTAGTACATGTAAGAAAACAAGCAATTTGCATGCACGTATGAACCTGGCAAGGGAACCTCCCACCATTTATCATAAGAGGTGAGGTTGTCTTGCCCACAAGCCACTGATATTGAGATGGCCCACCTAGATGTGTCAGGGGGTGAGTTGGAGTCGCCCTCCACTAAACCTGTAGTGGGTGGGATCGGCAGGCTATGCATTCTCTGAGATGTGAGGATCGCTTCTTCAGAACTTTTGCCTAACGTATCGTATGTGAGCCTTTTTGGTGGGCGCATTGTTCACTTTCCTCACTGCTCTTTGGGCTCAGGAATTTCAGGTATAGTAGTCTCTTCCTCTGAGGCTGCAGAAGGTTGAGGAGCTTCTATGTCCTCTACAGTTGGGGAACTCGGAAAGTCTCCTTGGCTTGCCAAGGGTTGACTCTGTGGGATGAACCCTGGAGCCTCAGGCCTGAGGGTTCCCGCATCTGCTTCTCTGGGAGAATGGGAAGTGCCAGTCTCTGCCAGCGTAGACTGCCACAGCCAATCCATGCCCATTTCTTCATCCTCACTGTCTTCTGCATCCATGTTTGGTTGCAAGGATTGGGACCTGGTTACTGGAGGTGATTGCTGAGAGATGGTTTGAGTAGGCTGTTGATTTGGTTGTTGAGGTATACGGACTGCTTCTGATAAAGGTAGCAGATGATTCTGGTGCCAGGTCTTTAGTGGGCCTGTGCTTCCCTCGGGGCGAATCTGGTATACTGACAGTCCTGGCAACTGCTTACAGATGATGTAGGGCTGCGACTTCCACCGATCAGCCCGTTTGTGTTTCCCAGGGATGCCCAAGTTCCTTAGTAACACTCTGTCACCAGGCTGCAAATCATGTACTCTCACCTTTAGATCAAAGTTTTGCTTGTTTCACTGGCTCCGGGTGTCTGAGGCAGCCTGGGCTTTCTCATATGCTGTCTTCAGACTCTTCCTCAGGCGGTCCACATATCCTCTGTGTGACACGAGGTATGATCTGAAGAGGTGCCAAATGCTAAGTCCACTGGCAGTCGAGCTTCCCTACCGAACATCAGCTTATATGGTGAATAGCCCGTGGCATCGTTTTCAGGGCTATTATAGGCATGTACAATAGCTGCAATGTGCCTGCTCTAATGCTGTTTCTTTTCAGCCGTAAGAGTCCCAAGCATATCCAGGAGGGTGCGATTAAAGCGTTCTGGCTGGGGATCGCCTTGAGGGTGGTAGGGGGTGATTCTTGACTTCTGAACACCCAACAGGTCTAACAGTCTTTTAATGAGTCTACTCTCAAAGTCTCTCCCCTGGTCAGAATGAATACTCTGAGGTAGGCCGTAGTGGACGAAGAACTTCTCCACCAGAATTTTGGCCACCGTAGGTGCTTGTTGGTCTTTAGTTGGGAATGCCTGGGCATACCGGGTGAAGTGGTCAGTCACCACCCGCACATCGGTGGGCCAGGGCCGCCGGCGCCGCTGATTGTCACTGCCAGTGCCATCATTCATGTTTGCAGTGTGTTGCATTGCATACATATTTACTCCGCGGCCCGCCCCTGTTTGCCAGCGCCAGCAAATAGGATCATCGCGCTGCTCTGCTCCCCCTAAGTGTTCACAGCCCCACCCGGCGCCCGTCCTGGCGGCGTGATGTCACTCACGGCGGGAGGGGATTGTCATTCATGCCTGGGACTGCTGATGGGAGGAGCGTAGAGAGGAGGAACCAACCAGGCCAGGCTCCAGCAACAAGTACATTTCATTACAGTCAGTGTCACTGCAAGCACTAAGCTAAATTAGGCTGATGGCATGCATGCCATACGGAATGATGCATGCAGTTTGAAAATTATTAAATGTATGTGAATGTGATGACTTATTTTTTTAATATGCAGCATGGCGGCGGGGGAGAGGGGGGTAAATGTCCTGCACAGTGCACTGGTCATGGTAACTCATGTATTAATATCCTGCACTGTGCAGGACATTAATACATGAGTTACTATGACCAGTGCAGTGCAGGACATTAATACATGAGTTACCATGACCAGTGCAGGACATTTACCCCCCTCCCTCCCCACCGCCATGCTGCATATTAAAAAAATCACAGTCAGACAGTCATCACAGTTAATAATCTTCAAACTGCAGCAGTCTGAAGATTATTAACTGTGATGACTGTCTGACTGTGATTTTTTTAATATGCAGCATGGCAGCGGGGGGAGGGGGGTAAATGTTCTGCACAGTGCACTGGTCATGGTAACTCATGTATTAATGTCCTGCACTGCACTGGTCATAGTAACTCATGTATTAATGTCCTGCACAGTGCAGGACATTAATATGCACAGGACATTACCATTACCGTTACCATTACCATGACCAGTGCACTGTGCAGGACATTTACCCCCATTTACCCCCCTCCCCCCCCGCCGCCATGCTGCAAATTAAAAAAAATCACAGTCAGACAATCATCACAGTTAATAATCTTCAGACTGCATCATTCTGTATGGCATGATGCCATACGGAATGCAGTCTGAAGATTATTAACTGTGATGACTGTCGGACTGTGATTTTTTTAATATGCAGCATGGCGGCGGGGGGGGGGGGGGGAGGGGGGTAAATGCCCTGAACTGGTCATAGTATCTCATGTATTAATGTCCTGCACTGGTCATAGTATCTCATGTATTAATGTCCTGCACTGCACTGGTCATAGTATCTCATGTAATAATGTCCTGCACTGGTCACGGTCACTGATGAATGAATTTACTGGTCACTGATGAATGAATTTACTGGTCATGGGTCACTGATGAATGAATTTACTGGTCACAGTCACAGATGAATAATTTTACTGGTCACAGATGAATGAATTTACTGGTCACGATCACTGATGAATGATTTTACTGGCCACGAATGAATGATTTTACTGGTCACGGTCACTGATGAATGAAATTACTGGTCACGTCTGAATTTACTGATCACTGATGAATGATTTTACTGGTCACAGATGAATTAATTTACTTTTTATTCTCATGCGTGATTGTGTAGACAGGGCCGGGGGCCCCAGTGCACTGTATTGCCCAGGGTACTATAATGCTCTTAAGATGGCACTGACTTGACTTGCCCCTGTGTTGCAATGGCCGCCGCGGCCGCCTCCAGGGCAGCCCTGGACTTTTTTTCTAAGTCTGCTGCCGCTGGCTTGGGGGCTGGGGCTGCTCTCAGTCTGTTCCCACTTATTCACCGCGATACATACAGTCTTACAGACACATCAATTACAGCTTGATCCTTCTATTAAGCTTTTGCATCAGGTTTCTCAAACCTTTGCATGCCTACGCTTTATGCAATAATGACTAAGCCCCTCCCCTTCATGACATTGTCAAAAAGGGACCGAGCATCGATGACCTTAAAATGATGCCCCTCTGAAAAAAGTTCAGCGTACGCCCATGCCTAGGTGGCCATGATTGTCATGTAAGGCAGTCAGCACTGTTTCCCTATGCTTCCTCGGTAAGAATAGCTGCCACTTATCTTCCGGATCATCTGAGGGGCCCCTTCGGTAGACCACCCCATTGCGTAACTGCAGTCGATCCCATTCCTTGTGCACTAGTCGTGCTTCTGTTGGAGAGTCTGTTAGCAGTAGATCTGGGCGTTGGCCCTTCAGAGCTTTCAGTGTTAAACTACAGAGGGAATCTTCCATCTGGTCCTTTCTTAAGTCCTTATCTGAAAGCTTAGGTAGGCCGTTATCCCTGACCTGGGACAAATCACAATAGTATTTGGGGATACCTGCCACTGAGACTCCGATGGCTTCTTCCCCAGTTGTTCCTCTGGCCTGATGTTCAACTCCCTGACACAAGGCTTGTATCCCTTCTGGAGTCAGTTGAGTCCACTCTTCAGAGGAAACCCCCAAGTCATAGGGTCTTCTTGAAAGGGCATCAGCATCTCTGTTCCCAATTCCTGGGCGGTATTTTAAGCTGAAGCAGAACCCTAATAGAGCGGCCAACCACCTGTGCCCGGTGGCATCCAGTTTTGCTGTTGTGAGTATATACGTGAGTGGGTTGTTGTCAGTTTTGACCACGAAGTCTGCACCATACAAGTAGTCTTTCAACTTGTCCACCATTGCCAACTTCAGAGCCAAGAATTCCAACTTGTGAGTAGGGTAGTTTTTTTCAGCAGGTGCAAGACTTTGGCTCACATAAGCAACAGGGCGTAGGTGTCCATCGTGCTCCTGGTACAGCACCCCGCCTAGCCCATCTTGATTGGCATCAACATATAGCTTATACGGCTTGGCTGGATTGGCATAGGCCAGAACAGGAGCAGTTGTCAGACTCCACTTCAGCTTCCGAAAGGCTTGCTCACACTGGTCAGTCCACTGGTCTTTGATCAACTCTCGAGGCTTCCTGGGTCCTCTGATTTGCTCAATGGGTTTTGATGAATCGGGGTCATCATCATCCTCATTCTTCAACAACTCATTAAGGGGCCAAGCTATTTAAGCAAATCCTTCAACGAACCTTCTATAGTATGAGCAAAATCCCAGGAATGACCTAAGCTCAGTTACATTGGTAGGCGTTGGCCAAGAGGTGACAGCTTCCAGCTTTTGGGGGTCAGTAGCTATTCCTTCAACGGAGACAACATGGCCGAGGTAATTAACTGAAGGCTGGTAAAACTGACATTTTTCTAGGGATAGCTTCAATCCCTCATCATGGAGTCTCTTCAGGACTTTCTCCAGACGCTCTTCATGTTCTTCGAGAGTTTTGCCAAAGACGATGATATCGTCCAGATACACCAACACTTCAATTAGGTTCATGCCCCCTACTGTCTTCTCCATCAGTCTCTGGAACGTTGCTGGGGCATCGGACAGACTTTGAGGCATCCTATCAAACTCGAAGAACCCTAAAAGCTGTCTTTTCCCTGTCCTTAGGGTGCATGGGGATTTGATAGTACCCACTCTTCAGGTCCAGCACACTGAACCACTTCGCCCCCGATACGCTCTGCAGGGCATCTTCTATCCTTGGGGTGGTGTACTGATCAGGGATGGTCCTCCTATTGAGCGTCCGATAATTAATGCACAGCCTCAGGGACCCATTTTTCTTCTGCACCACCACTATGGGAGAGGCATAAGGGCTCCTAGACTTTCCTGATGATGCCTGATCTCTTTAATTCTGCTAGTTGTTCACAGAGATCTTCCAGATCACCCAGTTGGATCCGTCTGAATGGCTTGTCTTCCTGAAGGCGAATCCGGTGCTGGGCACTTTTTGCACACCCCACATCGAACTCATGGTTTGAAAACATATCCTGCCATTTCAGAAGCTGGGCTTTGACCTTTTTCTTTCCACTCAGGTGATAGTGGGGTGTTTTGTGGGTAAAACTGTTCTATGGAGATTCTGTCCTCTCCCTTCTCCAAATCAAATGGTGAGACTGGGGTGGCTGGATTTACTTGTCCTAACAGCATTCGGGCTCGCAGTTTCAATGGCGAGGCCGTAACATTTCGGATGCTGACAGATATATTCCAACGACTCTGTTGAAGAGCCCTAATTGATATGATTTCTGGGATTACCTCCACTCCCGTGTCCTCTCCCTGGCGGTCAGCTTCAAGGACAATAAAGGGGCCCGGTTGTTCCCAATTGAGCTTGACTAAAGCTTGTAGACACACCACCTCTCCAGGTTGTAGTATCTTCTCACTTCTGTCCAATCGCCATATCTTCCCCACTCCTTCAGCTGGGGCTCTCTGTTCCTCTACTAGGTGCTGATACACTTGTCTCAGCATAGGGTGTATGCCTTTGGTTGGGGTGTCAGACTTCAGTACAAGAGGAGTGAGCAGCCTTCTGACAAGGTCAGTGTTCATTTTATCAGAGAGATTTGTTGGCTCCTGATGGGCGAAGGCATACAACAGCTAAGGTGTCAAACGTTTGTTTGTTTGTTCACAGAGGGTCAAAAATCAACTTGACTGGTAAGTATACATCATATGGGAGATTTTGGGTTCCAATACCCCATATCTCCAGTTCCTCCAATTTCTGCAGGGGTAAGTGTTTGAGGTGGCGGTCGTAAAAGTCTCTATATAGCAGGGTAACTTGCGCCCCTGTGTCCAGAAGGGCCTTTGTATAGATGCTTTCTCCCATCGTGTCAATTCAAGTAGAAGGTCCCACAAGTTTGTCAGGGAATCTATCAGTAGTAGGGTAGTTGGCTTGTCCTGTCATTTGGGCTTAATGGGCTTTTTATTTTGTTTGCATCTCCATTGAGTCCCAGAGGGCTGGTATGCACTGACTCTCCGCTACCGGGCACTTGAGGACGATAGGAGCAGATTGTCTGGTCGTTCAGAAACAGCAGTGAGAGCTCTCTGCGACAGTTTAGGATTCCACTGTGGTTTCCCTGGGTCTTTGCTTTTTGAGATAACTGCTGTAGGTGGGCTCCTGGTTGGCTTCTTACCGGGGCCCTCTGAGGTTTCCTGTCGGCTTCTTGGAACCAGCTGACATGTTTTAGTGGACTTGTGCAGTTGTGTTTGTAATGACCCACTCCTCCACAGTTAAAGCAGACTATTTGACTCATTGGCTTCTCTGCAGAAACAACTGTAGGGTTCGAAGTCTGCTTGGGCTCTAAGACATTCTCGTTAGCTGGAGGGGTAATCCTGGCTGCTAGCAGCATCATCATCTCTATCATTTGCGACACCTGGGTTTTCAAGTGCTCTATCTCTGGGTCATCACTATTTGCACTAATCACTCTGACCTCGGCGACAGGTTCTGGTTTCAGGTTTCTCTTTTTACTCTCCAACAGTGATTCTTTTTCTCGCACCGTCCGAATTAATTCAGGGTACTTCAGAATTCCACCATCTCTTCGAGTTTTCAACTGGATCATAATAGGATCTAAGGGCTGAGCCCCCCTTAAAACCTGTTGTGCACGGACCCTGTCAACTGACCTGACATCTATACCTTTCTTTAGCAGTATCTGGTGCATTATCTTGTCAGGACGCCTCATGTATTCAGACAGTTTCTCCCCCTCATCTTGGTAGGTATGCTCAAACTGGTACACGAGGTCAGAGGCCTTTTCTGTTCTCCCAAACACATCTTGCAAGATATCTAAGTGGTCTTGAGCAGTACAGTCCTGTTTGCTAAGTTTCAGGTTGTGAATAGCTTCTGAGGCTGGCCCCCTCAAACTCTCTGTTATTCTCTGCTTTTTCTGGGCCTCAGGGATGTCCCACTCATCTAAGGCTTGCATGGCTGGCTGTAGCCATTCCTCAAAACTCTCTTCACTGACAGGAACTGGTTGTTTTCCAGAAAAGGTTCCCAGCTTTTGGTATTTGGACCTAGTGTATATTGGACTACTCTTCTGACACCAAGACGGCAATGAATTCCAGCCCTATCATGGCTACAGGTGTCGGTAAGGTAGCTTCTTCCGACGAGGCTACTTGGCCTGAACTTTCTGGGCTTACATCGACAGGATCCATCTTGACACTCTCTGGGGTGCATTCTTGGAGATTTTCTAGTAGAAAAGAGGATCCCGGACGAGTTCCCCCACGTGTAGTGCCACCCCCGAAGGAGCCGCTTGGTGAATTTGGATTCTCTGATCTCCGCCTCAACTCCAAGAATAACCTCAGCCCCTCTAAAACACCTGGTTAAATAAAATTACTGTAAACACATTGAAGGACACTTGCGGTAAATACTGTTATCCTGGCTGTGGATTATCACCAAAAAGAATAGGAAAAGAAAGAAAGAAAATAATTATCATCCTAACTGGGGATGGTTGCTAAGTAGCTCCCAAATCTTTTAGGCTTGCTTCACACCCTTGCGTTGTGGTAATACACATTTATGCACCATGCACCTGTTAGTGCATTGCAGTGCCATTAATTTTTAAGTTGTGGTTGGAGTTGTGGTATGCTGCATTGTTAACAGAGGGTCATGCCGCGTACACACGATCATTTTTCCCGTCGGGAAAAATGACATTTTTTCCTTTGGACGAGAAAAACGATCGTCTGTGGGCTTTTTGCCGTTTTTCCCGATGGGAACAACGGCATTAATCACGATGAGAAAAATTAGAACATGTTCTAATTTTTCTCGTCGTTTTTCCTGACATTTCTTCCGCGGCAGTGTTTCCCATAGGGAAACACTGCCGCGGAGCCCATAGACGATCGTTTTTCTCGTCATTTTAAAAAATTACGAGAAAAATGACCGTGTGTGGGGAACAAGCTGTTCCCTCGTTTAAAATGTCATTATTCACGGCGGTTTTTAAACCGCCGTGAATAATGATCGTGTGTACGCGGCATCAGGTCCAGTTTGAAGTGCACTATGGTTAAATGAACAGGTTGTCGTATTGCAATGCTTGTTAACACATGATGTAACACACGTTATTGCTCTCTAGCTATATTTTTGGTGCAGAAAAGTACATGGAAAAGATTCATTTTTTGGAATGATCCTTTGTCTTGATCTATGTATGGTTCTATGAGACTCTTATTTTTGGCAGAATAGTTAAGGGGTATGTGAAGCCTTAACAGGCACCACACATTAATGCAATCCAGAAATGTTTTAAATGCCATCCAAGGCAATTATATCAAGTTAAAGTATATATATATATATATATATACAGTCATGCTCGAAATTGTTGGCACCCCAGAAATTTTTCCAGAAAATCAAGTATTTCTCACAGAAAAGTATTGCAGTAACACATGTTTTGCTATACACATGTTTATTCCCTTTGTGTGTATTGGAACAAATCAAAAAAAGGGAGGAAAAAAAGCAAATTGGACATAATGTCACACAAAACTTAAAAAATGGGCTGCTCAAAATTCTTGGCACCCTTTAAATATTGTGGATAAATAAGATTGTTTCAAGCATGTGATGCTCCTTTAAACTCACCTGGGGCAAGTAACAGGTGTGGGCAATATACTGTAAAAAAAACACCTGAAAGCAGATAAAAAGGAGAGAAGTTCACTTAAGCCTGGTTCACACTGGGGCGACAAACGCTCCGACATTGGGAGCTCATGTCGCATGACGTGTGAAAATCAATGTTTCCCTATGGGAGCCATCTTAACTGGTCCGACACATGTCGGTCCGACTTTGAGAATGCTCCCTGTACTACTTTGGTCCGACTTTGATCCGACTTCATCCCATTGACTATCATTGAAGTCGGATCAAAGTCGGACCGCAGTCTTGCATGATCCGACTTTGGCATGCGACTTGTGCTCTGTTGATCTTGAGGGGGAACTCAAGGCCAAATTTTAAATAAAAAACCGGCATGGGTTCCCCCTCCAGGAGCATACCAGGCCCTTGGGTCTGGTCTGGATTTGAAGGGGAACCCCTACGCCGGAAAAAACGGCGTGGGGGTCCCCCCAAAATCCAAACCAGACCCTTATCCGAGCACGCAACCTGGCAGGCCGCAGGGGAAGAGGGGGGGGACAAGAGAGCGCCCCCCCTCCCTCCTGAACCGTACCAGGCCGCATGCCCTCAACATGGGGGGTTTGGTGCTCTGGGGCAGGGGGGCTACCTGCGGCCCCCCTACCCCAGAGCACCCTGCCCCCATGTTGATGAGGACAGGGCCTCTTCCCGACAACCCTGGCCGTTGGTTGTCGGGGTCTGCGGGCGGGGGGCTTATCGGAATCCGAGAGCCCCCTTTAATAAAGGGGCCCCCGGATCCCAGCCCCCCACCCTATGTGAATGAGTATGGGGTACATCGTACCCCTACCCATTCAACTGGTGGAAAAAAATTGCAATAAAAAAACCACACAGCTTTTTAAAGTATTTTATTGCACAGCTCCGGGGGTCTTCTTCCGACTTCGGGGGTCTCCGGTGTCATCGCCGCGCTCTCCGGTTCTTTCTTCTGCCGGTGATGTAAAAAATGTCTCGACCCATGCAGGATCTCGACCGCGTCACTTCCTGTGCACCTACGTCACAAACACAGCTGATTCCGGGCTCCACTGCGCATGCGCGGCTTCACCGCACCTATACTGCGCATGCGCAGAAGCCCATTTCGGTCCGTGAAAATTCTAGACTCGAGCGGGCGGGCGGAGGCGTTGCGAATTGCTCAACATCGTCGCCAGCACCGCCTCCAGCCCCGCCCCCAACACGCCCCTAGCCTGCTCTGGAGAAGGGGGGCGGACAAGCTAGCCACTTATTAACACTGTGGACTGAGGTCGACATAAAATATAGTGCTGCACCGCCTCCAGCCCCTGTCACGCCCCTAGCCTGCTCTGCTGAAGTGGGGCGGGCCCCATGTATAGCACTGTATATATGAATGGCAGGTCCATCAAAAATATAGAGCTTTGCCTGTGGGAGGGGCCAAGCCTTTGCATCAAATAACTCATCAAATAAACTGAACCCCCCCCCATTCAATTGCAGCCTCACTGTGCCCGTCAAACGCAAACGCTGTGCCCGTCAAACGCAACCGCTGTGCCCGTCAAACGCAACCGCTGTGCCCGTCAAATTCAGCCACTGCTCCCAGCAAACGCAACCGCTGTGCCCGTCAAACGCAAACGCTGTGCCCGTCAAACACAACCGCTGTGCCCGTCAAACGCAACCGCTGTGCCCGTTAAACGCAAACGCTGTGCCCGTCAAACGCAACCGCTGTGCCCGTCAAATGCAGCCACTGCACCCAGCAAACGCAACCGCTGTGCCCGTCAAACGCAAACGCTGTGCCCGTCAAACGCAAACGCTGTGCCCGTCAAAAGCAGCCACTGTGCCCATCAAATGCAGCCACTGTGCCCGTCAAATGCAGCCACTGCGCCCAGCAAACCCAGCCACTGCGCCCGTCAAACGCAGTCACTGTGCCCGTCAAACGCAGCCACTGTGCATCAAACGCAGCCACTGTGCATCAAACGCAGCCACTGTACCCATCAATTGCTGCCAGATTGTCAAGCCGTAGCTGTGCTCCCTGGGGATAAGCTGATCGCCCATCCGTGCTGCTGGAGGGAGGCCAGACGACCATAAATGAGGGACCTGCAGACTTGGTCATGGTAAGTGAGACCATCCCATATCCCACTCCATCTTCCCCGAGGACAGGGACCCCCTCCCCCCAAGACAGAGACCCTTTCTCCCCCTAAAACGGAGAGGGAAATCTTCTCCCCCCTGAGGACAGGGACCCCTTCTCTCCTGGGGACAGGGACTCCCTTCTCTCCTGGGGACAGTCTCCTGGGAACAGGGACTCCCTTCTCTCCTGGGAACAGGGACTTCCTTCTCTCCTGGGAACAGGGACTCCCTTCTCTCCTGGGGACAGGGACTCCCTTCTCTCCTGGGGACAGGGACTCCCTTCTCTCCCGGGGACACGGACTCCCTTCTCTCCCGGGGACAGGGACTCCCTTCTCTCCTGGGGACAGGGACCCCCTCCCCCCCAAGACAGAGACCCCCTTCTCCCCCCTAAAGGACAGGGAAACCTTCTCCCCCCTGGGGACAGGGACTCCCTTCTCTCCTGGGGACAGTCTCCTGGGGACAGGGACTCCCTTCTCTCCTTGGGACAGGGACTCCCTTCTCTCCTTGGGACAGGGACTCCCTTCTCTCCTTGGGACAGGGACTCCCTTCTCTCCTGGGGACAGGGACTCCCTTCTCTCCCAGGGACAGGGACTCCCTTCTCTCCTGGGGACAGGGACCCCCTCCCCCCCAAGACAGAGACCCCCTTCTCCCCCTGAGGACAGGGAAACCTTCTCCCCCCTGGGGACAGGGACTCCCTTCTCTCCTGGGGACAGTCTCCTGGGGACAGGGACTCCCTTCTCTCCTTGGGACAGGGACTCCCTTCTCTCCTTGGGACAGGGACTCCCTTCTCTCCCAGGGACAGGGACTCCCTTCTCTCCTGGGGACAGGGACCCCCTCCCCCCAAGACAGAGACCCCCTTCTCCCCCCTGAGGACAGGGAAACCTTCTCCCCCCTGAGGACAGGGACCCCTTCTTTCCTGGGGACAGGGACTCCCTTCTCCTCTGGGTTCAGGGACACCTTCTCTCCTTTGGACAGGGACCCCCTTCTCCCCTGGAAACAGGGACCCTCTAGGCCACTCACCTGGGAACAGGAACTCCTCCTCTCCTGCCTGGGGACAGGGACCCCCTTCTCACTCTGGGGCAGGGATCCTATCTCACCTGGGGGCAGGAACTCCATCTCACCTGGGGGCAGGAACTCCATCTCACCTGGGGGCAGGAACTCCATCTCCCCTGGTAACGGGGACTTCATCTCACCTAGGGATCCCATTTTCCCTAGGGATCAGGACTCCACCTCCCCTAAGAACAGGAACCTGATCACCCTGTTTGTGCCAACCTCACTGCCCTGCCTGCCATGTGTCCTGTGTGAGGGCCCTTCTGTGACAGCTCTTATCAGTACTTCATCCCACTGTGTGATCCCCCTACATGACTGATCCCTCTGTGTGCACCCCTTACACGGGGAACCCCTCTGTTTTCTCCCCCTACATGTCCGCATACTCGGACCACCACCTGTACCATTTCCACATCCTCTGACTGCCTCCTGTATCCTGTCCGCCATCCTCTGACCACCTCCTCTTTCCTGTACACATGTTCTGACCACCTATTGTCTTCCACCTCTAACCACCTCCTGTATCCTGTCCGCAGCCTCTAACCTGTCTGCAATCTCTGACTATCTCTTGTCTTTTATCGTGTCTGCAGTCTCTTAGGGGGAGTCTGGAGAGGAATCAAGAGTAAGAGCGTCGCCGGGATTGGGATTACGGGAGGAGTCAGACGTGTATGGACTGTGGAGAACAGACTATAGAATAAAACCAGAGCCACCAACCTGGAGCCATCTAACTGAGACCTGCACGCTGCACCGGAGAGGAGGTCAGTGACAGCGTCATCAGGTCAGTCTGAGGGGGGGGTCACTGATGTAAGGGGGGAGTGAATGCAATTATGCAAGGGGGCACTGATATAAAGGTTTCCCCTTATCTCAGTAACACCCCCCCCCCTCTTACCTTAGTGTATTCACTCTGCGGAAGGTGGTCTCTGGTCACACAGAAGGGCCCTCACACAGGACACATGGCAGGCAGGGCAGTGAGGTTGGCACAAACAGGGTGATCAGGTTCCTGTTCTTAGGGGAGGTGGAGTCCTGATCCCTAGGGAAAATGGGATCCCTAGGTGAGATGAAGTCCCCGTTACCAGGTGAGATGGAGTTCCTGCCCCCAGGTGAGATGGAGTTCCTGCCCCCAGGTGAGATGGAGTTCCTGCCCCCAGGTGAGATGGAGTTCCTGCCACCAGGTGAGATAGGATCCCTGCCCCAGAGTGAGAAGGGGGTCCCTGTCCCCAGGGGAGAAGGGGGTCCCTGTCCCCAGGCAGGAGAGGAGGAGTTCCTGTTCCCAGGTGAGTGGCCCAGAGGGTCCCTGTTTCCAGGGGAGAAGGGGGTCCCTGTCCAAAGGAGAGAAGGTGTCCCTGTACCCAGAGGAGAAGGGAGTCCCTGTCCCCAGGAGAGAAGGGAGTCCCTGTCCCCAGGAAAGAAGGGGTCCCTGTCCCTGTCCTCTGGGGGGAGAAGGTTTCCCTGTCCTCAGAGGGGAGAAGGGGGTCTCTGTCTTGGGGGGGAGGGGCTGCGTTTGATGGGCGTAGTGGCTGCGTTTGCTGGGCGCAGTGGCTGCATTTGACGGGCACAGTGGCTGCATTTGATGGGCACAGTGGCTGCATTTGACGGGCACAGCGTTTGCGTTTGACGGGCACAGCAGTTGCGTTTGCTGGGTGCAATGGCTGCATTTGACGGGCACAGCGGTTGCGTTTGACGGGCACAGCGTGTGCGTTTAACGGGCACAGCGGTTGCGTTTGACGGGCACAGCGTTTGCGTTTGACGGGCACAGCGTTTGCGTTTGACGGGCACAGCGGTTGCGTTTGCTGGGTGCAGTGGCTGAATTTGACGGGCACAGCGGTTGCGTTTGACGGGCACAGCGGTTGCGTTTGACGGGCACAGCGTTTGCGTTTGACGGGCACAGTGAGGCTGCAATTGAATGGGGGGGGGGTTCAGTTTATTTGATGAGTTATTTGATGCAAAGGCTTAGCCCCTCCCACAGGCAAAGCTCTATATTTTTGATGGACCTGCCATTCATATATACAGTGCTATACACGGGGCCCGCCCCACTTCAGCAGAGCAGGCTAGGGGCGTGACAGGGGCTGGAGGCGGTGCAGCACTATATTTTATGTCGACCTCGGTCCACAGTGTTAAGTGGCTAGCTTGTCCGCCCCCCTTCTCCAGAGCAGGCTAGGGGGCGTGTTGGGGGCGGGGCTGGAGGCGGTGCTGGCGACGATGTTGAGCAATTCGCAACGCCTCCGCCCGCCCGCTCGAGTCTAGAATTTTCACGGACCGAAATGGGCTTCTGCGCATGTGCGGTATAGGTGCGGTGAAGCCGCGCATGCGCAGTGGAGCCCGGAATCAGCTGTGTTTGTGACGTAGGTGCACAGGAAGTGACGCGGTCGAGATCCTGCATGGGTCGAGACATTTTTTACATCATCGGGCCACCGCTAACTTCTTTAGCTCTTTTGCTAGCGGAGGCCCGGTCTTCCCCGTCGCCTTCTTCTTCTCCCGCTCTTCGGTTCTTCTCCCGCTTCTTTCTTCTGCCGGCCCCTCCACTAACTTCTTTAGCTCTTTTGCTAGTGGAGGAGCCGGTCTTCCCGTCGCTGTCGCCGTCTTCTTCTCTCTTCTCCTTCTCGATGTTGACGCGTCGCTTCCTCTCGCTGTAATACTGGCTGTTCGCTCCGCTCCGCATTAGTATAGGCTTCTCATGACGTCACAGTCACATGTTCACATGACGTCACAGTCACATGCTCCGGGGCCATGTGCCCTGGAACATGTGACTGTGACGTCATGAGAAGCCTATATTAATGCGGAGCGGAGCGAACAGCCAGTATTACAGCGGGAGGAAGCGACGCGTCAACATCGAGGAGGAGAAGAGAGAAGAAGACGGCGACGGCGACGGGAAGACCGGCTCCTCCACTAGCAAAAGAGCTAAAGAAGTTAGTGGAGGGGCCGGCAGAAGAAAGAAGCGGGAGAAGAACCGGAGAGCGGGAGAAGAAGAAGGCGACGGAGAAGACCGGGCCTCCGCTAGCAAAAGAGCTAAAGAAGTTAGCGGTGGCCCAGCAGAAGAAAGAACCGGAGAGCGCGGCGACGACACCGGAGACCCCGAAGTCGGAAGAAGACCCCCGGAGCTGTGCAATAAAATACTTTAAAAAGCTGTGTGGTTTTTTTATTGCAATTTCTTTCCACCAGGTGAATGGGTAGGGGTACGATGTACTCCATACTCATTCACATAGGGTGGGGGGCCGGGATCCGGGGGCCCCTTTATTAAAGGGGGCTCCCGGATTCCGATAAGCCCCCCGCCCGCAGACCCCGACAACCAACGGCCAGGGTTGTCGGGAAGAGTCCCTGTCCTCATCAACATGGGGGCAGGGTGCTCTGGGGTGGGGGGCCGCAGGTCGCCCCCCTGCCCCAGAGCACCAACCCCCCCATGTTGAGGGCATGCGGCCTGGTACGGTTCAGGAGGGAGGGGGGCCGCTCTCTCGTCCCCCCTCTTCCCCTGCAGCCTGCCAGGTTGTGTGCTCGGATAAGGGTCTGGTTTGGATCTTGGGGGGGACCCCCACGCCGTTTTTTCGGCGTAGGGGCGCCCCTTCAAATCCAGACCAGACCCAAGGGCCTGGTATGCTCTTGGAGGGGGAACCCATGCCAGTTTTTTCTTTAAAATTTGGCCTGGAGTTCCCCCTCAAGATTCATACCAAACACAGTGCCTGATATTTGCGGGGATCCAAGTCGGATCCCCGTTCATTGAAAGTCGGACATATGTCGGCTTCATGTCGCAGGGCAAAGTCGGATCCAAAGTAGGACAGATGTCGTGTCGCACTAGTGTGAACCCAGCCTTAGTCTTTGCATTGTGTGTCCGTGTGTGCCACACTAAGCATGCACAACAGAAAGAGGAGAAGAGAACTGTCTGAGGACTTGAGAACCAAAATTGTGAAAAAATATCAACAATCTCAAGGTTACAAATCCATCTCCAGAGATCTAGATTTGCCTTTGTCCACAGTGCGCAACATTATCAAGAAGTTTGCAACCCATGGCACTGTAGCTAATCTCTCTGGGCGTGGACGGAAGAAAAATAGATGAAAGGTTGCAACCCAGGATAGTCCGGATGGTGGATAAGCAGCCCCCAAACAAGTTCCAAAGAAGTTCAAGCTGTCCTGCAGGCTCAGGGAGCATCAGTGTCAGGGCAAACTATCTGTCAACATTTAAATGAAATGAAACGCTATGGAAGGAGACCCAGGAGGACCCCACTGCTGACACAGAGACATAAAAACGCAAGACGACAGTTTGCCAAAATGTACTTGAGTAAGCCAAAATCCTTCTGGGAAAACGTCTTAAGGACAGATGAGACCAAGATAGAGCTTTTTGGTAAAGCACATCATCCTACTGTTTACCAAAAACGGAATGAGGCCTACAAAGAAAAGAACACAGTACCTACTGAGAAATGTGGTGGAGGTTCATAGATTTTTTGGGGTTGTTTTGCTGACTTTGGCACTGGGTGCCTTGAATGTGTGCAAGGCATCATGAAATCTGAGGATTAATAAAGGATTTTGGATCGCAGTGTCAGAAAGCTGGGTTTGCGTCCGAGATCTTGGGTATTCCAGCAGGAAAATGACCCCAAACATATGTCAAAAAGCACCCAGAAATGGATGGCAACAAAGCGATGGAGAGCTCTAAAGTGGCCAGCAATGAGTCCAGATCTAAATCCCATTGAACACCTGTGGAAAGATCTTAAAATTGCTGTTGGGAAAAGGCGCCCTTCCAATAAGAGAGACCTGGAGCAGTTTGCAAAGGAAGAGTGTTCCAAAATTCCGGGTGAGAGGTGTAAGAAGCTTATTGATGGTTATAGGAAGCGACTGATTTCAGTTATTTTTTCCAAAGGGTGTGCAACCAAATATTAAGTTCAGGGTGCCAAGGATTTTGAGCAGCCCATTTTTGAAGTTTTGTGTGACATTATGTCCAATTTGATTTTTTTCCTCACTTTTTTTGATTTGTTCCAATACACACAAAGGGAATAAACATGTGTATAGCAAAACATGTGTTACTGCAATACTTTTCTGTGAGAAATACCGTATTTTTCGCACCATAAGACGCACCTGACCATAAGACGCAACTAGGTTTTAGAGGAGGAAAACAAGAAAAAAAATATTCTGAACCAAATGGTGTACTAAAATATTTTCCAGTGCCCATGAAATGCAGCCTGACCATTGCCATAGTAAACGCAGAGTGACCATTGTCATAGTAAACGTAGAGTGACCATGCCATCAGTGGTGGGACACCCTGGGAAGAGGACAGAGGGGACGCTGTGGGAAGAGGACAGAGGGGACGCCGTGGGAAGAGGACAGAGGGGACGCCGTGGGAAGAGGACAGAGGGGACGCCGTGGGAAGAGGACAGAAGGGACGCCGTGGGAAGAGGACAGAGGGGACGCCGTGGGAAGAGGAGAGAGGGGACGCCGTTGGAAGAGGAGAGAGGGGACGCCGTTGGAAGAGGAGAGAGGGGACGCCGTGGGAAGGGGAGAGAGGGGACGCCGTGGGAAGAGGAGAGAGGGGACGTCGTGGGAAGAGGAGAGAGGGGACGCTGTGGGAAGGGGAGAGAGGGGACGCCGTGGGAAGGGGAGAGAGGGGACGCCGTGGGAAGGGGAGAGAGGGGACGCCGTGGGAAGGGGAGAGAGGGGATGCCGTGGGAAGAGGAGAGAGGGGACGCCGTGGGAAGAGGACAGAGAGGGACGTTGTGGGAAGAGGACAGAGAGGGATGTTGTGGCAGTCAATAAGGCCTAGAGGATATCAGGTTAGGCACTTCCTAATGTCTCAGACCCTGGGAATAGTAATGGATAATGGCCAACAGGCCCTCTTACCAGACCCAGCGAAATCGCAACAGTGATCCCTCTGGCTGGACGTTCGCTCACTCTGGGTTGCCCGGGGTTACTCTAGTCAGTAGTGTAGCATGTCTGTATCCTGGCAGCGGCTCGGTCTTTCTCCCTCTCTGGTGATGCGGGTACAATGTGGCTCCCTCTCTGGTGGTGCGGGAACAGTGTGGCTCCCTCTCTGGTGGTGCGGGTACAGCATGGCTCTCTGGCGGTGCGGGGTACAGCGTGGCTCTCTGGCGGTGCGGGGTACAGCGTGGCTCTCTGGCGGTGCGGGGTACAGCGTGGCTCTCTGGCGGTGCGGGGTACAGCGTGGCTCTCTGGCGGTGCGGGGTACAGCGTGGCTCTCTGGCGGTGCGGGGTACAGCGTGGCTCTCTGGTGGTGCGGGGTACAGCGTGTCCCCCAGCAGAGTATACTCTTTTGCTCCTCTTCTAACACCCCCTCCCCCCCCTCCAGCAGAGTGTTTGCATGCTGGAGGAACTGGTGCCAGAACTCTGCAGGGACTTTATTTCCCATGATGCCCCCAGTGTCTTCTGATTGGCCCTCTGCTGTGGCCAATCATGGGGAGGGAAACAGTGGGCAGTAAGCTGGGTGGCGGCCAGCAAATCCAATTAGAGCGGCTCTCTCTTTCTCTTCGGCTTACAGAAAGGGAAGGGGGTGGCGGGGGATGTACAGACAGCCCGCAGCTCTCCTCTCCCTGTCACAGCGCCGCTGCTCTATTTGCCAGAGAACTTGGCAGCGGCGCTGTGACAGGGAGAGGAGAGCTGCGGGCTGTCTGTACATCCCCCGCCGCCCCCTTCCCTTTCTGTAACCCGAAGGGAGAAAAGAAAGAGAGAGCGGCTCTAATTGGATTCGCCGCAATGCAAGCAATGTGTAAGGGGCGGTGCCACCGGCGGCGGGGGGGCGGAGCCAGTGGCGGTGGTCAAGGGATTCCAGCGGCTACGGGAGCAATGAGAGTGGATGACGGGCGGTGCCAGCGGCGGCGGGGGGGGGCGGAGCCAGTGGCGGTGGTAAGGAGATTCCAGCGGCTACAGGAGCAATGAGAGCAGATGGCAGGGGCGGTGCCAGCGATGGCGGGGGGCGGGGCCTGTCATGTATTCGGACTATAAGACGCAGGGACATTTTCCCCCATATTTCTGGGGGAAAAAAGTGCGTCTTATAGTCCGAAAAATACGGTACTTGATTTTCTGGAAAAAATTCTGGGGTGCCAACAATTTCGAGCATGACTGTATATATATATATATATATATATATATATAGGTAGCGCCACCCCTGAAGGAGCCACTTGGTAAATTTGGATTCTCTGATCTCCGGCTCAACTTCAAGAATAACCTCAGCCCCTCTGACACACCTGGTTAAATAGAAATACTGCAAACACATTGAAGGACACATGCAGTAAATACTGTTATGCTGGCTGTGGATTATCACCAAAAAGAATAGACACACACCTGGCAGTGATAAATACCGTAAGTTGAATATATTAGCATGGTTTAAAGCATATGGAAACTTACAACACTGTTAAACCTTGCTACAAATAACTAATACATTAGACAACCTTCAATTTTAGCAACTGCAGGTAAGGAAGGGCAGTGAATCCATATGCCCTTGACACAGGCGCTGAGAGGGAGGAGAGAAGACTTGCCAACTTCTCAGCTCCTTCTGGGCCGCAAACACCCTTGAGAGGCAAACATGCAAAGAAAAGAATGGATTACACAAGTACAGTAGACACAGTTCTGTAATGTTGCAGGTCCTGAGGTGAAGAATACTAGTGTATTCGGCTAGCAAATGGTGGGGCCCTTGTAGATTTAAACAAGCTTGCATGGAGCAGTAATCCCCTAGAATGTTCCGTTAGGTAGAGATTAAAAAGGGGCAAACTACTAGAGATGGTAGCTTCCAAACAAGCATCCCGTGACACTTAAAAGGGAAATTGATGTCTGCATGCAGTGTCAGTATGGTGTCAAGAAGGATTTGGGTTTGTACCCTCTCACCGATCCTCGGTGCCATGACACAACGATAATCCCAGGTGCTTGTTCAGGTTCCTGATGCTCTTAGTGATGTTGTAAGGCACTGGATCTCTTGCTGATGGCCGATCGATATGACTGATAGCGAAACTCGCAAGATGAACAGGCATCGGCTGACCCGATACCGAGATGGGTATCTCGATCTCTGAAAGGTGTGGGTCATCTATGATGAGCTGAGTGGTGCTGGGCTGCTGAGTAGGGTCTCTGGACTAAATAGTAGTGGAACACGTGGCTGTCTCTGCTCCTGGCTCCCCTCAGGCATCCTCACCTCTCTTCAGACCACTCTCCTTATTCTCCTCACAGACTCTTTTTCTCAGGCTTCAGGATATCCCTCCTCTGTTGGGGCACACACAGTCCCTGGTGTGAGTGTGTGTCTCTCTCCTCACTCTGGCCCCTCAGTACCTTCCACTCACACACTCTTCCTCTCCTCACTGTTAAGTGTCACTGTGTCCCAGCAAAGGACTTTTTGAGCCTTGGTATCTCCCTCTCTTTTAAGCAATCTCCTCTCCTCAGTCTGCTGTCAGCCCTCTCCATTTCTTTCACCTCAGGCTTCCCCTCTCTCACTGTTCAGCACTTCCTGACACTCCCCTTTTACCTCAGTAAGCTTTGTTGTTTAAGTTTTCTGGAAGAACAAGTCAGCATCTCTCTGTCTCCATCTTGTGGCCAAAAGGAGAAATTGCATTACAAAAATCCCTGCTACATATATATGTATTTTTTGTTAAGCCGTTACATTACGCTGTTCATTGTTGTATCCAATTCTTCTTAGGGGTGGAGGTGGTGCCTTCTTCTCATGATCAGCAGTTTCTCAGTGTAGTACTAGACTGCGAGTGTCAGGGAAATAGGCGCATCCCTGTGCGTAATGGTGCAGGGTTGGCAAACCTGCATAGGCAAAGGCACTGTCAGGGAACCAACAGCAGGAGAAGGACTTTAGGACCCAGTATCTCTGGCAGGAGAAGGACTTTAGGACCCAGTATCTCTACCAGCAGGTCACATGGGTCTATATAAGGAAGTCTGCTAGTGTCTGCATTTGCTGGTTTATCTTCAGCTCTCCCTGTGTTCCTGTATCCTGAATCACCTGTTGATCTGATCTCCTGTGTACCGACCCGGCTTGTTCTGACCCGCTCTTCCTGATCCTCTGGCTCGACTCTTGGCTTGCACCTGACCTCCTTCTGCCTGCTCCCTGCATCTGAACCCGGCTTGTCTATTGAACTCTGCATATCCTGCTCCCTGTACTAAGACACGGCTCACCCCTGGTCATTCTGATTACGGACTGTCTTCCTGTGAATGATCCTTGGCCTGGCTCCCGGCTCAGCTTTCCAGTTGCTCCACTGGTCTCTGTCTCCTGGACCTTCCAAGCACATCTGTCTTTAGCTACCAGGCACCCGTGCTTCTGTGGGCACTACACCTGCTGTGTCATCTTCAGTGGTGTGCTGCAATCGGCCGCAAGGGGAGCCCTCCCAGCATCTCGGCCTCCTAAGTTCCTGACAGAGAGTCTCCGTACACTAGGTGCTATCAATTAGTACAGAGAATGCTGGAGTAAAGGCGTGTAAATTATCATTGTAGCGGGGTGTTCCCCTTTAATGCAGAGAGACAAGAAGTTCCAGGTGAGAGGTGAGTCGGGAGGAAGTAAAGAGACATTATGGAAGTGAAAGCAGAGGAGAGAGAGACTACATCTCCCAGTACATCTTGCAGCACCCAGGGTGCATTGCTCCAGAACAGAGACTGCTGGGGGAGACTTTATAAAGGGGAGGCGGAGTTTTGGTCGGTCTCTTTGGACACCCCTCTCCTAGCAAGAGGATGTCTGTGCTGAACTGCTGTGTGCACAAGGCCTGAAGCCCGGGCCGTGTGCTCCTTTCCAAAGAGCCCTCTGCCAGCCTAGCAGAGCCTTAGAGACATCTAATCCTCCTTGCTGCAGTACACCAGAAGGATTGAAGACTTGGATGTCGGTGGATTCCTGTTCCTAGACGAATCGATGGAGGAAAGGGACTTGGACTTGTCCAGGTGGTGAGAGCTGTTTAAAGACAGATACTTTATCTTTACTATTCGTTGGGATTACAAAGTTGTTCTTCAAGTGCACCACCGAAAAGATTGCTAGCAAATATTGTTTCACTGAACTTCCATTTAGATCAGTCAGGCCTGACTGCATAGGTAGACATTGCTGGGTGTTAGTCTACCCATGAGGGGAAGTAGCTGTAAAAGGGCAGCGCTAGAGTTGCATAGCAATACTTTATTATTCTGATTACTCTGTTTATCTTTATTACTGTTTATTGCAGGGATCTGCAACTTGTTATACTGTTGTTTATTACTTGCCCATTAGCCTCAGTAAAATATCTGGGTAAAGTACATTTGGTGTCAGTTCCGCTTACTTTAATAGGAGTTTTAAAGTATATTCTGTGTATGTTTGTTATAGGACTGTGTCACCAACAGTTGCGGTCACGCGGTCCTATCCCTCTATCACCAGCTGTGCCACGGGAGGTTAGAGCCGATTGCCAGGGGTTGACAGCAGTGCACTACAGGGCCCAAATCAATATCAGTGGCTCTCTTAACTGGGGGTAGCGCTACACGTGGGGGCTCGAGTCCGGGATCCTTGTACGTTGCACGCTGCAATCAAGCCGGTCAGAAGTACCAGCATGGACCCGCTGGCAATGTCACAGTGGTGCGCAGCGATTGGCGCCGATCCAACCGCGGCGGTAGTCATTGTACTCCCGGGGGAAAGATGGAAGGAAGAGGAGATAAAACAGCTCGTATTGTTACTGTCTCCGAGCCACAAAGCATGGGTGATGGATTTTAGGCCAGATCCAGTGATCTCGTTTACATACGCACTGGTAGAATGGAAAAACGAAATCCCACAGCATTTTAAAAGTCAGAGTATACAAGCCATAGATAATCAGATCTATCACTTGATACATACGCTGCCAGTGAAGGAAGAATGGTTTCAGACACCAAAGCCATCACTCCCACAATTATCTCCACCACTATCCCCTAAAGCAGAAAAGCTTAAGGAACTATTAAGCCCGGGATCACCGCTGGCCGCTATAGGGCCTGAATTGTTGAATGCTCTAGGAGACCTTGTAATTAAGTGCCAGAAAAGCAGTACGGTGCATGTGGAGGCCGGTTACCGGAAGCTTAGCACCTTCTCAGGGAAGCTCCCCGTCCCTGCGGGGGAGGAAGATTTTGACACTTGGGTGGAACAGGCATTGCAGGCAGTAGAAGCATGGGAGGTGCCTGAGGCACAGAAGAGACAGCGAGTCTTAGAAAGTCTGAAAGGTGCCGCGGCAGAAGCGGTGAAGAGCTTCCGGTTTGGAAATGAAAACTGTACAGCTCAAGATTGCCTGGCCATGCTGCAGGAAGAGTTTGGTCAGCTGGAGAAGGTGTCAGAGATGATTTATCAAATTGAACACACTCTCCAGCAGCCGAATGAGAAACTGTCAGAATATGTTAGAAGGCTGAACAGGCAGTTATGCAAGATTGTACTGAAGAAGGGAATGCTGCCCAAAGATGCAGATGAAGCACGCATGAAGCAGATCATGAGGGGAGCGCGGCGCTCAGACCCGGTCTGGCTGCACCTGAAAACCTCAGGAGGAGGAATGTCACTAACCTACTCTGATCTAATAAAAATTATTAGGGACGAAGAGGCGCTGCAGGAAGATCAGCAGGTGGCCAAGGCGAATGTCACACCTATACCAGTGTTGGTTCATTCGGTCAAGAGCCCAGAAAGAGATGCAGAGGTTGACACTCTGAAATCGCAAATGGCCCAAGTGTTGGAGATGCTGACTTCTTTGATGGAGAAAGATCAGAGAAGACGAGAGAAACCAAGCCCAAGAAAGGAGTTGTTCCCGAACACCTCAGCACCGGCCTCCCTACAGGACCGAGAAGAGGTGATTTGCTATAACTGCGGAGGGAGTGGCCACTTTGCTAACGTATGCTCCAGCCCAAAGAAGAAGAGAACAGATAATTGCAAGCCGGCGGGAAACTCCAAAGGGGCCCCGGTGAAGGAGTCAACCGGGTGCCCATCATCTTCAGTGCGCTCCAAACTAAAAAAAAAGGCCAAGAATGGAGGAGACAAAACTCCTAGGAGGAGGTATAGTACACCCCCACCAAGATGTACCCCAGAGGGAGGGGGCAAGACCCCTCAGTGGAAGTACAGCACCCCAAAGAAGGAACATCCACCTAAAAGGAACAATAACATCCCTCAGCGGGTTTGTGCCCCCATTGAGAGGGAGAAAGTCAATGCATGCCAGGCTCAGGAAAAATTAAAGTCCAAAAGGAGCAGGGCAAGGGTCGAAAGCAAAAAAAAAAGAGGTGACCCCAGTCCGGCCATACCCAAAGGAACTGGTGGGCCCGTCTCCTACTGTGCCCATTCAAGTGGAAGGAGTCTATACTAAAGCTCTTTTGGACACCGGAGCACAGGTGGCTTTACTATACCGGGACTTCTATGATAGGCACTTGAGTCATCTGCCTATCCAGAAGATAGAAGAGCTGGAGATATGGGGACTTGGAACCCAGAGTTTCCCTTATGATGGGTACCTGCCCATAAAGATGACTTTCGACCCATCCGTGGCTGGGAAGGCTGAAGTTGTGGCAGTTGTGTGTCCCCGGCCGCCTGGAGCCAGCAAGATTTCCCTGATCATTGGGACAAACACGGATCTAGTCAGGAGACTCCTGACCCCTCTAGTGAAAGAGAGAAACCATTCAGCACCAAAATCCATCCCATGCTAAAGACGGCCTACCAACGACTGGTCTTAGAGCAGAAGACCCCGGGAGAGGGATAGGGAAGGTGTGGAGACTTGGCAGAGAAGGAGTAGTGCTACAGCCCGGAGAAGTAATCTGTCTTAGGGCCACTGTGAAGCTTTCGTGGGAACAACCTGGCCCCTTTGTCATGCTGGAATCAGACCCAAGGGAAGAGTCCTCAGGCCTGGAAGTGATACCAGAAGTGATTCCGTTCAAGGCCCTGAAGAAGGCCCATGGCAGAGTTTCCGGTGAGTGTTAGGAACACTACGGGAGGACCCATGGAGATCCCTGCCAGAGTGTTGCTTGGTCAGGTGAGCCCTGCTGCCCCGGTCACTTGGTCCGAAGTCAAGGGGACGGGTGACGGAGGAGATGTTTGGGAGAAACTGTCCGTGGAAAACCCAAACCTACCCAGGGCTTGGAAAGAAAGAGCCTAAGGCCCAGCTGACCAGGTGGGAGAAGATCTTTTCCGAAGATGAGTTCGATGTGGGGTGTGCAAGAAGTGCCACCCATCGGATCCGCCTCCAAGAAGATAAGCCCTTCCGAGAGAGGGTCAGGCGGGTCCCCCTGGCAGATCTGGAGGATCTGAGGGAACAACTTGTAGAACTAAAGAAGACTGGTGTTATCCGTGAGTCTAGAAGTCCCTATGCCTCCCCAATCGTGGTGGTCAGAAAGAAGAATGGGTCGTGAGGCTTTGTATCGATTACAGGACTCTCAACAGGAGAACCATCCCTGACCAATACACCACGCCAAGGATAGAAGAGCCCTACAAAGTTTGTCTGGAGCCAAATGGTTCAGTGTGATGGACCTCAAGAGTGGGTACTATCAAATCCCTATGCACCCAGAAGACAGGGAGAAGACAGCCTTCATAACCCCGGTGGGATTCTTCGAATTCAATAGGATGCCTCAGGGTCTGTCTGGAGCTCCTGCTACCTTTCAACGCTTATGGAGAAGACTGTTGGAGACATGAATCTTATAGAAGTCCTTGTGTACTTGGACGATGTCATTGTCTTTGGAAGAACCTTGGAAGAACATGAAGCCAGGTTGGAGAAAGTATTGAGAAGACTCAGCGAAGAGGGACTTAAGCTTTCCCCCGAGAAGTGTCGGTTCTACCAGTCTTCTGTGAACTATCTGGGGCACATAGTGTCTGAAGAAGGGGTGGCCACAGATCCTGAGAAGTTGGAAGCAGTCACTTCCTGGCCACGACCCACCACAGTAACAGAGCTCAGATCCTTCCTGGGGTTCTGCTCCTATTATAGGAGGTTTGTGGAGGGGTTTGCTCGGATTGCCCGCCCGTTGAATGAATTGCTAAAGGCAGAAGGGGAAGAGGATGACTCAGGGCCCAGGAGGCCTGGTGAGTCAGTTCAAGATCAGTGGAACCCAAGGTGTGAAGAGGCCTTTCATGCTCTGAAGAGGAGCTTAACCACTGCCCCAGTCCTGGCCTACGCCGACCCTACCAGACCTTATGAATTACATGTGGATGCCAGCCATGAGGGTCTAGGTGGTGTACTCTACCAAGAACATGAAGGACAACTGCGACCAGTGGCCTATGTGAGCAGGAGCCTGACCCCCTCAGAAAAGAATTACCCCACTCATAAGCTGGAATTCCTGGCCCTCAAATGGGCGGTAGTAGACAAGCTAAAAGACTACTTGTATGGGGCAGAGTTTACTGTGAAGACAGACAACAACCCCCTGACCTACCTCTTCACCACCGCGAAACTAGATGCCACCGGACACAGGTGGTTGGCCGCATTGTCTGGATTCAACTTCAGTCTGAAGTACAGACCAGGAGCCGGAAATAGGGATGCAGATGCCCTGTCCCGGAGGTCTCATGCCACGACAAATGACTGGGAAGATTGGACCCAAGTGGCACCGGACGGGGTGCGGGCCCTTTGTCAAGGGGCTGAATTCCAAGCCAGAGGAGGCTCCAGAGCAGAAGAAATAGGGGTTACCATGGTAGGAGTCCCCAAACACTATTGTGGGGTAACTCAACTGGAGGAAGACAACCTACCGAGACTGTCCAAGAAGGAGTTGAGGTGTGACCAATTGGAAGACCCCATGGGGAGATTGGTCCTCGAAGCCCTGGAGAATCAGGATCCCAACAAATTCCTACATCACCCCTCAAAGGAGGCTCGCCTGTTGAGGAAGGAATTGGACAGGCTACAGGTACATCAGGGAGTGGTCTACCGAAGGGGCCCCTCTGATGACTCAGAAGATAAGTGGCAGTTATTTCTTCCAGAGAAGCACCGAGAGACTGTACTAATTGCCCTGCATGACCATCATGGTCACCTAGGGGCAGAAAGGACCTTCCAGCTCGTCAGAAATCGGTTCTATTGGCCCTGCATGAGGGCAGAAGTAGAGGAGTATTGCCATTCCTGTGCACGATGCATTCAGAGAAAGACCCTACCCCATCAAGCTGCCCCAATGGGCCACTTACAGAGTCAAGGCCCAATTGATCTGGTATGCATTGACTTTCTCTGCCTCGAACCCGACCTGAGTGGATTGGGGAATGTTCTGGTAATAACCGACCATTTCACCCGCTATGCTCAAGCTTTCCCAACCAAAGACCAGAAGGCATCCACCGTGGCCAAGATACTTATGGAGAAGTATTTTGTCCATTACGGACTACCACAGAGACTCCACTCAGATCAAGGAAGGGACTTTGAGAGTCGGTTGATCCGAAGACTTTTGGATTCATTAGGAATAAAGAAGACCAGAACCACGCCTTACCACCCACAAGGAGATGCTCAGCCGGAGAGATTTAACCGGACCCTGCTCAACATGTTGGGAACCGTAGAAACAGAGAAGAAGCAACACTGGAGTCAGCACATATCAGCCCTAGTACATGCCTATAACTGTACCACAAGTGACGCCACTGGCTACTCCCCTTATCGACTTATGTTTGGGAGAGAAGCAAGGCTACCTGTGGACCTGGCCTTTGGCACTTCTATAGACAATACCTCAGCTACATCCCACAAGGGATACGTGGACAGACTTAGACATAGCTTGCAGGTGGCCTATGAACAAGCCCAGGCAGCTTCGGATCAAAGGGGGGCCCGCAACAAGAGAAATTTTGATCTGAAGGTTCGAGTGCAAGATCTGCAGCCCGGGGACCGAGTACTGCTACGCAATCTGGGGGTCCCTGGAAAACACAAGCTTGCCGACAGGTGGAGATCTGAGCCCTATGTTGTCTGTAGGAAGTTGCCCGGTTTGCCTGTCTACAAACTAAAGCCAGAAGGAAAGGTGGGTCCACTGAAGACGTGGCATCGGAACCACCTGCTCCCACTTGCTGAGGCAGTCAGAATACCTCCCGTGAGAGACTCCCCTGAACCGGCCTCTATCCTGGATATTCCTAGGCCGAACACTCGGTCCCAGACCTCTCGAGCCAAAGATGGGGAGGCCTCCCAATTGAGTACAGAAGAAGGTGGAGAACTGGACTGGCTGTGGCCTCCCTCGACTCTGGGAACGTCCGCCATAGATCTCCCAAATGGAGGGGATACCCCAGATGCAACGCTGAATCCGGAGGCTACTGAATTCATACCCTTCAGTCCCTCAGCTGATTACTGGGAAGATGTTCCTGACAATTGCGCAGAGGAGGACTCTAGAGATTCCATACGTCAGTCGACTTCTGAATCAGAGGTTCCAGAACCAGCAATGTTACCTGAACTTACTCCTGAAGAAGAGCCTGTGGTGCCAGAGTCAGAAGCACCAAGAGAGCAGAGGGCTCGCAGAGTCATCAGGCCTCCCAAGAAACTAACTTACCCCCAAATGGGGACGAGCTCAGAGGACTCTGTTGTAACGGCTAGGAGAAGTGTTGAACAACCTGATCCTTCCACCGTCCATTTGGTGGAGGGCAACCCCAGCTCACTCTCTGGCACAGTTAGGCAGGCCACTCATGGTAGTGTGACCTGTGGGCAAGAGAGTTCCATCCCAAAGTTTTGGTGGGAATTCCCTATGCCAACATCATGCTCGACATTGTCCAAAATGGTAAACAGTATTTGTTGAAGTTTATCTTTGGGGACCAAAGAGTTCAAGTGGGGGGAGTGTGTAGCGGGGTGTTCCCCTTTAATGCAGAGAGACAAGAAGTTCCAGGTGAGAGGTGAGTCGGGAGGAAGTAAAGAGACATTATGGAAGTGAAAGCAGAGGAGAGAGAGACTACATCTCCCAGTACATCTTGCAGCACCCAGGGTGCATTGCTCCAGAACAGAGACTGCTGGGGGAGACTTTATAAAGGGGAGGCGGAGTTTTGGTCGGTCTCTTTGGACACCCCTCTCCTAGCAAGAGGATGTCTGTGCTGAACTGCTGTGTGCACAAGGCCTGAAGCCCGGGCCGTGTGCTCCTTTCCAAAGAGCCCTCTGCCAGCCTAGCAGAGCCTTAGAGACATCTAATCCTCCTTGCTGCAGTACACCAGAAGGATTGAAGACTTGGATGTCGGTGGATTCCTGTTCCTAGACGAATCGATGGAGGAAAGGGACTTGGACTTGTCCAGGTGGTGAGAGCTGTTTAAAGACAGATACTTTATCTTTACTATTCGTTGGGATTACAAAGTTGTTCTTCAAGTGCACCACCGAAAAGATTGCTAGCAAATATTGTTTCACTGAACTTCCATTTAGATGAGTCAGGCCTGACTGCATAGGTAGACATTGCTGGGTGTTAGTCTACCCATGAGGGGAAGTAGCTGTAAAAGGGCAGCGCTAGAGTTGCATAGCAATACTTTATTATTCTGATTACTCTGTTTATCTTTATTACTGTTTATTGCAGGGATCTGCAACTTGTTATACTGTTGTTTATTACTTGCCCATTAGCCTCAGTAAAATATCTGGGTAAAGTACATTTGGTGTCAGTTCCGCTTACTTTAATAGGAGTTTTAAAGTATATTCTGTGTATGTTTGTTATAGGACTGTGTCACCAACAGTTGCGGTCACGCGGTCCTATCCCTCTATCACCAGCTGTGCCACGGGAGGTTAGAGCCGATTGCCAGGGGTTGACAGCAGTGCACTACAGGGCCCAAATCAATATCAGTGGCTCTCTTAACTGGGGGGTAGCGCTACATCATATTTCAGGCTGACTGTGGAAAAAGCAAGCTCACAGGGACACTAGTTCTGTTGACAACCAGGAATTCTCTCACTTTGGAGGGATTTCCTCTCTCTTCCTGTTGTGACTATGAGACAGGAAGTAAAGGGAAATCTTCCCAATGGGACATTGGTGGCAAAATAAAAGCTGACAGGGGTTATAACCCACCCAAAATAAAGAAAAAAAATTGGCTTTAATTCCACTTTAAGGTTTCTTATGCCGCGTATACACGACTGTTTTTAATGTCATTGAAAAAAACTAAGTTTTTCTCGACGTGATTCTTCTCAAGCCTGCCTTGCATACACACTATTGTTAAAAAAAATGCTTGAGCAAAGCGCGGTGACGTACAACACGTACGACAACACGCACGATGGCACTATGAAGGGGAAGTTCCATGCGGATGGCGCCACCCTTTGGGCTGCTTTTGCTGATTTCGTGTTACCGCGTGTTAGTAAAAGTTTGCTGAGAGACGATTTGCGCTTTTCAGTCTCTGTGCTTTTCAGTCCGTTACAGCATGACGAATGTGCTATCTCCATTACGAACGCTAGTTTTACCAGAACGAGCGCTCCCGTCTCATAACTTGCTTCTGAGCATGCGCGTTTTGTTCCCGTCATTTAAGCGTACACACGCCTTTTTTTTCACGACGAGAAAAACGATGACGAGAAAAACGACGAGAAAAAACAGAGCATGTTCTAAATTTGAGAAAAATGCTCTGGAGCCTACACACGATCGTTTTTAATGACCAATTTAAAAAATTGCATTTTTCTCGTCGTGAAAAACCTTCGTGTGTACGCGGCATTACTCCAATCACCTTCAGGCCACGAAGGCAAAATGCTAATAAAAATAATTATTGCTCCCAGTTCATTATCCACTTAATTAAATTCCTAGGTGAATAACACAACAAAGCTTGCAAAGAACATCACAGGTGAGCTAAACGTAATCCCATAATGACCGATAATATAAGAAGAAGTAAAGGTGGGGTTTGCTTTAAAAGAACAATTAAGCACGTTTAAAGTTGTATAAGAAGATTTGAGGTCACATAGGAAAATTTATTATAGAAGAATACATAGAAGCATTTGTTTGTCACATATCTGGAACTATTAAAACTGAATATGGAAATATATTTTATAGCTTTCGTCTGTTTAAACAAAGTTGTCATGTGTCCTTTGTGCTTGGCTTCTGTCCTGTTTCTATGTACAGTACCATTGAATCAGATTGTGTTTGTACTTTTTTTGTACGATTTGTCTACATTGTACTTGTTTGGTGTCTCTCCCTCTCCTCAACAGTAATAGGATTGGGCAGTCTTGTAAGTCTAGACAAAAATATCACACTGCTGCATTCACATGTGACTGGAAAACATCCCTATGGAATTTTAAAGATATGCAGACAGCATAAAGCCCCATACACACGGTCGGACTTCCATCGGACTTTTCCGTGGATTTTTGTCCGAACGGAGTTGGTCGGGAACACCCATAGCATACACACGCTCGGACTTTTCTGCAAACTTTCTTAAAACTTCTTACAACATCACTTGTTTTTTCTGCTCTTTTCTGATCTTTACTGCCACCCTTTGGTCAACTTCTGCTATTGTTGGTTGATTTTAACATTGGTTGTTTTGTCCATCGGACAAAAGTCCTATGGTTTTCTGTACACACGGTAGGACTTTGCTCCATAGGACTTTTGTTGGGCAAAAGTTTGTCCGTTCACAGACCCAACTTGAAAACAAAACCAAACTCAAAAAAGTTTGTCCGATGGAACGTACACACGGTCGGATTGTTGGTCCAACTTGCTTAAAACGAAGTTTGTTGGGCAAAAGTCCGACCGTGTGTACGGGGCTTTACTGGGACTTTTTAGGTACATAATACTGTTCCATTTTAGATTAAAATATCCTTTTACTCATATATAAGCATACAATTATCGTAAAAGCAATCAGACTGTGGCTTATTATTCTGATAAATATGCTTTATCCTCTGATTTATTCTCACATATTGTACTTGTATAATCACACATTTTCCTAGCCAATTTATGCACTTTTTACCAGATTTCAATTATAATGGTGAATGGATTAAGGCAAACAAACATCAGCAATTGATATTGAAACTATTTTACAATCAAATCTGTTGGTAGTAGGGTGCCCAAAGCCATTAAATCCAAACCAAACTCTCTTAACCACTTGCCTTCCAAGCCAATTCTGACACTTCTCTCCTACATGAAAATAAATCCCTACTAGTAGCCCCCTACTAGTTAACCCCTTCACAGCCAGTGTCTTTTTTACAGTAATCACTGCATTTTTATAGCACTGATCGCTGTATAAATGACAATGGTCCCAAAATGGCGTCAAAAGTGTCCGATGTGTCCGCCATAATGTCGCAGTCACGATAAAAATCGCTGATCGCCGCCATTACTAGTAAAAAAAATATTAATAAAAATGCCATAAAACTATCCCCTATTTTGTAGACGCTATAACTTTTGTGCAAACCAATCAATAAATGCTTATTGCGATTTTTTTTTTACCAAAAATATGTAAAAGAATACGTATCGGCCTAAACTGAGGAAAAAATGTTTTTTTATATATTTTTGGGGGATATTTATTATAGCAAAAAGTAAAAAATATATTTTTTTTTTCAAAATTGTCGCATTTTTTTTGTTTATAGCGCAAAAAAAAAAAAAACGCAGAGGTGATCAAATATCACCAAAAGAAAGCTCTATTTGTGGGAAAAAGGGACGTCAATTTTGTTTGGGAGCCACGTCGCACGACCGCGCAATTATCAGTTAAAGCGATGCAGTGTCGAATCGCAAAAAGTGCTCTGGTCTTTGGGCAGCCAAATGGTCCGGGGCTGAAGTGGTTAAATCCCCATAGGCGACTCTTTCATTTTTTTTACAGGTTATCTGTTTAGAGTTACAGAAAAGGTCTAGTGCTACAATTATTGCTCCTGCTCTAACGTTCACGGCAATACCTCACATGTGTGGTTTGAATGCCGTTT
This sequence comes from Rana muscosa, assembly GCA_029206835.1. Taxonomy (NCBI): domain Eukaryota; kingdom Metazoa; phylum Chordata; class Amphibia; order Anura; family Ranidae; genus Rana; species Rana muscosa. The sequence goes on along the minus strand of CM055120.1, from coordinate 219,093,737 downwards.
ACATATATGGGCGTGACCTACGCATGCGTTCAATTCTGCGAGCGAGCACACAGGGGCGCTTAAATTAATTAGATTTTTTTATTGTTTATTTTCCTTTTAATTTTCTATTTTGACATTTTCTTTTTACTTTTTTTTTGATCACTTTTATTCCTATTAAAAGGAATGTAAACATCCTCTTTACAGCAAACAGAGTAATATCTGGGGTCTATAAGTCCCCTCGCTGAAAAACCTGAAATAAAAAAAAAAAAGAACGATCTTGGCTTCCCAGCCAAGGCAACAGCTATTTTTCAAATGCAGAGGCAGGGCGTGAGGTCATAACATTGTGCCCGGCCTCCGAAAGGTCATAGAGACTTCCAGGGGCCATCTGGCCTGCATGATTTTCTATGGTAAACTTCCGGTGCTGGCGGATTCCTTCTCGGGCTCGCAGATCGCACAGGCGAGCCGGTAGAAGCACCGGAGAGCGGTGGGGGGATGTCCCCTCCCGCCACCTGTAAGAACAATCAGAACATGATTATTTTTATGGTGCATGGAATCGCCGGCAGAAAAAAATGATATTTGAATGATGCCTGTAACTGCAGGCATCATTCAATTATCACCACTGAAAGTCTGCAATGTCATATGACGTCGCCCCAGGGAGAAGTGATTAATCAAACAATCAACTATTTTATTCCTTAGGCTGCTAGCATTAGTAAATAGATAGGAAGATATATTATATTTCCTTGTTTAACCTCTTGCCGACCAGCCGCCGCAGGTATACTGTGGGTGTACGTCAGTTCGTGCACGAGGTTCTGTGGGCGTGCGCGCCAATTGGCCAGTGGGGGGGCGGGATCAGTGGGTCCGGCGGCCAGCAGCGATTGTTCCCGCAGAAACAGAATGGGGATCTGCCGAAGTAATCAAGGCAGATCTCCGTTCGGACAGGGGATGACACAGGAAGATGGATCTGTGTGTTGTCCCAGGTAGCACATTCCTCCACACAGTTAGAAACAAACTGAGGGAACACAGTTAACCCCTTGATCGCCCCCGGTGTTAACCCCTTCCCTGCCAGTGTAATTTATACAATGTCCGTGCATATTTTCAGCACTGATTACTGTATTAGTGTCACTGGTTCCCAAAAAAGTGTCAAGAATGTCAGTTAGGTGTCGGATCTGTCCGGCGCAATGTCGCAGTCCCGCTAAAAATCACTGATCACCGCCGCCATTACTAGTAAAAAATAAATAAATGTAGCAGGGTCCTCAAATTGATGGGATACACCTGGGCAATAGTGTAACCCAGGTGTATAATTGTGTTAGGATTCAGACCCCTTTTTGTTTCGTGGAGGATTGAAGGATGTAATATTCTCCTTTGCCTGTGGGTGGCGTAGTACCCACAGGCTTCAGGTAGAATCATCCCCTGCAGTGCTCCCTGTTTGGTCTCTTCCCGGAGATGGTATGGCTGGGGCGGGGAACCCGCCGGGCCATTGATGGGAGGAGATAAAAGGGGGAGACGCCCTTGCCACGAGGTTCTTGCGGAGAAGGAGGTCCTCGGAGGAGGAGGGTTGCGGTCTGCACCCAGGGCCCTTAGGCCTGGGTGCGGGAGATCCAGGAGTCTGGTCCAGGTGCCCATGGCCTGGTCCGGAGTCATGTTGGCGTCCATCCCAGGCACCTTTAGCCTGGGGTGAGGTACTATCGAGGAGGCCTGGGGCCCAGTACCTTCGACTGGGTCCCGCTAGGGTGGACTGTCCGAGGGTCCCTGAGCGGAGGGACTCGTACCTGAGGTGAGGAGGCCGGGGAGGTTACCCACTGGAGACCCGGAGCAGCACCAACCCGGTGACAGTGGGCCTCTGGGAACTCTCTTGGGAGGACACATCCCCCTGATAGGGGCCACAGCGCATCGAAGAGGGCTCCATTGCTGTTCATAGGGGTTGCTGGAAGAGACCCCATCTTTCCTGTTCTGTAACAGCGGGATTGGCTTAGGCGCCGCTGGTCATAGTACAGTGGCATAGAACTGAAACGTTAGGAAGTGCCTTGATCTGCTCATCCCACCGTTGGCAAGGTTATAGGTCCCAACCAGTCTGCTGTTAAAAGAACTGTTTATCGTGCTTTGCTATTGGAGTGCCAAATAAACAAGTGTTGGACCTTTCTCCGGTGTGTGAACTCCAGTTACTGGAAGCAGAGGGGAGGCTGGTGAGCTTGTAAGTACAGACTCGGTACATTCGCAGAACACATTGGCCCGAGGAAACATCAGGAAGTGGCCTTCACCTCCCTATTGTAATGGGGAGGACATGGGCCGTGGCGCATCTCACTCTCACAACTCAGAAACCCCTAGACATGAGTTGGTGTGTAACAGATGAAGAAGTTGGAGAGAGGGTGAGGCCGCTACACGTGGGGGCTCGTGAGTCCGGGATACAGTGTGTTCTAAAGATGGACTTGAGAATGTCTACATTTGAACTTTGCTGCCCAGAGGAGTTCCGAGCAGATCGGCCAAATTACTGGCCAAAGTGCGTCCCTGCTCGGAGTTGTGGAAATGACCCTAACACGGGAAAGGCCCATGCGGAGGAGCGGAAAAAGGGAGAGGTCCAGCCGTGTGACGTACTGCACGTGGGGACTGTTAACGCACTGCGCCACGAGGCACCCCATGGCGACATCGTTCGAGGGCGGAGTCAAGAGGAAGCCCGCGAAAATGTACAGCTCATGGGAGGAGTCTGGCCAAGTGTGGGGATACACGTGGAGACTCCGGCGCGGGGTCAGTGCATGATGGAGCAGCAGATAGTCGGGATGACCTCAAGTGCCCCGTGGATTATGGTTCCTCACCCCACGAGAATGACTTCCTTTGCTGCCCCCATCACAGACACGGGGATAAGACTTAGGCCCCGAGGGCGGTTGGCTCTGTACACCTGCAGAGACACGGAGGCCCTCGGTGTGATCTGTCCCGGCTGCTCGGGACTGGTGGTCACCCTGAAGCCATTCGGGCGATGTGAGGAGTGCAGAGAATTCCTTTTTGAGGTTGAGTCGTCCACAGCAAGACCCCGGGCTCTTCGCCTCAACCACCTCACGGGTACCGCTACTCCGGAAGGGGAGATCAAGGCCTTTGTCGAGGTTCCTGTGCGCGCTGACCAGGGCGATGGACTGCCCAACAGAGAAAAATCCGAAGATGCTGCTTCGGTCGCCACAAGTTCCCTGCTTCCACCACCGAAGAGGAAAGTTGGCCTAGTACAGGCATCCTATGGACGTGGTCGAGCTTCACCCCGCTGCTTGCCTGGCCTGGATGGCGCCGGTCGAGATGGAAGTCCCGGACATCCCAGTCTTCTACAAGGGTCAGGTGAGCCAGGGGCTGGGACTGTGGTGGTGGTTGGAGGTGTCGGGGGCCCATTGGAGGTGGAACCCCCCAGGGAAGATGATTCTGTGTCCACGGTAGATATCTGCCTGCGGAGATGTATGACACCTCCGACCTAGAGTCGCTGTCTGATTGCGGAGATGATGACGAGTTTGTGTGGGACAAGTTGAAGGTGCCCCATGCTCGCAGGTACCTGGAATGTGTGCCGTCAGTGTCTAAGAGGTTTGAGGACTGCAAGGCTGAATGGAAATTGGGGCGCCATATCCATGCTGACAAGATAGTCATTTGCAGAAGAGAAGGAGAAGATGTCAAGTATTCGATAGAGGCATTTGACAAACACCTGAAACCCCTGTACCTGCCGGATCCAAAGTTTTACTTATAGGAGAAAAGAACTCCTGTTTATTTCTTTTGTGCACTTGAACTTTCTGGAAGAGCCATTCCCAGACACGCAGGACTGTGCCCTGCTTTTGTTTTTGTTTGGGCTTTTCTTTTTCTCGTTGGAGACTTGGGGACTGTTGTGTTTTCGTGTTTCCCCTTTTCTTCATGTGCCAAAGGCAAGGACATTTGGGAATAGTGGCAGAGTAGGGAAAGCTGGAAGAACGAAGATTCGTTGAGCGTCATGACCGCGGCGTTGTCACCAGGTGGCAGTGTTGCGCAACAAATGTTTGAAAATATTTCACCCACACATCACCTTGCTTGTTGGAGTGAGTGGGTCTCTCGGCTGACGGGCCCACTCATCCCAAATGACACAAAATTATGTTAGGATGTTGTTTTTTCTTTCCCCTGCAGGAGAATCGTCAATCAAGACCATTGAGAGTGGGTGGCTCTTAGACAGTGTGGGAGAGGGGTTGTGATTATGCAGATGTTAAAAATGTTTTATGACATAAGTTGTTTTATATGTTCCCCATTCCCTGAGCAGGTCTTGGCACTTGGGAAAAAAATTTAGAGGAATTGCTTCAGGGGTTTCACTCCATGCCACCACTTTATGGGAGGTATGGGTGTGCACCTGACGCTGGGGACCAGCGTCAAATTACAGGGGGGAGTGTGTAGCGGGGTCCTCAAATTGATGGGATACACCTGGGCAATAGTGTAACCCAGGTGTATAATTGTGTTAGGATTCAGACCCCTTTTTGTTTCGTGGAGGATTGAAGGATGTAATATTCTCCTTTGCCTGTGGGTGGCGTAGTACCCACAGGCTTCAGGTAGAATCATCCCCTGCAGTGCTCCCTGTTTGGTCTCTTCCCGGAGATGGTATGGCTGGGGCGGGGAACCCGCCGGGCCATTGATGGGAGGAGATAAAAGGGGGAGACGCCCTTGCCACGAGGTTCTTGCGGAGAAGGAGGTCCTCGGAGGAGGAGGGTTGCGGTCTGCACCCAGGGCCCTTAGGCCTGGGTGCGGGAGATCCAGGAGTCTGGTCCAGGTGCCCATGGCCTGGTCCGGAGTCATGTTGGCGTCCATCCCAGGCACCTTTAGCCTGGGGTGAGGTACTATCGAGGAGGCCTGGGGCCCAGTACCTTCGACTGGGTCCCGCTAGGGTGGACTGTCCGAGGGTCCCTGAGCGGAGGGACTCGTACCTGAGGTGAGGAGGCCGGGGAGGTTACCCACTGGAGACCCGGAGCAGCACCAACCCCGGTGACAGTGGGCCTCTGGGAACTCTCTTGGGAGGACACATCCCCCTGATAGGGGCCACAGCGCATCGAAGAGGGCTCCATTGCTGTTCATAGGGGTTGCTGGAAGAGACCCCATCTTTCCTGTTCTGTAACAGCGGGATTGGCTTAGGCGCCGCTGGTCATAGTACAGTGGCATAGAACTGAAACGTTAGGAAGTGCCTTGATCTGCTCATCCCACCGTTGGCAAGGTTATAGGTCCCAACCAGTCTGCTGTTAAAGAACTGTTTATCGTGCTTTGCTATTGGAGTGCCAAATAAACAAGTGTTGGACCTTTCTCCGGTGTGTGAACTCCAGTTACTGGAAGCAGAGGGAAGGCTGGTGAGCTTGTAAGTACAGACTCGGTACATTCGCAGAACACATTGGCCCGAGGAAACATCAGGAAGTGGCCTTCACCTCCCTATTGTAATGGGGAGGACATGGGCCGTGGCGCATCTCACTCTCACAACTCAGAAACCCCTAGACATGAGTTGGTGTGTAACAGATGAAGAAGTTGGAGAGAGGGTGAGGCCGCTACATAAATAATAAAAAATTCCATAAATATATCCCCTATTTTTTAGACGCTATAACTTTTGCGCAAACCAATCAATATACCCTTATTGTTGTTTTTTTTTTTACCAAAAATATGTAGTAGAAATATATATTGGCCTAAATTGATGAAGAAATAATTTTTTTAATTTTTTTTATTGGGTATGATCTAAAGCAGAAAGTAAAAAATATTGTTTTTTGTTTCTTTTTCAAAATTGTCAGTCTTTTTTTTGTTTATAGCAAAAAAAAAAAAAAAAAAAAGTGCGATCAAATACCACCAAAAGAAAACACTATTTGTGGGGAAAAAAAAGGACATCATTTTTATTTGGGTACTGCCTCGCACGACCGCGCAATTGTCAGTTAAAGTAACACAGTGCCGTATCGCAAAAAAGGGGCTGGTCAGGAAGTGGGTCCTTAAGTGGTTAAAACATTTTTTACATTGCTTCAGTTGCTTACTGGTTTCTGGCCTAGGCCAAAGTGATGTCATACATCCCAGGAGTCTTCATGAGTATATTTCCTTTCATCTGGAGCAGGGGAGGGGGGGGGGGCTTTCTTGCCTAAGCATGTAAAATAATGAATGTGGCGCTAACTCAGTAGGTACAAAAAAAGTGCGTAGTGCAAAAACATCACATAACAAAATCAATAAAAAACAAATCCATAAATAGTCCAAAATTTCATTAAAGTGTACAAAAGTGCATGTGCATAAGTAAATAAGGATCCACAATCTTCAATATCATCTAGACATATGGAAGTAAAAGGTGCAGTGATCAAGTGCAAGAAAGTTCATCCAATCCTAAATGTGTAATCACACTCTGTTCCACCATCCGTGATCCACCATAGCTGTGCCCCAGCCTCTCACCTCAGATAAAGACCCCAATGAGTCTAATGACCCTTCTGGTAAATAATCCAAGTATCCTCTCCAATCACGCAGTCTTCCCCTTGCAGTATCAGGGACGGCAGGATTAAGCAGCAGTGTTGGTGGATAAGAAAACAGTGTTCTCCCTTTAATATTAAATACGTCCTGTTTAAACTCCTCCACTCTCCTCCATATAAAACTCATGGAAGAAAAAGGAGATCTCCATAGTGTAGTAATTCGGTAAAAAATATTTATTTCAAATCAGCAACTTACATTTAAAATCAGAATATTCAGCAAAGATAAACACAGGTACTTCAAATCTTGGCAACGACCGGAAGTAAAACATCACCTGGCTCCTCCCGACGCGTTGCGTCACAGATCACGTGACTTTCTCTTAAATTTACTTTCCAGATCCAAAGATCCTGAAAGGATCTATATGTGCATGTCTTGCCTAAGCATGCCATTCTGTCTGCATGCCTGAGCAAAGGTCAAAGGGCAGATGGATCCCTGGAAGTAAACGCTACTTGAGTCCTTTGCCCATACTCAAGATGGCCATGGCTAGAAATGCTAGGGGGGTATTTTTTGAAGTGATTTCTCAACAAAATAAAGCATGAAGACATGGGGGTTGATTTACTAAAACTGGAGACTACAAAATCTGGTGCAGTTGTGCATAATAGCCAATCAGCTTCTAACTTCAGTTTCTTCCATTAAGCTTTGACAAAAAAACCTGGAAGCTGATTGGTTTCTTTGCAGAGCTGCATCAAATTTTGCACTCTCCAGTTTTAGTAAATCAACCCCCATGGATGGATCGATGAGTTTGCTTTGAATATAAAAATGAATAGAATTGCATGACATTGGCTATATTTATATGCACTAGTTAAAAAACAAAACAAAAACATTTATCTGTTGTTACCTGTTTATAAAAAGACAGTATATTTTAAATACCTTACATGTTCGCTGCATGTTGATTAGACCTTTTATTTTAAATAAAAACTTGCCAAACTGAGACGATAAATGATTCTGTTTTGTAATCAAAATGCAATGATTCCCCGTGCCCATTTATGATACTGTGTTTTAAAGTCTGGTCCAGGGTTATTAAAAATCCTTTTTTTTTTTTTTTTACATTTTGTTATTTAAAAAATGTAGCACCCTCTAAGGCCCCTTTAACATGGGGCGAACTGTGCCAGGAGTCCACCTACCCGGCGAAATCTGTCTGCTTATCCCTCCTGAGCAGGCAAATGATTGGTCCATGTCTGCTCCACTTATGCAGAGCGGACACAGAAACAGCCCACTCTCCACTATGTGCTGTCAGATGTAAATGGACTGTCTGTCCATTTACATCCGACTGCCATTCGATTCGATCCGCTAGTCCAGTGTTTCTCAACTCCAGTCCTCAAGGCGCCCCAACAGGTCATATTTTCAGGATTTCCATTATTTTGCACAGGTAATTTGATCAGTTTCACTGCTTTAGTAATAGTAATTACCACAGCCGTTTCATCTGAGGGAAATCCTGAGAATATGACCTGTGCCTTGAGGAATGGAGTTGAAAAACACTGCGCTAGACGGATGGGGAGCAGTGTCCAGAATGTTAAAAACAAAAGTAAAAAACTCAAATAAAGAAGCTATTACCGTGAAACAGATATGTAACAGCTCGGAAAAGAAAAGTTTAATTTTATTTTTGGAAAAACTTAATATTGGCACTTTTCATTTCAAGAAGTATATCATTTCTCTTTCATATAAAAGCTTAATTTTCTGTCAGTGAATGTCTATACAAATCTTATTCTTATTTCTTCATGCCATGCCTATATATTTTCTCATCACTGTGAATCTAAAAATAATCCAGCTGTCAAACTCTACATTTTGCAAGACCTTCACTGACATTTTCTTAGATACTAAATCATGTACTGTCATATTGTAAGCCCCACTAGCTATTTCACAATATAGGTTTGCTATTTCTTTTTCATTCTTACAGCTTTTATCATATAATCTGCTATAGTGCATGCTCTCTGATAAATTCTCTTCTTTTGTGATGCCTGTAACCCATGGGTGCTCAACCTGTGGCCCTCCAGGTGTTGCCGGACTACAATTCCCATCATGCCTCTGCCTTTGGGAGTCATGCTTCTAACTATCAGCCTTGCAATGCCTCATGGGATTTGTTGTAGGAGTTAGGCTAGTGTTATGGATTAGAGGGTTTAGTTTAAAGGGATTGTAAAGTCTCACGATTTTTCATCTTAATGCATTCTATACATTAAGGGGAAAAACCTTCTTTGCTGCAGCTGCCCCCAGACCACCCTTTTTCTTACCTCAGCCCATCTGTTCCAGCAATGAGCAGAAGCCCAGCGGCTTCAGCCACTGTCTCTGTCCACATTGGATAGATTGATAGCTGTCAATCAAATCGAGTCAATCAAATCCAGTGACACGGAAGTGGGTGGCTTGGAAAGCGGCTCTCTGTGGGGGAAGGGGAGGAGCCAGGAGCGCCAGTGAGGCACCCCAGAAAAGTAGGATCGGGGCTGCTCTGTGCAAAACCCCTGAATAGAGCAGGTGAGTATAACATGTTTGTAATTTTTATATATATATATATATATATATATATATATATATATATATAAATCAAACCTTTACAACCCCTTTAACTGTTATGGTTAAGGTTTGATATTGATGTGAGGCATTAAATGTAAGACATGTGGAGGAGTGAATTTTTTTTTTAACCCTTTTGTCTAAGTATAGAGCTATGTTTAATTGATGCCTGTTTAAGCACTTACAGTACCTACCCCTGTATGTCCTTAAAGGGGTTGTAAAGGTTCGTTTTTTATTTTCTAAATAGGTTCCTTTAAGCTAGTGCATTGTTGGTTCACTTACCTTTTCCTTAGATTTCCCTTCTAAATATTTTTTTTCTTTGTTTTCTTTGTCTGAATTTCTCACTTCCTGTTCCTCCTCAGTAAGCTGTTCAGTAAGCTGTTCTGGCTGACTAAACACCACTCGGATGATGGTGTGAAGTTTAGTGAGGAGAAACAGGAAGTGAGAAATTCAGACAAAGAAAAAAAACATTTAGAAGGTAAATCAAAGGAAAAGGTAAGTGAACCAACAATGCACTAGCTTACAGGAACCTATTTAGAAAATAAAAAACAAACCTTTACAGCCCCTTTAAATAGTGAAGTGGTGGACACCTATTTATGAACAGCACTGCAAAAAATCACTATCTTAGGGTCACTGGGCCTGGTAATGACTGTGAATCAAACAGCTCACCGATGACTTCACAGACACTATGTACCTGATCTGAGTAGCTCTGTACCATGTGATTGCTGTGATGACCAATCACAGCTATCACCACTGTAGAGTTTACATTGGTAAACTATACAAGTAAAAATGCGCAAAAATACAAGAGACTCAAATATCCAAACAATATGGTAGTAACTAAGTGTACATAGTGATAGACACAGCTAAGTAGACTTAGGTGAAAAGTTAGTTGAAAGTCCAAGTACTGGAGGTGAAGGGTATATCAGGGGTTAAAGTTACACTCCCAGGGCTGCCGTCAAAGGGGAACAGAGACCATGTTCCAGTTCTGCAGGAAAAACACAAGGAGAGAGGCGCCTCTGGGTGTAGCAGTATTAAAACAATTTATTTAGGCAGTGAACAAAAGCCACTCACATTTTGTTGGTAAAAAACAAGCATGTAGAACTTCCCAATCAGGGGAAAGGAGGGATCATCAGATGTGTCAGTCCACTTCTCTTCCTGCTGGGGCGCTAGGGTGCTCTGGATTCGCTCACACCACTGACAGATGTATAGAAGAGGCTAGCTGCGATGGAGGAGGAAATCCAAAGCGAGGCTTGGAGCGCGATGGTGTAGCAGGCGAGGGGTGCTGACGTCACTGGAATGCGACGCGTTTCGTGAGGTACAGGCTGCGAGTGACGTGGCAGCCGCACTCCTTTATCAAGCTATAGGAGAGGGAGGTGTGGAGCTAGATTATATTGCGAGGAAGGGGGGCAGGGAGCGGGCGGAGCAGGAAAAGGAAGAGGCGGAATGGTCAGTGGAGGTGTGATTGACACACAAAGGAACAAATAATAAGCTAATGGCAGTACAATGATAAGGTGGTGTGATGTTATAATGGTATACGGTGTCAGAGCAGGACACACCGTGGGACTGAGAAATGACAATGGCTTGGCAGAAACAATGTGTTGTTAATGGATACTATGAAAAGTGTCTATAATGGTGAACGATTTTCACATGAAGAAGTTATGGCAGGTGGACTAACGAATGGAATGATGCTTAATAAATGACATGGAGAATATCAATATTAGTGAAGATTAAAAAAAGGGAGAGAATTAATAAGTTAATAATAATAATAATAATGATGGAGGATGGGCTGGATGGTGTGATATAATTAATATTAAATTAATATTAAATGCATTGGAAAGGGGGGGGGGGGTGTGGCAGAAAATAACAGAACAGGGTGATGGGTAGGCGGGGGAAGGGGAGGGAAGTTATTTACTAGGAAATGATGCACAGAAGGAATATGAAATCCAAACTCATGTATGTATATATATGTGCGCGCGCATACACACACACGCACACATACACAAGGAAAAAAAACAGCATGCGTATGCGCACACGCGCCCGCACATATTAAAAGTTTTTGTTATATTTTATAAAACATGATGGTGGATAATAATAAATAGATAAATCATGAATAGATAATGAAAAGCGGGCGGGGAGGAGGATGGGAAGGGGGGAAGCAAATAAGTGTAATGCGGCCTATGATGTACATATGAAGGGTGGGTGCTGGGGTCGAGGTGTACATACACAAAATTATCGTATAAATACAACATACAGGTGTATATATGTATACGCGTGCATACATACACACACACACATACACATACACATTAGATCAAATGGTTAAATGAGATGTATACGTGTGTATACATACACACACACACACACATACATTATATATACACATTAAAACAAATTGGTTTGAATGAGAATAAAACCATATATAAGCACATGTATAGCATAATATAAAACTACACCAAGAAACATGGGGTAGATAGATGAGGGAAAAGGGGGGGGGGGTGAGATTAAAAGAGGAAAGGAAAAAGGGGGGGAGTGTTTTTAGTTTATGTATAACAGAAAACGTGATAATAAAAGGACAGAGGAAGAAAGGAGAGAGAAAAAAAAAAAAGAATGAAAAAAGAGAGTGATATTAAAGATAGTATAATAATAAAGCGAGAGAAAAAAAATGAGAGAGGAGGGGGGGGGGAGGGAGGGAATGGAAACAGAGGATGGAAGAAAAATTATAATAAAAAAGGGGGGGTGGGAGAACAGAAGCGGGGGAGGGAGGCAGCAGAAAAGCAACAGAACCTGTCGAATGCATGGCCACAGTAAAAAACGATACCTAAAAGAATATGTATATACACAGGTGTGAAAAGGATAAAAATGAGAATAAGAACAAAGACGGATTTATAAAATGGTGTTAACTTCGATGCTCTCGTTAATACCTCCGGGCGAGAGTACATCTAGGGTGTAGATCCAGTAAGTCTCTCTGGCACAAAGTTTAATGAATCTTTCAGCTGCTGGAAGGGATCTATCAATTTGTTCAATGACCCATACCTGAAGCCCTGAGGTAGATTTTTGGTGTGCAGTGGTGAAATGTCTTGGTACACTATGAGGGTCAGTACCGCCCTCTATGTATCTCCTATGTTCTCTGAATCTTTGTCTCAGAGGTCGTATGGTGCGGCCTACATACATTAGGCCACACGGGCAACTCAGACCATATACCACAAAGTCGGAAGAACAGTTTTGAAACTCTTTTAGTGGGTATGTCTTGCTTTTAGTGCTGAATGATTTTTGACCATGCTTAACAAATTTGCATGTCTTGCATAGAGGCTTCCGGCACTGATACATACCCACTATAGGTATAAGGGTAAGAGTGGGGGGTGGGTGGGGAATAATTTTGGGTTTACTGGGCGCAATCTTGTTTTTGAGGTTTGGGGCCCTCCGATAAGTAACTCTGGGTTGTGCCGGGAGTACAGATTTTAAGTGAGGGTCCGGTAATAGTATGTCCCAATGTTTGGACAGGATTCTTTCCATATTTTTGTGCTTATGGTGGAAGGTGGTTATGAATCTGGTTGCACAATCTTTCATAAATGCATCAGATTTGGGCGGCTTTCCATGAAGATAAAAGTTATAAGCTTCATCGATTAATCCGACGGGATACTGTTTCTCCGTAAATTTTCTTTTTAGATTTTTACTGAGTTCGACATAGTCCGAATCCTTAGTGCAGTTTTGTCTTAGTCGACAAAATTGACCCTTGGGGATGTTGTTTATCCATTTTGGTAGATGGCAGCTCTTGAAGTGCAAATAGGAGTTTCCTGCCGTGGGTTTCGTGTAATTTTTAGCACAGATGGTATGTTCGTCAAGTCCGAGTTCTAGATCCAGGAAGGCCATGGAAGAGGGGTGGGAGACGGATGTAAAGGACAGCCCACAGCTGTTATTATTGCAGTGTTTGACAAAAAGAGGGATGAGGTCGGGGGCACCATTCCAAATGATAATCAAATCATCGATGTAACGTCCAAAGAAAATAATGTTGGCTGCATAGGGGTTGTTTTTGTGAATGTGATTGATCTCCCAAAAACCCATGGCGAGGTTTGCGTAAGAGGGGGCAAAGTTGGCCCCCATTGCTGTGTCTTGTACTTGCTGGAAAAAATCTCCCTCGAAAGTAAAATAATTGTGGGTAAGGCAGAATTTTGTAGCCTGAATGATAAAGTCTGCCTGGCGTGAATTGATCAATGGGTCCATGAGCAAAAATTGCTCTAATGCCATTAGCCCAAAGCTATGCGGGATGGAGGTGTAAAGCGAACAGACATCTAAGGACAGCCAGACGTATGTTGGTTCCCACCTATAAGGGGATAGACGTTCCAATAGGTGTGTACTATCACGTATATAAGATTCTAGTTGGAGTACAATGGGTTGCAAAAATTGGTCAATGTAAAGGCTGAATCCGGTGGTGACGCTATCCATGGCTGCTACGATTGGTCTCCCTGGGGGGTGTAATAGATCTTTATGAATTTTGGGTAAGTAGTAAAAGTAAGGTATCTGGTAAAAGTGTTTCCGAAAAAATGAACATTCTGTTTTAGTGATGATGCCATCCAGGAGTGCATCAGAAATCAGGGAGTCGGCTTCTCTGGCAAAGTCAGTCGTTGGGTCTTTTTTGAGTTTTGTGTAGGTAGCTTCGTCAGAAAGGAGTCTATGAGCTCCTTTAGAATAGTCTGTTTTGTCAAGGAGTACAATACCCCCTCCTTTATCGGCTGATTTGATTATGATATTGTCGGCATGTATAAGTAGATCTAGGGCTTTGATTTCGGAAGGTGAAAGGTTATATAAAGCTTGCAGATAGCATTCTCTCCCTTGCCCTGAAAAGAGGCAAGCTTGTGTGTGGCGCCGGCCGGCAAAATGTACATTTTGGTGTCCTTATTGAGTTTGTAACACATGTATTTTATTTGTTATGTCTTTGCAAAACAGGTGATTGGTTAACTTTTGTTGATTGTATTTTTTTGTGTGGGGGAAATGTTCCCCTGAAATAATTCTGATGTTGTTAATGTGTGTTGTTTGTTCACTTTGATCTAATTGTCTGTGCTGCTTTTTTTGGCCAAAATTTTCTCAAGATGTTGAGTCTGTAACTGTTTCAAATTGACCATGTTTTTTATTTTGCCTTCCCTTTTGTTTTGTTGACCAATAAAATTTGATGCAAAGTTTTGATGTTTGTTTTGTGTTTTCTTTGCAACAAATGTGACATCTGATTGGCATGTCAAAACAAAACAGGTGTGATTTGTCTAATCTGGTGCCTTCATGCTAGCATATGCATGTATTGTGTGCTGCTATGGAGCGTCACCAGGAAATGAAAAATACAGAGCGGTAAGTATTCAATTTTCCTTTTTTACTGCAGTGGTTCTCAGCCTCAGTCCTCAAGTACCCCCAACAGGACATGTTTTGTGAATTTATCTTATCGAGAATTGCTGTCCAAAAATCAAAACCATTGACTGTGATTTAAAGCACATGTGCAAGATGAAGGAAAACCTGCAAACATGGCCTGTTGGGGGTACTTGAGAAGCACTGATTTAGAGCACTGAACTTAAAAATAGCTCAAGGCAATACGATTCTAATTGTGGGCATTTTGAGGGAAACCAAGTAAGTGTTAGAACCCCTGTTTTTTTTTTTTTTTTTTTTTTGTAGGTTGGGCTTTGTCTCCCTTTTAGTAAAATTGGCTTTACTTCCTGTCACACAGCTAAACAGGAAGTGAAGGTAAAACCCTACCAATGTCTTTTCTTGGGGACACACAGATCAATCTAACTAGTGTCCCCATTAAGCAAATTGCACTCTAGCACTTTGTTGTGTACATCCCAAATCATTGGGTAGTTTGGGGTTTAGTAAAGACAAATCCACTCTGCAGTAAAAGTGTAGCTGCTGAAAATCTGAGGGGAAGCACTGGTGATTGTAACATCCAATCATGTAAAAGCAAAGATTGTGTTTTTTTTGTTTGCTTGCATGTCCCCCTCGGATATCCAGCAAGTGCACTTGTAGTGCAAAGTAGATTTGCCTTTAGTAAATAAACCCCAAAGTCCAAAATACCTAATAATTTGGGGTGTACCCCGCAAAATGCTGGAGTGCAATGTACATATTGGGGAAAGTATTTAGATTGACCTGTGTGTCCCCAATGAAAGACATTGGTAGGGATTTACCCTCACTTCCTGTGTGGCTATGTGACAGGAAGTGAATTATTTGGAAGGATAAAGTGGGCAAATTTGGGAGTTGTCTTCACCCTATTAGGGGTGCAGACATCCCCAAAAACTGTCTAGACTTGTAATCCCTCTGCACTCTATCCCCAAGCAAAAATAAGAAAGGATTTAATTTAGTATAACTTTTCAAAGACACATTCCTAAGTTGAATTGTGATGCATGTCAATGGCCCATTTAGACCCTCTTTAATCACTTGAGATCAGCGCTATAACTGATCGACGGCCACAGCACGGTCCTCAATTGCCGGGAGTCCGTCAATAGACATCCTCCCCTTCGCGCGTGCGCTGTGGTCACGAGTCACTGAGACTTGGGTGATGACAGATCCGAGTAAGGGGCCGATCCCTGCCCCTTACAATGTGATCAGCTGTCAGCCAATGACAGCTGATCACGTGATGTAAACAAAAGCTGGGTAATGGTTTTTGTTTTCTCCTTGTGCTGACAGCGTGAGCATAAAAAAAGGCAATCACCGGCTTATGTGCAAGGGACATCGGGCCCGAAGAGGAAGAGGCAATTCTGCGTCATCTGTGACAATCAGTAGCCCCTGCCAGTGCCACCTATCAATGCCCACCACTGGTGCCAATCAGTGCCACCTAGCAGTGCTGCCTATCAGTGCCCATCACTGCCAACTATCATTGCCACCTAGCAGTGCCACTTCTCAATGCCCACCAGTGCCAACTAGCAATGCCACCTCTCAATGCCCACCCTTGCCACCTTATCGGTGCCCATCAGTGCAGCACATCAGTGCATTCTCATCAGTGTACATCAATGAAGGAGAAAAATTACCTTTTTTCTAAATTTTCGAAATATTAACCACTTCCCTACCGCCCACCGTCAAATGACGTCCTTGGCTTTGTGCGGTGACATCTGAATGATGCCTGCAGTTGCAGGTATCATTCAGATATCATTCTTTTCAGTTGCCGATTCTGTGCACGATAAAAACAATCATAGTGGCAGTTACGCCGCTTGATCGTTCTTATAGGTGGCGGGAGGGGATGTCCCCCCCCCTCCCGCCGCCATCCGGTGCTTCTCCGGGCTCTTCCGTGCCATCTGGGGCTCGGGAGAATTGGCTGTCGCCGGATGGGAAGCATAGAGATGACTGGTGACCACATGGTTACCAGTCATCTCTATGACCGTCGGAGGCCCGGGCGCGACGTTATGACATCACGCCGGGTTCCCGTATGTAAACAAAGCCGTGATCTCGGCTGTCAGCATGAGATCGGTGAATTTTTCTGACCGATCTCATGCCTTCCAGCCTGGAGGAGAGATGTGGGGTCTTATTGTCACAATAGATTCCTATTACAAGGGATGTTTACATTCCTTGTCATAGGAATAAAAGTGATCAAAAAAACAAAAAATGTAAAAAAGAGTAAGAAATACAAAAAAGTTAAAAAAAAACAAAAAAAAAACGCCCATGTCCTCAGTAGCTCGCGCTCAGAAGCGAACACACACGTAAGTCCCGCCCACATATGTAAACGCCGTTCAAACCACACATGTGAGGTATTGCTGCGTGCGTTAGAATGAGTGCAACAATTCTAGCACAAGACCTCCTCTGTAATGCGAAAATGGTAACGTGTAAAAAAAATTATAAAAAGTACTGAAGTTTGGTGTCATTCCATGAGTGTGCGCAATTTTAAAGCGTGACATGTTAGGTATCTTTTTACTCAGCATAACAACATCTTTCACATTATACCAAAAAATTGGGCTAACTTTACTGTTTTGTAATTTTTTGGAATTCATGAAACCATTTTTTTTTCAAATATTGCGCAAATACCGAGCGAGATGAAAATATACAATGACCGCCATTTTATTCCCTAGGGTGTCTGCTAAAAAAAATATATAATGTTTGGGGTTTTGAAGTAATTTTATAGCCATAAATTTATGATTTTTACATGAAGGAGAGAAGTGCCAGAATAGGCCCGGTGGTGAAGTGGTTAAAATATCCTATTTTTTTTTTTAGTCGGTCTTTTGTATTTATAGAAAAAAAAACGCAGAGGTGATCAAATAACACCAAAAGAAAGCTCTATTTGTGTGCAAAAAAATAATAAATTTTCATTGGGTTACAGTGTTGTATGAGCGCACAATTGTCATTGAAGTGCATCAGCAATGAAATTTGAAAATTGGTCTGGGCAGGAAGGAGGTTTAAGTGGCCAGTAAGCAAGTGGTTACTATAAGGCTACATGCACATGGACGTTTTTCCAGCCGCTTGTTTGAGCGTTTTTTGCAGCTTAAAAACGGCTCTCCATGTTAGCCTATGGCCTCATGGCCACCATGGCGTTTTTGAGCTGTAAATGGCATAGGCGTTTTTAGGCCCCATGTACACGGGACGCTGGTGCAAAGTCTTCAGAACTAAGGTTGAAAGCTGCGTTTAGAAAGGCACGCTTTGTCGCGTTTGCATGCCGCGTTTTACTGCATTTACGTCTATATGCGTTTAGTTAGGAAACATGATAAGGAGCTACCCTAAGCTCCAAAAACAGTATTATTAACCATTTCAGGCATTTTGTGAGACCAGAGTGAGTAGCAGCAGCTGAGAGAGCAGCAGTGTACTTGTAACTTGCCACAAGTTGTGGATTGTCCACTTGCCACGTCACCTGCCCCAAGTTGTGGATTGTCCACTTGCCACGTCACCTGCCACAAGTTGTGGATTGTCCACAATGCAATGGAAGCAATTCCATTTATATATATATATATATTTTTTTTTTTAATGGTTTTTCCTCATTTGCCATAATTTTTTAGTTTATCAATGTAAAAACTGACCTTTAAAAACGCTTCTAAACGAAAACGCGGCTAAACGCCGGTACCGCGTCTGAAACGTGGAAATCTTTGGTGTCTGAAGGCATTTTTTGGCTTTGTGAAAAACGAGGTTAAACGCAACTGCAGATTTATTTTTTCAGGCCAAAAACAGTGTTTTGGATGTAATAGAATTCAATGGACCCGCATCCAAAACGCAAGTTTTTTTTTAAACCTGTTTATAGCTGGTTGTTAAAGGAAATGGAAAAAAAATAGACATTGCCGGCTGGAGAAAAAAAATCTAGAAAAAAAACAGCGTGGGGTCCCCCCTTCCAGGTCCTTGGGTCTAGTATGGATTCAAAGGGGACCCCCCCACCAAAATGTAAAAAAAAAATGGCGTGGGGGCCCCCCCCCAAAATCCGTACCAGGCCCTTCAGGTCTGGTATGGATTTTAAGGGGAACCCCCGCGCCAAACTTAAAAAAAAATAGCGTGGGGGTCCCCCTAAAAATCCATACCAGACCCTTATCTGAGCAAGCAACCTGGCAGGCCACAGGAAAAGAGGGGGGGGCGAGAGAGCGGCCCCCCTCCCTCCTGAACCGTACCAGGCCACATGCCCTCAACATGGAGAGGATGTCCCCATGTTGATGGGGACAAGGGCCTCTTCCCGACAACCCTGGCCATTGGTTGTCGGGGTCTGCGGGCTTATCGGAATCCGGGAGCCTTCTTTAATAAGGGGGCCCCCAGATCCTGGCCCCCCCACCCTCTGTGAATGAGTATGGGGTACATCGTACTCCTACCCATTCACCTGGTGGCAAAAAAAGTCAATAAAAAACACAACACAGGTTTTTAAAGTAATTTATTAGGCAGCTCCGGGGGTCTTCTTCCGACTTCGGGGGTCTTTCTGCCGGGCGCCCCACTATCTTCCTCCAGCTCTTTTGCTAGCGGGGTCACGGTCTTTATCGTCATCTTCTTCCAACTTCGGGGGTCTTTCTGCTGGGCGCCCCGATATCTTCTTCCAGCTCTTTTGCTAGCGGGGTCCCGGTCTTCATCGTCGTCTTCTTCCAACTTCGGGGGTCTCTTGTTCTGTTCTCCGGTGTCGTCTCCGCGCTCTCCGGTTCTTCTCCCGTTCTCTGGTGCCTTCTCCACGATCTCCAGTTCTTTCTGCCTTCTGCCGGGCCCCCCGCTATCTTCCAGCTTTTTTTTCTAGCGGGGTCCCGGTCTTCATCGTCATCTTCTGCCCTCTTCTTTCCGCCCGATGTTCCCTCGTCGCTGTCTGCCGCTACAATGCTGTGTCCGCGGAGCGCACCCACTTATATTGGCATGGGGCATGGTCACTGGGTGATGCCACCCGCTGACCCCGCCCCCGTATGACGTCACAGTCCCATCATTCCCCGGGACTGTGACGTCATACGGGGGCGGGGTCAGCGGGTCACATCACACGGTGACCACGCCCCATGCCAATATAAGTGGGTGCGCTCCGCGGACACAGCATTGTAGCGGCAGACAGCGACGAGGCAACATCGGGCGGAGAGAAGAGGGAAGAAGACGACGATAAAGACCGGGACCCCGCTAGCAAAAGAGGGGTACGATGTACCCCATACTCATTCACATAGGGTGGGGGGGCCGGGATCTGGGGGCCCCCTTATTAAAGGAGGATCCCGGATTCCGAAAAGCCCCCCGCCCGCAGACCCCGACAACCAACGGCCAGGGTTGTCGGGAAGAGGCCCTTGTCCACATCAACATGGGGGCAGGTGCTTTGGGGTGGGGGAGCGCCCCCTGCCCCAAAGCACCCACCCCCCCATGTTGAGGGCATGCGGCCTGGTACGGTTCAGGAGGGGGGCGCGCTCGCTCGCCCCCCCTTTCCTGACCTGCCGGGCTGCGTGCTCGGATAAGGGTCTGGTATGGATTTTAGGGGACCCCCACGCCGTTTTTCAGCGTAGGGGGGTTTCCCTTAAAATCCATACCAGACCTAAGGGCCTGGTATGCTCCTGGAGGGGAACCCATGCCGGTTTTTTAATTAAAATTTGGCGTGGAGTTCCCCTTCATGATTCATACCAAACACAGGGGACAGCGAGCAAGAGGCTTGCAGTACCCTGTCACCGAGAACCAGCGCGATGGCATCGTGCTGGAGACATTCTCGGGCAGGTAGTCGCCTCTAGGACACGACTTGAGCGGCTGCTTCACGCTCAAGTCGTGTCCAAGTTGCCTCGCAAAGTCGCGCTGTCCCTCTGTCAACGTGACACACGAGTCGCCCCCCGCAAGTCGTATCGTCTTCATCCAACTTCCCGGGGCGACCTCTATTCAAATCAATGGGCCCCCATAGGGAACCATTCATTTTGAATAGAGCGCCGCTCAAATTTTTATTTCTTATAGCAGTGCGCCGCCGGTTCATGCGCTCAAATAAGGATTTATCCGGCGCACTGTTGATAGTAAATCACCCCCTTTGTGTTGGTGCAGACATTTCTTATGGATAGACTCTTCAAGGAGAACCCCTGAGCCGAACACTTGGAACAGTAAGGTAATGTGCAAAGACCCACAATTTAAACCAGCAGCTCCTACGGGGGTACCGCTACACTTACTTTTTGGAAACATTTGGTTAATGTTAATCTATCCCTGTATAAAGATACCTATGGTAATAGGGGTTGCCCGAAGAAATATGATAAATTGTGGTCAAAATGGCTGGTTGACTCCTCTACAGCCTCCATGCTTGATGGATCCTAATGTCTTTTGTCAGCCTCTTGTTCTGTGTATTGCTCATAATTGAGGTGCAGTCTTTTGTCTGGGGGCATCCTTCTACCATGAGCTTTGTCAGCAAACACTGATATTACTTTTCTCGAACATGAGCCACGCCTTTGTAATCTTGTTATACCGGTAACCGTTTGCCCGGGTTCCAAGAGTTATGTTCCCTTCGTCTTTACGTCTGCATGAGCAGATTGTTCTAATTTGTGTTTTTGTTTTTGACTTTGGTTGTTTTTGCGTATTGTACACTTGTAATATGCTAATAAAGAGATATTCACATAAAACAGAGGGGAGGCAGCAAAGCATGCAGGGAATCCAGGACGTTAGAAAAAGAGAAGACCAGCAGACAGGTAGAACCTACAACATGAGAGGAGATTTTTTAAGTAAGCTTATATAGGATTGTCAAAAATAGTTGTCTGCATTGCTATTACAATATTGATGTTTTAAATAAAGGAAAGTGTATGTTGTGACCATAGATCTCCTTTAATAATTTGTTTCAATTTTTTTTTTATCAATTTTAGGTTAAGTTAAGGGTTAAGTTTTAAAGTGAAGGAAAGAGTTAAGCCACAAAAAATATAAACTAACTAGAAATTTAAGGCAGTTCCAGGTGGTGGTATGCCAGCTTTCTCATCCTGCAAAGAACCCTTTGACCCCATAAACCTGGGTCTTTCTGTTATGGAACCACCTGCCAGTTTCTGTGGGTAGTCCAACCCCTTCCCACCACTTTCAATTTATTATTGGCTCATCTATGTGCTGGACTGCACGATTTTCCTTTAGTTGCTTAAAAATTAAAAGTTAATGGGCCAGGTAGGAGAGCTTGAAGGATACTAAGATGAACCTAAGGACTGCTGTATCCCTAATAAAAGCCAAGTCAAGTCCCACATTTTGTGTAAGATATCTTTGCAGGTATGGTAGAGAACACACTCTCACCAAAAACATAATCTAAAGAAGCTGGTAGTTGGAGTAAAAAATATCTGAAAGCAGAACTACACTGCATCTGAATACCACAAAGCAAAAACGCTATTTGAGTAATTTCTAATATTCAAAGCATACTCCCCCATCCATCCATGGCACCATGCTTTATTTTGCTGAGAAATCACATTGAAACCCCCCCTCCCTAACATTTCTGGTCATTGCCATCTTGAGTAAGGGCAGATGATTTATGTAGTATGGATTCCCTGGAATCCATCTGCCCTTAGCTCAGGCATACAAACAGGGAGGCGTGCTTAGCTGAGAAAACCCTCCTCCTCTCCATAAGACTCCTAGGATGACATCATTTGCCTAGGCAAGAAACCAGAAAAACTGTAAACAAAAAAAAGTTTATAACAAGTAAATATGATGTACTTTCCTATCTATTTACTAATGCTTGCAGCATGGGGATTAAAAATAGTCAATATTGATTGAGAGAGTGAAATTCCACTTTAATGTATCACAGGAGATCTACTGTTAGAACAGCCAACGTAACTGCTTGAAACTGAAAGATGGGTACCATTGGTATACTTCACAGCCAGCTTGAAAACAAAGAATATTACCACAATCATTTTCAAAGAAGGGAAACAATGATTCTTTTTGTTTTAAAAACACTTTCAATAGGGTAGGGAATTGTGGAACCTTCTCTCTCCATGAAAACAATAAAATTCTGAAAACTGATTATATTGATTATAACTGATTATATTGTCATAGATGTAGCGCCCTCCTACTTAGGCTGTTAGGTCAGTTTAGTTTTGGCTCCTTCTGTAATCAAGGGAGCAGAAGATTGTTTGACCTGATGTATTCATGGTTTCAGAGGCTGGGAGTTGGATTGCTTCCCCCTGAAGCTTCTAGAAGCTTCTAGAGCCTAGCCAATCCCCGGGAAGGTGCACCCAGATAGTGCTAGGAAGCTGATAAATAGTCTGAAGCCCTGAAAAGATTGTCTTTCCCCAGTAGAAGAGTTTTCAGCCTTAAGCCCCGTACACACGGTTGAAATTTTGCCAACAAACTTAATTTTGAGCAAGTTTGACAAAAAATCCGACCGTGTGTACGCTCCATCTGACAAACTTTTTTGGTTTTCATCGGACAAAAGTTCGGTCTGCAAACAGACAAACTTTTGGCCAACAAAAGTCTGATGGAGCAAAGTCCGACCATGTGTACAGAAAACCATCAGACTTTTGTCCGATGGACAAAACAAATAATGTTAAAATCAACCAACAATAGCAGAAGTTGACCAAAGGGTGGCGGTAAAGAGTAGAAAAACCACGTGATGTTGGAAAAAGTTTTGGGAAAGTTTGCAGAAAAGTCCTGTGGTGTGTTTGCTATGGCTGTGCCCGGCCAACTCCGTTCGGACTAAAATCCACGGAAAAGTCAGATGGAAGTCCAACCGTGTGTACGAGACTTTAGGGAGGCTGTTGCCCCTGAAGCAGCCTATGGATTGGGTTGCTGTTCTGTGAGGTTTCAGAGGGACAGGGCCCTGGAAGTGACTTTGAACTTATTGCAGGACTTCTCCAAAGATATATAGTCTAGAAAATGACTGTCCCCCTCACTGAAATGTGTCCGGAGGAAGCTGAAAGTTATGCAGCTGTCCTGGGAACTCGTGAGTAAAGACCCTGCCAAAGAGACTTGCCATTGGACTTCAGCTGTGAGAAGGTATACCTTGTTATTATTCACATTTACTTCAAGAGAAGATTGTCCTCTAACTGTTGTTTGCTTATTGTTTTGAAACATCCCATGCCATAATTCCTCTCCTGTTCTAAGTTCTCCAAGCAATAAAAAAACAACAACCCCTAGACTAAGCCAGAGAGCCATAGAGCATGGGCTGTTGCTTGTGTGACTGACAGTTTCAGCACTGTTTGGAAAAGAACCAGTTAATATTTGCGGCCCTTGCATGGGTAGCGCTACATGGATAACTTCATAGGTCAACAACTTCTGTAATTTTCCAAAAAGCAGGGGAAAAATAAAAAAGTGAAAATACCTTTCACTTGTAATTAGATGCCTGAAAATAAACTGAAGTGACATTTCTTCAATACCAATGGTTATGCAAAAGATTTTCCAACTTGTAAGTAACATTTAGGCTCTACGTGCTCTGTTTTCTACCAAAACACACAGGTTGAAGTTTAAAAATTACACAGTGGTAAAACACTTGCAAAGCAACAGCAAAGAGTAAGTCTTGCCTAATATAAACGTCTCCCATTTTCCAAACTCTCCTGCCACTTATGTTCCCATTGCCAGCCTTTTATGATGACCAGATGATTTTATAGTCAGTGTCTTTATCAATTTATAAAGCAGTACAAGGTATTCAAGGTACTTCTTTATAAATTGATAAAGACACTGACTATAAACACCTTGAGCAAACTAATTTACCAAAGATAACAGAGGAAAACGCAGAGTTTTTAGATGACCCAATTACACAGGACAAAATAAATAAGGCTCTCCAAGAAACAACAGGGGGGAAAAGCCCAGGACCAGATGGGTTTCAGATTAAATATTATAAAAAATTTAAAGACCAGCTAGTTCCGGAAATGTGTAACTACTTTAACAGACTGGGGGAGGATTTAGAAATAAGAAAAGAAACTCTCCTTGCCAATATAGCTGTAATACCAAAAACAGGAAAAGATGGAACAATATGCTCCAACTATCGACCAATAGCCCTATTGAATACAGATATTAAGTTATACGCAAAAATATTGGCAAAGAGTAGTGATGAGCCGAACACCCCCGGGTTCGGTTCGCACCAGAACCCGCGAACGGACCGAAAGTTCGTACGAACATTAGAACCCTATTAAATACAATGGATGCGAACGTTCGAATTCTAAAGTGCTAATTATAACGACTATTATGCATGTTATTGTCCTAAAAAGGGTTTGGGAACCCGGGTTCTGCACCAGGGGACATGTATCAAGAAGTTTTAAAAACGGTCGTTTTTCGGGAGCAGTCATTTTAATGATGCATAAAGTGAAAAAAAAAAAGTCAAATATTCCTTTAAATATCGTACCTGGGGGGTGTCTAAAGTATGCCTGTGAAGTGCCACGTGTTTCCCGTGTTTAGAACTGTCCCTGCACAAAATGACACTTCTAAAGGAAAAAAAAGCCATTTAAAACTGCTTGCGGCTTTAATGTAATGTCTGGTCCCGGTAATATGGATGAAAATCTTTAAGAAAAATGGCATAGCTACCCCATGACCCCCCCCCCTACCCCAGCCCATTACCAGCCCCTTTGGGTCTTGTATGGATATTAAGGGGAACCCCGCACATAAAATAAAAAAGGCCCTATATACTCTGAACAGCCGTATACAGGCGGTGCATACAAGACAGGGACTGTAGGTTTGTTCGTATGTAGAATCTGTTTGTAATTTTGAACAGGTACATTGTTTAAGTGTAGCTCCAGCCCAAAAATCTATTTTTAAACTTTTTGGAAAACATAGGTAAGGGTTATCACCCCTGTAACATTTGTTTTGCTGTCTGTGCCCCTGTTCAGAACATTTCACCTCACTTTCCATCCCAATGACAACTGTTTTTGAAATGTGGTGTTTTTCTTGAAACAAGGATTGCTGATAAAGCATCAGTACAGAGGAGACACCTTTCTCCCATATTAATTCTTACAGGAGAGAATTTTCCTTCCAAGGGGTAGATTTCCTCTCACTTCCTGTTGTCTTCTTGCGTTTGCAAGTAGGAGTCGTTTGTAAGTTGGATGTTTGAAAGTAGGGACCTGCCGTATATACTCTGCAAAAATAGGCCCCTTAGTTGTTGGTGTTGGCACAACACTGTAAGCACTCACAGTTACTCTTGGTTGGTGCTGGAACGCCCTGCTGTCAACTATTATATAAGGAATTTTAATTACATATAATTGTTGAACAGTGGTAGTAAAAATTGGGCCTTTGATGGTGGTGCTGGTGCCACAACACTGTAAGCCCTGACAGTTACTCTTGGTGGGTGCAGAAATGGGCCCTGCTGTGACTTATTAGATCAAGAATTGTAATTACATGCCCCTGTTGAACAGGGGCTGAAAAATTGGGCCTTTCGTGGTGGTGGTGGTGGTGTTGCCACAACACTGTAAGCCCTCAGAGTTACTCTTGGTGGGTGCAGGAATGGGCCCTGCTGTGAATTATTAGATCAAGAATTGTAATTACATGCCCCTTTTGAACAGGGGCTGAAAAATTGGGCCTTTCGTGGTGGTGGTGGTGGTGGCGTTGCCACAACACCGTAAGCCCTCAGAGTTACTCTTGGTGGGTGCAGCAATGGGCCCTGCTGTGAATTATTAGATCAAGAATTGTAATTACATGCCCCTGTTGAACAGGGGCTGAAAAATTGGGCCTTAGGCACTGGTGGCACAACACTACAACCCCTCACAGATACTGTACTTGGAGCACAGCAATGAGCCCTGTTGCAAAGTATTGCTTCAAAAATTGTAATGACATGCCCCTGTTAAACAGGGGCTGAAAAATTGGGCCTTAGGCACTGGTGGCACAACACTCCAACCCCTCACAGATACTGTACTTGGAGCACAGCAATGAGCCCTATGGCAAATTATTGCTAAAAAAATTGTAATTACACGCCCCTGTAAAACAGGGGCTGAAAAATTGGGCCTTAGCCACTGGTGGCGGCACCCATAAACAAAAATGATCTTCCAAGCTATCATCATCAATCGTATCATTGAGGACTCGGAGGAGGAGGATAGCCAGTCAACATAACAGCACAGGCACTCAGCATCAGCATCAGTCTTGAAGGGATGTGACATGTTAAAATCAATTAGTCTGTTATATCAGCATCAGGTGTGTGGTAGCTGGTGGTGATCCAAGACTGGTTCATCTTGATGAAAGTCAGTCGATCAACCGAGTCGGTGGACAGGCGCACCCTGTGATCCGTGACAAATCCTCCAGCAGCACTGAATGTGCGTTCCGAAAGAACGCTGGATGCAGGACAGGCCAGTAGCTCAATTGCATACTGTGCAAGCTCTGGCCAGTGATCCATCCTCAAGACCCAGTAAGCCAGAGGATTTTCGGTGGGGAAGGTGTCCAAGTCTGACCTTGCCCCTAGATATTCCTGCACCATGTTTATCAGACGCTGGCGATGGTTGCTGGAACCGATCATACTTTGGGGCTGCGGACTAAAGAATTGTCTGAACGCATCGGTCAGACGGCCACCTTCCCCACCGCTCCTTCTTTGACTGGCCGAAGCCTCAGCAACTCGTTGTCCAGGACCAGGAGTTTGTAACCTCCCAGTCTCTGGGAACGCGTTGCACAGACCTTTCTGCAAGGCCTCCCGGAGTTGTCTCATCCTCTGCTCCCTCTGCGACGGTAACATAAGGTCCGCAACCTTACCCTTGTACCGTGGATCAAGGAGAGTGGCCAGCCAGTAATGGTCCCTCTCCTTGATCCGAAGAATACGAGGATCCTTCCGCAGACTTTGCAGGATCAGGGAGGCCATGCAGCGTAGGTTTGCTGAGGCATTCGGTCCAGAGTCCTCTGGGTCACTAAGGACGACATGATCCGCAGCCACCTCCTCCCAGCCACGTACAAGTCCACTGGTTTCTTGGGACTGTAAATCATCCCTAAAAGACTGCTGCTGATGATGCTGAGTGCCAGCCTCCACCTCCATGCTGACACAATCCTCCTCCTCCTCCTCCTCTTCCTGTGCGATGGGTGGGACAGAAGGAACACTGTCTGGGTAAAGGGGGCCTTGAGAGGCAAGGAAGTCCTCCTCTTCCTGCCTCTGTTCTGCCTCAAGTGCCCTGTCCATTATTCCACGCAGCGTGTGCTCCAACAGGTGGACAAGAGGTACAGTGTCACTGATGCATGCACTGTCACTGCTCACCATCCTCGTGGCCTCCTCAAATGGTGCCAGGACAGTGCATGCATCCCTGATCATGCCCCACTGGCGTGGAGAAAAAAAACCAAGCTCCCCTGACCCTGTCCTGGTGCCGTAGTCGCACAGGTACTCATTGATGGCCCTCTGCTGCGTGTGCAGCCGCTGCAGCATGGCCAACGTTGAGTTCCACCTGGTGGGCATGTCACATATAAGGCGGTTCTTGGGCAGGTTCAACTCCTTTTGCAGCTCAGCCAGGCGAGCACTGGCATTATAAGATCTGCGGAAATGCACACAGACTTTCCTGGCCTGCCTCAGGACATCCTGTAAGCCCGGGTACCTGCCCAAGAACCGCTGCACCACCAGGTTAAGGACGTGAGCCACACAGGGCACATGGGTCAGTTGTCCCTGTCGGAGGGCGGAGAGGAGGTTGGTGCCATTGTCGCAAACCACCATTCCTGGCTTAAGCTGGCGTGGCGTCAACCACCTCTCGGCCTGGCCCTGCAGAGCAGACAGGACCTCTGCCCCAGTGTGGCTTCTGTCCCCCAAACACACCAGCGCAAGCACGGCATGGCATCTTTTTGCCTGCGTACTTGCGTAGCCCCTTGAACGGCTACGGAGCACCGCTGGTTCAGAGGACAAACCACAGGAAGAGGCCATGGAGGAAGAAGAAGAGGAGGGGGTGGAGGAGAGAGGTGTGTCACAACCAGTAGTAGCATTTTGGAGGCGTGGCGGTGGAACAACCTCCAACACTACTGCACCTTGTCCTGCATCCTTCCCAGCTGCCAAAAGAGTGACCCAATGGGCCGTGAAAGAAAGGTAACGTCCCTGTCCATGCCTGCTGGACCATGAGTCAGCGGTAATATGCACCTTACCGCTGACCGCCCTGTCCAGCGAGGCCAAGACATTGCCTTCCACATGCCGGTAGAGAGCCGGAATAGCCTTCTGTGAGAAAAAGTGGCGTTTGGGAACCTGCCACTGAGGAACCGCACATTGCACAAACTCACGGAAGGGGGCCGAGTCTACCAACTGAAAAGGCAGCAGTTGAAGCGCTAGCAATTTAGCCAAGCTAGCATTCAACTGCTGGGCATGTGGATGGCTGGGAGTGAACTTCTTTCGACGGTCCAGCAGCTGGGGCAGGGAAATTTGCCTGCTAGAATCGGACGTCGGTGTACTGCTAGCAGAGTGGCCGCAACTACTTGGCTGTGACACACCTAATTCTACACCTTCATTCCTCTCAGTGCATGTTTCAGACAGGACTGAAGTTATAGTGGGGTTGGAGATCCCAGCTGATGCGGTGCAAGGAGAGGTCCGCTTTGTTCTTTGGTGTGGGTCTTTGAGGTAGGCTTGCCAACGAGCTGCATGGCAGGTCAACATATGTCTGGTCAGGCATGTGGTACCCAAGCGGCTGATGTTTTGGCCACGCGATATACGCTTGAGACATATGTTGCAAACAGCAGCTGTGCGATCTGATGCACTAGCCTCAAAAAAGGCCCACACCAAAGAACCTTTTGAATGACGGGCAGAGGCAGCGCCCTGCACAGGCGGAGCTCTGCGGTGTGATTCCGTCGGTGTACTGCCCTTACGCTGGCCACCAAAGGGCATCCTGCCTCGTTGGAGATGTGCCTCCTCCTCATCCTCCTCCTCCTCCTCTCTCCTATTAGGCACCCACGTGGAGTCAGTGACCTCATCATCCCCTCCCTCCTCATCACTGGAGCCAATCTGGCAGTATGCTGCAGCTGCTGGAACATGACTGCCAGATTGGTGTCCTTCTTGAGCATCCCCTCTGTCTGCTCTCACGCTACTGCCTTCCTGTAGCTGGGTTTCATCATCAGACCCTTCGAAACGCTGGGCATCCTCCTGGAGCATGTACCCAACACTGTGCTCAAACAGTTCGGGGGACTCCTCAGGAGGAGGACATGGTGGGTCTAGGGAAGGAGTGACTGATGATGAGTCTGACATTGATACCAGGGAAGAGGACGCTTTGGCAGCTGCTTTGCCAGTACCCTGAGCCTGGGTGAGAGAGGATGAGGAGGAGGAGGAGGGCTTGGTCATCCACTCTACCAAGTCTTCGGCATGATGTGGCTCAACATGTCCAGCTGCCGAAAAGAAGGACAAGCGTGTCCCATGGCCATGTGCTGATGACAATGCACCGCGTCCACGACCAGCACTGTTGCCCCCAGACACAGAGCCTGCTTGCCCTCTTTTATTGCCTCCTGACTGTCTGCCTCTCCTTGTTTGCCTTCCAAGCATTCTAATAGATGGCCTGCAGGGAGATGGGAAAAAAGCAATAAGGGCTACCTTCAGGTGTCCTTCTCTGTCCCTTTACTTAAGGATTTCTAAATATGGTTGAGGATGATTGCTTTCGCACAGAATAGCACAACGACAATTTCCCTGACTGTCCAAAAAACAAGGATTTCAAAGATGGTTGATGAGGAATGCTTTAGCACAGTATAGCACAAGGAGAATTTCCCTCACTGCCCTTCCCTGTCCCTAGAAACAAGGATTATCACAGTGAAAGAAACTGACACTCTTCCTACCTATAGTTTTCTGTCCCTAGAAAAAATGTTTTTTTAAAGACGGTTGATGATCAATGCTTTAGCACACTATAGCACAAGGAGAATTTCCCTCACTGTCCTTCCCTGTCCCTAGAAACAAGGATTATCACAGTGAAAGAAACTGACACTCTTCCTACCTATAGTTTTCTGTCCCTAGAAAAAATGTTTTTTTAAAGATGGTTGATGATCAATGCTTTAGCACACTATAGCACAAGTAGAATTTCCCTCACTGTCCTTCCCTGTCCCTAGAAACAAGGATTATCACAGTGAAAGAAACTGACACTCTTCCTACCTATAGTTTTCTGTCCCTAGAAAAAATGTTTTTTTAAAGATGGTTGATGATCAATGCTTTAGCACACTATAGCACAAGGAGAATTTCCCTCACTGTCCTTCCCTGTCCCTAGAAACAAGGATTATCACAGTGAAAGAAACTGACACTCTTCCTACCTATAGTTTTCTGTCCCTAGAAAAAATGTTTTTTTAAAGCTGATTGATGATCAATGCTTTAGCACACTATAGCACAAGTAGAATTTCCCTCACTGTCCTTCCCTGTCCCTAGAAACAAGGATTATCACAGTGAAAGAAACTGACACTCTTCCTACCTATAGTTTTCTGTCCCTAGAAAAAATGTTTTTTTAAAGACGGTTGATGATCAATGCTTTAGCACACTATAGCACAAGGAGAATTTCCCTCACTGTCCTTCCCTGTCCCTAGAAACAAGGATTATCACAGTGAAAGAAACTGACACTCTTCCTACCTATAGTTTTCTGTCCCTAGAAAAAATGTTTTTTTAAAGATGGTTGATGATCAATGCTTTAGCACACTATAGCACAAGGAGAATTTCCCTCACTGTCCTTCCCTGTCCCTAGAAACAAGGATTATCACAGTGAAAGAAACTGACACTCTTCCTACCTATAGTTTTCTGTCCCTAGAAAAAATGTTTTTTTAAAGCTGATTGATGATCAATGCTTTAGTACACTATAGCACAAGTAGAATTTCCCTCACTGTCCTTCCCTGTCCCTAGAAACAAGGATTATCACAGTGAAAGAAACTGACACTCTTCCTACCTATAGTTTTCTGTCCCTAGAAAAAATGTTTTTTTAAAGACGGTTGATGATCAATGCTTTAGCACACTATAGCACAAGGAGAATTTCCCTCACTGTCCTTCCCTGTCCCTAGAAACAAGGATTATCACAGTGAAAGAAACTGACACTCTTCCTACCTATAGTTTTCTGTCCCTAGAAAAAATGTTTTTTTAAAGCTGATTGATGATCAATGCTTTAGCACACTATAGCACAAGTAGAATTTCCCTCACTGTCCTTCCCTGTCCCTAGAAACAAGGATTATCACAGTGAAAGAAACTGACACTCTTCCTACCTATAGTTTTCTGTCCCTAGAAAAAATGTTTTTTTAAAGATGGTTGATGATCAATGCTTTAGCACACTATAGCACAAGGAGAATTTCCCTCACTGTCCTTCCCTGTCCCTAGAAACAAGGATTATCACAGAGAAAGAAACTGACACTCTTCCTACCTATAGTTTTCTGTCCCTAGAAAAAATGTTTTTTTAAAGATGGTTGATGATCAATGCTTTAGCACACTATAGCACAAGGAGAATTTCCCTCACTGTCCTTCCCTGTCCCTAGAAACAAGGATTATCACAGTAAAACACACTGACACTCTCCCTACCTATAGTTTTCTGTCCCTAGAAAAAATGATTTTTTAAAGATGGTTGATGATCAATGCTTTAGCACACTATAGCACAAGGAGAATTTCCCTCACTGTCCTTCCCTGTCCCTAGAAACAAGGATTCGCACAGTAAAACACACTGACACTCTCCCTACCTATCCTTCTCTTTCCCTAAACTAAAGGAATCCAGGTTAAGCAAGAAAAAAAAAATGTCACTGTCCCTGCCTATGCTTCTCTTTCCCTGCTCCGGAACACACTACACTAGGCCGCCGTGCTGGCGGCCTTTTATAGTGTGGGGCGTGTACTAAACACCCTCAGCAATAATTGGCCACAGGCATCCTGCCTGTGGCCAATCATTGCTCTCCTCGCTGCCGGCGCTGTGATTGGCCAAGCATGCGGGGTCACAGTGCATGCTTGGCCAATCACAGCGCCTGGATGACACTGCGATGGCATAGTGCATTGGGGGCCGTTCGCGTCACTCGAATTAGGCGCGAACGGCCCAAATCGTTCGATCTTCGTCGAACGATCGAACAGCCGATGTTCGAGTCGAACGTATGTTCGACTCGAACACCGAGCTCATCCCTAGCAACGAGATTAAAAAACTTAATGACAGAATTAGTCAATGCAGATCAGGCGGGCTTTGTAGCAGGGAGAGAAGGTAGAGATAACAGCATAAGAACCCTATTACTAATCCGGAAAAAGAAGGATAGAAAACCCCCAGTCGTACTCATGTCGATAGATGCGGAAAAAGCATTCGACCGAGTCGACTGGGGGTTTATGATGGAAACACTTCGATATATCGGTCTGGGACCAAAGTACATGAAATGGGTCAAAAATCTTTATACCCACCCGACAGCCAATGTAAAGATCAATGGGAGTGTGTCGTCGGTGTTTGAAATGCACAACGGAACGAGACAGGGGTGTCCGCTCTCACCCCTCCTGTATGTGTTAGCATTAGAACCACTGTTGACAAACATTCGGAAGAATCGAGATATAGGGGGGGTGAAAATGGGCGACGAGGAACATAAAGTGGCTGCATATGCAGACGACATACTCCTATACCTAACAAAACCAAGATTGTCGTTGCCCAATGTAGTAATGGAAATAAAAAAATATGGAGACCTTTCAAACTTTAAGATTAATCCAACAAAAACTGTAATTTTGAATTTAGGAATAGATAAAAGTGAAGAAAGATTACTACAGAAAGAATTCCCGTTTATTTGGGAGACAAAAGAATTAACATATTTAGGAATCAAAATAACAACAACATTAGAAGAACTGTATCCTGCTAACTTTATCCCCTTAATAAATGAAGTTAAAGTAGAACTAAAAAACATTTCCAAGAAACCCATCTCATGGACAGGAAGAATTAACATATTAAAAATGGTGATCCTTCCAAAAGTGACATATAGGCTGCAGATGCTCCCAATTGATATACCCCAACAGTTTTTTAAGATAATGAAAACAATGATCTTGAAATATATATGGCAGGGTAAAAGGGCCAGATTAAAGTACACATTATTAAAAAAAATGGGGGCATGTCCTTACCAGACATAAAAAGATACCATAAGGCGATAATCTTAGCCAGGTTAGCAGAATGGGCAAACCCACACACACAAACAAAAAATGGGCACAAATGGAGGATATATTAAGTATGACACTTTTACAAAAAAGCATATGGGTCCCACCGAAATTTAGGACACTAGGTATAGATACACATAATATAACAAGAAAGGTATTTAAAATATGGGACACATTGCACCGGCACGAAAAATGGAAATATAACTCCCCATTAATTCCGTTAGCAGGCACAGCATTTTTTACACCAGGAAATGGGACACGATTAGGAAAGACACTGGGAACTGCACAATTAAAAGATATAATTACACTAGGTAAAATAAGAACAAAACAAGATTTAATTATGAAGTACGGGTGGAATCAAATTAGTGATTGGGAATATCTTCAATTAAAGCACTTAGTGAGCACTATCCCACAATTAATAAGAAACGAAAAAACACTAACCCCAATGGAAAAAATATGTGATAAAGGAAAGCCCCTGAGACATGGTATATCACAGGTATATAAAATGTTAACAGAACTGGAAACAAAAGGACCATTACCCTTTATAGAAAAATGGGGACAAGACATGGGCAAAGAAATTGAGGAAAGACTAATGATAGAAGCAGAATATAGCTTTGCCTCTGATTCTACCACAATAGAAGTGAACTATAAGAACATGGTACGCTGGCACCTGACTCCAGAAAGAATGAATAAAATTCATCCTAACAATTCCCCACTATGTGGGAGAGGTTGTAAGCAACTGGGGAACAACAATGCACATGTGGTGGGAATGCCCAATAATAAAGGAGTATTGGGCTGAGATCCTGGATTATATTGAAGCCATAACTGTGAAAAAATTTTTACAAAACGCCTGGACATGTTTATTTCATGGCATAAACAAAACAAAAAAGCAATATCAGAAAACGTTAGTTCCACCTCTGCTTAACGCGGCAAAGGGGTTAATCCCAAAAAACTGGAAAGCAATAAAAAAAACGGGCATAAAGGAATGGATACAGCGGGTAGAGTACATCTCGGAAATGGAATATCTGTGTCAGGGCGAACAAGGAAAGGGGGAATACCACAAAGCAAAATGGGAAAAATGGAGAAAATTTAAAACGTCAGACAAATATGCTCAGGGAATGTTGGAAAAAGATTAGCAATTAAAACAAAATATGAAAGGAAAGGGACAGATGGACAGATTGGGGAGGGGGGAGGGGAGAGAGGGTAAGGGCGTGTGGGTGGGGGGAAGGATGGGGGGGCTGAGAAATGGGTAAAGGGGGAAGATAGGAAACATGTATGTATATTTTTGTATTAAGTTTTTTTTTTTTCTCCCATATATACACCAATGTGGGTGAGTGTTGTAATACCCTATTTAATCCTCCAATAAAGAATAAATATAAAAAAAAAAAAAATAATTTATAAAGCAGTACCTTGGGTTCATACATAATGCTTTGCTTTGGGTTCTAGGGTCATACAGAGTGCTTGAAAGTCGTTTAATAAGACATCACATCTGGTTCAAATTTGCTGAATATTTAGAAATAACTTGCTGTTCATATAATTTTATTATGCTGTCCTTAATTTAAGATATATTCATTTCTGGGCTATAACTAGGAAAGAACAAGAATCAATGATAAAAGCACTGTGATTGGCTGAATCAGGGGGATGTCCCAGTATAGTTTTTTTATTTTGTCCATTATAAAAGTTAAGGTGACTAAATGCACTAAATCAATACACAAAAACAGGTTTTCTAAGAGTGGTTCTTAATAATCGCTTAGAAGAAGGATTTAATATTGAATCAACTGTCTGCCAACCAGGAGTTTCCTTCAAAATTCCACCTTTACCAAAGGTATTCTGTTTTATATATTTTTTTCCAGTCTCATCTATGAATTGTTCTTTGGTAATTTATTTGTAGCTACAGGGATTATTACTTGTGTGTTGATAATAAAGCATTTCCTAAAGGGGATAACTATGAGCTTTTAATCTTTGCATTTTTGCTTTTATTTTGCAATAATTGTGTATAGCGCATCTGTTTTATTAATCCCCCATCTCATTTAGACAAGTAAGGATGTGAAACATTCATTTCTAGATGCTATTATTTGTTAAGATTTGTTAAAATTTCTATAAAGTAAATGTGTAAATGTATTTCAGTTAAACAGTTAAGAAAAACCCAAGATGACTTGAGGGTCATAACGCAACCAATCTGAATTGACAGTGAACCTGGTTGTAGCTACTCTTCTCCCTTTCTTCCTTTGCTGTTAAAATTGTTAGTTGCTCTCTTGTTTGTACTGACAAATAGGGACAAATTCTGTACTTTTTTTTTCACTTTCAAAATATTTTAATTAAAAGGCAACATACTAAAAGGAAATTTAAGAAAAGTGTGATATTGCTCATACAAATAGCATCTTATTTTACCTAGATGGTGACACTTGTTTTGCTGGCATTTGTGCCTATCACTTTTTCTTATTTTTTTCTTTTTTTTGAAAGGGGCCGTATTCCACATTAAAATGCCTAAGCAAAAGCTACTACTTCAAAAGAAGGACACTAAACAAAGAGTAAATAAATAGGTTTACCGCCATAGAAAACAATTTACAATCATACATTTGGATTTTTTATTTTTATTTATTTCTTTAAAAGTGTGGCTATACTTATCAAATTCTGTCACTAAGAGTTCAGAGCAGGCACCTAGAGGTGAGCGATCCCGTGAGCCTACAAAAACTAGAACCTCTTTTACGCAAATCTACTTTTTGGAAGAAAAGTCCAGTGCTTGTCTAACTCCTGCATTTTATGGGCAGTGTAAATGTCCATTAGTAAGGTATGTGGTGCAGGCCAGCTCAGTTTAGGGGCTCCCAGGACACTCTAAAGCAGGGGTCTGAAAACTTTTTTAAAAAGAGGCCAGTTCATACTTTAAAGGGGCTAGATCAGGGGTGCCCAACCTTTTGAAGATCGAGGGCCACTTAAGCGACTTGGTAACCGGTTGTGAGCTACAATGAGCGTAGCGGGTGGATGGCATGTCCATGCATATGCAGAGCGGACAAGGACACAGCCCACTATACTTTTTAGCGGATCAGATTGGAGGTAGGACACAAGTCGGTTTATGTCTGCCACTACTTAGAGGTTAATGAAGAATCCAGTTGGACAGAGTGTCGGACTGACTGTGTGAAAGGGGCCCCAAGACTGCTTTCACACTGATGCTCTGCGGTTTACCCGCACCGCGGGTGCAAGGCAGTGTACCTTTGGCTTTCCTGCACTTTGCAATAGACTTCTATAATATATCTGCAGGTTTGGTGCACTTTCAGAAAGCTCACCAAACTCGCAGGTAATAACAGAAGTCTATGGCTCAGTGCAGGTAACCCGCAGGTAAACTGCTCTGCACCTGCGGATCAGTTTGAAAGCAGCCCAGTAACCACTGCAGAACAGATATGCCCATATATACATTGTGATTTTAGTAATAAACTGACCTTTAATAACAGCATTCTATTCTATTCCATCCCAGAGCAGGAGGTCGCAGGCCACATCAGAGGGCTCTGCGGGCCACATGTTGCCCCCGGGCCACTGGTTGGGCACCCCATGGCTAGATTGTGCCCAGTAGGAGTAGAAAATGTCCCAGCAACAATGGAAGTAAACAATATCTCAGGCTTGGTGGTCAGTCAGTGGGACTAAGTAAGTTATAGCTAGTAGGTGATCAGTTGGTGGAAGAATAGTGCCCCATCTGGCAATTGTGTCCACTTGGTGGTGTCAGTGGGAGGATCAGTACCTCAAATCAGTGGGATCAATAGTTTTCCAAGGTAAGCAAAGGGACGCATCTGGCCCGGAGGCTGCAATTTGGAGACCACTGCTTTAGAGGAAAGCTAACACTGCATGAAGGCTAATGGAACTGCCTGCTATATACTCATGGTGTCAGTTTCTGTGCTTTGACGTAATAAAAAGTTTGCTTTAAGATAAACTTGTAGTCAGTTACACTTTTTTTTAAAGATATAGATTTGAATTCAAGCAACCCAACCTAAATAATATTTTTGTTTTTATGTACATTGTAGTAATTATTTTCATTTTATATATATGTATGCCTTGCTGCTTGCTCAGTAATGCTGCACAATGTTTTTTGTACTGTAGTACTTTTCGATGTCTATGCAAGTAGAGCAGTCTGCCCGAAATGAATAAAAACAACGCAAAAAATTGGTTTTACCTCAGCAGTCATTAAGCATAGATTATAATTGCCCTTTTCTGATATCCAATCAGCCACTAGTATGTCAACAAATTGTTTTATAATATAAAAGAATGAAGATATGGAAGCAAAAAAATTGTAGTTACAGGCAATATTATTGCTAGGTAAATAGCTCCTCTCAATTTATACCGATCAATAAAAAACATGTTTAGTTGTTTAAAAGTAATAGTAGTTATTCAATGTATCTATTTAGTGAGTTTAAGCGGAGGCTATTACATGTAGGTTTATTTATTAAGGATTTAATCCTTTCACTGCCAAGGACGTATTACAGTATTACATTAATTATTGAGGTAATGCACTTTCACAATATATATAGAATTTAAAGAAAACTGTAAGGCTAGGTTCACACATATTCGAATTGGATGCAGGTTTCCCCGCATCCAATTCGAATAGCAGGAGATTGTGACCGGCTCTCTATGGAGCCGGTTCACACATCTCCGCAGCGGCTCCGGTGCGATTTGCACAGGAGTCCTGTGCATCTTTTGGTCCGTTTCAGGTCTGATTTCAGCCCAATATTCGGGCTGAAATCGGACCTGAAATGGTGAATGGAGACGCACCGGACTCCTGTTGCGAGCTGCTGGGTGTTCTAGTGTGAACCCAGCCTCATGTGCATCTTAAAAGAATAACATAATGGTTCTGACGCCTAATTAATAACATGGAAAACAGTGCCCAACAGTGAGGCTCGGTTCACACAGCTACAACGGCAAAGTCGTATGGCCTGTGACTTCCGTCCGACTTGATCCGACTTGGATGCTATTTAGGAGCATGTACAAGGGCTGAAATTGCACACAAGTTGGACCAAAGCATCACATAGGGAAACATTGAATTTGACATGTCATGCGACTTGGGGTCTCACAAGTTGAATCCCATGTCGCAGCAGTGTGAACCGAGCCTGAAAGGGTTAAAGACAAATATTTATATAAAGGAAAAACCCTGTGCGCTCCCACAAATTGTGATGAAACAAAAGTGTTAATCTGTGTTAATCTGACAGCTACTGCAATCACTGAATGTGTGTTCCTCGCATTTAGTAACAAATATATAAATAAAGAGTGCTGCGCTACAGTGATATACCAATGTGTGCAATGAAAGATACTATGCTATACATCCAAGAAGTTAATAGAAATGAACTATTTATATAAAGTACTAATACTCATAAAAAAACTCCAATAATACCCAGTGATCCTGAATAAGCACAATAAATGTCCAATGCTAAAAAGTCCAAACAACACTATTAGGTAATAGTGTATTAAAAATGAAATATTCCACTCGCTGTGTCTCGCTGTGATATATTACATACAATATTCTACTGGTGTTTAAAACCCAAATGCCAGTGCTGTAAGTTCTTGCTGTATCTTCTCCAGTGCTCCACCAGCTAGTAAAAATATAAGAGTGGTTATTGCCTAGA
This sequence comes from Rana muscosa, assembly GCA_029206835.1. Taxonomy (NCBI): domain Eukaryota; kingdom Metazoa; phylum Chordata; class Amphibia; order Anura; family Ranidae; genus Rana; species Rana muscosa. Next base: position 219,054,905 of record CM055120.1, on the reverse strand, counting down.
CCTATGGTATTGGTCTAGAAACGCCTGTTCCCCAATGTCAGGGGTAATCAGATGTGTAGACTCCTTTAAGGTAGGTCCTTTAAAGTGGAACATTTCACCAACTGAACATTTTTATACACTATCCCCTAATAGTGTTGTTTGGACTTTTCAGCACTGGACATTTATTGTGTTTATTCAAGATCAATGGATATTGGATTTTTTTTAAGAGTATTAGTATTTTATTTAAATAGTTAATTTCTATTAATTTCTTGGATGTATATATAGTATTTTTCATTGCACACATTAGTATATCACAGCACTCTTTATTTATATAAATATTTACAGATTATTATATTTTATTACAGGCATAATCCATTTTTTGTACTGTACAGTATTACATTTTTGTTTGAAAATAAATGCATATTAATATTTTACAGTTTGCTTAATTAACAGCTATTGAATGTTTTTCCAAAATGAAAACTTGATCGAGTTTACAATTATTTAAATTTCATGAGTATATGTTATTAATTTAAAGACAAACTTGAGATAATATTATGTTTTATGGGTATATTTCTATTCTGGACAATATATATTATGTTTTTTTTATTTACGTATTTTTTTTTAATTTTTTTTTTCCAGTTTACTAAATACTAGATGCTGCATATTATTTTCAAGACTGAATGAGATTATAGTGGTCTGAAAACAATTAAAATTGTAATTACTTTCTGGGAATAAGGGAGATCTAAGGAGTAGATTGCAGTTACGGTCTGTAACCTTTTGGCCCAAAGCTGCCTTTGGCCCCTAAAAGTCAGTTTATAATTTCTCAGAAAGGTGTAAAGGTTAGATAAGGCACTTGCCAAGAATATTTACTTTGGAGTTGCCTCCACACTTTTAGCAAGGGCCGGATCCAACCTATATGATCTAGGGGTGCATTAAAAAAATGTCAGGGAGCATATTTTAATATTATGTATGGCACTGACAGTCTGTCAGAGATGCAGGGAACTAGAATTCCCTATTCATCCGGTGTGCTTTTGTAACACAAGTCACGACCCAGAAGAAACGTCTGATGGGCAGAAGTAGGCAGGAGTGAACATGGAACACTAGTTGTCCTCATCAGATTGCCCCCTTACATCAACTGTCTGCATCAAAGTGCCCCCTTAGGTCAAATGCTCCCCTTACAGTGCCCCCTTACATCAACTGTCTCATTCAGATTGCCTCCTTACATCAAATGTCCCTATCAGAGCGGTCCCTAACATCAATTATCCCCATATTAGTGACCACCTATATAAATGTTCCCAATCAGAATGCCCCCTCACATCAATTGCCCCGCTAACATAAATGGTCTCCATCAGAATGCCACCTCACATCAACTGTGCCCATTAGAGTGCCCCTTTACATCAACTGTCTGCATCAAAGTAACCCCTTACATCAATTGCTCCCCTCAGAGTGCCCCCTTACATCTAATGTCCCCATAAGACTGTCTCATGGATCAGTGGATGCACTCTCAGGGACCTGGAGGGGCACAACTACATTTTGGGGGGGGTGTTGGCACAGACAGACCAACCTCTAGCACCCCCTAGATCTGGGCCTGTTTTCAACTCATGGATGTTGCATGGACCTGGGTTATAACAAACAGCACCCTAATAATAGCCCTTTATATTAGTGATCAGTGTCAGTCCATGACTTCTGATAAAAGCTCTATTTACACTGATGACAAGTGGTACTTATGCCTCCTTGCTGATAAAAGCCCATTTCATTACATTTGTGGTAGCATAGCTGTCAGGAATGGATCTCCCTGTGTGCCCTTTTATATACAAACATAATTGATGTGCAGATTGCAGAGGTTCTACTGGATCAGTTTTCAGAAACTTTGAACGGAAACAAAAGTACATTTTAGTTTGTCTCCATAGGCAATGTTAACAAGACACTTTTAGGTTGTATTTTATTTTTGGAAGTTGATTTACGGTAAGAAAAAAAGCTATATGTTAAAAAACAACATATAAATTGAGAATTTTTTTTTTTTTAAATATTGTTTCCAAATCATTATAGTTTTCCCTTTAAAATGAATGGATCGTGAGCATTTAGTACTATCCATATATACCGGTAAACATAAATGATGAGAATGATGAAACAAACATAAATGAACAAAGCAAAATTTAAGAAGCAATCACATGCAAGGCTGCTACATGTATTTGTCTTTTTGAATTAAGCCCTTGGTGTTGTAGGCAAGACTGTTGGCTCTTCTGATTTTAGGTTGTGTATTTAGTGTCTGGATTTCCCTCTTTAACTTCTTTATATAGTATGAACATAATTTTTGTCTGTCTTCTTGATCCTAAGGTTTTTTAAGTAAGCTATGAGACACTTCATGATGCCTAACAATAGTAACAATTCTAGGCAGCACATATACTCTGAGTTAGAGTAGAATGACAGAAAATTGATGTACCGATTCCTATACATATAGAACACACACTGAACTTTGGGGGTGAATTGAGGTGGAAATATGACATAAGAAAATCCATCTAACTCTGCATAAAATGCTCCTGAACAAATATTCCTTAGAGCTCACAAAATGTTTTGGCTCCGTGATAGCAATGAAAATTGAGACTCTATTTTTGTCTTACTTTATGTGCAGTGGTAAAAAGTTTTATTTCTTTTGGTCAATTAAATATGAAATATCACATATAAATATTTCCTCTTTGCCACTTGCAACCAGCAGATTGAACTCTATGACGGATCTTTCTAGATGTTAAACTAAAATAGACCTGAATGACAGAAATACCTTTCCCTCTCTCTGAGCAGACAGTTCATACAGAATGCCAAAAAGCAGACAGGCAGTGTCGGTGTTCCTATTAGAAACCCAGCATGGTTTGCAAAATGAAAGTGTGTAACCCTCTTTTGGTGGGGGTTATGAGAAATGTCCCTCCCCACACAGGATGTGGCGCTAATCCTGTAAGTAAATAAAAGAACCTTCACTAAGTGAAAAGGCTGTTTAATAATAAAGCTGGCAGTGCCTCCTCTGTGAACAGAGGCAATTCCCTTCCTAGGAAAATAATCAGTATTCTAATCAAACTAAGGAGCAAAAAAACTACTGCACCCAGCATATGAAAATAACCATAAGTATATATCCAAAATCTCAGTCAACACAACATTGATAGAATCCAACTATAAGACATTACTAAGATGGTACCTGGTACCCATGAGAATTTCAAATATGTACCCGATGGCCTTTCCTAACTGTTTTAGGCACTGTGGCCAACTTGAGACCATGTTCCATATTTGGTGGCAATGCCCCAAAGTACTCAGATTTTTAACCAGAATTTTCAATCTCATCCATTCAGTAACAGGGGTACATATTTGCAGATCTCCTGAATTAGCTTTTTTCCAGAAATTACCCCCTGGGGTCCCAAAGAAGCGGTTGTTTTTGCATACAATAGCGAAACATTGGAAGCAGCCTGTGGTACCACTTGAATACATTAAAAGGTTAATTGGATAATGGTTAATGATAAGCTCACCTGTACCCTCCATAATAACACCGCAAAATTTGATAAGACCGTGGGATCCATGGATCAGATATCTATCTATTGATTAGACGGCCCTCCTCACCTTTTCTGCCGAGACAGACAACACTTTCTCTCTCTTTTTTTTTCTTTCTCCCCTTTCTTTTTTTTTTTTCCCGCACTATGCTCTCCTTTATCTTACATGGCCTGACGAGGTTCCCCTCTCTTTTTCTTATTTTTTTTTTACTTTTATTTACTTATTTAACCTATTTGGAACCAAAGCTATATGGAGGCTAAGCCTCCATTATTTTCACCAGTTTGATGGTTATTGCCTCTTGTGCCTTTCACTTCACCTACAATCTCTATGATTCTTCACACATACAGTAGCACAGTAGCACAGACCTAGTTAGACCTGTGCATTTGAGATAACAATAATAGGGCAGAGATACTCTGTGTGTCACAAGAATTCACATACCCACTCAGGAAGCTATTGACAGCTGCAGTGAAACTATCAGAACATTGAAAAACTTAAATATCTATCAGACCCCTGGTGTCTCCTCTTTACCCCACTGAAGCTAATGGAGCACAGATCGTGCACTATTTGCCATTTACATGGCAGCGCATTTGCGGAGTGACAGCTCTGAAGCAGGAAGTGAAATAATACATGTCACTTCCTGGTATAGTAAGTGGAAGGAGGATCAGTGAATGAATGTTCACTGAGCTACCTCTGTCCTGCCTGGTAACACCTGCTATGCCTGTCTCAGGCCTGTAGGTGGGACAGGAGAGCCTGGGATACATGGTAGGGGGAAGTCACACAGGGTGGGTGGTGATTATTGAAATTGCAAATTCTTTATAATTAACACATGCAGTATATAACAATATAAACAAGAAAATATAATAGAAATACATTTTTTTTTTAGTTTTTACAAGTTGTTAGTAGTAGTCACGTTTAATTGGACACCTTCTGTAAGGTTAAAGATGTTTTAAAACTTGTCCAAGCTGCTTTTTTGAGCTCTGATGAGTGTCAGGAATATACCCCAGCATTTATAGTCATGTGGGTGATTCCGTGACCTTAAAGGGGTTGTAAAGGTTTGTTTTTTATTTTCTAAATAGGTTCCTTTAAGCTAGTGCATTGTTGGTTCACTTACCTTTTCCTTTGATTTACCTTCTAAATGTTTTTTTTCTTTGTCTGAATTTCTCACTTCCTGTTTCTCCTCAGTAAACTTCACACCATCATCCGAGTGGTGTTTAGTCAGCCAGAACAGCTTACTGAACAGCTTACTGAGGAGGAACAGGAAGTGAGAAATTCAGACAAAGAAAACAAAGAAAAAAAATATGTAGAAGGGAAATCTAAGGAAAAGGTAAGTGAACCAACAATGCACTAGCTTAAAGGAACCTATTTAGAAAATAAAAAACAAACCTTTACAACCCCTTTAATACAATGCAATTACCACTGGATGTGTTGAAGCGGATGTGGATTTTCCAAGAACATGATGAGAGATGTGAAAGTTTGTGAAACCACCCTATTCTAATTGCACAATCCATTCCCTGTGCTAATTGCATAGTCCAATGGGTGGTTACATTGTTGACATTAAGAGCCGGTTCACACCAGGGCGGCACGACGCGGCACGACTTGTGGGGGCGACCTCGGCGGCGCGATCTCAAGACGACTTGAGACGCCCGCCGAGGCGATTTGCATAAGACTTCTGGGTCGCCCCCAAAAGTAGTACAGGAACCTTTTTCTAAGTCGGAGCGACCTGAGTCGCTCTTACTTAGAACGGTTCCATTTAAAAACGTGGGACACGACTTGTCAGGTGACTGAGTCGCCTGACGAGTCGCCCTGGTGTGAACCGGCTCTCATTAGAACTGAAGATGCTGCATAGATAAGTAGCAAACCATCTTCAGAACAAGTCCAGTCTATGAGATCAACTATAACTATCTTTTCAATAACCTTTACAGACGAAAATACAAATGGCCTCAAATGCCAAATGCATAGAATAAACACATATGCAACAAAAGAAACAAGTGGATACATTATAAAATAACAGGAATAATAAAAAATAATGACAAATAATTTAAAAGGAATTTCCCCTTTGCTTAGTAAATGCAGTGAAGTAGTGCTGACTTCCATCATCCACTCTTGTGCAAGCAAGAATCAGTAAATCAACCACAATATCTATTATATTGAATATCTACGTTTATAGAAGCAATATAATTTTGCATTGAGTAAGCTGTGTTACAAGATAGCATTTGATCTTGTGGAATCTTTTGCATACTATAGCAGAACCTTTGAGCTTTGTTCTACTTCAAGGGACATTGTAAATCTTTTCTTGAAAAACTGCTGAAAACAACTGTGTTGCTGCAAGGTCATCACTGGTTAATTTTTCACAAGAAAATGTTATTTGTCTGTTGCTCGGAAGCAGGTTACTAATACTTTTGAAAGTCTGGATGTTAGAAGAAAATAAGGTCGGTACAGGATCCAAGGTTTTATTTTCTTGTTTTCTAACAATTCTTGGGTTACTGCGTAATTCTTACATTGAAAATAATATAGTTAATTTAGTAGGGTTTAGATATATATAGATATATAATTTTTCATATTTTATGCACTGTAATAAAGTACATAATAGAGTACTAGTAACTGTGTGCCCATTCTTGGAGGAATAAGAATGCAGAAATAGTTCACCACTGTTCTGCTGTTTACATATAGAAACCAATGAATAACACAGTATTGTGTACCACTATATATGTGATAGCCTAAAAAGAAATGATAATGGTAAATAGTGCAGTTTTTTTTAATTTTTAATATAAGATTTTTGTTTTGCAAATAAAAGATAAATACAGGATGCACCCCTTACAATACCACAACATAGAAGTAGCTGTTCTCTAATCTGTACAGAGCAATACAGAGCAAAGGGGGAAGGATTTATTCAGTTTTGTATGTAAATTGAGCTGTTCATTTTTTTTTTTTTTTTGAAGATTAGCCTGGTAAACATGTAAAAAGAAGCCTAGCTATACCGATTGGCTGGAAAAATAAATATGCTAATTATTTTAATAAAATAATTTTTATTATATTCTTTAGTATTCAAAATAATTTTAAAAATACAAAAACAATATACATTCACTAAAATTTGTGTGTTGTAAAATGTGTTTGTGTTTTTTTTTTTTTAACCGTTTGCCGACCGCCTCCTTTACTTATACGTCGGCAGAATGGCACGGACAGGCACATCAACGTACCTGTACGTCCCCTTTAAATGCCTGTCCGTGTTCGGTCGTGCGCGCCTCCGGTGGCGTGCTCGCGACCCTGCCGCCATCCCCATGAGTCGGGCCGCGGGTCCCGTGGACTCGATCGCCACGGGGATCCCCGCGATCGTCTCACGGAGGTATAGAGCGTGGAGATGCTTGTGCAAACAAGCATCTTTCTGCTCTGCCTAGTGACAATGACACGGATCTCGGCTCCGTGTACTCGGAGCGGAGATCGGTGTCATGTGACACAGAACCCATCCCCCCTACAGTAAGAAACACTATACAGGGAACACTTAACCCCTACAGCGCCACGTAGTGGTTAACCCCTTCACTGCCAGTGTCATTTTCACAGTAATCAGTGCATTTTTATAGCAATGATCGCTGTGAAAATGACAATGGCCCCAAAAATGTGTCAAAAGTGTCCGATGTGCCCGTCATAATGTCGCAGTCATGAAAAAAATCACTGATCGCCGCCATTACTAGTAAAAAAAATAAAAATTTATAAAAATGCCATAAAACTATCCCCTATTTTGTAAACGCTATAACTTTTGCGCAAGCCAATCAATAAACGCTTATTGCGATTTTTTTTTTACCAAAAATATGTAGAAGAATACGTATCGGCCTAACCTGAGGAAAAAAAATGTTTTTTTTTAATATATTTTTGGGGGATATTTATTATAGCAAAAAGTAAAAAAATATAGAATTTTTTTCAAAATTGTCACTCTATTTTTGTTTATAGCACAAAAAATAAAAACCGCAGAGGTGATCAAATACCACCAAAATAAATCTCTATTTGTGGGAAAAAAAGGACGTCAATTTTGTTTGGGAGCCACGTTGCACGACCGCGCAATTGTCAGTTAAAGCGACGCAGTGCCGAATCGCAAAAAGGGGCCTGGTCCTTTAACCAGCCAAAATGGTCCGGGGCTGAAGTGGTTTAAGAAGCCAGTGTATGAGAGTGACTATGGCCCAGAGGGTAGCATTGCAGCTGCATTAGGGTGCATACAGGCTTTGTGTTCATCAGTGCCAGAGAATTATGAGCTTTAAAGTTTAAAAACTGAGGGCATGGGTTATGACAGTAATGCTTGACTCTCATTTTGGGGGTTAGAGGTGGGGTACATAATTTCACAGGAGGGGGCCGTGGCTGTAGTAGTTAGGTTAGTGAATTTCTTTTCACTTTCTGTCCTGGAGAAACAACAGGAAAGCAGAGGAAATCTCTTCAAAGGCTGAGTAAGTACCTTCTAAAGCACAGGGATATGTGTTCCGATTGGAAGTATTTACCTCTATTCTTGTTCCTATTTTAGATTAACCATCACTTTCTATACCACTCAAGATGTTAACCAGAGTAAATAGAGGGAATAAATCTTCCCAGCAGAGACAGCCAATGATAACATCTTAATAAGGGTTTTAACAACTCTATTCAAAACAAAAGAAATAAAAATATTGTCTTTTTACTTTAACCTCCCTGGCGGTATGATTCTGTCTGGAATTATGTACCAAAAGCGGTACAATTATTTTGCATGGAAATTTGGTGTTATGTATTGTAGGCCTGCAATTCTTAGTAATTACTTAATTAAACCTGACCAAACAAGAGTCTAGTAGACATCCCGGGTATGATAAAGTTTGAAACACAAAATAATAAATTATAATATAATAAATAACTATAAATAATTATAACAAATAGTAATGTAATTATAATAAAAATTATTCAATAATGTAATCAAATCAAAAACACTGAAATTTGCTCAGTTGCAGAATTGTCGCTGTCATTAGATTTTTTGTTTGATGATGAATTTCCCCACAAATCGCTATCGCTCAATTCTGCGAGGGATTGTAATTTATTATCGCTGTTTTTTAGCTGGTCTAAAACCACTTTTGACATAAAGGGACACTTTTTGGTTGCTATGGACAATCTCCAGTTTCCAGGCAGAAAGAAAAGTTTTTATTATATAAAAGTGCATGCAGGACACTGGGCAGACCACTAGGGACAAAGGGGGTGTGTAATTATTACATACAGTACTGTAATCTGTAAGATTACAGTATACTGTATGTATACTATGTGTTGACTTTTTTGAATTTGGCGCCGAACTCCGTCCCCGTGCGTCGCAACGTCGCAGGGAACGGAGCTCGGCAGTGAGGATCGAGCGAGACACGGCTCGCTGACACTGCGGGAGGACATCGCAGGATCCAGGGAACAAGGTAAGTTACTTCCCCTGGATACTGCGATGCAGCCCGAGTCTGGCTCGGGGTTACCGCTCTTAGCATTGAAAACTCACCCCGAGCCAGACTCGGGATTACCGCTAAGGAGGTTAACCGCTTGAGCTCAGGAAGGTTTTACCCCCTTTATGATGAGGCCATTTTTTGCTATTCAGCACATTGCTACTTTAACTGGCAATTGCGTGTCATGCAACACTGTACCCAAATTAAATTTATATAATTTTTTCACCCAAATAGAGCTTTCTTTTGGTGGTATTTGATCACCACTGGGTATTTTATTTTTTTATTATATAAATTAAAAAGACCGAAATGAAAAAAAAAAAATATTTTCTACTTTCTGTTATAAAACATATGGAATAAAACATATGGAATAAAAAAAATGAAAAAAAAATTCTTTATAAATTCAGGACAAAATGTATTCTACTACATGTCTTTGGAAAAAAAAATAGGTGTATATTAACCACTTAAGCCCCGGACCATTTCGGGCCATTAGGACCAAGCCTGTTTTTGGGATTCGGCACTGCGCTGCTTTAACTGTAAATTGTGCGGACATGCAATGTTGTACCCAAATGAAATTTGCGTCCTTTTCTTCCCACAAATAGAGCTTTCTTTTAATGGTATTTGATTGCCTCTGCGATTTTTATTTTTTGCGATATAAATGGAAAAAGAACGAAAATTTTGAAAAAAAAAGATATTTTCTACTTTTTGTTATAAGAAAAATCGAATAAACTCAATTTTAGTCATACATTTAGGCCAAAATGTATTCAGCCACATGTCTTTAGTAAAAAAAAATGTCAATAAGCGTATATTTATTGGTTTGCGCAAAAGTTATAGCGTTTACAAACTAGGGTACATTTTCTGAAATTTACACAGCTTTAAATTTATGACTGCCTATCTCATTTCTTGAGGTGCTAAAATGGCAGGGCAGTACAAAACCCCCCCAAATGACCCCATTTTGGAAAGTAGACACCCCAAGGAAATTGCTGAGAGGCATGTTGAGCCCATTGAATATTTTTTTTTTTTGTCCCAAGTGATTGAATAATGACAAAAAAAAATTACAAAAAGTTGTCACTAAATGATATATTGCTCACACATGCCATGGTTATATGTGGAATTGCACCCCAAAATACATTCTGCTGCTTCTCCTGAGTACGGGGATACCACATGTGTGGGACTTTTTAGGAGCCTAGCCACGTACGGGACCCCGGAAACCAAGCACCACCTTCAGGATTTCTAAGGGCGCAAATTTTTGATTTCACTCCTCACTACCTATCACAGTTTCGAAGGCCATAAAATGCCAAAATAGCACAAAATCCCCCCAAATGACCCCATTTTGGAAAGTAGACACCCCAAGCTATTTACTGAGAGGCATGTTCAGTCCATGGAATATTTTATATTTTGCCACAAGTTGCGGGAATATGACAAACTTTTTTTTTTTGCACAAAGTTGTCACTAAATGATATATTGCTCACACATGCCATGGGCATATGTGAAATTACACCCCAAAATACATTCTGCTGCTTCTCCTGAGTACGGGGATACCACATGTGTGGGACTTTTTGGGAGCCTAGCCGCGTACGGGACCCCAAAAACCAAGCACCGCCTTCAAGGTTTCTAAGGGCATACATTTTTGATTTCACTCCTCACTACCTATCACAGTTTTGAAGGCCATAAAATGCCAAGATGGCACAAAACCCCCCCAAATGACCCCATTTTGGAAAGTAGACACCCCAAGCTATTTGCTGAGAGGCATGTTGACCCCATTGAATATTTTTTTTTTTTGTCCCAAATGATTGAATAATGACAAAAAGAAAAAAAAATGTACAAAAAGTTGTCACTAAATGATATATTGCTCACACATGCCATGGTTATATGTGGAATTGCACCCCAAAATACATTCTGCTGCTTTTCCTGAGTACGGGGATACCACATGTGTGGGACTTTTTGGGAGCCTAGCCGCGTACGGGACCCCAAAAACCAAGCACCGCCTTCAAGGTTTCTAAGGGCATACATTTTTGATTTCACTCCTCACTACCTATCACAGTTTTGAAGGCCATAAAATGCCAAGATGGCACAAAACCCCCCCAAATGACCCCATTTTGGAAAGTAGACACCCCAAGCTATTTGCTGAGAGGCATGTTGACCCCATTGAATATTTTTTTTTTTTGTCCCAAATGATTGAATAATGACAAAAAGAAAAAAAAAATGTACAAAAAGTTGTCACTAAATGATATATTGCTCACACATGCCATGGTTATATGTGGAATTGCACCCCAAAATACATTCTGCTGCTTTTCCTGAGTACGGGGATACCACATGTGTGGGACTTTTTGGGAGCCTAGCCGCGTACAGGGCCCCAAAAACCAAGCACTGCGAACGCTGCAGTTATGTGTGTTGTGTTTGGTAAGTGACAGTGATCGATCGATACTGCACTTGGGTGGGCTGGGCTGGGCTGGGCTGGGCGGAGGGGCTAAACGCAGGCGCTAGCAGGTATCTGGGCTGATCCCGCTAACACTGCGTTTTTGGGAACCCTAAACCGCTGGGGATGCTAGTATAGATCTGATCAGATCTGATCAGATACTATACCACTAAGGGGGGTGTATGCTTTGCGCGTGGGTGTTAGCGTTACTGTCACTAACCTAACACTGCCTGGGGCGACGCAGACCCTCTCTGGCGCTAAAACCTAATTGATCTCACCCGCCGGGCGATCAGGGGGGTTAAACCTTTATTGGGTTATATACGGCGGGTGCCCTGATGCTATAAAAAGCAAACTAATCAACCAGCGTCACCCGTAACCTTTATATGGTGATCACTGGTGAAAGGGTTAACTAGGGGCAATCAGGGGGTTAAAACCTTTATTAGGTTAAATATGGGGGTACCTGACACTATATAAAAACCTGACGGGTAACCTAAATAACTAAATAACTTACTGGCTAACCAGTGACACCAGTGAGGCTTATACGGCGATCACTGGTGAAAGGGTTAACTCTAGGGGCAATCAGGGGGTTAAAATAATATATGGGGGTACCTGACTCTAATAAAAACCTGCGGCGAACCTAAAAAAAAATAACTGCCTATCTAAAACACCAGCGACACGAATACAGCGATCGGAAAAACAATCGCTTAGTGACGCTGAAGTTAGGGGGTGAAAGGGTTACCTGGGGGGTGATCAAGGGGTTAAACCTTTATTAGGGGGGGTTAGGGGGCTACCCTGGACCTAAAGGGGCCTAATCCTAACTGCCCTGCAACTTTTTACAATCACAGATGACACTAAATGCAGTGATCAGTAAAATAAATGATCACTGCAATCAGTGACACTGTGATTGGGGGCTTTGGGGTGACCTGGGGGGTGATCTGGGGGTGACTGGGGGGTGATTTGTGTGCCTATGTGTACCTACGTGTCAGTGGACTGTTGGTGCACTAACCTGCTTCTTCTCTGCTCGGCGCCGGGAACGGAAAGACCGCGGCGAGGGAGATGACATCACTTCCTCCAGCCTTGTTTACATCACATGGCGGAGGAAGCATTTTCATTGGCCGGGAGCGATCGCGAGGGGGGGGGCGGAATCGAGCGCCCCCCCCCTCATGCCTGATCGCTCCCGAACACTTAACGGCCGCTCACTGCAGTGAAGGGGGGTCCGGATGGACCCCCCAACTGCACAAAGGCGATCACGTAGATCTACGTGATTCTGCCTGTCCGTGCCATTCTGCCGACGTAAATCGGCGGTGGGCGGTCATTAAGTGGTTAATTGGTTTGTGTGAAAGGTATAGAGAAAAGAGAGAAAATGTTCTGGTGTCTCTCGAAAAACATCCCCATCCCAATATATACAACAAAACACAAAAAGTCACCCCAGGACTTTGAATGAGGTGAATGCAGTAAATGCAGTATCAAAGTTTATTAAAAATTGTCATGCATACATGAGCATGAAAAGTCTACACAATGATGGTATTATGACAAATGGTCCAAGGGGTCTGGAGCACAAGTCCCCATACTTAACAATGGCTAGGTCAGACTCCGAGATGCTGAATTCCCAGAGGCGGCAGCAGTAAGAGTCCAGCTCGGGAGCTGAGGAGGCAAGAAAAACCCAGACCCAACAGAGCACAATGGGGGGGGGGGGCGGGGGACGTGAGTGTGTGTCCCCAAGGATCTCCCAATATCCATAGAGAATATCAACTGAAACATAAATGCATGTATAACAATTAATACTGCCATAGCAGCATAAATGTAAAGCAGTATACGATACAATGTAAATATGTGTATACCTAAACCAATCTGGTTCATTACTAGTATAGGCTTGGAATCTGGGGGACAGTGAAAGAGAAGTGGAGGAAATATATGTAGTGATGAGTAAAGTGTATGACCCACAAAAGACGTTCCAACGTCCATAGTAAATGTCAGCAAACATGAGATTGTATATATATCAAATGGTGCTATGCAACAGAGTAGGCATGGAGTATATTATATAATAAAAGGATGTATACATATGAACCAATCTGGCTCTATGCTATGATGGACTAGGAAAATCAGGGACGGTGTCATAATACCATCATTGTGTAGATACTTATTTGGTCTCTCATTTTTTACAGAAGTAATACACACGCATCTACCCCTGATGAAGTGAGCATGGTCGTGTGAAACGCGTAGGGTTACTTTCTATACCTGTGTATATTGCTATGTACATTTTATACTGCTACATTTATAATGATACTGTTCTACATTGTATGTATCAGCGGATCGGCTTGGCAATGTTTCATGTTCATGTATGCATGACAATTTTAAATAAACTTTGATACTGCATTTACTTGTGTCATGTGACTGGCTAACCGCATTCAACTCATTCAAAGTCCCAGGGTGACATTTTGTGTTTTGTGTGAAAGGTATAGCATCTACAAACTATGGTATATACAGTATATTTAAAAATTCATCAATTCCTATCTACTGACGGCCTATCTAATTTCTTGAGGTCCTAAATTGCCAGGACAGTTGAAATGCCCCACAAATAGCCCCTTTTTGGAAAGTAGACAGTCTGAGGTATTTAGTAAGAGGTTTTTAAAAAAAAAAAATTTTTTTCATTTGTTTTTTTTTTACATCCTGTCATCAGAGTAGCTCAGTGTCATCATAGTGACACTGTTCTACTCTGTGGGGGCTGTTGTTGCTTATACAATGAAGATCACTCTATAAGCAATAGTTTTAGCTGTCAGCTTGCTTTTGGTTATGATCTGTGATTGGCTACAGCTAATCACATGGTATAGGTAGCCAGGTACCATGTGATTGCTGTGGGTAAATCACAGATCACAACAGTAAGCCAGCTGTTCATGAATGGAAAGTCAATTATGAGAGGTTGCTTACATTTTTATCATGTGATCACTATGACCAAACATAGAAATCACATGATACCTGTTACTGATTACCAGTAACTGTAATCCACTGTGTCCGGTGGACACAGCAGTCACAGGAAGGGCATGCTGCGCACTCCTAACTCAAAGCAGAAACAATGACCTGCATGTACGTCATTGTGCCTGCACGTGCCACCCCACCAGTGTGGTTAAAACCCATTTAAAGTCTCACACCTTTTTGTTTTCTGCCTCACACTCCAATGCTCTATGCTGTCATAGTTGAGGAGCAGCCACATTGCTCAGCAAAAATGTCCTTCACGGGTTTGTATTGCAGAGAATGGGAGGAGGTGTGTTAGACCAATTCTGCTACTGATGGCTGATTACTGAGCAGGGATGAGCCGAACACCCCCCTGTTCGGTTCGCACCAGAACCTGCGAACAGACAGAATGTTCGCGTGAACTTTAGAACCCTATTAAATACAATGGACTCGAACGTTCGAAATCTAAAGTGCTAATTATAAAGGCTAATATGCAATTTATTGTCCTAAAAAGTGTTTGGGGACCCGGGTCCTGCCCCAGGGGACATGTATCAATGCAAAAAGAAGTTTAAAAAATAGACGTTTTTACGGGAGCAGTGATTTTAATAATGCTTAAAATGAAAAAATAAAAGTGAAATTTTCCTTTAAATTTCGTACCTGGGGGGGGGTGTGTATAGTATGCATGTAAAGTGGCGCATGTTACCCGTGTTTAGAACTGTCTCTGCACAAAATGTCATTTTTGAAGGAAAAAAAGTCATTTAAAACTCACTCGCGGCTATTAATGAATTGTCGGCTTTTATCAATACATAGAAAAGTCATTAATAAAAAATAAAAAAAAGCGTGGGGGTTCCCCCAAATTCAATTACCAGGCCCCTCAGGTCTGGAATGGATATTAAGGGGAACCCCGCCGCAAATTAAAAAAAAAATGGCGTGTAGTTCCCCCTAAATATCCACACCAGGCCCTTCAGATCTGGCATGGATTTTAAGGGGAACTCCACCCCAAATAAAAAAAAAATGGCGTGGAGTCCCCCCAAAAATCCATACCAGACCCTTATCCAAGCACGCAACCTGGCCGGCCGCAGGGGAAGAGGGGGGGACGAGAGAGCGCCCCCCCTCCCTCCTGAACCGTACCAGGCCACATGCCCTCAACATGGGGAGGATGTCCCCATGTTGATGGGGACAAGGGCCTCATCCCCACAACCCTTGCCCGGTGGTTGTGGGGGTCTGCAGGCAGGGGGCTTATCGGAATCTGGAAGACCCCTTTAACAAAGGGGACCCCCAGATCCCGGCCCCCCCCTTATGTGAATTGGTAAGAGGTACATTGTACCCCTACCATTTCACAAAGAAAGTGTAAAAAAATGTAAATAAAACACACACAAACACCTTGGAAAAGTCCTTTATTAAGAAATAAATAAAAAAAAAAACATTCCAGCGATGAAATCCAGTGTCCCGTGGCGATCCCGATGTCCAGCGCTGTCCGTCATTGGTTGTGCCTGAGCGGACCTGATGGGGAACTTCCTCCGCCGTGTTTTAAATGTATAGACCCGCCCCTTCTAAAGTTCCCCATCAGGTCCGCTCAGCGGACCAGATGCGGAAAGCGAGAAGGGGCGGGTCTATACATGAATAACACAGTGAAGGAAGTTCCCCATCAGGTCCGCCCCCTCGGTATGTCAGACCGCGCCTACGTCATTGGCCTGAGCGGACCTGATGGGGAACTTCCTTCACTGTGTAAATTTAAATTACACAGTGAAGGAAGTTCCCCGCTCAGGCCAATGACGTAGGCGGGGTCTGACATACCGAGGGGGCGGACCTGATGGGAACTTCCTTTACTGTGTAATACGTGAATAGACCCGCCCCTTCTAAAGTTCCCCATCAGGTCCGCTCAGCGGACCAGATGCGGAACATGAGAAGGGGCGGGTCTATTCACGTATTACACAGTGAAGGAAGTTCCCATCAGGTCCGCCCCCTCGTAGAGCGGAGCTGATGGGGAACTTCCTTCACTGTGTAATACATGAATAGACCCGCCCCTTCTCTTGTTCCGCATCTGGTCCGCTGAGCGGACCTGATGGGGAACTTTAGAAGGGGTGGGTCTATACATTTTAAACACGGCGGAGGAAGTTCCCCATCAGGTCCGCTCAGGCACAACCAATGACGGACAGCGCTGGACATCGGGATCACCGCGGGACACTGGATTTCATCGCTGGAATGTTTTTTTAATTTATTTATTTTTTTATTTTTTAATAAAGGACTTTTTCAAGGTGTTGGTGTGTTTTTATTTACATTTTTTGACACTTTCTTAGTGAAATGGTAGGGGTACAATGTACCCCTTACCAATTCACATAGGGGGGGCCGGGATCTGGGGGTCCCCTTTGTTAAAGGGGTCTTCCAGATTCCGATAAGCCCCCTGCCCGCAGACCCCCACAACCACCGGGCAAGGGTTGTGGGGATGAGGCCCTTGTCCCCATCAACATGGGGACATCCTCCCCATGTTGAGGGCATGTGGCCTGGTACGGTTCAGGAGGGAGGGGGGGCCGCTCTCTCGTCCCCCCCTCTTCCCCTGCGGCCGGCCAGGTTGCGTGCTCGGATAAGGGTCTGGTATGGATTTTTGGGGGGACTCCATGCCATTTTTTTTAAAATTTGGGGTGGAGTTCCCCTTAAAATCCATGCCAGATCTGAAGGGCCTGGTATGGATACTTAGGGGGAACCGCACGCCATTTTTTTTAAAAATTTGCGGCGGGGTTCCCCTTAATATCCATTCCAGACCTGAAGGGCCTGGTAATTTAATTTGGGGGAACCCCCACGCTTTTTAAATTTTTTTTATTAATGACTTTTCTATGTATTGATAAAAGCCGACAATTCATTAATAGCCGCGAGTGAGTTTTAAATGACTTTTTTTCCTTCAAAAATTACATTTTATGCAGAGACAGTTCTAAGCACGGGAAACATGCGCCACTTTACATGTATATCATACACACCCCCCAGGTATGAAATTTAAAGGAATATTTCACTTTTATTGTTTCACTTTAAGCATTATTAAAATCACTGCTCCTAAAAAAAAGGCAGTTTTTAAAACTTTTTTTTTGCATTGATACATGTCCCCTGGGGCAGGACCCGGGTCCCCAAACACTTTTTAGGACAATAACTTGCATATAAGCCTTTATAATTAGCACTTTAGATTTCTCCCATAGACTTTTCGAATTTGCCGCGAACACCCCAAATTGTTCGTTGTTCTGCGAACGGGCGAACAGGCAATGAGTTTGACTCGAACTCGAAGCTCATCCCTATTACTGAGAGCATTGGCTCTAATTTTAGTGTCTGTTGGACTGCACAGTCATATTTACATTACCTACACAATTACTGTAGAAGGAAACAGAGGAAAGACAATACAAATTTAGGTTTGTTAATACAATGCATACAGTATATGACTGCAAATTGTTTCCCAAGACTTTGATTGAACTTTAAGAGAGTTTGAACTGAATGCTTGGAAGATGCAAGTTGATCATGTGGACATTTGACATTTGACCACTCAATGAAATTGGAGGAGAAACGGTTTAACCGTAAGCTGCTTAAGGGGTTCTTTACTGTCAGAGCAGTAGGGATGTGGAATGTTGCAGTCACGATAAAAATCGCAGATCGCCGCTGTAACGGCTACCCAAGTATGAAAGGGGTTAACGCCGTTTAGATATCATCCCTCTCCTGGACACACATTCGCTGCCGATCCTCCACACTCAGACGACCACTTCCCATAGGAATTAATCCTTCCGAAAGAACGAAACGCACTCTGTATCTTTCCAACATGAACTCCTTTATTATGAGAAAACCCAGGTCTTTTTATACACTCAACGAATCCTGCATTAATCTACATGAACAATGGTCCAACTCCACCCACAACATAGCAAGGCCCAATACCCATTATCTTGACACCTCCTAGAAGACAACAGGTTAGCTTTTGTCTCCCAATACCCATCTGACCAGACCCAATTTACATGAGCCAATTAGCTACAGCTGCTGTCTCAGACCCATGACCTCCAGACTAGCCTTACTGTCTCCCATCTATCAAAAGACTTCACACAATATTTGCATAACGAACTTTCAATACACATCCTACAATGAAAGGATCTGTAGCCTTTCTGTCTGCTAGTTCCACAACCTATAATTACAGACTTAATTACCACAAGCCACACTAGACAGTAGAATGTAAATCACCCACCATCACCGCAAGTATTACATAAACAGCCCACACACAGTCATGGGCATCCGCTGAAATGTTTTCAAAGGGGGGCGCTTCAGCAGCGGCAATACACAGTCGCATTTTACCCTTTCTTCGACCGCTAGCGGGGGTTAAAAGCGACCCCCCCACGTAAAAATGTAAAAACACCCCACTGTGCCCCCTGCATCTTTAAATATCTCTTTGTCACTACTGTGTACCCCCTCTCCACAACTGCACCTCTGGACCCCTTTACATTAAACAGCACCCCACAGCTCTGGCCCCCTTTACATTACACAGCACCCTGCATCACTGGACCCCTTTACATTACACAGCACCCTGCATCACTGGACCCCTTTACAATACACAGCATCCTGCATCACTGGACCCCTTTACATTACACAGCACCCTGCACCCCTTTACATTACACAGCACCCTGCACCACTGGACCCCTTTACATTACACAGCACCATGCACCCCTTTACATTACACAGCAGCACCCTGCACCTCTGGACACTACACACACTACACTCTGAGCACTATACTGCACACTGACCATACTGACCATATGTATGACGTGTCCTATGACGTCATGTCTCTGCAGTCACACACACACACGTGTTGTAGGACATCTCGTCCTCCCTCCATACCGCACACACAGCCTGGCTCTCCTTCCTTTTCACCTTCAGCAGGTCCAGCGCGGCTGGAAGTGGGTGTAAGGGCAGCGGAGGGTGTAGAACACTGCCAATTTGGCCAACACCTTCTCGATTCCAGGGGGGGCAAACGACCCCCCTTGCCCTATGGAGCGGACGCCCATGCACACAGTATATCCAATATATGCCCTGTATATACCGTATTGAATATGGCTATCACAGATCATGGTGGAGTTCTCATTCCCCCTGTGCCCCTAAGAGGGACACAGGGGGGTTTCCACATAAGAGGCATTGGGGAAGCTGAAGCAAGTGTATTTCTTACTTTCTAAGGGATTCTGGGTTCCCCGGGCCTTCCCGTTACATCTCTCCCCTTTCGGCAGGAGACTAACACAGGAGGAGACCCCAGACAGGTTGATTCCGAAGTTAGTCCATAGTTCCATTCTTCTAATGCCGGTATCCACACAGTACCCCAAATAAATTGCTCCAAACAGAGCATTACTTACCCAACCAACCTCTGCCTCTCTCAGAGAACATACCCGCCGCTGGGGAGAAGACAGGGTGACTGGGCTCAGTCCGTCATGTTGTTGGGGATCTGGGCCGACTGCCCAGCATCCTTGGGGTATACAAGTGGAGACTGAAGTCCCATCCACTCGTGGTGGGTGAAAATCCCCCAGTGCTTGCAAAGCAAGGCTGACATCCTCCTGTCTCAGTGTCACACCATTTTCTGGGGTTGTGTCAGTGAAGACCCAAGTCCCATCCAGTACCACAGGGACTCCCTCTTCTGTTAGTTGAGAGCAGAGGCCTGTGGCACTCTGCTCTGTTGCCAGCTCTTGTGCTGGGTTGCTGTGAGTGGAGACCGTAGTCCCATCCACTTGTGGTGGGAGAAAATCCCCCAGTGCTTGCAAAGCAAGGCTGACATCCTCCTGTCTCAGTGTCACACCATTTTCTGGGGTTGTGTCAGTGAGGACCGAAGTCCCATCCAGTACCCCAGGAACTCCCTCTTCTTTTAGTTGAGAGCAGAGGCCCGTGGCACTCTGCTCTGTTGCCAGCTCTTCCGTTGGGTTGCTCTGAGTGGAGACCGTAGTCCCATCCACCGATATCAGTTCAAGTTGCAGTTGTGTGCAGAGGCCAGTAGCATTCTGCCCTGCTGCCAGTGATTCAGCTGGGGGTAAAAGCTTTACCACCTCAGCTTGTTGCTGGAGAGAGGGGCCAACCCCCCCGGCTCCCTGAAACTCCACAGTTGTTTCCGGTGCTGGGCAGAGGTTGCTAGCACTCTGCCCTGTTGCCAGTACTTGAGCAGGCGCTGCATAATCCATAACATCCTCTGAACAGTCACTTAAGTCCATACCTTCTGTAATCTGTGGCTGGGGAGATGAGCCACCTGCCCTAGCTCCCTGGAACTCCATATCATCCACTTCGGCTTTAGGGATAGAAATCTCCAGATTTTCCACTGCCGATTCTCTAGCATGCTGCGGGACAGGTACATTCCTCTATCCAAGATCATCCCAAGCAGAAACAGGATCATCAAGGTCAGTCAGCACTTCAGCTTTGGGGATGGCAATCTCCAGATTTTCCACTGCCGATTCTTCAGTCAGGATTTCATAGTTGTCAACTGGTATTTCCTGATAGTCCCAGGCAAAGGTAGCCCCACCCTGCTGCTGAGCAGATTCTAGCAGCTGTCTGTAGGCAATCTCCGATTGCCGTATCTCCGCCGTTCTCCGCTCATGTTGCCGCTCTAGTTCTCTCTCTTGTCGCTCTAGTTCTCTCTTTTGTCGCTCTAGTTCTCTCTTTTTTCGCGCATCCTGCATATGGATGCCTCTAATGGCTTCCTTTATGGCGGTCTCTGATGGGTTAGCACCATATAATGCCAAGCGCTGTCGAACTCGTTGCTGAAACAAGTCTTCAACTGACCGGGGTCTGCATCACCATCCTTCTGGTCCATCTCGGCTAGCTCCCTGATAAAGGTGGCCCCGTTCTTTGTCCCACTGGTCCCTCCACGGCTCTCAAGTAGGTCTTTCAGCATGGCTTTCCTGCCGACTGCATAGCAGGTCATTCACTGTGGTGGTTTGGAGTGTCCCAGGAACTGGAGGGAAAATCCCACCGCTGCCAACCAATGTAACGACACCCCAAATACGAATGGGGTTAACGCCGTTTAGATATCTTCCCTCTCCTGGACACACATTCGCTGCCGATCCTCCACACTCAGACGACCACTTCCCATAGGAATTAATCCTTCCGAAAGAACGAGACGCACTCTGTATCTTTCCAACATGAACTCCTTTATTATGAGAAAACCCAGGTCTTTTTATACACTCACGAATCCTGCATTAATCTACATGAACAATGGTCCAACTCCACCCACAACATAGCAAGGCCCAATACCCATTATCTTGACACCTCCTAGAAGACAACAGGTTAGCTTTTGTCTCCCAATACCCATCTGACCAGACCCAATTTACATGAGCCAATTAGCTACAGCTGCTGTCTCAGACCCATGACCTCTAGACTAGCCTTACTGTCTCCCATCTATCAAAAGACTTCACACAATATTTGCATAACAAACTTTCAATACACATCTTACAATGAAAGGATCTGTAGCCTTTCTGTCTGCTAGTTCCACAACCTATAATTACAGACTTAATTACCACAAGCCACACTAGACAGTAGAATGTAAATCACCCACCATCACCGCAAGTATTACATAAACAGCCCACACACAGTATATCCAATATATGCCCTGTATATACCGTATTGGATATGGCTATCACAGATCATGGTGGAGTTCTCATTCCCCCTGTGCCCCTAAGAGGGACACAGGGGGGTTTCCACATAAGAGGCATTGGGGAAGCTAAAGCAAGTGTATCTCATACTTTCTAAGGGATTCTGGGTTCCCCGGGCCTTCCCGTTACAGCCGCCATTACTAATAAAAAAAAATCATAATAAAAATGCCATAAATCTATCCCCTATTTTGTAGACGAGATAACTTTTGCGCAAACCAATCAATATACGCTTATCGTGATTTTTTTTTTACCAAAAATATGTAGAAGAATACGTATTGGTTTAAACTGAGGAAGAAATGGGTTTCTTTATATATTTTTGGGGGATATTTATTATAGCAAAAAGTAAAAAACATTGCTTTTAAAAAAAAAAATGTGCTCTTTTTTTGTTTATAGCGCAAAAAATAAAAACCGCAGAGGTGATCAAATACCACCAAAAGAAATCTCTAAAAAAAAGGACGTCAATTTTGTTTGGGTACAGCGTTGCACGACCGCGCAATTGTTAGTTAAAGCGGCGCAGTGCCAAATCGCAAAAAATGGCTTGGTCAGGAAGGGGGTAAATCCTTCCAGGGCTGAAGTGGTTAAAGAATGCAATACACAGGGATATTGGAATTGGCATTGACATAAACACCCACACTCACACAGGTGGAAATGGATGGACTGGTGTTTTTTTATTCAACCTCACTAGTTATGTAACTATGTGAGGGTGCATGAGTTTCTTGGGAGGGAATTTCAGGAGCACCAATTATGTACAAAATAGGTCAAGCAGTAGTGCTGGTTAAATATCATTCAGAGAGGGGGGACCAATTTGTTCACATATGTTGGTGGTGCTGGCAGTTTGTTCCTGATCTGGGTATGGATATACAATATCTGGAGTGAGGGTGTTATAAATGCACCATAAGATTGAAGGGGCTGAGATATATGGTTCTGCTAAGGTTGGCTTCCATCAAAAATCATTAGAGGTAAGTAGTTTGTATGTGCCATCTTCTCTTTTAATTTTTATTTTAAATATTTACCAATTTAATTTACAATAGCACGTTTGCTAGAATTGCCATTATGTGCAGATAAAAGGGACAAACTATGATTTTCACATAATCACTTATTTTTGAATAAAGGCTGCAGCTTCTTAGAATTTTATGATTCTCTACAGGCTTCAAAACCCTAATCTTCTCCCTGCCCAATCAGGTAGCCCCTGTGTGTATGCTCAGAAATGATACAGCAAACCTTGCACTGTAAAATAGATGTCAGAGAAAGTCTGTTGGCGGCATGCCTAGTGAGCATAAGACCAAGGGGTTTATTTACGAAAGGCAAATCCACTTTGCACTACAAGTACACTTGGAAGTGCAGTCGCTGTAGATCTGAGGGGAAGATCTGAAATGAGGGGAAGCTCTGCTGATTTTATCATCCAATCATGTGCAAAGCTAAAATGCTGTTTTTTTATTTTCCTTGCATGTCCCCCTCAGATCTACAGTGACTGCACTTCCAAGTGCACTTGTAGTGCAAAGTGGATTTGCATTTGGTAAATAACCCCCCATAACTCCTTTAGGCAGTAAATCATATTTCTAGCTTTCACAGTTTTTGTTCTTTTGTATCCTTTATGCAGACAGAAAAAAAGTTGCTGCAGAGAATCTTCTTCTTTATGGCGGATGTGCCCAGGCACCCACCTTTGCTAACTGCCTGGTTGCTGTAAAGAGAGGCAGGACTCAGTGGTGACTTTGACTTCCCAGGCATTATGGGGAGCCCATCTTCCACTTCCACCTGAGTCAAAATTATCCAGTTGAAGAACTATAAATTTGGAGTATTGTTTTTTTACTCATCACTAGTCAGAAATGGTAACGGTCAACAAATAACTGTTGCATCATTGCTGTTATGTCTCACCATATGTCAAATAAAGGGACCCTCTTGTTAGATAACTGATGGAGAAGAATTTATATCTGTCCATACTGGATGCAGCCCATAAATTGCCTCCTTGTATACCTTGAAGTACCCCAAGGATTTACATCAGGGGTTTAAAACCGGCGGCCCTCCAGCTGTTGCAAAACTACAAGTACCATGAGGCATTGCAAGGCTAACAGTAAGGCCCCTTTCACACTGGGGCGGTGGGTGCGGTGGCGGTATAGCGCCGCTATTTTTAGCGGCGCTATACCGTCGGAATTGCCGCAGAATTGCGCTAGCGGTGCGGTATTAACCCCCGCTAGCGGCCAAAAAAGGGTTAATACCGCCGGCAATGCGCCTCTGCAGAGGCGCATTGCCGGCGGTAATACCGCGGTTTCCCATTACTTTCAATAGGAAGGAGCGGTAAACACACAGCTCCTCTCACCGCTCCACAGATGCTGCTAGCAGGACTTTTGGAGCGGTCCTGCTAGCGCACCGTCTCAGTGTGAAAGCCCTCGGGCTTTCACATTGAGACTGCAGGGGCAGGAGTTTTCAGGTGGTATTTAGATGCTATTTTTAGCGCTAAACCGCCTGAAAAACTCCTCAGTGTGAAAGGGGTCTTACAGTCATGACTCCCAGAGGCAGAGGCATGATGGGACTTGTAGTTTTGCAAAAGCTGGAGTGCCTCACATAGAGCAATCTGTTTTAAAATATAATGATCTCTAAACATAACTAAAACTATACACTTGCTGAAAATATACTATACTTTAGCAAGAGTGTATTATTTTACACATAATCATTTTCTTCAAGTAGGATTTTGCTTATACCCAAAAGTTTTTTTCCCCCCAAAGATATTTATGATATTAATACAATTCTGTTGTGTGCAGAAAATGACGAAGAGAGTTGCTGTGATTGGTGCAGGAGCCAGTGGATTGACAGCTATTAAGTGTTGTCTTGATGAGGGACTGGAGCCCACATGCTTTGAAAAAACTGATGATATTGGAGGACTCTGGAGATACAAGGTAAGTGTAAAACCAGTTTTATAAATGAGAAGTTTTTCAATATATAACAGGTAAGCCATCAAAAGAGCAAATACATAAAAGTTCTCCAGCTTCAATCTACTACTACCAGTAAGTATAAGGATTGCTCTTAATCACCCCTAGTGCCCAAAGGAGGTATCTAGCACAGAGAGGGATTTTTTATAGGCCACCTACCTGCCTCCCATGGGCAAGTAGGTTGGAATCCCTCTTCCTAATAAGCAGTTTTTTTTTTGCACCTTTGGACACTAAGCCTAGTCACGCTATGTCAGATACAAAAGAGTTTGTAGCGGGTACTTGAATTTAGGGGAAGCATCTGGGTGGTAGTGTAACCCAGATGCCTTGATTGTTAGGAAATTGAAGGTTCCCTTTGTGAGTCTTGGAGGACTCTGGTGGTGTGAAGTTCCCGCCGGCCTATAGGTGGCGTTGTTGCCTTGGACCAGAGTTGGGCTCGCACCGCAAGACTGTGCCTTTTTGCCCTCCCCTGGAGCTGGTACAGCGGGGCGGGGAACCCGCTGTGGCGCGAAGGGAGAGGTCATAAAAGGGGCGGATGCCCTGATCACGGGGTTAGAGTCCGGAGCCAGAAGATGCGGCCGCACCCAGGCACCTTCAGCCTGGGTGCTGGCGTTCCGGTGTTCCAGGCCTAGGTGCCCTTGACCTAGCCGGAGCAGAGATGGAGTCCATCTCAGGCACCTTTAGCCTGGGGTGAGGTACTATGGTGGATGCCTGGGGCTCAGTACCTTCGACTGAGTTCCGTGAGGGTGGAGGAATCCGAGGGGGCCCTAACTCCTTGGGTGCCCGTGTCTGAGTTGGTGAGGACTGGTGTGCAGTAACTTCTCTGAAGAGTCTGACGCAGCATAGCTGATGATGGAGAGGCTTCCACTTCTCCCATGGACAGATTTCTTCCCCTGACAGGGGCAGAGCGAGCGAAGGTAATTCACGTTCTACATCACCTAGTCAGTGGCAGTGACTATTCACCACTGGTGACAGCACAGTGGTCAACAGCAGAAGGGAAAGGATTGTGCCTCGATCTGTCCCCATTTTCCAAAGTAAAGAAACTGTTTTATTGCTTGGCAAGAAGAATAAAACTGAGTTGGACCTATTAACTGTGTGGAACTCTGGTTACTAGGAGCAAAGGAGTCAGGGACGAAGTACTGGACTTGACTCTAGGACACCTACACATGACCCAATTTGCTGGCTTTCACCTCTTAGCTATGGAGGACATGGGCCGTGGTGTATCTCATCTCTCTCTCCCAGGTACCCCTAGACAACAGCCGCATAACCGATAAAGATAGAGAGAGGGGTGAGCCCGCTACACGTGGGGGCATCGCACCTGGGATGTGTATGGTGTCTGAATTTGAACTTTGCTGCCCAGAGGAGTTCCGAGTAGGTCGGCCATATTGGCCAACGCGCCACGAGGCAACCCACAGCTGCGTAGTTTGTGGGCGGGGAAAGGGAAAAGCCCGCAAGCAAGTACAGAAGGTGGGAGGAGTCTGGAGATTCCGGCGCAGGTGGGTCAGTGCGCAATGGAGCAGCAAAGAGAGAGGATGGCTTCAAACGCTCCGTGGATTTCAGTTCCTTCCTTCGCGGATATGTCTTCTCTGGCTGCTCCGATTATGGATACGGGTATAAGACTAAGGCCCCGGGGGCGATTGGCTCTGTACACCTTGCGAGACATGGAGGCCCTCGGTGTGATCTGTCCCGGCTGTTCGGGACTGGTGGTCCAGCTGAAGCCGTTCGGGCGCTGTGAGGTCTGCAAGGAATTTCTCTTCGAGGTGGAACCATCCACAGAAAAGCCTCGTGCTTTCCACCTCAACTACCTCATAGGGACTGCCACTCTGGAAGGAGAGATCGATGCTGGTGCGTTCCCCGTGCGCACTGATCCGGGTGAAGTGACTGCCCAAGCGGAGATGAAAAGAGGAAAATCCGAGGATGCTGCCTCGGTCACCAGCAGCTCCCTGCTCCGGCCACCGAAGAGGAAAGTCGGCCTAGTGATGGCCTCGTGTGGTCGTGGAAGAGCTTCGCCCCACTGCTTGCCTGGCCTGGATGGATCCGGTAGAAAAAGTCCTGGACATCCCTGTTCTTCTAAAGGCCCAGGTGAGCCAGGGGTTGGGACTGTCTGCGTGGTTAAAAGTGTCGGAAGCCCACAGTCGGTAGAGGCCGTCAAGGGGGATAGTTCCGTGACTGGGAATTATCTGCCCGCTGAGTGCTACGACACCTCTGACCTGGATTCATTGTCTGACAATGGCGATGATGGGGAGATAGATGAAATCTTCCATCAGAAGGGATGGGACAAGATGAAGCTACCCTCGTCCTGTGTCACAAGGGACCTGCCCATGTCTATTGGAGATAGTACACCTCGGGTAGAGGCCTCGGCGCCAAGGGAAGAAGCTGGTCCTCTGTCTGAAGTTCCCCTTCTAGATTCAACATCCATTTCACCCGTTCCTGTTGCGGGAACGCAACGCCAAGCACTGCGGGCTCCTAGGCCCAGATCTACCGAGGTGGTGAACGCACCTCGCCACCTAGAAGCAATTGTTCCACCTGGAGAAGGAGACCAAGCCACCATGCCACCTTTGTCAAGGCTGCAGCGTCTTTTTGGTCAGAAGGTTGCTCAGGAATATGGGTGGGAATACCCATATCTGCCTCGGGAACTGCTTTATGAGGTGGAAGTTTTTCGCCAAAGATGGTATGATACCTTTGTGTGGGACAAACTTAAAGTACAGCAAGCACGGCGGTACCTTTCCTGTTCACCTATGGTCACCAAGAAGTTCCAGGACTGTAAAGCTAAGTGGATGCTGGGAAGGCATATCCATGCGGACAGATTGGTGATTTGCCGCAAGGAAGGAGGTAATGCTGAGTACCATGTGGAGGCTTTGGACAGACATTTGAAGCCTGTGTTCCTACCGCATCCAAGGTTTTACCTTTAGGAGAAAAGAAAGACTCCTGTGTGTACTGTTTGCTGTTTATCACTGAACTTTCCGGAGTGTTTCACCGGAACACAGGGACTGTGCCCTAGTTTTTTTTTGCATTTGGGCAGTTCTACTCTTCGGAGAAATGGGAGCTGTTTTTGTTTTGTTCTCCCTCCTTCTCCTTGTACTCAAGAGAAATCAGTGACTTTGGATTTTAGTTAGTGTAGAGTCACAGAGAAAAGTTCATCTGGAAGTGATGAGTGTCTTGACCGCGGCACTGTCACTAGGTGGCAGTGTTGCGCAACGATTGTTTGGTTTTTTGACATTATGCAGCACTTATTGGAGTGAATAGGTTTCTTCTCGGATAGACTCATTCATTCCAAGCAAACACACATATGTTGTCAGGATGTATGTTTCTTTTCTTTCCCTCTGCAGGAGATTCGTCTATCAAGGCTGCTGAGAATGGGTGGTCCTTAGATAGCCAGGGGGAGGGAAAAATGTAAATGTGTGAGATATTTACAGTGTTTTATTGAAAATGTTTTATAGTTATATTGTTTTAAGTTTTCCCTTCCCCATTCAGGTCTTGGCACAATTCAGGGCTAAATTGTGTAGTTTGGTTTCTGGGCTGAACTTATGTCACCACCCTTGTGGGATGTGAGTTTGTACCAGACACTGGGGACCAGTGTCAAATCACCAGGGGGAGAGTGTAGCGGGTACTTGAATTTAGGGGAAGCATCTGGGTGGTAGTGTAACCCAGATGCCTTGATTGTTAGGAAATTCAAGGTTCCCTTTGTGAGTCTTGGAGGACTCTGGTGGTGTGAAGTTCCCGCCGGCCTATAGGTGGCATTATTGCCTTGGACCGGAGTTGGGCTTGCACCGCAAGACTGTGCCTTTTTGTCCTCCCCTGGAGCTGGTACAGCGGCGGCGGGGAACCCGCTGTGACGTGAAGGGAGAGGTCATAAAAGGGGCGGACGCCCTGATCACGGGGTTAGAGTCCGGAGCCAGAAGATGCGGCCGCACCCAGGCACCTTCAGCCTGGGTGCTGGCGTTTCGGTGTTCCAGGCCTAGGTGCCCTTGACCTAGCCGGAGCAGAGATGGAGTCCATCTCAGGCACCTTTAGCCTGGGGTGAGGTACTATGGTGGATGCCTGGGGCTCAGTACCTTCGACTGAGTTCCGTGAGGGTGGAGGAATCCGAGGGGGCCCTAACTCCTTGGGTGCCCGTGTCTGAGTTAGTGAGGACTGGTGTGCAGTAACTTCTCTGAAGAGTCTGGCGCAGCATCGCTGGTGACGGAGAGGCCTCCACTTCTCCCATGGACGGATTTCTTCCCCTGACAGGGGCAGAGCGAGCAAAGGTAATTCACGTTCTACATCACCTAGTCAGTGGCAGTGACTATTCACCACTGGTGACAGCACAGTGGTCAACAGCAGAAGGGAAAGGATTGTGCCTCGATCTGTCCCCATTTTCTAAAGTAAAGAAACTGTTTTATTGCTTGGCAAGAAGAATAAAACTGAGTTGGACCTATTCACTGTGTGGAACTCTGGTTACTAGGAGCAAACGAGTCAGGGACGAAGTACTGGACTTGACTCTAGGACACCTACACAAGACCCAATTTGCTGGCTTTCACCTCTTAGCTATGGAGGACATGGGCCATGGTGTATCTCATCTCTCTCTCCCAGGAACCCCTAGACAACAGCCGCATAACCGATAAAGATAGAGAGAGGGGTGAGCCCGCTACAAGTTCATAAAACAAAGCACACTCAATTGTAAAAAACAATAAAATAATCAAAATGTTTTTGATGGGTCTCTCTTTATCTGTGCTGGCTGTGATCCTTAAAAAAATTAATCTAATAAATGTTCTTGCCATAGGATGAGCCTGAAGATGGCAGAGCCAGCATCTATAAATCTGTTGTTATTAACACTTCTAAGGAGATGATGTGCTTTAGTGATTTTCCAGCACCAGAGGATTTCCCCAACTACATGCATAACTCCAGAGTTATGGAATATTTCCGAATGTATGCTGAGAAATTCAATCTTCTGAAATACATCCAAAAAAAGGTACCTTAATTACTTTATCATACAACATAACACAGTAAGAAAAATGTGTAATTATGGTCCTCTAAATTGTAAGTTAATTGTTTTCAGACAGAGAGCAAATATGTGATTCTTGGCTCTAGAATTAGTTACTTTTCCAAATAGTACTTCATATGTTCAATCTTTGCATATAGCCTTATTATTGAAAAAAAATATTTCTTATCCTGCTTCTCCAGCATCCACCCTCCCATGCTAGTCACATATCCATAAGCCAAGGCATTTAGGAACATGCACTGCTAATGAGGAGCGCAAACTGGTTGATCCTTCTCCATAGATCATTGGGCTGGCTTACTAAAGGATATCCAATCACGTACAGATTAAATAAGTAAACAGAAATTTGCTTTTCATAATAATTGGATAGTTGGAGTGAAGATTTGACAATTTATCGCGTGAACATTCTCAGTCTCCATGTGCCCAACTGCCAAAGCTTTTCACAAGTGGTATTTGACACAACACCTAGTAGCATTTAGCACCAATATTTTCAGCACCCATAAGGTAAGACTGAGATTTTAGTTGTTTCCCAATCACTAATTGTTAAACCCAATCACTAATATACCATATAATCCTTTTACATGGTAATGTAATTTCAAAAATCATTTTTAATCATTTGAAATCTACAGCTTTCATTAAAGTAGTATGTGGCAATCCTTCTATACGAGTCCTTGTTGAGGCCCATCCTGATATAGGGTGACATCTGTCTCCCAATGCACGCCTGTGTTGTCACCCTGTAACATGGAGACATTAAGTAGGCATGATCTCCTATTGGCATGCTCAGGAAGCCCACCATGATCAGTGACATGCAGCTACTATTAAAGTGAGTGTATTGGTTGTAAAAACCTTGGTAGAGATCAGTGGAGCTGAAATGCAAACATGGATTTCTGAAAGAAAAAAACATGGCAGTTGTTTATGAAACACAGGGGTTGATTTACTAAAACTTGAACATGTAAAATTTGGTGCAGCTATGCATGGTAGCCAATCAGCTTCTAACGTCAATTTGTTCAATTAAGCTTTGACAAAAACCTGGAAGCTGATTGGTTTCTATGCAGAGCTGCACCAGATTTTGCACTCTCCAGCTTTAGTAAATCAATCCCACAGTACTTTAGAACTACTGTATTATCCAGTTAGGGTTTAGATATTTTGTAAGACAAAACCTCAAGGTTATCCTAGGGGTTTAAATAATGCCCAACTCCAAGTTGTGCAGAAATTCCAGCGTCTGCTTGTAAGAGGGTCACATTTAAATATGTGTTTAGTTTAATACCTATGACTGTTTGGATTTTTCTTCTTTCTTTTTTTTTCATTATTTCTCCATGTTGGCCAGCAAAACTTCTTCCTTCTTTTCTTCCTTGCTTCTGACTTTCGTCTGGATGATTATTAATTTTATGCTCTTAACATTCCAAATATTTCAATTTCGTATTCCAGCACTGAAAGAGTTAGCCTGTGCTCATGTGTCTGCCAATTAAGCAGTGGCTTATCGTTTATTTTAGGTTTCTGGGTAAGAGCTCATTTAGGTTGGCCATGCATTGTACAATTTTCTTATTCAATTTTACTTTAGATTTACCAAAACCATAATATGAGGTCAAACCTAAACACTTTTAGTTTGTATGCAGTCAGGCAGTCCCTTGCACTACATATGAAGGTAAATCTAAAGAAAAGTGAATAATAAAATTTTATAGCGTATGGCCAGCCTTAAGTACACGCAGTTTGATTGTTGGACGACCGAGTGTCAGATTTTTGTCAAAAGGGCATGTGCAGGATTTTGTCTAGCATACTAACTATCCGCAAATTGTCGTTTGATAAACATGACCGTAGTGACGTACTATGAGTGTAAAAAAGAGAAAGTTAATTTCTCAAGCGCCACCCTTTGGGCCCCTTCTGCTAATTTTGTGTTAGTAGACGTTTGGTGAGCGTTAATTCGCGATTTTCATATTGTACAAAACAAATTCCTTTTAAAATACGTTTGGCATAAATATATGTATAATATATAAATATGACGATTTCTGTACTCACCATCCAAAAATCAGACGTTGAGTTCACATCCGACAAAAATTTTATAGCCTGCACATCCAGCTTTTGTCTGAGGAAAAAGACAAATCGGCTGTCGCATGCACAATAGTAAGGATCCGAAAATCCACAGACAGCTCGTCTTACGACATTTCCCTTCTGATTTTTGTACCGTGTGTACAAGGTCTTAGACAAGCCTTGGCCTCTGTGGAGCAAGCCACAGAAGGAGAGAGAGAAAGCACCACTGTCTATGGCCCCATACACACGATTAGATTTTCTTCAGATTTACCAAAATCATGTAGTGCAAGGGCCTGCCTGATTGCATACAAATTGAAACTCTTAAGGTTTGACCTCATATTATATGGTTTTGGTAAATCTGAAGACACAAATCTGCAGAAAATCTAATAGTGTATATGGGGAATTAGTGTAGCATATGTGAAAAACATGAAAAGGTTAAGCAGTAAGGTAATGCACTCACATAAAAATAAGTAGGCACAACATTTCTATAGGTAATTTGAATTCATTGTTTTTATACAAATTTGTTTTAATTCATAATTGTCTTCCACATGTGGCTAGATTTTTATTTTGAGCTATTGAGTATGATAGGGATGGCTGCGGCTTGTGTCCCTACTGTTTGTACTCTGCCTATATATTGCGATGTTTCCGAGCACTGGGCAGGCTTCATAAAGAGGACTTGAAATGTGTTGCCACACCCACCTATGTGTGATGTCATTATGACCACTCTGTCAGCCAAGACTCACTTCTTTGCGGTCCACTGCGGCCACCCTCTGCACATTCCTAGCTGGCTCTTCCTGGTTCCTGGTTAGGGCCCAATACTGCTCAGCTGGCTCTTCTTGGTTCCTGGTTATCCAACAATGCTTCCTGTGAAGCCATCCACTGGAGAATTTTACTATTATACCATTCACCCTTTTTTTTGCCACCTATTGGGACAAAAGGAGTATGCCACATGCAGCAGCCTTGTATTAATGCAGTTTTTCTATCAACTTTATGTGAGTGTTTATTTATTCACTACACCAGCTTTCAGTAAATACTACTGTAACGACAGGGGTTAACGTCGTTTAAGATATTCCATTCCCAAACACACGGCAGCTACCAGACACTCCAACAAGCCGAATAAGACCCCATACAAATAATTTTCCCTCCGCAAAAGAGACAACGCTCTGTGTTGAGGTTCCAAACAGGGAATGACAATCTTTATAGAAAAACTACAAGTTTTATACACCAAAAGAGGAGGTTCTTACATTCTCCTCATTTTCCTCTGAAAAATACACCTTTGACCAGACCTAATTTACATGATCTAATTACCTAATTCCTTTAGTAGCCGGGCTGTCTCCTGAACTTCAATACACATTATCACAGGAATCCTTTATACAATACAGGGTCAATTAGCCCAATCCACAAAGAGAAGATCTTTAGAAGTTAGCCTGGACTCAAATTACATTACACAGGCAGCCAGGTGGTTGGAGGTGATGACATTAGCATCTCTCAATTAACCTGTTGAGTTCAGAATCAACAACCAGTAAATAGTTATTTTACTTATATCCTGGGAAATATTGTGGATAAATATTACTATTCCATTTTAGGTAGTCCAAGGTATATTTCCTCAGTCACCCTATGCCCAAAGTGACTCCTGTCACAACTACATAGAATGGTGTGCTCTTTCTTTTTTTGTTCTGTTTTTCTCTCATTTATGTCCATTGGAGAGACTGGAGAGACTGCCACCTGCTGGACACCACACAGATTACCCATAGAAATGCTGTGCCTACTTATTTTTATGTGAGCATATTACCTTATGGCTTCACTTTTTTAAGTTTTTCACATATACTACATCTATATAGTGGCACTGTCTCTACTTTGTTCCATTGTTTTTTCATGGTCGTCAGTGGGAAGTACCCCAGATCCTGCTTGAAGGTGAGGCTGCAGACACTGTTGAAGTGGGATTATTTCTTATGGACTTTTCCATGTACATCTTCTGATGAACTTTTATAGGGTTTATAACTTTATACCACGCCAATAATCCAAGGCGTGGGATACCAGTGTTACCTTTTTGGCACTGGTAATCAAAGATATTCCCATTTGTGGGAATATGTTTGTCGCTGGAGAAAACCATGGCCCCATACGGCACATTTAGCAGGCAGTACTTTACCACTATGCAGGGTCTTGTTAGAGCCACAGACAGCTTTATATACTTGGGCCTACAATATCCATTAGTTATTAATTATCTGCTGACATAATTTATACTGAAACAGTAGATTTTATAGCAAAGCTGGTCTTCAGAAACAAGGATTCTGGGTCTGGAGGGGTGAGTATGCAATCAAGAGTTTACACTTACATTAGAACGAGTTAGTGTGAAGGTTAAAGATACAGTTATAGTGGGGATGGTTATGTGGGTTAGTGTTAGATTACAGAGAGATGTAGCGTGAGGGCCAGTATGAGGGTTAGTGTAAAAGTTGGGTTACAATAAGGGTCAGTATGAGGGTTAGTGTAAAAGTTGGGTTACAATAAGGGTCAGTATGAGGGTTAGTGTGACAGGATACATGGAGGGTTGGAGTCAGGGGGGCCCTGGGTGCTATTATCAAGCGTCTGGCAAAAAATACCAGTATATTACATTTATAGTGCTGCCGGGACTGGTAATGCTGGATCACTAGACTTGCATATGTTTAGAAGATGTGTATCATTACTGGTGGCATTTGTAGTTTCTCCTCATTGGTGAGGAGTATGTACAGTATGTACAGTAACATAAAAGATCCATGAAGAATGTCTATTTATTTCATAGCAAAAAGATTTAGTAGTTTCCACATACATATTCATGTGTTATAAAAGTTTGTGATGAATATATATTGTGTTACTTTAGGTATCTGCCTTTACCATTATGATTTTGTGAATATTGTCTTAGCTGTATGTAAAAAAAAAAAAAACAACCCAATATTAAAATGATATTGCTGACGATGATACACAATTATGTTGCTGTTCATCATTTTCCTTGAAGTGTCAAGCACCTCTTGTATTTATTTTTTGACAGCTGTCCAAAAAAAAGAAAGATTTTCTACTCACATTCAAAACGTAAAAATTCAGCACAGCTATGTTTTTTCTAAATATTATATAGGATGAGATACCCCCATAGCCTACTTTTTCTCTCTCTTTTTTATATATATAGCACAGCTATTTTGTTTAATATATATATCAATTAAATTTTTTAGACTGCTGTGTGTAGCATAAAGAAAACCCAGGACTTCCCCACCACTGGCCAGTGGATTGTTACCACTGAAAGGGAAGGCAAACAAGACACAGCTATCTTTGATGCTGTGCTCATCTGTACTGGACATCATTCATTTCCAAACCTACCACTTTCTTCCTTTCCAGGTAAGTTGTCTGCTATTACATTAAATGTATCTGGCTATTTTTGACAATATAAGTTGATTACGTTTATGGTCCCTTGGTTTTACTAGGAATAACTTTTTCCAAAATGTTAAAAGTTTTTGACTCCTCCTTTAACTCAGGTGGACACTGATTAGAAGTACTGGTGGGAGAGGATGGGGTGCTCCATCCCAAGGGGTCTGGTCAGGATCCATAAAACAGACAAACAAATACTTGAAGGGCACACCCTAACAATACAATACATTAAAGATGGTGCTGCTATAAGAACATACAAACAACAAAAGAGAAATACACTCCTCTTTAATCCAAATGCAACTATAAGCACTGGATTTCACTGGAGGTTGTATGTGACAGTTTCACTCTTGCCAGAATGTATATACGTTGGCTATTTTCAGGGATTTATTTACACATCATGCTTCCTAGGCAGATTTGGTTGATAAAACGATATTAAAAGAAAAAAAAAATTACCGATTGCACACATGTTCTTAAAGGGTAATTCCACTTTCATGGGAAAAATAGCAAATAAAAAAAAATATGATTGCTACACAGGCCATATTGTGATTGAATGCTATTACAAATTACCTTTCCTTTTCAATCTGTAGCGCTGTAATTTTCTGTAAAATTCAATGCTTAATGGCAACTTGGAGCATTCTATACAACATTGGTGTACGATACACCCAATTTCCTGCTTGTGTGATTTTCCCAGAAGTCGGCAACGCAAGGTCAGGTTATGGGTATATGGGATATTGCAGCCAATAGGCATCGGTTTTCTTGGTTCCTTTGGCCTGCTAGGAGAGCCTATATATTCGGGTGGAGTCAGGTGATCTGTGTTCCATGCCACATGGATGGCTGTCTGGGTGGACGTGTGTCGTATTGCCCGGGTTGCTAGGCCGGAGATGGGGCCTATCCTGGGCACATCTGGCTGCTAGGCTTTCTAAGAGCCTATCCAGAAGCAAGAGAGTAGTGCAGGGTTGGGACTGCGGCTTGCAGTCCAAGCAAATATGACAGTTCTGTTGGCGGGAGAATCTGTTGTCAGTAAGGGACTATCCGCCTAATTACCAGGGGCCACAGTGAGTAACTGAAGCAAGTACCGGAGCAGTATTTTCACCAACCGGGGACGGTGAAGAATCGGGAAAATTCAGTGGGAATCAAGCCAGGGATCCAGCCAGTGGAGGTGACGCTTGCAGAGCAGCCTTGTGTGCCAAGCCAGGGACCAAGCAGGCCAGCGGGGGTGAAGCTTGAGAGGTATCTAGAGTGCCAAGCTAGGGACCCAGCAGAGAAGCCGGTGAAGGAACTGTTAAGCTTTGTGTTTGGAACTGTTAAAGACTGTTGGCATAGGAGACAGCATTCCTACACATGCAGATGTGGCATCTTACTGGATGCCTTTCCCTGCATGGCTGTCCCCCTAATAAAGTCTCGGAGTCTGACAATTAATCTTGCAACTACCTAAGGTTTGTTAGGAGAAATAAACTTTCTTTTGCATCCAAGAAGTTTCTGGCGCCCAATAACACCCACCATGCCACACAACCCACTACATACAGAAGGATGTCAGCTGTCCCTGGCACTTGAGGTTCTCATTAGATCAAAAGAGGCCTGGGACCTTGCTACAGAATAGTTTGTGGAGTTGACAAGAGTTTTTTTAAATCAAGCCTCACAGTAAAACTTTACAAACTGATTGCCTGGGTTGTGGCGGTTTGACTATACTGTCATATCTCCAACTCAGAATGGCAGAAACCTCAATCCTCAAGAGTAGATAGTTGTAGAGAAATATTAACTACTCTTGTGTACAACTCAGATATATGACCAGAAGCACATAGAAGAGACCACAGCTAAGCAGAACTTGATGATAAGCAGTGTAATAGTAGCCACTTCCGTGTTAGCTTAGGAAGGCAAATGCAGAGGATAGTATTCCTGCAGACTTTAGCAAGTACAGTGGTTGCTAAGGATGAGCCGAACACCCCCCCCCCACCCCCCGGTTCGGTTCGCACCAGAACTTGCGAACAGGCAAAAAATTTGGACGAACATGTGAACAACGTTAAAGTCTATGGGACACGAACATGAAAAATTAAAAGTGCTAATTTTAAAGGCTTATATGCAAGTTATTGTCATAAAAAGTGTTTGGGGACCCGGGTCCTGCCCCAGGGTCCCCAAAATGCAATGCAAAAAAAAGTTTTAAAAACGGCTGTTTTTTCGGGAGCAGTGAGTTGATTAATGCTTAAAGTGAAACAATAAAAATTAAATATTCCTTTAAATATCGTGCCTTGGGGGTGTCTATAGTATGCCTGTAAAGTGGCACATTTTTCCCGTGTTTAGAACAGTACCACAGCAAAATGACATTTCTAAAGGAAAAAAAGTAATTTAAAACTGATCGCGGCTGTAATGAATTGTCGGGTCTCGGCAATATAGATAAAACTCATTGAAAAAAAAACAGCATGGGTTCCCCCCCTGTTCACTACCAGGCCCTTTGGATCTGGTATGAATATTAAGGGGAACCCCAAACCAAAAATTAAAAACAAAATTGCGTGGGGGTCCCCCCAAAATCCATACCAGGCCCTTCAGGTCTGGTATGGATATTAAGGGGAACCCTGCGCCAAATAAAATAAAATTGCGTAGGAGTCCCCCCTAAATCCATACCAGACCCTTATCTTGGCACACAACTTGGCAGGCCCCAGGAAAAGAGGGGAGGGACAAGGCCCCCCCGAACCGTACCAGGCCACATGCCCTCAACATGGGGAGGGTGCTTTGGAGTTGCCCCCCAAAGCACCTTGTCCCCATGTTGATGGGGACAAGGGCCTCATCCCCACAGCCCTTGCCCAGTGGTTGTGGGGGTCTGCGGGTCGGGGGGCTTATTGGAATCTGAAAGCCCCCTTTAACAACGGGAACCCCCAGATCCCGGCCTCCCCCCATGTGAATTGGTAACGGGTACATTGTACCCCTACTGTCAGGAAAGGCGCTCCAGCAGCCATCCCAGCAATCTGAATGTCAGTAGAATGTCTGTGCACAAAAGGGCCGTTCGGCGCACGCGCATGCGCAATAGCGCGAATAGCGGCGCACAGGCGCGCTGGGATGCGCGCGCGCACCTTGTGACAGCACTTGGCGCCGAGATGTGCTATTTAAAGGGGACTGATGCACTGCTGCCTTGCTGTCCGGTCTACAGCGTTCCCTGAGACCCCTGCTATCTGTTACTCTGATTACCTGATCCTTACCTGACTTGGCTCATCTCTGACTACTCCTGCTTGCTGCCCGCCTCCGATCCCGGCTTGTTTGACTCTGCTTCTGCTGGCCAAATTGATGCCCACCTAACACCAACCCGGCTTGGACTTTGACCATTCCTTGGATTCCGTTCCTGTACCTGATCTTCCCGCCTGTGCTTGATCCGGCCTGTCTTCACTTACCAGTCTCCTGGACTACAGTGCACCTCCCAGCTGTCTGCAGTATCCAGCCCTCTGCCTGCATCCTGTTCCGGGACTACAGAGCACCTCCAGCTGTCTGCAGTACCCAGCATTCTGCCTGCATCCTGTTCCTAGACTACAGTGCACCTCCCAGCTGTCTGCAATATCCAGCCTTCTGCCTGCATCCTGTTCCTGGACTACAGTGCACCTCCCAGCTGTCTGCAGTATCCAGCCTTCTGCCTGCATCCTGTTCCTGGACTACAGTGCACCTCCCAGCTGTCTGCTGTATCCAGCCCTCTACATCAGCTATCCTGTTAGGCACTTGTGCCCCTCTGCACTTCTGAGCTCCTGTCTGCTCTATCAGGGGTTCTTGTGTCAGAGGTATACGAGAGGCCGCCCCCTGCATACTGGGCTCAACCACCAGGTACGTGACAGTACCGGACAGCCATGTCTGAGCCCACACAGGGAGCCTCTCCTATGGAGGACTTATGCCATCACCTAGCTGGACTCACTCAGGCTGTCAAAGACCTGCAAGAGGGCTACACCTGACTGGAGGGACGTGTCCAGGCCTTATCTACCACGGCTCCTGCATCATCTGGAACGTCCACTGCACCTTCGGTGGTTATGATCCCGCCTGAACCCAAGGTCCCCACACTTGAAAGATTCTCTGGGGACCGCAGAAAGTACAGGGCCTTCCGTAACGCCTGTGAACTTTTTTTTGCTCTGAAACCAAGAACTTTTTCCCTTGAATCTACCAAGGTGGGCTTTGTCATTTCATTACTATTAGGTGAACCTCAGTCATGGGCCCACCGTCTCTTGGAACAGAAGGACGTCTGTCTTAACCACCTGAGTACCTTCTTCCAAGCCATGGCTCTCCTCTGCGAGGATCCGCAATAAGCAGCTACCGCAGAAGCAGCATTGTATTCACTTCAACAGGGCTGTAGGGCAGCATAGGACTATGTGTCTGAGTTCAGGCATTGGAGTTCTGACACGAACTGGAACGACGCTGCCCTGCCACACCAGTTACGTATGGATCTTTCCGAACCATTAAAGAATGAGTTTGCCCGGGTTGGCATTCCAGCAACACTTGATGCTCTCATCCTTCAGTCTATCCAAATAGACGAACGTCTAAGGGAACGTAAAGCAGAGCGAACAGCTGGTCCCTCTTGTCCAGTATGGATGTTATCACGTGTATTCAATCCTCCTCCTTCCGCTCCCCCAGCTCCCGCTCACATCTCCACTGATCCCTCTGAACCAATGCAATTGGGCCTGCTCTGTCCTTCACTTACTCCTGAAGAACGTCAACGCCGGCAGGCCAACAACCTCTGCCTCTATTGCGGGGAACCTGGACATTATGTGAGGACTTGCCCCGCAAAGCTCCATAAGTGCTTCACCTTCTCTTCTACTTTCTCATCTGCCTTACTTAACAACACAACTCATCTGGCTATCTCCATTTCTCTACAGCTTCCAGGAGGGAATATTCAGGCCACTGCCATAATTGATTCTGTAGCCTTCAGCGGTTTTATGGACTTATCTTTTGCCAACAAGTTCCACGTCCCCCTACGACCCAGAGCAAAGGGACTTTCTGTACATCTAGCCGACGGATCAGCTATTAAATCTGGGCCTGTCACGCAAGAAACCCTTGAACACCATCATTGCCGGCAACCATCGGGAACTACTCTGCTTAGACATTATTGAACCCCCCTTGTTTCCCATCATACTGGGCATGCCTTGGCTAAGGGCTCACAACCCACAAATTGACTGGACCTCTGGAGAGATCAGCTTCCTTTCCCCTTACTGCCGCCAGCATTGCTTACAGGGGTCTACTGATGTGCTATCCTCATTGCTTTGCCTGGAAACTGATGTTGAAACCCGCCAGTCTGTCCCTGAGGTATATCACAGTTTCTTAGATGTGTTCAGCAAGAAGGGTGCAGAGACACTTCCCCCACACAGACCCTATGATTGCCCAATCAAACTCCTCCCCAGGGCAGAGATTCCTTTTGGGAGAATCTTCCCTTTAACAGAATTGGAGCTAGGATTTCTTAAAACTTACATTGATGATAATCTGGATCCTCTCCAGCAGGAGCAGGAATTTTCTTTGTGAAAAAAAAAGATTCTCTACGCCCCTGCATAGATTACCGTGAGCTTAACAAGATCACAATTAAGAACCGGTACCCCCTTCCTTTGGTACGTGAACTGTTTCAGAGGCTCGGAGCTGCAGTTATATTCACTAAGCTGGATCTTCGCGGAGCTTACAATTTAGTCCGTATTCGAAGTGGGGATGAATGGAAGACTGCTTTCCGCACCCGGTTCGGGCACTTTGAATATCTTGTAATGCCCTTCGGTCTATGCAACGCCCCGCCACATTCCAACATTTCGTGAATGACATTTTCAGAGACTATCTTGACTTGTTTGTTATAATTTATCTAGATGACATCTTGATCTTTTCCTCTTCCCTGCCTTCTCACTGGGAACATGTCAGAAAGGTGTTAACTCGGCTTCGTCAACATGGCTTGTACGCGAAACCTGAGAAGTGCGAGTTTGAACGCCAAAGCATTCCGTTTCTGGGATTCATCATCTCGATATAAGGTGTCAAGATGGACCCTCAGAAGGTCTCCGCCATCCTGGACTGGCCAACCCCCACGGACAAGAAGGGGATTCAGCGTTTCGTGGGGTTTGCAAATTTTTCAGAGGATTCTCCACCATCATTTCCCCCATCACAATATTGACTAGGCAAGGCACACGGTTCCATTGGTCCCCTGAGGCTCAAGCCGCCTTCGCCACCCTAAAAGACCAGTTCGTTTCGGCCTCTGTCCTGGAGCACCCTGATCCAGCGTTGCCTTACATTCTGGAGGTAGACGCCTCTGAGATAGCAGTCAGAGCGGTACTCTCTCAGAGACAAGGACCCAAGGCTCTGTTGCATCCAGTTGCGTTCTTCTCTCGCAAGTTATCGGAAGCTAAGAAGAATTAGGATGTCGGGGACAGGGAGCTATTAGCAATCAGGGCCGCACTTGAGGAGTGGCACTACCTCTTGGAGGGAGCAGCGTACCCTATCCTTGTCTACATGGACCACAAGAACCTAGAGTACTTGAAAGTTGCCAAGAGGTTGAAACCACATCAGGCCAGATGGGCACTCTTTTTTACCAGGTTCTCGTTCCACATTACCTACAGGCCAGGGTCGAAGAATACCAAGCCGGACGCGCTTTCCCGGATGTTCAGTGAATCCGAAGCCTCTTCACCCCCAGATACCATTCTAGCTCCAGGAAATTTCCTCATGCTGCAAGGAGACTTACTGTCCCAAATTAAGCAGGCTTCTACAAGTGCTTCTTACCCGTCGGATGTTATGCTACAGTCAAGAGATGACCTACTATGGCAGGGATATGCAATTAGCGGACCTCCAGCTGTTGCAGAACTACAAGTCCCATGAGGCATTGCAAGACTCTGACAGCCACAAGCATGACACCCAGAGGCAGAGGCATGATGGGACTTGTAGTTTTGCAACAGCTGGAGGTCCGCTAATTGCATATCCCTGTACTATGTGTGAGGGGGGTAGCTCGGCAGCGGGTGTGTGTGACCCCCTGGATGGGCTCCCCACACAAAAACAGGCCCAGCAGACGGAGGTTGTGGTTTTCAAGGAAAAAAGGTGCGGTTTATTTCTCTATTTACAGTGACAAAAACACAGCAAAGCAAAAAGAAACATAAACAAAATAAACCCTGGTCAGCTTGACCTCTGACTAAACATGCAGGTTTCCTAACTAACAACTGGGATCAGCCTGGTGCTGTCCTAGTCCCTAAGACCCTGGTTTAGTAAATGTCCAAACAAATAGCCACACAGGCTTTTTCTCACCGCACAGGGGTTCACTCTCCCTAGACAGTCCACACAGGTCTGGTTCCAGGCATGAGCAAACACCTAATGAATCTGGGAGTTTTTATAGAGGCCTTAAACGAGCTGACAAGCTTCAGCTGGTCTCATCAACTCCCTGCCTGCACGACGCCCAGCACTCTCCCTAGAGGTATGAATCACCCATGAGCCCACTAGCCTCAGCTGGGCTTCATCAACTCCCTCCCTAGTTGTATAAGTCGGCATAAAGCCTGAATCTGGGAGAAATATTTCTACCCCCCTGGATGCAACCAGATGACTTTACCTTCCTGCTGTCACATACCCCCCCCTCTTGTTTTAACCTTGGGGTTGGAACACCAGCAATCAGGCATTCATGTACTCGAGACAAAGCATCCACATTCCCCATTTGAACGCCAGGGCGATGCTTTACTGTGAAGTTGAATTCCTGTAGGGCCAGGAACCACCTATTCACTCTTCTATTTGTCTCCTTGTTTTGAGCCATCCACTTTAACGGAGCGTGATCCGTAACCATGTCAAAGTGCCTACCTAGCAGATAGTACCGAAGGGAATCTAGAGCCCACTTCACCGCTAAACACTCCTTTTCAACCGTGGCGTAATTTACCTCATGGGACTTCAACTTCCTGCTGAGGTAAATGACTGGGTGCTCTTCCCCGTTCCAGACCTGGGACAATACTGCTCCTAACCCCACATCTGACGCATTACTTTGTACGACAAAGTCTTTAGAGAAGTCGGGTGAGTACAACACTGGCTGGCTACATAAGGCTTGTT
Organism: Rana muscosa; assembly: GCA_029206835.1. Classification (NCBI taxonomy): domain Eukaryota; kingdom Metazoa; phylum Chordata; class Amphibia; order Anura; family Ranidae; genus Rana; species Rana muscosa. Next base: position 219,011,628 of record CM055120.1, on the reverse strand, counting down.
TCAAGAATTGGAATGCTGCCTCAGCCTCGGGGGTCCATTTAATCATGACCGACCCTTTCCCTTTCGTCAGGTTGGTTAGGAGCACAGCCTTAGAAGCAAAGTGGGGAATGAAGCGCCGATAATACCCCGCGATTCCCAGAAAGGCTCGTACCTGCTTCTTGCTGTTGGGACGTGGCCAACTCTGGATGGCCTCGACTTTGTTGAGTTGGGGTTTTATTACTCCCCTCCCAATGGTGTACCCAAGATATTTGGCCTCCTCCTGCCCAATGGTACACTTCTTGGGGTTAGCCGTAAACCCTGCTTCCCGGATAGAGTTTAGGACTGCTTGCACCTTTGGCAGATGTGAGGCCCAATCTGTGCTATGGACAATTACGTCATCCAGGTAAGCCGCAGCATACTTCCGATGGGGCCTCAGTATCTGGTCCATTTTCCGCTGGAATGTGGCTGGCGCATTCTGTAACCCGAACGGCATTCTCTTATATTGGAACGCCCCGTCTGGGGTTACAAATGCGGTTTTCTCTTTGGCCGACTTGGCCAGGGGAATTTGCCAATACCCTTTTGTGAGGTCAAGAGTCGTCATGTATCGGGCTGTTCCCAGCCGGTCGATCAACTCATCTATACGTGGCATGGGGTAGGTGTCAAATTTTGTAACTTTGTTCAACTGACGAAAATCGTTACAAAATCGCCAGCTCCCATCCGGTTTAGGCACCAACACAATGGGACTAGACCAATCACTTTGGGACTCCTCTATCACCCCTAAGTTCAGCATTTTCTGTACTTCCTCCCGTATTGCCTCCCGTCGGGCCTCTGGGATCCGATAGGGTTTTAACTTCACCCTTTCACCGGGCGGGGTAATAATATCATGCTCTACCCCAGATGTTTGTCCCGGCAGCTCAGAGAACACCTCCTTGTTGCGAAGCACAAACTCCTTAACCTCCTGTTGTTGGGGTTGTGACAAGGTGGCTGCTATTCCAACCTCCGGAATCACGCAACCAGTTTGAGCTGGTGACCAAGTTTCTGCGACTAGGGACTCTCTATCCCTCCAGGCTTTCAACAGATTAACGTGATAGATCTGTTCGGGCTTTCGCCTTCCTGGTTGTCTGACCTTGTAATTCACTTCGCTCACTTTTTCCATTATCTCGTAGGGGCCTTGCCATTTGGCAAGGAATTTACTTTCAACCGTAGGGACAAGTACCAATATCCTATCCCCCGGGGAAAAGGTACGGGTCTTGGCTCCACGGTTGTACACTCTCTGCTGTGCCAACTGCGCTTGGGCCAAATGTTCCTTCACGATGGGCATTACCTGTGCAATTCGATCTTGCATCAGGGCGACATGCTCAATCACACTCCTGTGGGGAGAACTCTCGCTTTCCCAAGTTTCCTTAGCAATATCCAACAGCCCTCTTGGGTGTCTCCCATACAGTAACTCAAAGGGGGAGAATCCCGTAGAGGATTGGGGCACCTCCCTAATAGCAAACATCAAATAAGGAAGTAGACAGTCCCAATCCTTTCCATCTCTATCCACCACTTTCTTCAACATTTGTTTTAGGGTTTTGTTGAATCTTTCAACCAGCCCATCGGTTTGGGGGTGATACACAGATGTACGCAATTGCGTCACTTTGAACAATTTACACAGCTCTTTCATAACCCGGGACATAAAGGGTGTACCTTGGTCCGTAAGCAGTTCTTTACAAATACCCACCCGGCTAAAAACAAGAGATAGCTCTTTGGCTATGGTTTTGGCCGAGGTATTTCGGAGAGGGATCGCTTCTGGATAACGGGTGGCATAGTCCATTATAACTAATATGTACTGGTGCCCCCTAGCGGACTTGATTATAGGACCTACCAAATCCATTGCGATCCTCTCAAACGGGACCTCAATGATGGGTAGAGGGACCAGCGGGCTACGGAAATGTGGCATCGGGGCCGACCTCTGACACACAGGGCAGGAGGAACAATAATTTTCTATGTCCTTCATCACCCCAGGCCAATAGAATCTCTGTAATACCCTCTCTCGGGTTTTCTCTGTCCCCAGATGACCTCCAAGAATGTGCCCATGGGCCAACTCCAACACCAACTTCCTGTAAGGTTTGGGCACCACAAGCTGCTCAACGATTTCTTCTGCCCTTTTTGCCACCCGATACAGTAGGTCCTTCTCTACGCTGAAGTATGGGTAAGTGCAGGTATTATCTGGGTTCACTAACTCGCCATCTATTTCCACTACGTTTTCCCGTGCCTTTATTAGGGCGGGGTCTTTTAACTGTTCTGTGGCAAAATTTTCCCTGTGAACTTCAAGATCAGAAAACTCCACAGACGGTAGGTTTTCGTCTGAGGAGGTGGGCTCCTCTCCAGTTTCTTGAGTCTCCCCTGCCAATACTGACAAGGGAAATTCGGGAGAGTCCTCACCACTCTCAGAGGAGTTCTGGCTATCACATTCCTGGTACATAGGGGCACCAGTGGGGGGCTCAGGATCATCCCACAGTTCCCAGAACTTCGGAAAATCCCTTCCCACAATGGCATCATGCGGTAATTGAGATACTAACCCCACTGGATGAGAGAGGGTACCTTTGGGGGTCTCGAAACACACTGTAGTCACTGGATACTCTCGGGTGTCCCCATGCACACAAATAACAGCTACCTTGCTATTCCCAGAGACCTCTGTTTTAACTAATTCAGCCTTTATCAGGGTCACAAGGCTACCTGAATCCAGCAATACCACAACATTTCTACCATTAATACACATTTTGCATAAATGTTTCTCAGTTCCCCGAATGGCAGTGCATGCGACTGTCGCACACAGCGACTGACGTCTGTCCGTCAGAAAGTCACATTGCATGGGTTCCTCCACAACCGGGCAATTTGCTGCAATATGTCCCGCTTGCCGGCAGCGGTAGCAAACAATCCTTTTGGCTGCCTCTTGAGCCCCTGACTTCCCAGGCTGTTCTCGCCAAACTTTGGGTAGAGCTCCCACCCTCTCACTCTCTCCACCCTCACCCCTTGGAATCCTCTTATCCGCCCCTGGGGATGGTCTGGTCTTAGGGTGGAAAGTCCGAGAGTCTCTGGAAGAGGCCGTCAGGTTCTCTGTAGCCAAGTATTTCTCTACACGATCCACAAGACCATCGGCCGTCTCTGGGTCTCCATGGCTTACCCACTTTTGGATGGCAGTAGGAAGAGCTCTCAAAAACCGATCCATTACAACACGTTCCACAATCTCTGGTGCGGACAAAGTCTCTGGCTGTAGCCACTTCCTGCTCAGGTGAATGAGATCATACATTTGAGACCTGGGGGGTTTTCCAAGCTGGAAAGTCCAGTTATGCACACGCTGAGCCCGGACAGCCAGGGTGACACCCAGCCTTGCCAATATTTCAGCTTTTAGCATCACATAGTCTTTTGCTTGGTCAGACTCTAGGTCATAGTAAGCTTTCTGCGATTCACCAGTTAACAGAGGAGCCACCAGTCCAGCCCACTGCTCCTCAGGCCACTTTTCCCTTTCAGCAGTCCTTTCAAATGTGGTCAAAAATACCTCTGGATCATCCTCTCCAGTCATTTTTGTCAATAAACGACTCACCCCAAAGGACGCGGTATTAGTGGGACGGCTTTCCTCACTGGTCTGCGGACGTTGCTGCATTACTGCTTCCATCTGTTGTTGTAGTCTCTGCTCTTGCTTCTGCAATAGGTCTATGAAGCGGGCCTCAGATTGCTGCTGGGCTTGTTGCTGAGCCTCCAGACTCTGTTGCAAAGTTGCAAGGCTCTGTTGATGAGCTTGCTGCTGGGCTGCAAGGCTCTGTTGATGAGCTTGCTGCTGGGCTGCAAGGCTCTGTTGATGAGCTTGCTGCTGGGCTGCGAAGCTCTGTTGTTGAGCTGCAAGGCTCTTTTGAAAACCTGCATTTGTCTGCTGTTGATTGGCATTTGCTAGAGCCAGCTGTTTCAGTATCTCCTCCATGCTGGCCTAAAAAAACTGCCACTGGTTCTCCACCAACTGTGAGGGGGGTAGCTCGGCAGCGGGTGTGTGTGACCCCCTGGATGGGCTCCCCACACAAAAACAGGCCCAGCAGACGGAGGTTGTGGTTTTCAAGAAAAAAAAGGTGCGGTTTATTTCTCTATTTACAGTGACAAAAACACAGCAAAGCAAAAAGAAACATAAACAAAATAAACCCTGGTCAGCTTGACCTCTGACTAAACATGCAGGTTTCCTAACTAACAACTGGGATCAGCCTGGTGCTGTCCTAGTCCCTAAGACCCTGGTTTAGTAAATGTCCAAACAAATAGCCACACAGGCTTTTTCTCACCGCACAGGGGTTCACTCTCCCTAGACAGTCCACACAGGTCTGGTTCCAGGCATGAGCAAACACCTAATGAATCTGGGAGTTTTTATAGAGGCCTTAAACGAGCTGACAAGCTTCAGCTGGTCTCATCAACTCCCTGCCTGCACGACGCCCAGCACACTCCCTAGAGGTATGAATCACCCATGAGCCCACTAGCCTCAGCTGGGCTTCATCAACTCCCTCCCTAGTTGTATAAGTCGCATAAAGCCTGAATCTGGGAGAAATATATCTACCCCCCTGGATGCAACCAGGTGACTTTACCTTCCTGCTGTCACATATGGTATAAGGACAACATTTTTGTACCTCAGCAGTTATGGGTTGCCGTCCTTAAGTCCTTAAGTCTTGTCACGATCATGAATTGGCCGGCCACTTTGGTGTACACAAGACTACCGAACTCCTTCAGCACTCATTTTGGTGGCCCCAGCTATTAAAGGACTGCAGAAGTTATGTGGAGTCATGCATTATCTGCATTCAGAACAAGGGCAGCAAAACCAAAGCTTTGGGGTTGTTGAAGCCACTATCCATCCCGGAAAGGCCATGGAGGATGATCTCCATGGAATTTATCGTTGAACTACCACCATCAGAAAACTTCACCACCATCTTTGTGGTAGTATATAGACTTTCCAAGATGGCTCACTTTCTGCCTATGAGATGTACACCCTCTGCCTCCGAAACCGCAAGGATCTTCATTAAAGAGATAGTAAGGCTCCACGGTATACCTGCAAATATCGTATCTGATCGGGGGGTACAGTTTACGTCCAAATTCTGGAGAGCACTATGTGGATCCCTGAAAATTGATCTTTCCTCCTCTTCTGCTTATCACCCCCAGCCTAACGGTCAGACTGAACGAACAAACCAAACCCTTGTGCAGTATCTAACGCTGTTTTTCATGTTTTTCCCAGGATGATTGAGCACCCTTATTACCTCTTGCTGAGTTCACTTATAACAACTCCGTTCACTCCGCTACAAAGCAGTCACTGTTTTTTTGCGAACTACAGTCTCCATCCCTTGTTCCTGTCCAACAACATTCCGGAGTGCGCAGTACCAGCTGCCCAAGAAACTCTGAACTTTTTTAGCACAAATAATAAATTACTTCAAGAGACAATGGCTAAAACTCAGGAATATAACAAGGAGGTGTTTGACAAGAAGAGGAGAGGGGAGCTTAATTTAGAACACGGAGATCAGGTCTGGCTGTCTACCCTGAATCTGAAACTAGCATGCCCATCTATAAAATTGGGCCCTAAGTTTGTGGGTCCCTTTCCAGTGACAAGGAAAATCAATAACGTGGCTTACAAATTTAAACTACCTGAATCATTTTGGATACACCCAGTTTTGAATGTGGCTCTACTCAAACCTACAGTTCCAGACCCCTTCACCAACCGAAATACCGATCCTCCTGAACCAATACTCATCAATGGTGAGAAGGAATTCAAGGTTGAATCCATCCTGGATTGTAGGAAAAGACGTAACCAAGTTCAGCAACTGGTAAAATGGAGCGGTTATGGCCCAGAGGAAAACGCTTGGGAACCAGAGACTAATATGAAAGACTGATTCTAGCCTTTAAAAGATCTCACCCAAGTAAGATGGCCCAGTTGGGCATCCAGAGGCTGCCCATTGGAGGGTGGCAATGTCAGAAAAGGCACCCCAGCAGCCATCCCAGCAATCTGAACGTTAGGAGAATGTCTGTGCACAGAAGGGCCGTTCGGCACATGCGCAATAGCGCGAATAGCGGTGCACCTTGTGACAGCACTTGGCGCCAAGATGTGCTATTTAAAGGGGACTGATGCATTGCTGCCTTGCTGTCCAGTCTACAGCGTTCCCTGAGACCCCTGCTATCTGTTACTCTGATTACCTGAACCTTACCTGACTTGGCTCATCTCTGACTAATCCTGCTTGCTGCCCGCCTCCGATCCCGGCTTGTTTGACTCTGCTTCTCCTCTGGCCTGATTGCTGCCCGCCTAACACCGACCCGGCTTGGACTTTGACCATTCCTTGGATTCCATTCCTGTACCTGATCTGGCCGCCTGTGCTTGACCCGGCCTGTCTTCACCTACCAGTCTCCTGGACTACAGTGCACCTCCCAGCTGTCTGCAGTATCCAGCCCTCTGTCTGCGTCCTGTTCTGGGACTACAAAGCACCTCCAGCTGTCTGCAGTACCCAGCCTTCTGCCTGCATACTGTTCCTGGACTGCAGTGCACCTCCCAGCTGTCTGCAGTATCCAGCCTTCTGCCTGCATCCTGTTCCTGGACTACAGTGCACCTCCCAGCTGTCTGCAGTTTCCAGCCTTCTGCCTGCATCCTGTTCCTGGACTACAGTGCACCTCCCAGCTGTCTGCTGTATCCAGCCCTCTACATCAGCTATCCTGTTAGGCACTTGTGCCCCTCTGCACTTCTGAGCTCCTGTCTGCTCTATCAGGGGTTCTTGAGTCAGAGGTATACGAGAGGCCGCTCCCTGCATACTGGGCTCAACCACCAGGTACGTGACACTTACCATTTCACAAAAAAAGTGTAAAAAATTGTAAAAAATACAGGAGACACTTTGGGACAAGTCCTTTATTAAAAAATAAAAAAATAAAAATGTCCCACGATGTAGATCCATCTCACGCTGCCCGATGGACCGAAAAAAGCAAAATAAAAGCCACAACAGCTCCGCCTCTATGGGAGGCTACAGCTGAGTGACTCTTCTTCTCAGTGACAGCTGTTATATAGCTGAGGGCGGGGCCACCCAGTGACGTAAACGGGTGACCCCGCCCCCTCTGACGCCACGTGACGTCAGAGGAAGGCGGGGTCGCCCGTTTACATCACCGAGTGGCCCCCAAAATCTGGTATGGATTTTGGGGGGGGGGACCCCTACGCTATTTTTTTTTTAATTTGGAGCAGGGTTCCCCTTAATATCCATACCAGACCTGAAGGGCCTAGTACGGATTTTGAGGGAACCCCCACTCGATTTATTTTTTTATTTTTGTTTCGGGACCCAAAGGGCCTGGACTGGGGGGGGACCCATGCTGTTTTTTTCAATGAGTTTCATCTATATTGCCGGGACCCGACAATTAATTACAGCCGCGATCAGTTTTAAATTACCTTTTTTCTTTAGAAATTTAATTTAGCTGTGGTACTGTTCTAAACACGGGAAAACTGCGCCACTTTACAGGCATACTATAGACACCCCCCAGGCACGATAATTAAAGGAATATTTCATTTTTATTGTTTCACTTTAACCGATTGCCGACCGATGCACGACGATATACGTCAGCAGAATGGCACGGCTGCGCAAAGGGATGTACCTGTACGTCCCCTTTAAATCGCGGCATAGTGGGCGCGCACGCCCGCCGCATGCTTTGTAAGTGTGACCGCGGGTCCCGCAGACTCGATGTCACGGAGCTGCAGAACGGGGAGATGCCTATGTAAACAAGACATTTCCCTGTTCTGCCTAGTGACAGGACAGAGATCTACTGCTCCTTGTCATCGGGAGCAGTGATCACTGTCGTGTCACTTGTAGCCCAGCCCCCCAACAGTTAGAATCCCTCCCTAGGACACACTTAACCCCTTCATCGCCCCCTAGTGTTTAACCCCTTCCCTGCCAGTGTCATTTACACAGTAATTAATCAATCTTATTGCATTTTTTTTAAACCAAAAATATGTAGAAGAATACAAATCAGCCTAAACTGAGGAATTTTTTTTTTTATATATTTGTTGGTGATATTTATTATAGCAAAAACTAAAAAATATAGCTTTTTTTTCAAAATTGTCGCTCTTTTTTTGTTTATAGCGCAAAAAATAAAAACCGCAGAGATGATCAAATACCACCAAAAGAAAGCTATATTTGTGGGGAAAAAATAAGTCAATTTTGTTTGGGTGCCATGTTGCACGACCGCGCAATTGTCAGTTAAAGTGACCCAGTGCCGAATCGCTAAAAATGGCCCGGTCATTGGGCAGCCAAATATTCCGGGTCTGAAGTGGTTAAGCATTATTGAAATCACTGCTCCCGAAAAAAACGCCGGTTTTTAAAACTTTTTTTTGCATTGATACATGTCCCCTGGGGCAGGACCCGGGTCCCAAAACACTTTCTATGACAATAACTTGCATATACGCATTTAAAATGAGCACTTTTGGCTTTTCATGTTAGTGTCCCATAGACTTTAACGGGGTTCCGCGGCTTTTGAATTTGCCACGAACACGAACACCGCATAATGTTCGTTGTTCGCTGAACGTCCGAACAACCAAAGTTTGCCCATCCCTAGTGGTTGCACAGTGATAGAAACAAGCAAGCAGGTAACAGCAATCTATGATAGAGCCAGCCTGGATAGAGCTTGACAAGCAAGAGACATTAAAATAAAGATCCTGTTCCCTTAAACATGTTATACAGCACAGTGCTTGTGCTGTGTCATCTGGACCCCCGTATCACCTGAAATACCTGGCTGGTCCTGCCTGGCTATACCCTCCCCTCTGCAAACAGACCACAATAATCATGGCTGCTGAGCCCAGACACCGTGATTCCGTCAGCCGCAGCTTGCTATTTGTCTCCTGTGACCTTCTCCCCCCTCTATGCTCTACCAGTGCCACCCCCCACTCCTGCTGCTCTCATTTCAGCTATTAAATGTTCCCATCCTCTGCATAATAATTGTCCCTGTGCCTGTGTTCTGCAAAAAAAACTGCATGATTGTACCTGTATGAGCTCCGCTCCCGCCGCTCAGCTGATTGTCAGCGGCTCGGAGCTCTGTCTCTCCTCTCTCACCCTCAGCTGTGAGCCGTAGAGACAAGGGAGGAGAGGAAGCAGCTGAGCGCCGGGAGCGGAGCTCATACAGGTTTTTTACAGAACACAGGCACAGGGACAATTATATAATGGTGCAGAGAGGATGGCAGCATTTAATAAAAGTGAGTTAACAACCACTTTAAAGTGGATGTAAACCCAATTCATGAAATTTGAGCTGGGCACGTATATCTGTAGTGTTTTGTTATCTTTCTTCAAAGAGCTAAGTCCCATAGCTGTCTCTTCCTCCGTAGCTCTGTTATCAGCCTAATAACTTCTCACTCATTCAGGGAGACGTCAGCCTGAGCTGTGTGTAGGAGTAGGTTGCTATAAATAGACTAGCAGCCATCTAAACAATTCACAGACTTGTTCTGCAATTGTGGGGCGGTGGTGTGTGCCTTTCCTCCAATCAGCTTCTTTACAGTGTCTCACATTGATCTCCTCCTAGAGGAGAACCAGGAACTGAAAAATCTACCAGAACGTGCACTTTCTAAACAGTATATAGAGCTGAAGACAGCAGATATACATATAAAACTTATGCAGAAGGATTTGTTTCATCTCTGTGTATCATCTGAGGCTGTTCACTTCACTGGGTATATGTGAGGGTTTACATCCACTTTAAGCATAAGGCGAATAGGTTGCTTTGATCAGCATATCTCACTACTTCCATCCGCCTTTCACATTCCCGTTACACAGCTCTCTGCTCCCTGATGATTCTGTCCACACCGCAATCCAGAGTTTGCTCCGGCAGTAAATCCTGCTCCAGGCAGTCCTGGCCTCTATAACACTGAAGGCCCCACTGTGTGCTGCTAGAAATCAATCCATCTCCAGCTGGGAGTGCCTTTGCTAATGCCACCAGTACATGCACCCAATGCCTTAATGCGTGGGGGCCTAGCTAGGTAATGTCATGATTTGTGATTTAGAATTTTTGTGAATTATTAAAGTTTATACTGTTTTGATTAATTGAAGCCATGTGTGTCCATTAAGCAGCTTTTGGGCCATAGTTTTTTACTGTGTCCACAGAGTTTTTTATTTTGGTTATTGATTTGGCTGCAGTGACTGCACCCACTCGGAGTTGGCAGATATTCAGTGATTACCCATTTTTTTCTTAGTGTTGCCTGCTCAATACTACAGCAGTGGAGGTGCGTCCATAAAGGGCGCATGGGTGCCGCCCCTCTCTCTTGATACCTGTCTATCACCATAGATAGATTCATGCATTGCAGGCACCTGAATTACAGCGGCGGGGGATTTTTTGGAAGCACCTGATTAGAGCCATAGGCTCTAATAGGCATCCAAAAAGGTGAAAAGTGGGCGCCATGCTGGGCACTCGTAGTTCACTCAGCGTTGTGTTAGGAAAGCGAATGAAGGAGCGTGGAGGACACCGGCCACCTCTCACCGCCTGCCGCCATCACCTGCTGCCCCACCGAGACAGGTAAGTGCCGGGCTGGTGGGAGATGCACACTGGCAGCATTTGATGGGCACAGTAGCGGCAATTGATGGGCACACTGGCAGCAATTGATGGGCACAGTAGCGGCAATCGATGGGCACACTGGCAACAATTGATGGGCACAGTGTCAGCAATTGATGGGCACAGTAGTGGCAATTGATGAGCACACTGGCAGCAATTGATGGGCACAGTGGCGGCAATTGATGGGCACACTGGCAGCAATTGATTGGCACAGTGGCAGCAATTGATGGGCACACTAGCAGCAATTGATGGGTACAGTAGCTGCGTTTGATGGCACAGTGGCGGCAATTTATGGGTACAGTGGCTGTGTTTGATGGCACAATGGTGGCAATTTAGGGGTACAGTGGCTGCGTTTGATCGGCACAGTGGCTGCATTTAAAGGCACAGTGGCGGCAATTGATGGCACAGTAGCTGCGTTTGATGCGCACAGTGGCTGCGTTTGATGGCACAGTGCCTGTGTTTAAAGGGCACAGTGGCTGCGTTTGATGGCACAGTGGCTCAGTTTGATAGGCACAGTAGCTGCGTTTGATGGGCACAGTGGCTGCAATTGATGTTTTTTTTTTCCGGTTTGTTTGTTTGCGCCCCCCCAATTTTTTTTAGCATCAGCCGCCGTTGCTACTCTGACTTATCAGTCGTGCCAGTGGCAGCAACTTTATTTCTTGATTTACCTTATCAAACATAAGTGGCACACCTAAATGTATGCTAGTGAGATTTATACAGTGCCTTGCAAAAGTAGTCACCCCCTTGGCTTTTTACCTATTTTGTTACATTACAGCCTTTAGTTCAATGTTTTTTTTTTTATATGAATTTTATGTGATGGGTCAGAACACAATAGTCTAAGTTAGTGAAGTAAAATGTAAAAAATATATACATAAAACTATTTTTCAGAAATAAAAAAATTATAATTGGCATGTGCGTATGTATTCACCCCCTTTGTTATGAAGCCCATAAAAAGCTCTATGCAACCAATTAACTTCAGAAGGCACATAATCAGTGAAATGATGTCCACCTGTGTGCAATCTAAAGCCTCGTACACAGGACTGGTTTTCTCGGCAAGAAAACTGCTGGGAGAGCTTTTTGCCGAGAAAACCGGCCGTGTGTATGGTTTCTCGTTGGGAAAACTGCCGGGAATCATGACGAGAAAAATAGAGAACCTGCTCTCTATTTTCTTGTCAGGATTCTCGTCGGCCTGTTTCCCGACGAGAAAACCGTGCGTGTGTACGCTTGCTTACCTGTCTCCAGGTAAACCCGCGCATGCTCGATGAGACTTTGACGCATGCACGGTAGCTTACAAGGGTAGTGTAGGGTGAAGCAAGATGGCAGCGACGACATCGAATGTGACGAGCGCAAGCTCGTCGTAGTCGATGATGTCACCGCGTTCTTGCCATTCAAAAGAACGGCGGTTCTTTTGAATGTGCTGTGTGTACACTCGGCGAGCAAGAAAAGCTTGCCGGGAATCTCGTCGGGAAAACCAACGTTTTTTTTTTCCAACGAGATTCCCGCCCGTGTGTACAGGGCTTAAGTGTCACATGATCTGTCATTACATTTACACACCTTTTGAAAGGCCTCAGAGGCTGCAACACCTAAGCAAGAGGCACCACTAACCAAACACTGCCATGAAGACCAAGGAACTCTCCAAACAAGTAAGGGACAATGTTGTTGAGAAGTACAAGTCTGGGTTAGGTTATAAAAAAATATCCAAATCTTTGATGATCCCAAGTAGCACCATCAAATCTATCATAACCAAATGGAAAGAACATGGCACAACAGCAAACCTGCCAAAAGATGGCCGCACACCAAAACTCACGGACCGGGCAAGGAGCGCATTAATCAGAGAGGCAGCGCAGAGACCTAAGGTAACCCTGGAGGAGCTGCAGAGTTCCACAGCAGAGACTGGAGTATCTGTACATTGGACGACAATAAGCTGCACACTCCATAGAGTTGGGCTTTATGGCAGAGTGGCCAGAAGAAAGCCATTAATTTCAGCAAAAAACAAAATTACACGTTTTGAGTTTGCGAAAAGGCATATGGGAGACTCCCAAAATTTATGGAGGAAGGTGCTCTGGTCTGATTAGACTAAAATGTAACTTTTTGTCCATCAAAGAAAACGCAATGTCTGGCGCAAACCCAACACATCACATCACCCAAAGAATACCATCCACAGTGAAACATGGTGGTGGCAGCATCATGCTGTGGGGATGTTTTTCAGCAGTCGGGACTTGGAAACTGGTCAGAGTTGAGGGAAATATGGATGGTGCTAAATACAGGGATATTCTTGAGCAAAACCTGTACCACTCTGTGTGTGATTTGAGGCTAGGACGGAGGTTCACCTTCCAGCAGGACAATGACCCCAAACACATTGCTAAAGCAACACTTGAGTGGTTTAAGGGGAAACATGAAAATGTGTTGGAATGGCCTAGTCAAAGCCCAGACCTCAATTAAATACAAAATCTGTGGTCAGATTGCTGTTCACAAGCGCAAAGCATCCAACTTGAAGGAGCTGGAGCAGTTTTGCAAGGAGGAATGGGCAAAAATCCCAGTGGTAAGATGTGGCAAGCTCATAGAGACTTATTCAAAAGTGATAGCCGCAAAAGGTGGCTCTACAAAGTATTGACTTTAGGGGGTGAATAGTTATGCACATTGACTTTTTCTGTTATTTTGTCCTATTTGTTGTTTGTTTCACAATAATAAAAAAAAAAAAACATCTTCAAAGTTGTGGGCATGTTCTATAAATTAAATGATGCAAATCCTCAAACAAGCCATGTTAATTCCAGGTTGTGAGGCAACAAAACACGAAAAATGCCAAGGGGGCGTGAATACTTTTGCATTGTGCTACCTTAGCTGAATATAGTTTTGTGGCTCTGTAACACCCCTTCATTTTTGCCATCAGATTCAAAAAAATATGTAAAAATTATATTTTTTCATTTTGCCCCTCTTATTATCACAGGCTAACTGTGAGAATAAAACTACTACACAACTATAACTCACTAGTGCTATTATGTGATCTCAGATTGTGCAACACATTCACATTAAGGAGACCTACAGTGATTTTCTTTTTGATTTGTTCTCCATAAAGTTATTCAGTATGTAAAATCATTTTGCCATAAAATTATTCATTTTGGAGCTTCTAACATAATAATATATGATGTAATAAGTTACAGTATATTATAATACTGACTGTATACATTTAATTGATATCTTCAAAGGTATAGAACAATTTAAGGGGCAGTACTTACACAGTAGAGAATACAAGCTTCCAGACAATTTTAAAGGGAAAAGAGTTTTGGTGATTGGCATTGGGAACTCTGGAGGGGACATTGCAGTGGAACTAAGTAGAACAGCAGAAAAGGTATGTATGTAGCTTGATTAGGATAGAGTGTTTTAGTACTAATAAATATGCAAACTGTGAAATAATACTGAATACAGTGGAGAAAATAATTATTTGATCCCCTGCAGATTTGTAAGTTTGCTCACTTACAAAGAAATGAAGGGTCTATAATTTTTTATCATAGGCGTATTTTAAATGATAGAGACAGAATATCAACCAAAAGTCCAGAAAAAACACATGATACAAATGTTATAAATTGAGTTGCAGTTCAGTGAGTAAAATAAGTATTTGATTCCCAAGCAAAACATATAATATATTTGAATAGAAATTGAAAAAATGGGACTATAGACTTTATAGGCACAGTAACACAGAAAATTTGTAAAAAAATATATTTATTTAGAAAAAACATAGAAAATTTAATACATTCGCTAAAAAGGAGATCCCCACATTTTATATATGTATAACATCAGGTCAAAAAAATATACCGCTACTGTACAAAACCGCAATTCAACAGGGAGACTTGGAAGGTACAATGAAGTCAGTCCATGATAGATGAATCCGAGAGAGTAGTCAATGACAGCAGTACGGTATGATGTTGAAACGATTAATGGAATAAACTTAACATTTTACGCGTGTATTCATGCTTCTTCAGGAGCATTACAAATTTACTATCAAAAAATGGAGAGGAATGAAAATTGATATTTTAAAACAGTACATCATAATAATATAGGTAGAAAAAGAGCTGCCAAAACTATGTCCCCAGCTAGACAAGCACAGAATAGTCACATAAATGCCAGAGAATAACAACTCAGGTCACCATGGGGGCGTGCAAAACATCATAAATATTACAATAGAATCCCATATGGTAGCCAATGTGGTATATAACCAATCAAGAGATTGGAGATACACGTATACAAATGATGTTAGTAATAAAATGGTTAGGCCTCAACTATAGGCTAGTAAACTAGGGGCTTGAAATAGATAGAAAAAAAAGAAAAAAAAGAAAAATAAATCTACAAACAGAGCTACTTATTGCAAAATGTGGGATAGAAAACACAAATACTGATAAAAGTCAGAATCCGGGTAATCAAGGCAGGACGGAGAGAGGTTAAGGGTTAACGGAGATAATATGAAGATCGTTGGCAAAATTAGCCAAAAAGCAATAGCTGATTGCCTAGAATAGAACATAGGGCAATGAATAAACAACTAAAAATAATATGTAGATGAAGATTTTAAATAGGACATACATTGAAGTAGGACTACTCCATAAATAGATAGGCAAACTCACCAATGCAATGGATAGTAGAAGCACTCTAGTGGATCCAAAGACCATAGAGTATATGTTGGCTATAAAGTGTAAAAAATAATAAACCATATAAAGAGGTCACTAATATAGTCCAGTGTGCCCATAGATAAGTAGCACTTAAGATCCAATGTTGGAAGGTCAGTGGTGAGTATCCTTATAGGTAACCTACAAAACATATAATACAGGGATATCAGTCTCATGTAATGCCTAATAAGAAACAGCATAGTGTTGGTAAAAAACGCCAATGACAAACCTCCATGGTTAGGAACTCCTTATAGACAACAGCCTCAGTAACACACGATCCGTCCTGATTTCCGGCTGAAAGCACGATGAGATGGCGTGCTATTTGAATGCACGACCCGTCCGTAGTCACCAATCGGCGCAGCCGATGTGACATCATCCGGACCGGCTGAAAAAGTCACTACGTATGCGTCTGAGGGCCAAAATCAGGCCTGCGCAATAGATAGAAGAAGCGGCGCTCGGCGAGAGGAGGAAGGACACATAGGAGTGACCAACACTGGTCCGCAAGGGGAAAGAGGAACTCCCCCCGCTGGCCAGTGAATGCGTCACACTTACAGACTAGGTCTATAAGGAGAGACGCTGGGCGGCCTCATAGTGCCTGGAAAAAAGTCAACGCTCTAACAATATGACATACAGGGGCCAGGCCGCCAAGGGACATAGCAGGCTGCTCATAAAGTATTAAACATAACATTATATATGAAATAACAAACAGTGATAAATCATAAAGAGACAAAAGGTATTCAATAATCCTAATAGTGGTCCCGGACCATTTAAGGAGAGGGGCCATAAATGTATAGCTACAATATAAAAATGTTACAAATAATCAAAAACATTAGATAATATTCCAATCTAAAAAAAAAGGAAAAATGGGCCTAAATTGAATGGACAGGAAAGCAAGAAAGTAGACCAACAACTGTATCAGTGATCATAATGTTATGGCCCATCAACAGATAGCTGATTAGACCAGCACCATGCACCATCAGACAGGATTGAATTATAAAAACGGCTTATAAGATTGAGCCTCATTAATGCCGGGTGTATGAATGGCATTCAAACGCTCAATCCAAATGATCTCCCTACGGAGAATCTTTTTGTCCCATTCACCGCGGCGTGCGTCTTTGGGGACCACAGCAAGGGCAATGAATGACACTAATGACGTGTCAAATTTGTGGTATAAATCAAGGTGTCTGCTGACAGAAGAGATAATTTTACCGCTTGTAGAATAATAGACATGATCCTTGATGCGGGATCGAAAATGTCTATCGGTTTTGCCCACGTAGAAGGCATTACACTTACAGGACATCAGATATACCACGCCTTGAGTGTTGCAATCGGCATGAAAATTAGGGACAAATGATTCCCCATTAGGGAGTGTAAATCTGGTGCCTACGTTTATCCACGGGCAAAAAGCACATTTGCCACATCTAGTGATGCCATTATGGCGACGTTTGGCATGTGAATTATTGGAGTAGTGACTTGATGTCATTTTATCCCGTAGGGATTTTGACCTTCTGAATGTTATGTCGGGTAATGGACTGAGGTACCAAGCAAGGGGCTATAGTAAATCCCTACTTCGCAGTGCATTCAATAAAGCACTGCGGCAATCACACAACTCTTTACTTTATAAAACTAAGAACGTTGAATCCAATCAAACAGTGAGATTCATAACTAGGTACTCTAAACACATGTTGAGCTACGTGATATTCTAACAAACCACTGGTCAATCTTACGTGATGATCCTGTTCTCACAAAATACCTCAGTCCATTACCTGACATAACATTCAGAAGGTCAAAATCCCTATGGGATGAGTTGACATCAAGTCACTACTCCAATAATTCACATGCCAAACGTCGCCATAATGGCATCACTAAATGTGGCAAATGTGCTTTTTAAACGTAGGCACCAGATTTACATTCCCTAATGGGGAATCGTCTGTCCCTAATTTTCATGCGGATTGTGACACTCAAGGCGTGGTATATCTGATGTCCTGTAAGTGTAATGCCTTCTACGTGGGCAAAACTGCTAGACATTTTCGATCCCGCATCAAGGATCATGTCTATTATTCTACAAGCGGTAAAATGATCACTTCAGTCAGCAGACACCTTGATTTATACCAGAAATTTGACACGTCATTAGTGTCATTCATTGCCCTTGCTGTGGTCCCCAAAGACCCACGCGGCGGTGAATGGGACAAACAGATTCTCCGTAGCGAGACCATTTGGATTATGCGTTTGAATGCCATTCATGCACCTGGCATTAACGAGGCTCAATCTTATAAGGCGTTTTTATAATTCAATCCTGTCTGATGTTGCATGGTGCTGGTCTAATCAGCTATCTGTTGATGGGCCATAACATTATGATCACTGATACAGTTGTTGGTCTACTCTCTTGCTTTCCTGTCCATTCAATTTAGGCCCATTTTTCCTTTCTTTTTAGATTGGAATATTATCTAATGTTTTTGATTATTTGTAAAATTTTTATATTGTAGCTATACATTTGTGGCCCCTCTCCTTAAATGGCTCGGGACCACTATTAGGATTATTGAATACCTTTTGTCTCTTTATGATTTATCACTGTTTGTTATTTCATATATAATGTTGTGTTTAATACTTTATGAGCAGCCTGCTATTGTCAGGGCTGGGCTCAGCCCTCCCTTCTCTGTGCTGGCAGCTCAGCTGTCAGCTAATTGCCAGCTCCCATCTCTCCACAGTGATCCACCTGTTGATGGTCCTGCTCCTCAGCTCTGCCTACTTAAGGACTTCCAGTTCATTTACTCTTTGCCTTCGCCTGTGTTAACATCACAAGAGGCTTTCTCCTGCGTTCCAGTTGAAGACCTGCTTGTCTGACGTTCCCTCTGGCTACAGATCCTGCTTGCTGTACTACTACCTTTATCGCTGGCTCTTGGACATTGGCTTGGCCGACTACCTGATCCGGTTACTGAACTCTGGCTATGTTTTGACTACACTTACTCTGTTTACCTTTTTATTTTTATTATTAAACAAGTGTGATTTAACTGTACTTCTGTCTTGGTCTGATTCATGGTTTCTGACAGTAAGCGAAGGCCATGAATTCAGAAGATGCAGCCAATCCACTTGTTAATAATATTTTTTCCAGATTGGATGACCTGGATCACCGCATGGATCAGTTTGCCACGGCAATACAGACGCTCCTGAGTCGCACTGCTCGTCTAGAGTTTCCCACTGTGGCCGCTCCGGTAGTCTCTGTGCAGGCACCCGCCTCAAGTATTTCCTCTTTAAGAGGTATGTCTGGTCCCGCTCCACTTCCCCAACGATTTGGGGGCAATCCAGTTCAGTGCAGAGGGTTTCTCAACCAGGTTGAGATATACTTTGATATGCTGCCCCAAGTGTTTCCCACGGACAGAAGCAAAGTGGGTTTCGTGATATCTTTGCTTTCTGACAGAGCCTTGGCCTGGACAAACCCTCTATTGGAGACGCAAAAACCTGTGGTCCTGAGTTACCCAGAATTTGTGGCTTCCTTCAAAAGGGTATTTGAAGTTTCCCCCACGCTCCGCTTCTGCTGCCAAGTGCCTCATGTCCATCAAACAGAGTACGAGGACGGTTGCCGATTACGCCATTGAATTCTGTACTCTGGCAGCAGAGGTTGCTTGGAACAATGAGGCCCTCGTGGCTGCTTTTTCTCATGGTCTCTCGGACAACATCAAAGATGAGATAGCAGATATACCCACTGAGCTGGAGAAGTTGATCACATTTGCCATCCTCATTGACTCCAGCCTCAGAGAGAGACTCTCTCTTAAGGAGCGCTTGCAGAAGCCTCCTGTACATTTGTCTCCAAGCTTTGCAGTCCCACCCTTGCCTCCCTCACCTCCTATGCCCCCTGGTACCGAGCCGGTCTGTGAAGTTGAACCCATGCACTTGGGCTTCACGCGTCTCTCTGCGGACGAGAGAGCCCTTAGGAGGAGGGACAGATTGTGCCTTAATTGTGGCCAGGCTGGTCACTTTTTGAAGTTTTGTCCTACCCGTCCAGGGAATGCCCGAACCCTGAGGTCCTGTCATGGACAGACCTTAGGTGGCGTTGTTTCGTCTCCAGTTTCCCAGTTTCCCAGAAGGATAAGCCCCTGGTTTTGGTTACCTGTCGTGGGCTGAGTCGTCCGTCGAGATACAGGCTCTAATCGACTCCGGGGCTGCAGGCCTGTTCATTGATGCTGCCTTTGTATCAAAGCACTCGATTCCGCTGCAGCTGCGTGACACTCCACTTGCCTTCGAGGCTATTGACGGGAGACCTCTACAGCCTGCTCATGTGACTCATGACCATAGGGGCTCTTCACCATGAGATAATCCAGTTCCAAGTTATTTGCTCACCTAAGTTTCCGCTGGTTATTGGTTATCCTTGGTTACAGAGGCACAACCCCTCTTTTGATTGGCTACATGATGAGGTTCTGTCCTGGTCTACACAATGCAGTAAGAGATGCTTCCAGAAGGTAGCCAAGGTCCTGTGCACCTCTTCACTCTCCTCCCTGCCGGAGGATTATAACAATTTTAGCGATGTCTTTGACAAAGATCAAGCCGGTACTTTGCCTCCACACCGGTCGCATGATTGCGCAATTGACCTTCAACCTGGTGTCATATCCCCTCGTGGCCGGGTTTACCCCTTGTCGGTCTTGGAGGATAAGGCCATGGAGGAGTATGTTGCAGACGCACTCTCTCTCTCTCTCTCTCGGTTTCATCCGCAAATCCTCGTCTCCTGTTGGTGCTGGTTTCTTTTTTGTGAAGAAGAAGAGTGGTGAACTGAGACCTTGCATTGACTATAGGGGTCTCAATCGTCTCACCATTAAGAGTGCCTATCCGGGGGGTGTGACCGGATGTGAAGGCAGCAGGACGTGTTTTAGGTGAGCTCCGCATCTATCCTGCTGAATCATCCTGCTTTTGGAGCTAAATATTGGGACTTGTGGTACTTGCGGTACCGGACTGTGTAGATCGCATCTCGGTCATGAGAAGGGGGGCATTCGGGCCGGCAAAGCAGTCACAGAAGAGCCAGTGCAGGACCCGTTCCTCACGAGGCCTGGACACGAGTCCATCAGCCGCCATCTTGCCGTCCCCTCACTCTACCAAGCGGGAGAGGAAGCAGGCTAGGAGAATGGCGTCTGTTGCGGCTGTAGCTGCTAAGGACTCGGGCTCTGAGGATTCTCCCTCGGTCTCTCAAGTATCGGAGACGGCCCAGGAGGTGATTACCCGGCCCATCTTGGAAGCCATTAATGGCAGTAAGGCGGCGGTAATGGTAAGCATTGATCATCTTACCAATGAATGTACACTGATAAGGCATGATTTGGACAAGATCCGGGGCAGGCTAACAGTGGCGGAGGACAGAATCTCTGAGGTGGAAGACGTGTCTCACTCCCAGGGGAGTCAATTGGCATAACTACAATCTATGGTGAAGTCGCTGCAAAGCAGAGTGGAAGACGCAGAGGACAGGCAGAGGAGAAATAATGTGCGGGTAATTGGCCTGCCTGAGGGGGCCGAGGGGGCTCAGACAACCTCCTTTGCGGAAACATTCTTTCAACAGTTACTGGATTTGGGAGAGCTCCCTCCTACTTATGTGGTGGAAAGGGCCCATCGGGTCCCCACTGGCAGTCGCCCCCTGGGGGAACTACCCCCGTCCTTTCCTGGTGCGGATCTTGAACTACAGGGACCGGGATATGATCTTGGCTGCTTCGAGGAAGTGTCCTGAACTCAAGTTTGAAAATGCCAATATGATGCTGTTCCCTGACTTCTCGGCAGAGACCAAGAGGAGACGGCGTTCGTTTACAGATGTACGGAAGAGGCTCAGGGAAAAGAATATCCCATACAGTCTGCTCTATCCTAGTTGCGTGTGCAACACAATGGTGCGGTCAAGTTTTTTGAATCTCCGCTTGATGCATTCGAATGGCTCGACCGGAATCTTTGAGATGGCTGGAATTTGGATGAGTATAAAAGTTCAGTTGCTACACCTGTTGTGCCTTATGCTGCACCCTGAATGATTTGGGTGGTAGTTGTGGACCCGGACTGGTGGCCTGTATGGGCCATTCCTCACGCTGCAGTTCTCCTTTCTGCTTTTGCTGCCCACGTTTCCTTTTTTTCTTTGTTTCTACTTTACATTGTATTTTTATTTTATTTTTTTGTGGTATTGCACTTTTCCTGCTTACATAGACTTTGCAGTAATGTTCCCTGGTGTTCATACCACGGTACTGGATTTTGGTTGCTAATTTTTTCAGGCCACAAGGTGGTGTTATTTCCTTACAATTGCTGAACTGGATGCTCCTATCAGTATGTGCTCAAAATAACTCATATGTGCATTGCTCCTTTCCTTTCTTTTGTTTTTTTCTCCTGTACATTGATGCAGAGTTCACAGAAAAGAACCGACAATTTTTTGGTGCTGTTGGACAGTGGATCGGACGGTTGTTCTTCCCACAACTTTTCAACAAATGCTTTTTTTTTTTTGGGGGGGGGGGGGTTTCTTGTTTGGGACTCAAAGCTGCATACCGGACGATGTTTTATATATTTTTTTGTTCTGTTTCTGGTTTAATGGCAGGGGGGTATTGTTTCTGTGTTTGTTTAGACAAGGGGATTATTAACTGCTCAGCTCTCTGCTCTCTATTTTTGGGATCGGCCCTTCCCTTTGGGTGGGGGACCCTTGCCTCACAGCTCCCAAAGTTTGTTTACGGGATCTTAATGGTGGGCCTCATGTGGACGATGTTTCTGGTTTATGATAATTGCTAATTCAGTTAAGGTTGTATCCTGGAACGTGCGAGGTCTGAACAGCAAATTTAAGAGGGCCTCGGTGTTCCCGTATCTCAAACTGGTTAAGCCGCATGTTGTCCTTCTACAGGAGGGGGGCGCAAACAAAACCCCAACCACCCCCCTCCCGTCACTCGCCTGTGATGG
The DNA here is from genome assembly GCA_029206835.1 of Rana muscosa. Lineage (NCBI taxonomy): Eukaryota > Metazoa > Chordata > Amphibia > Anura > Ranidae > Rana > Rana muscosa. Next base: position 218,989,531 of record CM055120.1, on the reverse strand, counting down.
GGCCTACAGACAGACAGACAAATAGAGGGATAGATTGGATAGGACAGACAGATAGACAAATAGACAGATATACAGATAGATAGATAGATAGATAGATAGATAGATAGATAGATAGATAGATAGATAGATAGATAGATAGATAGAATAGACAGATAGATATAGAGATAGATAGAGAAATAGATAGATAGATAGATAGATAGATAGATAGATAGATAGATAGATAGATAGATAGATAGATATAGAATAGATAGATAGACAGATAGATAGATATAGAATATCTAAATAGATAGATAGAGAAATAGATAGATAGATAGATAGATAGATAGATAGATAGAGAATAGATAGATAAATAGATAGATAGATAGATAGATAGACAGATAGACATATAGATAGATAGATGGATAGATAGAGAATAGATAGATAGATAGATCGATAGATAGATATAGAATAGATAGAATAGATAGATAGATAGATAGATAGATAGATAGATAGATAGACAGACAGATAGACAGAATAGATAGATAGATAGATAGATAGATAGATAGATAGATAGATAGATAGATAGATAGATAGATAGATAGATAGATAGATAGACAGATTGACAGAATAGATAGATAGATAGATAGATAGATAGATAGATAGATAGATAGATAGATAGATAGATAGATAGATAGATAGATAGATATAGAGTAGATAGATAGACAGATAGATAAATAAATTGACAGATAGATAGAATAGATAGAGAGATAGATAGATAGATAGATAGATAGACAGACAGATAGACAGAATAGATAGATAGATAGATAGATAGATAGATAGATAGATAGATAGATAGATAGATAGATAGATAGATATAGAGTAGATAGATAGACAGATAGATAAATAAATTGACAGATAGATAGAATAGATAGAGAGATAGATAGATAGATAGATAGATAGATAGATAGATAGATAGATAGATAGATAGATAGATAGACAGATAGATAGATAGATAGATATAGAATGAATAGATATAGGATAGATAGATAGATAGATAGATAGATAGATAGATAGATAGATAGATAGATAGATAGATAGAGAAATAGATAGATATATAGTAAGAATAGATAGATAGATAGATAGATAGATAGATAGATAGATAGATAGATAGATAGATATAGAGTAGATAGATAGACAGATAGATAAATAAATTGACAGATAGATAGAATAGATAGATAGATATAGAATATATAAATAGATAGATAGAGAGATAGAGAAATAGATAGATAGATAGAGAATAGATAGATAAATAGATAGATCGAGAGATAGATAGATAGAGATAGATAGATATAGAATAGATAGATAGATAGATAGATAGATAGATAGATAGATAGATAGATAGATAGATAGATAGATAGATAGAGTAGATAGACAGAATAGATAGATAGATATAGAATATATAGATAGATAGAGATAGATAGAGAAATAGATAGATATAGATAGATAGATATAGAATATATAGATAGATAGAGAGATAGAGAAATTGTAGATAGATATAGAATAGAGAGCGAGAGAGATACAGATGAGAGAGAGAGAGAGATGAGAGAGAGAGAAAGAGATGAGAGAATACACAGACCTGCACAGCATGACTCTAGGAGGACGCAGCGCTGGGAGCCCTCATGTCACATACAGGAGATGTGTAATGAAGGCTCCACAGCAGATTGTCAGGTGAAGGGCTGAGCGGAGGTTGATTCCAGGCAGGGCAGAGAGGTGAAGCACGGCTCCACCATCCTCAGTCTGATCACAGACTGAGAAGAACACATACAGCTGCTGTATATGGGGGTGGATTGGAAAGAAAATACAAAATAAAGGCTGCCGCTGTTAGCAGTACCTTACCTTGCCTCAGTTGCCTGGCTCCTCCACACAGACCCGAAACCGAAACCGGAAGTGACACGCGCCCGGGGACAGCACTGCCCAGACATGAAGGAGAAGGAGTATGACCCAATGAGCGCTTAGAGGCGCACTCCAGAACGCCACAGGGCATCAAAAAACACTGAAAATGAAGCGTCTTGCCTGCAATCACGGGATTGCATTGGCATCACGCTTTTATAGCGCACTGTGACCGGCGCTTGGCGCCCGCCCCAGTACACTTAAAAGGTACTTTTTTTTTTCTTAAAGGGACATTTTCTTTTTTTTTAAATATTTTTTTTTTGTGTGACTGGCTTTGGGGGGGCGGCGCCCATGCGTCCCCTATGGACAGGCCGCCACTGATTCTTGCCTTGTGAAGGCCTTAGGTGCAGCAGGCCTTTCATGCCACCTATTCCACCTTTGCAAGAGGGGTGTCCATCCTTATTAGTAAATCTGTCCCCTGCAAGGTTCATCAGGTGGTCTCTGATCCGGGGGGACGATATGTGGCTCTAGTCATGGACATTACTTTTAAGACACTACTATTGGTAAATGTTTATCTGCCACCCCCTTTTAACGTGCAATGATTGTATGACCTGTTAGTTAAGCTGGCTCCCCATGCTCATCTTCCGCTGTTGATCATGGGGGACTTTAATGCTACTTTGGATGTATTGGACTCCTCTAATGTGGGGATGGCGGGCTCAGTGGATCTTATGTCGTGGGCATCGGTGGCTGGGCTGTCAGAGATATGGCGGGCTAAGAATCCTAATGTCAAATGTTTTTCGCATCTTTCTCAGACTCACAGGTCATCGGTCAGGATAGATTTTGCATTTGGCAAATCCGGAATTCTCCTGGGGACAGGGGAGAGAGGGCTGAGCAGTGGGGGGGGGGGGGGGGGGAGTTGGGGGGGAGGGGGGTATTCCTTTTTGTTCTCTTTTATTTTTTATTTTTCGATTTTATATGTTTCCCACTCTTAGTTAGGTAATGCTGTGTTAGCAGAATGCCTGTACTTGTTACAATGGGCCATGTTGGCCTTTCACCGGCCCAGTGTTGTGCTGGGGCGGCTGCTGTACTGTTTCTCTGTGTCTTAAAAATGTAATAAAAATAAATTTACAAAAAAAAGAATGCCTATCTGATTCCGTTGATTACGGAATTATTTGACCGCCTCAAGGGAGCAACGGTTTTCACGAAGCTTGATTTGAGAGGGGCATACAATCTCGTCAGGATTAAGGAGGGCGACGAGTGGAAAACTGCCTTTAATACCAGAACAGTTCATTATGAATATCTCGTAATGCCTTTTGGCCTCTGTAATGCTCCGGCAGTTTTCCAGGAGTTTATTAATGATGTCCTCCGAGATTTGTTGCAGTTATGTGTGGTGGTCTATCTCGATGATATCCTCATATTTTCCAAGTCCCTGGAGAGCCATCACACAGATGTCTGTTGAGTGCTTCAGAAACTAAGAGAGAACAATTTCTATTGTAAGCTGGAGAAATGTGAATTCCATCGGGAACAGGTCAAATTCCTGGGTTATGTAATTTCCACGGCTGGTTTTTCGATGGACCCAGAGAAACTTTCTGCTGTCCTACAGTGGCCTCGACCCGTGGGTTTACGTCCTCTGCAGCAATTTCTTGGCTTTTCCAACTATTTTCGGAAGTTTATTCTTAACTTCTCGTCTCTGGTTAAGCCCCTGACTGATATGACCAGAAAGGATGGTAACTAGAGTTGAGCGGGTAGCTGGATATTCGGGTCCGGCGGGTTCGGCCGAACTTCGGAAAAAAGTTCGGATTCGGGACCGAACTTTAACCCGAACCCGGACCCCATTGAAGTCAATGGGGACCCGGACTTCTGACGACTAAAAAGGCTCTAAAAAAGTAATGGAAAGGGCTAGAGGGCTGCAAATGGCAGCAAAATGTTGTTAAGAACATGGCAAGTGCTCTGCAAACAAATGTGGATAGGAAATAACTTAAAAGAACATAAAAAAAATTAAAAAATAAAAAAATATGCTGGAGGCCCCCTTTTCAGCAGAAGAGGTACAGGAAGTCATTAAGAACCTCAGAAACTCAACGGCACGATGCCACACATATGGTGAGAATGCCCCAGAATACGCCCTTTCTGGAATAAATTATTTAATTTAATGGATAAACTAGTGGGAAAATAAAATACTTTGAAATAAAAATGTAGCGGGCTGCTAAATTTAAGGAAAGTGTTTGAGTGGTAAATAGGCTCAAATACCCTAATTCTGTAGGATTCATGGACCATTTTGTCCTCGGGGGACAGTATTGGTGTGCAGTTCCCTGCGGCCTACAGGTGGCGCCTTTTGTGTCCCCTCTTGGCAGTAGTACAGCGGGGCGGGGAACCTGCTGTGCATGCCGGGAGAGCATATAAAAGGGGCAGACCTTTGGCTTGGGGGCTGATGTCCAGTGGGGTCCGCGCCCAGGTGCCTTCGGCCTGGGTGCATGTGTTCCTGTTCCATCTCGGGCACCTTTAGCCCGGGGTGAGGTACTATCCTGGAGTTCTTGCTGCCCTGGGTATGGAGGCCTAGGGGCGGGAGTAAAGCCTGGAGTCCAGAGCCGCCTCGTGTAGGGGACCCTGTTCCAGGGAAGGGAGGATCATTCTGATGGACCGATGCGGGAGTCACGGTGAAGGAATGGTCTGTTGACTCCCTGGAGAGATGTCTTCCCCTTGATATGGGCTAGGTTCGTAGAAGGAGAAGCTCAAGGTCACCTTGACTGTATCAGAGGCCTTATTCAACCGGCCCGTGGCAGGGGCCTTATACACCCTGGTCTGTGGCTGAGACCAAAGTTCTCCAGGCCCGTGGCAGGGGCCTTGTACACCCGGTCTGTGGCAGAGACCAACCTCAATGTCTGTGGCAGAGACCGTGCGCCAAAAACTGTTTGAGAAACCTAAGCAGTGAAGTGAATGTGCTACGTTTGTGCCTGGACCTCCTCCACACCTTAAGCTGTCCTGTTTCTTTGCTCTAACCTTTTCTATCTGAGTACAGTTTATTTTGCCACGAGAGAATAAGAGTTGGAGTTTCAGCTGGTGTGGACATTGACTTTACTGGCAATTAAAGGACTTGCCTCTACCTACAGTAGAGGTGAGAATCATCCTCTGGAGGAGTTTTGACTCCGGCTGTGGACACGGCCCGTCAAGTACACCGCTCAACCTCTTTATATAGGAGGATACGGGCTGGTAGTGCGGTGTGCCTTTCTCCCTCCTGCGAAGAGCCAACAACATAAAGGCAGGTAAGGGGGAAAGGATCTGTGCGCTACAAAAAAATAAAATAAAAATTTTAATCTTGGCCTAGCAGGACGAGGTCCATATGGAGTAGGAGGTTGAGGTGGCGGTGGATGTGGCTGTGTAGGTGGAAGCGGCGGTGGAGGAGGACGAGGTAGCCAACACTGGTTCAAAAATACAACAATGGCTGGGTAAGGCCGGTGATGTGTCGAATTCTGTCCCCTGTCGAATAGTGTCCGCCCTGTACTGCGCTTGCTGAGTATGTAGGACAAGGGGATTTCAAAAATCTCCCAAGACTAACGGCGCCTGCGTGTTGAGTTCAGGTGAAGGCCACACCATCCGTGGTTCAAGCCGAGCCAAGCAAGGCCGCGATCGAAGCGAGCCCGTGAGGGGCCCTGTTACTATGTGCTACCGTATGTCCTCTTGGATGGTGGGGCTTGAACCTGCACTCACAGCGCAGGCGCCGTTCATCTTCGGAGATTTTGTGAATCTCCTTGTCCTCTGTACTGCGCAAGCGCTGCGCCTGCGCAGTACGGGCCGGACACAATCCGATGGCCGGACAGTTTTTGTCACAACACCGGTATACATGTCTATTCTGCACAAGGTACGGACAAGTCCTGTGGGATCCATGCCTGGTTCATTTTAATGAACGTGAGCTTGTCCACATTGGCTCTGGACAGGCTGCGCTTGTCTGTGATAACGCCCCCTGCCGTGCTAAATACACGTTCAGATAATACACTGGCTGCAGGGCAGGCCAGCACCTCCAAGGCATAAACGGCAAGCTCAGGCCATGTGCCCAATTTGGAGACCCAGAAGTTAAAGGGGGCAGACCCGTCATCCAGTACGTGTAGGCCTGTGGACACATACTGCTCAACCATGTTGGTGAAATGCTGCCTCCTGCTAAGACGTTCCATCTCAGCTGGTGGTGCTGGTTGTTGTGGCGTGCTGACAAAGCTTTTCCACATTTCGGCCATGCTAACCCTGCCTTCTGAGGTGCTGCCGGTGCCCCGGCTGCGTTGGCGACCTCTTCCTTCTCCTCTGCCTTCGCCTTGTGCTTCCACCATACGCCCGCTGTCAGGTGGGAATGCCACCAGCAGCGCGTCTACCAGCGTGCGCTTGTACTCGCGCATCTTACGATCCCGCTCCAGTGAGGGAATTAAGGACGGTACGTTGTCCTTGTAACGGGGATCCAGCAGGGTGGCCACCCAGTAATCAGCACCAGTTAAAATGTGGGCAACTCGGCTGTCGTTGCGGAAACACTGCAGCATGTAATCGCTCATGTGTGCCAGGCTGCCCAGAGGCAAAGAAAAGCTGTCCTCTGTGGGAGGTGTATCGTCTGTGTCCTCTGTATCCCCCCAGCCACACACCAGTAATGGCCACAAGCTGGTCTGAGTGCCACCCTGCTGTGAACATGGCTCCTCCTCCTCCTCCTCCATCTCCTCCTCCACCTCGTCATCCTCCAGAACTGTGCCCTTTCTGCCGGACAATTGTGTACCTGGCGTTTGTTGGTGCAGGAACCCACCCTCGTAGCCACTTGTGAAAGACTGCCCTGAAAGCCTTTGAAATGATCCCGCTTCCTCCTCCTCCTCCTCATCCTCCTGTGCCACATCCTCTTCCATCATCGCACGAAGCGTTTTTTCAAGGAGGCATAGAACTGGGATAGTAACGCTGAGAACGGCGTCATTGGCACTGGCCATGTTGGTGGAGTACTCGAAACAGCGCAACAAGGCACACAGGTCTCGCATGGAGGCCCAGTTATTGGTGGTGAAGTGGTGCTGTTCCGCAGAGCGACTCACGCGTGATTGCTGCAGCTGAAACTCCACTGTTGCCTGCTGCTGCTCGCACAGTCTGGCCAGCATGTGCAAGGTGGAGTTCCACCTTGTGGGCACGTCACATATGAGGCGGTGAGCGGGAAGGCCGAAGTTACGCTGCAGCGCTGACAGGCGAGCAGCAGCAGGGTGAGAACGCCGAAAGTGCGCACAGACAGCCCGCACTTTCTGCAGCAGCTCTGGCATATTGGGGTAATTTTTAAGGAACCTCTGGACCACCAAGTTCAGCACATGCGCCAGGCAAGGGATGTGCGTCAAACCGGCTAGACCCAGAGCTGCTACGAGATTTCGCCCAGTATCGCACACCACCAGGCCGGGCTTGAGGCTCACTGACAGCAACCACTCATCGGTCTGTTGTTCCATGTCCCTCCACAACTCCTGCGCGGTGTGGGGATTTTCCCCCAAACAGGAAAGTTTTAAAACTGCCTGCTGTCGTTTACCCCTGGCTGTGCTGAAGTTGGTGGTGAAGGTGTTACGCTGAATGGATGAGGAGGCGGTAGAGGATGAGGAAGCGGAGAAGGAGGAGTTAGCAACAGGAGGCAAACTGAAGCGCCCTGCAATCCTCGGTGGTGGAAGGACATGCGCCAAACCGCTATCTGCCTCAGGCCCAGCCGCCACTGCATTTACCCAGTGTGCTGTTAGGGAGATATAACGTCCCTGACCGTGCTTACTGGTCCACGCATCCGTAGTTAGGTGGACCTTGCCACAGATGGCGTTGCGCAGTGCACACCTGATTTTGTCCCCAACCTGGTTGTGCAGGGAAGGGATGGCTCGCCTGGAAAAGTAGTGGCGGCTGGGCACGACGTACTGCGGGACAGCCAATGCCATCAGGCTTTTAAAACTCTGCGTCTCCACCAGACGGAATGACAGCATTTCAAAGGCCAGGAATTTTGAAATGCTGGCATTCAGGGCCAGGGATCGCGGGTGGCTAGGGGGGTACTTCCTCTTCCGCTCCAATGTTTGGGAGATAGAGAGCTGAACGCTTCCATGGGACATTGTGGAGATGGTTGGTGACCCAGGTGGTAGTGTTGCTGGCAGATCCTCTGTTTGCGGGGTGACAGGTGCCACTGTCACTACAGAGGTGGATGAAGAGGCCGAGACTGCAGCAGAAGAGGAAGCAGGAGGAGCCAGAGACCATTCTTGGTTTTTGAGGTGTCTACTCCACTGCAGCTCGTGCTTTGCACTTAGATGCCTGGTCATGCAGCTTGTGCTCAGGTTGAGAACGTTTATGCCTCGCTTCAGGCTCTGATTGCACAGCGTGCAAACCACTCGTGTCTTGTCATCAACACACTGTGTGAAGAACTGCCACGCTAGGGAAGTCCTTGGACCTGGCTTTGGTGTGCTCGGTCCCTTGCTGCGTTGGGCAGTAGCAGATGTACTGTGTAGGGGACGAATGCTCCGTTTTTGCACCCTGCTCCCTCTTCTGCTGTGCTGGTGGCTCTGTGCGACCACCGCCTCTTCCTCCGAACTACACTGGTCACCTGCATAACGTTGATTCCATGTGGGGTCGAGGACCTCATCGTCCTCCACATCATCTTCCACCCAGTCTTCACCCCTGCCCTCCATGTCTGTCTGCACAATTGCGAAAGCAGCAGCAGTTGGCACCTGTGTTTCGTCATCATCCGAGACGTGCTGCGATGGTCCTCCCATGTACCCATCATGAAACATAAGTGGTTGGGCATCGGTGCACTCAATCTCTTCCACTTCTGGGGCAGGGCTAGGTGGATGGCCCTGGGAAACCCTGCTAACAGAGTCATCGAAAAGCAGAAGAGACTGCTGCATGATTTGGGGCTCAGACTGCTTGGCTGATTTGCAAGGGGGTGAGGTGAAAGACTGATGGACATGGGCTTCAGGTGCCAACTCTGATCTTTCATCAGAAGAGTGGGTGGGAGACAATGTGAAGGAACCCGAGGCACTGTCAGCAACCCAATCTACTATCGCCTGTACTTGTCCTGGCCTAAACATTGGTACAGCCTCATTAGGCGTGACAAAATACCGCCGCAGGCTCGGTCGCCTACTCGCACCTGAGGAAGGTGTTTCACTTGTGCGTGTAGCTGGCACAGATCCACCACGTCCTCTCCCTGCAACAGGAGCTCCACCAGCAGCACCACGACCGGGGCCACCACGTCCCTTTGACCTTCCCCTCATATTTTCCAAATTTAGGATCTTGCCCTAAATGGCGTTTTTTGGAAGACCACAACACACCCACAGTACGTAATGGCTGAAACGCACAGCTACAGAACTGCAGAAAATGCTATTCAAAAAAAAAAAGGTTTTTTTTTAGTATAGCACAGTACAAGGAAAATATATAGAAATTGTTTATTTCACACACCTCCAGATGTGTATTTCACACTGCAAAATATTTTCTGTGGCCCTAAATGGCGTTTTTTGCCAGACCACAACACACCCACAGCACGTAACCGCTGAATCGCACAGCTACAGAAAATGCTATTCAAAAAAAAAGGTTGTTTTTTTTAGTATAGCACTGTACAAGAAGAATATATAGAAATTGTTTATTTCACACACCTCCAGATGTGTATTTCACACTGCAAAATATTTTCTGTGGCCCTAAATGGCGTTTTTTGCCAGACCACAACACACCCACAGCACGTAACCGCTGAGTCGCACAGCTACAGAAAATGCTATTCAAAAAAAAAGGTTGTTTTTTTTAGTATAGCACTGTACAAGAAGAATATATAGAAATTGTTTATTTCACACACCTCCAGATGTGTATTTCACACTGCAAAATATTTTCTGTGGCCCTAAATGGCGTTTTTTGCCAGACCACAACACACCCACAGCACGTAACCGCTGAATCGCACAGCTACAGAAAATGCTATTCAAAAAAAAGTAGGATTTTTAAAACAGCTTACCTGTAAAATCCTTTTCTTGGAGTACATCACGGGACACAGAGCAGCATAGTCATTACTATGTGGGTTATATAGAATTACCTTCAGGTGCTGGCACTGGCAACTTCCAAAACAGGAAGTACCCTCCCCTATATAAGCCCCTCCCATCCGGGAGTACCTCAGTTTTGTAGCAAAGCAATACGTGTCCCCAAAAGAGGGGTGGGAGCTCTGTGTCCTGTGATGTACTCCAAGAAAAGGATTTTACAGGTAAGCTGTTTTAAAAATCCTACTTTCTTGTTCATACATCACGGGACACAGAGCAGCATAGTCATTACTATGTGGGACGTCCCAAAGCAATGCCACATGAGGGGGGGATACACCATACATAAGCTGGGCGCCATCAGGCATGAGGATCTTTTGCGGCCTGCAACACACTGCGCCCAAAGGCGACATCCTCCTGACTTCTAACGTCCACCTGGTAGAACCTAGTAAACGTGTGTACTGAAGACCATGTTGCGGCCTTACAAATTTGCGCCAGGGAGGCCTGGTGATGCACTGCCCATGAAGTTCCACTGCTCTCGTGGAGTGCGCCCTAACTTTGAACGGAGGCGGTCTACTTCTCAAGCCATAGGCTTGTATTATGACCTGTCGAATCCACTTGGCTAAAGTAGATTTTGATGCTGCCTGACCTTTTCTGGGGCCTTCCGGCAGAACAAATAAAGAATCCGTTCTACGAATCTGAGCAGTGGCTTTTAGATAAGCTTTAACTGCTCTTACTACATCCAAAGAATGCAATAACTTTTCCTCTACCGAGCTTGGTTTGGGGAAAAAAGAAGGAAGAACCACATCCTGGTTCAAGTGAAACCCCGATACCACCTTAGGAAGAAAGGCTGGGTGAGGACGTAATACTACTCTGTCCTTATGGATAACCAGATATGGCTCTTTACAGGACATGGCGGCTAATTCCGACACTCTTCTAGCCGAGCATATGGCTACTAAAAATATCAATTTCCTGGTGAGTAGAACCAAGGAAATGTGCCGCAAAGGTTCAAATGGCTGCTTCTGCAGAACCGACAGAACCAAATTTAGATCCCATGGGCATATGGGAGCCTTAATCGGTGTAATAATACGAGTCACACCTTGCATAAAGGATTTGACAAGTGAATGCATAGCCAGGGGCCTTTGAAATAGTATTGACAAGGCCGAAACCTGGCCCTTGATAGTACTTAAGGCAAACTTCCTGTCTACAGCCCACTGCAGGAAGTCCAGAATTCTGCCTATAACGTACTTACGTGGATGCCATTTTCTGGCCTCGCACCAAGTGATGTACGCCTTCCAAACTCTATAGTAGATCTGCCTGGATACAGGCTTCCTGGCATTGATTATAGTTGATACCACAGAGTTAGAGAGACCTCTCTTCTTTAGGATGTGGGATTCAATAGCCAGGCCGTTAAACTTAGAGTTAGTAAGGAAGGGTGGTATATCGGTCCTTGCGAAAGCAGGTCCGAATGACGTGGAAGGGTCCAAGGACTCCCCACAGACATTTTGATGATCTCCGCGTACCAGGCCCTTCGGGGCCACGCTGGAGCCACCAGGATCACCGGCTTCTTCTCCAACCTGACTCTGCGAAGGAGTCGAGGCAACAATTGTAGCGGAGGGAATGCATATATCAGTCTGAACTGATCCCAAGGGAACACCAGAGCATCCGAGCCGCAAGCGAGGGGATCCCTTGTCCGGGAGACAAATCTGTCCACCTTTGCGTTGAATCTGGATGCTAGCAGATCTACATCCGGTGTTCCCCACCGCTGACATATTGCTCGGAAGACCTCGGGATGAAGGGACCATTCCCCTGGGCATAACTGTTGGCGACTCAGAAAGTCCGCCTTCCAATTCTCCACCCCTGGAATGAAGACAGCTGATATACATGGGACATGCTTTTCTGCCCATTCCAGGATGTGACTTACTTCCCTCTGGGCTGCACGACTCCTGGTGCCTCCCTGATGATTGATATATGCCACTGCTGTGGCATTGTCTGATTGAATTCTGACAGGGGACCCTTGGAGTCTGGATGTCCAGGCTACTAGGGCGTACCGGGCTGCTCGTATCTCTAAGAGATTGATGGGCAGGGTTTTTACTACATTTGACCATCTGCCCTGGAGAGACCATTGCTCCAGTACTGCCCCCCAGCCTATAAGGCTGGCATCTGTAGTGACCACCTTCCAAGATATCGGGCTGAAGGGTTTTCCCTTCTGGAGATTCTGGGGGATCAACCACCAGCAGAGACTCTTCCGAACGGAAGGGGACAAAGCCATCGGGAAGTCTAGAGCCTGAACTTTTCCGTTCCAGGCTGACAATATGGCCCTTTGTAAATTCCTTGAGTGGAATTGGGCGTATGGCACAGCTTCGAATGATGCTACCATCTTTCCTAGCAGCCTCATGCACAGGCGTATGGACGGCTGTCTTTTTGCACAAAGCAGACGGACCAAGGCCCTCAAAGAGGATACCTTGTCTAGAGGTAAGAAAATCTTCCTCTGGTCTGAATCCAGCCGTAGCCCTAGATATACCAGGTTTTTCACTGGCTGTAGGGCTGACTTGTCCAGGTTGATGATCCAACCGTGAGACTCTAGATACTTGATTGTATCGACAATTACCACTTCTAGCTTGGCAACTGAGTGGTCCATCAACAACAGGTCGTCTAGGTATGCCATTATCGTTACACCCCGTGTTCTTAGATCGGCCAACAGTGGGGCCAGAATTTTTGTGAACACTCGTGGTGCTGTGGCCAGACCGAATGGTAAGGCTCTGAACTGAAAATGGCGCCCTTCTACTGCAAAGCGTAGGAATTTTTGATGACCTGGAAAGATGGGAACATGCAAGTAAGCATCTTTGATGTCGATCGAGGCTAACCATTCCTCCCCTTGTAGGGCAGCGGTGACCGATCGGATCGACTCCATTCGGAAAGACCGGACGTTTAGAAATTTGTTTAGACTCTTTAGGTCCAATATGGGTCTTATGTCCCCGTTTGGCTTCAGGACTGTGAAAAGGTTTGAGTAGAAACCCAACCCCCACTCTTCCATAGGAACCTCCATAATTACTCCTTGGAGCAATAGTTGTTCTAACGCCAATAGGAGAGACCCTCTTTTCAGAGGGTCTCTTGGCATGCCTGACCACATAAAATGGGACTGAGGAGACTCTTTTAACTCCAACTTGTATCCCAGAGTTACTGCGGAGAGCACCCATCTGTCTTTGATCGTCTCCCGCCAGGTCTCTGCGAACAACTGAAGTCTTCCCCCCACCCGTTTGAGTGGGGGCAGCCCTTCATAGGCTTGACTTGGAGGCTGGTTTAGTACCTCTTCGGATCCAGGGCTTTTTATTACCCTGTGGCTGTCCCTGATTTTTACCTCCTGAGTTTGACCGAGGAGGCCGTCGGAACTGCTTAGTAGCAGACGTCGCAGGGATAGGAGAGGTAGTCCTCTTAAAAGATGGACCCCTAGACCTCTTTTTACTCGGTAAGAGAGTACTTTTACCACTGGAAATCTTCTGGATATACTTATCCAGGTCTTCGCCAAAAAGGCGTTCCCCATGAAATGGGAAGCTAACTAAGAGCTTCTTACAGGGAGCTTCAGCAGACCAGTTTTTGAGCCACAGAAGCCTACGCATATGTACCAAAGACAGCGTGAGGCGGGAGGCCTGATGGATAGAATCCTTGATGGCGTCAACCGCAAAGCATAATGCTCTAGGCAGATCAGCCAGAGCCTGGGCCTGCTGGTCTGGCAAATCCCTCAGGACCATTTTCATTTGATCCTTTAAAGCTTGGCAGACCCCAATAGCTGCCACTGCTGGCTGTGTAACAGCCCCTGCTGTGGAAAAAGCAGATTTTAATAAAGATTCCAATTTTTTATCCACTGGATCTTTGAACATTTGAACATTATCTACTGGACATGTCAGTGATTTGTTCACAGAAGAGATGGCTGCATCCACCGTAGGAACATTCCATCTCTGGGTGAACTTTTCCTCCATGGGATAGATCACCGGAAACCTTTTAGGCGGAACAAATAGTTTATCAGGATGTTCCCAGTCCTGGTATATAAGTCCTTCCAATAATGGATGTATTGGAAAGGAGCAATTAACCTGGGGAGCTTTTAGCGACCCCAATGAGGAGACAGCAGTAGTTGATGGTTCAACAAGAGGCATTTTAAATGCAGATCGAACCATGTCAGTTAGGGTCTGGACCCACAATCTTTCAGTCTGTGATGCTGAAAATGGTTCATCTACTGTCGATTCCTCAAAAACAGAGCTAACCTCCTCCTGATCCCCTTCAGGTAGGTCGGTCCCTTCCTGGGACTGTTGCTCTGCCAACAGGCACTCTAATGGAGGTGATGGAGATCTGGCGCGCTTTCTTTCCTGTAGAGAAGAAGCGATCAATGCAGCCAATCTCTGCTCCAATCCCTCCAGAGTTGAGGAAAAAACCTCCTCTGTTATATATGCAGGAGCAGGTGGACTGAGGACAGCCGCAGTACCTGGCACTCCCGGGGGTTCCTTATGGGTATTAACCTCTGATTTCTCAGGGGAGGAGGGTGCAGATGACTGCTCCAGATCCTCAGAGCCCGATGGAGACCCCCTACACTTCCTGAGAGGTATATCTCGGAGTTTTTTAGGCGGCATATTCCTTAGTTCAAAGCTGAGGTATTCCAGCCGCAATACACCCCTTTACTGAAATAGTCTAATGCAATTTGCTGCTATGTACATCAGTGGGTGTCTACTAATGCGTCTTTCTGGGGATGCCTGTATCAACCGCCCTCTGTAAGCCCCTATACCATGCTACCAGCTCCTTTTCATGCTCTGTGTCCATAGCAAGCAGCGTGGACTGAGTCCTTTTATCTTGCTGGGACGCCCGCACATGCGCAGAAGCGCTGGGCGCACAGAGCGCGTCATCCGCCAGGCTCCGCCCCCTTTTTTGAAGCTAAACCTTATAAAAGGAAAGCATGTGTGCGCGCGCGCGCGTGCACGTGTGCGCTCTTGGCGCCATGTAGGGAGAGGAGCCAGGGTCCCTGTTTCACCAGGACTCGGGAATGGAAGGAAACTACTTGGCAGCATGACAGAGGAATGCAGCTTCCCTGATAGAGAGCTCACTCATCTGCCTGGACTTTCACCATGGAAGGAATAGTCCCAAGAAAAAAGACGTTCCACAGCGGCCTCTAGTGGACAAACACAGGTACCGCACCTTTGTCTTTTTTTTTTTTAAAACCTCCTTTATGAAAAAACATTTCCAGGTTTACAGTTTTTTTTAAAACTTCCCTTATGAAAAAACATTTCTAGGATTTCTTAGGCATATACAGCTATTAGCGGGAATACCCTTTAGGTAACAGGCAGAAAGACATATTAGGCTTGGGGGTCCCCTCAATAGAACCAAGTTCCTGAGGGGCCCCCACTTACCTTTTCCCCGCCGCAGGACTTTGTTTGGTCCACAGAAGCCCAAACTTCACCTCTCACGGCAGGCATTGTACTAGACCTTCAGGGACCGGGTTCCCAAGGATTCCACTCCCCTGGACCTGTATAGCACCCTGCACAGATAGTCTCTTGGTTTTGGGTATGACCAGAGCTCTGGATCCCAGGGTCCAGCCCTCCTAAGAGAGGCATTACAGGCAAAACCCTGCTCTTCTCTGCAAGGCCCGGGTACCGACCGTTTAGCTATGAAGCTTTTTTGGTCGGATCCGGAATAGCTTGCTAAGGCCCAGAGAACCTGTACACAAGCCCAGATGAATACATGTTAACCTTGGCCAACACCTTAGACACTGGCAAAAAACTGAGGTACTCCCGGATGGGAGGGGCTTATATAGGGGAGGGTACTTCCTGTTTTGGAAGTTGCCAGTGCCAGCACCTGAAGGTAATTCTATATAACCCACATAGTAATGACTATGCTGCTCTGTGTCCCGTGATGTATGAACAAGAAAGGTTGTTTTTTTTAGTATAGCACTGTACAAGAAGAATATATAGAAATTGTTTATTTTACACACCTCCAGATGTGTATTTCACACTGCAAAATATTTTCTGTGGCCCTAAATGGCGTTTTTTGCAAGAGCACAACACAACCACAGTATTTAACCACTGAATCGCACAGCTATAGAAGTGCAGAGAATGCTATTCAAAAAAAAATTTGTTTTTTTTAGTATAGCACTGTACAATATATAGAAATTGTTTATTTTACACACCTCCACATGTGTATTTCACACTGCAATTTATTTTCTGTGGCCCTAAATGGCGTTTTTTGGAAGAGCACAACACAACCACAGTATTTAACCACTGAATCGCACAGCTATAGAAGTGCAGAGAATGCTATTCAAAAAAAATGTTGTTTTTTTTTAGTATAGCACTGTACAATATATAGAAATTGTTTATTTTACACACCTCCACATGTGTATTTCACACTGCAATTTATTTTCTGTGGCCCTAAATGGCGTTTTTTGGAAGAGCACAACACAACCACAGTATTTAACCACTGAATCGCACAGCTATAGAAGTGCAGAGAATGCTATTCAAAAAAAAATTTGTTTTTTTTAGTATAGCACTGTACAATATATAGAAATTGTTTATTTTACACACCTCCACATGTGTATTTCACACTGCAAAATATTTTCTGTGGCCCTAAATGGCGTTTTTTGGAAGAGCACAACACAACCACAGTATTTAACCACTGAATCGCACAGCTATAGAAATGCAGAGAATGCTATTCCAAAAAAATGTTTTTTTTTTTAGTATAGCACTGTACAATATATAGAAATTGTTTATTTTACACACCTCCACATGTGTATTTCACACTGCAAAATATTTTCTGTGGCCCTAAATGGAGTTTTTTGCAAGAGCACAACAACCCCAACAGTATATAACCGCTGAATCGCACAGCTGCAGAGGCCAGAGAATGCTATTCAAAAATAATGTTGTTTTTTCACACACCTCCAGATATGTATTTCACACTGCAAAATATTTTCTGTGGCCCTAAATGGCGTTTTTTGCAAGAGCACAACACAACCACAGTATTTAACCACTGAATCGCACAGCTATAGAAGTGCAGAGCATGCTATTCAAAAAAAATGTTTTTTTTTTTAGTATAGCACTGTACAATATATAGAAATTGTTTATTTTACACACCTCCACATGTGTATTTCACACTGCAATTTATTTTCTGTGGCCCTAAATGGCGTTTTTTGGAAGAACACAACACAACCACAGTATTTAACCACTGAATCGCACAGCTATAGAAGTGCAGAGAATGCTATTCAAAAAAAATTTTGTTTTTTTTAGTATAGCACTGTACAATATATAGAAATTGTTTATTTTACACACCTCCACATGTGTATTTCACACTGCAAAATATTTTCTGTGGCCCTAAATGGCGTTTTTTGCAAGAGCACAACAACCCCAACAGTATATAACCGCTGAATCGCACAGCTGCAGAGGCCAGAGAATGCTATTCAAAAATAATGTTGTTTTTTCACACACCTCCAGATATGTATTTCACACTGAAAAATATTTTCTGTGGCCCTAAATGGCGTTTTTTGCAAGAGCACAACACAACCACAGTATTTAACCACTGAATCGCACAGCTATAGAAGTGCAGAGAATGCTATTCAAAAAAAATGTTGTTTTTTTTAGTATAGCACTGTACAATATATAGAAATTGTTTTTTTTTTTAGTATAGCACTGTACAATATATAGAAATTGTTTATTTTACACACCTCCACATGTGTATTTCACACTGCAATTTATTTTCTGTGGCCCTAAATGGCGTTTTTTGCAAGAGCACAACACAACCACAGTATTTAACCACTGAATCGCACAGCTATAGAAGTGCAGAGAATGCTATTCAAAAAAAATGTTTTTTTTTTTAGTATAGCACTGTACAATATATAGAAATTGTTTATTTTACACACCTCCACATGTGTATTTCACACTGCAAAATATTTTCTGTGGCCCTAAATGGCGTTTTTTTGCAAGAGCACAACAACCCCAACAGTATATAACCGCTGAATCGCACAGCTGCAGAGGCCAGAGAATGCTATTCAAAAATAATGTTGTTTTTTCACACACCTCCAGATATGTATTTCACACTGCAAAATATTTTCTGTGGCCCTAAATGGCGTTTTTTGGAAGAGCACAACACAACCACAGTATTTAACCACTGAATCGCACAGCTATAGAAGTGCAGAGAATGCTATTCAAAAAAATTTTTGTTTTTTTTAGTATAGCACTGTACAATATATAGAAATTGTTTATTTTACACACCTCCACATGTGTATTTCACACTGCAATTTATTTTCTGTGGCCCTAAATGGCGTTTTTTGCAAGAGCACAACAACCCCAACAGTATATAACCGCTGAATCGCACAGCTGCAGAGGCCAGAGAATGCTATTCAAAAATAATGTTGTTTTTTCACACACCTCCAGATATGTATTTCACACTGCAAAATATTTTCTGTGGCCCTAAATGGCGTTTTTTGCAAGAGCACAACACAACCACAGTATTTAACCACTGAATCGCACAGCTATAGAAGTGCAGAGAATGCTATTCAAAAAAAATTTTGTTTTTTTTAGTATAGCACTGTACAATATATAGAAATTGTTTATTTTACACACCTCCACATGTGTATTTCACACTGCAATTTATTTTCTGTGGCCCTAAATGGCGTTTTTTGGAAGAGCACAACACAACCACAGTATATAACCGCTGAATCGCACAGCTGCAGAGAATGCTATTCAAAAAAAAGTTTTTTTTTTTTTTTTTAGTATAGCATAGTACAAGAAAAATATATAGAAATTGGTTATTTCACACAACTAGAGATATACACTGCAAAATATTTTTTTTGCCCAAAAATAGGTCTTTTTTGCGCACAACAAAGTGCCTTTTTTTTTTTTTTGCAACAGCACAATAAAGTGCCTTTTTTTTTTTGGGGGGCCCAAAAATGGGTCTTTTTAGCAAAAGCACAATAAAGTGCCTTTTTTTTTTTCTGCCCGAAATGGGTCTTTTAGCAAGAGCACAATACAGCCACAGTATGGAATAGGTGTATCACTCAACGTAATGCAGTGCTGGTGCACTGAGCTTGCAACACAAACAGATAAACCTATGCAGATCGCTGAGCTATTATATCTCTCAATCTGGACTCCTATCTAAATCTCTCTCCCTGAAAGCACAAACAGGATCCTGCCCCTACACTACACTACACTACACTGTCTCTCTATCTTTTCTATCAGTAGATTGCAGAATCAGGACTAACTCCTATCATATAATTCTCTCCCTCACAGCAACAGCAGCCAGGATCCTTTCCCTACACTGTCTAAAAGCAGAGTGACGATCTGTGCTGTGTGCCTCTTGCTTATATAGAAGCTGGTCACATGCTGGGTCACATGTTGCACTGACCAATCACAGCCATGCCATTAGTAGGCATGGCTATGATGGCTTCTAAGGGCACACCAGCTAATCAAATGGTGATTGGCTGGCCCCTGAAGCATTTCTAACTGCGCCATTAAATTCCCGAATCCGGACCCGAACCCGGACTTTAGCGCAAAATCCGGGTCCGGGTCCGGGGTCGGGAAAACGCCAAAATTCGGTACGGACCCGAACTTTACAGTTCGGGTCCGCTCAACACTAATGGTAACCCACAGAGTTGGTCTCCAGAGTCCATTAAGGCTTTTGAGAGTCTTAAGGCTGCCTTTGTTTCTGCTCCTGTGTTTGCACATCCTGATCCTACGTTGCCTTTTATCCTTGAAGTTGATGCTTCTGAGAATGGAGTTGGCACCCATCTGTCTCAACTAGTGATGAGCCGAACACCCCCGGGTTCGGTTCGCACCAGAACCCGCGAACGGACCGAAAGTTCGAACGAACATTAGAACCCTATTAAATACAATGGATGCGAACGTTCGAATTCTAAAGTGCTAATTATAACAACTATTATGCATGTTATTGTCCTAAAAAGGGTTTGGGAACCCGGGTTCTGCACCAGGGGACATGTATCAATGCAAAAAGAAGTTTTAAAAACGGTCGTTTTTCGGGAGCAGTCATTTTAATGATGCATAAAGTGAAAAAAAAAAAGTCAAATATTCCTTTAAATATCGTACCTGGGGGGTGTCTAAAGTATGCCTGTGAAGTGCCACGTGTTTCCCGTGTTTAGAACTGTCCCTGCACAAAATGACACTTCTAAAGGAAAAAAAAAGCCATTTAAAACTGCTTGCGGCTTTAATGTAATGTCTGGTCCCGGTAATATGGATGAAATTCTTTAAGAAAAATGGCATAGCTACCCCATGACCCCCCCCCCCCCCTACCCCAGCCCATTACCAGCCCCTTTGGGTCTTGTATGGATATTAAGGGGAACCCCGTACATAAAATAAAAAAGGCCCTATATACTCTGAACAGCCGTATACAGGCGGTGCATACAAGACAGGGACTGTAGGTTTGTTCTTATGTAGAATCTGTTTGTAATTTTGAACAGGTACATTGTTGAAGTGTAGCTCCAGACCAAAAATCTATTTTTAAACTTTTTGGAAAACATAGGTAAGGGTTATCACCCCTGTAACATTTGTTTTGCTGTCTGTGCCCCTGTTCAGAACATTTCACCTCACTTTCCGTCCCAATGACAACTGTTTTTGAAATGTGGTGTTTTTCTTGAAACAAGGATTGCTGATAAAGCATCAGTACAGAGGAGACACCTTTCTCCCATATTTATTCTTACAGGAGAGAATTTTCCTTCCTGGTGGTAGATTTCCTCTCACTTCCTGTTGTCTTCTTGCGTTTGCAAGTAGGAGTCGTTTGTAAGTTGGATGTTTGAAAGTAGGGACCTGCCGTATATACTCTGCAGAAATAGGCCCCTTAGTTGTTGGTGTTGGCACAACACTGTAAGCACTCACAGTTACTCTTGGTTGGTGCTGGAACGCCCTGCTGTCAACTATTATATCAGGAATTTTAATTACATATAATTGTTGAACAGTGGTAGTAAAAATTGGGCCTTTGATGGTGGTGCTGGTGCCACAACACTGTAAGCCCTGACAGTTACTCTTGGTGGGTGCAGCAATGGGCCCTGCTGTGAATTATTAGATCAAGAATTGTAATTACATGCCCCTGTTGAACAGGGGCTGAAAAATTGGGCCTTAGGCACTGGTGGCACAACACTGCAACCCCTCACAGATACTGTACTTGGAGCACAGCAATGAGCCCTGTTGCAAAGTATTGCTTCAAAAATTGTAATGACACGCCCCTGTTAAACAGGGGCTGAAAAATTGGGCCTTAGGCACTGGTGGCACAACACTGCAACTCCTCACAGATACTGTACTTGGAGCACAGCAATGAGCCCTGTTGCAAAGTATTGCTTCAAAAATTGTAATGACACGCCCCTGTTAAACAGGGGCTGAAAAATTGGGCCTTAGGCACTGGTGGCACAACACTGCAACTCCTCACAGATACTGTACTTGGAGCACAGCAATGAGCCCTGTTGCAAAGTATTGCTTCAAAAATTGTAATTACACGCCCCTGTTAAACAGGGGCTGAAAAATTGGGCGTTAGGCACTGGTGGCGGCACCCATAAACAAAAATGATCTTACAAGCTATCATCATCAATCGTATCATTGAGGACTCGGAGGAGGAGGATAGCCAGTCAACATAACAGCACAGGCACTCAGCATCAGCATCAGTCTTGAAGGGATGTGACATGTTAAAATCAATTAGTCTGTTATATCAGCATCAGGTGTGTGGTAGCTGGTGGTGATCCAAGACTGGTTCATCTTGATGAAAGTCAGTCGATCAACCGAGTCGGTGGACAGGCGCACCCTGTGATCCGTGACAAATCCTCCAGCAGCACTGAATGTGCGTTCCGAAAGAACGCTGGATGCAGGACAGGCCAGTAGCTCAATTGCATACTGTGCAAGCTCTGGCCAGTGATCCATCCTCAAGACCCAGTAAGCCAGAGGATTTTCGGTGGGGAAGGTGTCCAAGTCTGACCTTGCCCCTAGATATTCCTGCACCATGTTTATCAGACGCTGGCGATGGTTGCTGGAACCGATCATACTTTGGGGCTGCGGACTAAAGAATTGTCTGAACGCATCGGTCAGACGGCCACCTTCCCCACCGCTCCTTCTTTGACTGGCCGAAGCCTCAGCAACTCGTTGTCCAGGACCAGGAGTTTGCAACCTCCCAGTCTCTGGGAACGCGTTGCACAGACCTTTCTGCAAGGCCTCCCGGAGTTGTCTCATCCTCTGCTCCCTCTGCGACGGTAACATAAGGTCCGCAACCTTACCCTTGTACCGTGGATCAAGGAGAGTGGCCAGCCAGTAATGGTCCCTCTCCTTGATCCGAAGAATACGAGGATCCTTCCGCAGACTTTGCAGGATCAGGGAGGCCATGCAGCGTAGGTTTGCTGAGGCATTCGCTCCGGAGTCCTCTGGGTCACTAAGGACGACATGATCCGCAGCCACCTCCTCCCAGCCACGTACAAGTCCACTGGTTTCTTGGGACTGTAAATCATCCCTAAAAGACTGCTGCTGATGATGCTGAGTGCCAGCCTCCACCTCCATGCTGACACAATCCTCCTCCTCCTCCTCCTCCTCCTCCTCCTCTTCCTGTGCGATGGGTGGGACAGAAGGAACACTGTCTGGGTAAAGGGGGCCTTGAGAGGCAAGGAAGTCCTCCTCTTCCTGCCTCTGTTCTGCCTCAAGTGCCCTGTCCATTATTCCACGCAGCGTGTGCTCCAACAGGTGGACAAGAGGTACAGTGTCACTGATGCATGCACTGTCACTGCTCACCATCCTCGTGGCCTCCTCAAATGGTGCCAGGACAGTGCATGCATCCCTGATCATGCCCCACTGGCGTGGAGAAAAAAAACCAAGCTCCCCTGACCCTGTCCTGGTGCCGTAGTCGCACAGGTACTCATTGATGGCCCTCTGCTGCGTGTGCAGCCGCTGCAGCATGGCCAACGTTGAGTTCCACCTGGTGGGCATGTCACATATAAGGCGGTTCTTGGGCAGGTTCAACTCCTTTTGCAGCTCAGCCAGGCGAGCACTGGCATTATAAGATCTGCGGAAATGCACACAGACTTTCCTGGCCTGCCTCAGGACATCCTGTAAGCCCGGGTACCTGCCCAAGAAGCGCTGCACCACCAGGTTAAGGACGTGAGCCACACAGGGCACATGGGTCAGTTGTCCCTGTCGGAGGGCGGAGAGGAGGTTGGTGCCATTGTCGCAAACCACCATTCCTGGCTTAAGCTGGCGTGGCGTCAACCACCTCTCGGCCTGGCCCTGCAGAGCAGACAGGACCTCTGCCCCAGTGTGGCTTCTGTCCCCCAAACACACCAGCGCAAGCACGGCATGGCATCTTTTTGCCTGCGTACTTGCGTAGCCCCGTGAATGGCTACGGAGCACCGCTGGTTCATAGGACAAACCACAGGAAGAGGCCATGGAGGAAGAAGAAGAGGAGGGGGTGGAGGAGAGAGGTGTGTCACAACCAGTAGTAGCATTTTGGAGGCGTGGCGGTGGGACAACCTCCAACACTACTGCACCTTGTCCTGAATCCTTCCCAGCTGCCAAAAGAGTGACCCAATGGGCCGTGAAAGAAAGGTAACGTCCCTGTCCATGCCTGCTGGACCATGAGTCAGCGGTAATATGCACCTTACCGCTGACCGCCCTGTCCAGCGAGGCCAAGACATTGCCTTCCACATGCCGGTAGAGAGCCGGAATAGCCTTCCGTGAGAAAAAGTGGCGTTTGGGAACCTGCCACTGAGGAACCGCACATTGCACAAACTCACGGAAGGGGGCCGAGTCTACCAACTGAAAAGGCAGCAGTTGAAGCGCTAGCAATTTAGCCAAGCTAGCATTCAACCGCTGGGCATGTGGATGGCTGGGAGTGAACTTCTTTCGACGGTCCAGCAGCTGGGGCAGGGAAATTTGCCTGCTAGAATCGGACGTCGGTGTACTGCTAGCAGAGTGGGCGCAAGTACTTGGCTGTGACACACCTAATTCTACACCTTCATTCCTCTCAGTGCATGTTTCAGAGAGGACTGAAGTTATAGTGGGGTTGGAGATCCCAGCTGATGCGGTGCAAGGAGAGGTCCGCTTTGTTCTTTGGTGTGGGTCTTTGAGGTAGGCTTGCCAACGAGCTGCATGGCAGGTCAACATATGTCTGGTCAGGCATGTGGTACCCAAGCGGCTGATGTTTTGGCCACGCGATATACGCTTGAGACATATGTTGCAAACAGCAGCTGTGCGATCTGATGCACTAGCCTCAAAAAAGGCCCACACCAAAGAACTTTTTGAATGACGGGCAGAGGCAGCGCCCTGCACAGGCGGAGCTCTGCGGTGTGATTCCGTTGGTGTACTGCCCTTACGCTGGCCACCAAAGGGCATCCTGCCTCGTTGGAGATGTGCCTCCTCCTCATCCTCCTCCTCCTCCTCTCTCCTATTAGGCACCCACGTGGAGTCAGTGACCTCATCATCCCCTCCCTCCTCATCACTGGAGCCAATCTGGCAGTATGCTGCAGCTGCTGGAACATGACTGCCAGATTGGTGTCCTTCTTGAGCATCCCCTCTGTCTGCTCTCACGCTACTGCCTTCCTCTAGCTGGGTTTCATCATCAGACCCTTCGAAACGCTGGGCATCCTCCTGGAGCATGTACCCAACACTGTGCTGAAACAGTTCGGGGGACTCCTCAGGAGGAGGACATGGTGGGTCTAGGGAAGGAGTGACTGATGATTTGTCTGACATTGATACCAGGGAAGACGACGCTTTGGCAGCTGCTTTTCCAGTACCCTGAGCCTGGGTGAGAGAGGATGAGGAGGAGGAGGAGGGCTTGGTCATCCACTCTACCAAGTCTTCGGCATGATGTGGCTCAACATGTCCAGCTGCCGAAAAGAAGGGCAAGCGTGTCCCATGGCCATGTGCTGATGACAATGCACCGCGTCCACGACCAGCACTGTTGCCCCCAGACACAGAGCCTGCTTGCCCTCTTTTATTGCCTCCTGACTGTCTGCCTCTCCTTGTTTGCCTTCCAGACATTCTAATAGATGGCCTGCAGGGAGATGGGAAAAAAGCAATAAGGGCTACCTTCAGGTGTCCTTCTCTGTCCCTTGAAACAAGGACTTTCACAGTGAAAGAAACTGACACTCTCCCTACCTACAGTTTTCTGTCCCTAGAAAAAATATATTTTTTAATCACAATATAGCACAAGGACAATTCACTCACTGTCCTTACAGGTCCCTGGAAACAAGGACTTGCAGAGTGAAAGAAAAAAAACACTCTCCCTACCTACAGTTTTCTGTCCCTAGAATAAATGTTTTTTTTAAGCACAATATAGCACAAGGACAATTCACTCACTGTCCTTACAGGTCCCTGGAAATAAGGACTTGCAGAGTGAAAGAAAAAAAACACTCTCCCTACCTACAGTTTTCTGTCCCTAGAAAAAATGTTTTTTTTAATCACAATATAGCACAAGGACAATTCACTCACTGTCCTTCCAGGTCCCTGGAAACAAGGACTTGCAAAGTGAAAGAAAAAAAACACTCTCCCTGCCTACAGTTTTCTGTCCCTAGAATAAATGTTTTTTTTAAGCACAATATAGCACAAGGACAATTCACTCACTGTCCTTACAGGTCCCTGGAAACAAGGACTTGCAGAGTGAAAGAAAAAAAACACTCTCCCTACCTACAGTTTTCTGTCCCTAGAAAAAATGTTTTTTTTTAAGCACAATATAGCACAAGGACAATTCACTCACTGTCCTTCCAGGTCCCTGGAAACAAGGACTTGCAGAGTGAAAGAAAAAAAACACTCTCCCTACCTACAGTTTTCTGTCCCTAGAAAAAATGTTTTTTTTAAGCACAATATAGCACAAGGACAATTCACTCACTGTCCTTCCAGGTCCCTGGAAACAAGGACTTGCAGAGTGAAAGAAAAAAAACACTCTCCCTACCTACAGTTTTCTGTCCCTAGAAAAAATGTTTTTTTTAATCACAATATAGCACAAGGACAATTCACTCACTGTCCTTACAGGTCCCTGGAAACAAGGACTTGCAGAGTGAAAGAAACTGACACTCTCCCTACCTACAGTTTTCTGTCCCTAGAATAAATGTTTTTTTAAGCACAATATAGCACAAGGACAATTCACTCACTGTCCTTCCAGGTCCCTGGAAACAAGGACTTGCAGAGTGAAAGAAACTGACACTGTCCCTACCTACAGTTTTCTGTCCCTAGAATAAATGTTTTTTTTAATCACAATATAGCACAAGGACAATTCACTCACTGTCCTTCCAGGTCCCTGGAAACAAGGACTTGCAGAGTGAAATAAACTGACACTCTCCCTACCTACAGTTTTCTGTCCCTAGAATAAATGTTTTTTTTAAGCACAATATAGCACAAGGACAATTCACTCACTGTCCTTACAGGTCCCTGGAAACAAGGACTTGCAGAGTGAAATAAACTGACACTCTCCCTACCTACAGTTTTCTGTCCCTAGAATAAATGTTTTTTTAAGCACAATATAGCACAAGGACAATTCACTCACTGTCCTTACAGGTCCCTGGAAACAAGGACTTGCAGAGTGAAAGAAAAAAAACACTCTCCCTACCTACAGTTTTCTGTCCCTAGAAAAAATGTTTTTTTTTAAGCACAATATAGCACAAGGACAATTCACTCACTGTCCTTCCAGGTCCCTGGAAACAAGGACTTGCAGAGTGAAAGAAAAAAAACACTCTCCCTACCTACAGTTTTCTGTCCCTAGAAAAAATGTTTTTTTTAAGCACAATATAGCACAAGGACAATTCACTCACTGTCCTTCCAGGTCCCTGGAAACAAGGACTTGCAGAGTGAAAGAAAAAAAACACTCTCCCTACCTACAGTTTTCTGTCCCTAGAAAAAATGTTTTTTTTAATCACAATATAGCACAAGGACAATTCACTCACTGTCCTTACAGGTCCCTGGAAACAAGGACTTGCAGAGTGAAAGAAACTGACACTCTCCCTACCTACAGTTTTCTGTCCCTAGAATAAATGTTTTTTTAAGCACAATATAGCACAAGGACAATTCACTCACTGTCCTTCCAGGTCCCTGGAAACAAGGACTTGCAGAGTGAAAGAAACTGACACTGTCCCTACCTACAGTTTTCTGTCCCTAGAATAAATGTTTTTTTTAATCACAATATAGCACAAGGACAATTCACTCACTGTCCTTCCAGGTCCCTGGAAACAAGGACTTGCAGAGTGAAATAAACTGACACTCTCCCTACCTACAGTTTTCTGTCCCTAGAATAAATGTTTTTTTTAAGCACAATATAGCACAAGGACAATTCACTCACTGTCCTTAGAGGTCCCTGGAAACAAGGACTTGCAGAGTGAAAGAAAAAAAACACTCTCCCTACCTACAGTTTTCTGTCCCTAGAAAAAATGTTTTTTTTTAAGCACAATATAGCACAAGGACAATTCACTCACTGTCCTTCCAGGTCCCTGGAAACAAGGACTTGCAGAGTGAAAGAAAAAAACACTCTCCCTACCTACAGTTTTCTGTCCCTAGAAAAAATGTTTTTTTTAAGCACAATATAGCACAAGGACAATTCACTCACTGTCCTTCCAGGTCCCTGGAAACAAGGACTTGCAGAGTGAAAGAAAAAAAACACTCTCCCTACCTACAGTTTTCTGTCCCTAGAAAAAATGTTTTTTTTAATCACAATATAGCACAAGGACAATTCACTCACTGTCCTTACAGGTCCCTGGAAACAAGGACTTGCAGAGTGAAAGAAACTGACACTCTCCCTACCTACAGTTTTCTGTCCCTAGAATAAATGTTTTTTTAAGCACAATATAGCACAAGGACAATTCACTCACTGTCCTTCCAGGTCCCTGGAAACAAGGACTTGCAGAGTGAAAGAAACTGACACTGTCCCTACCTACAGTTTTCTGTCCCTAGAATAAATGTTTTTTTTAATCACAATATAGCACAAGGACAATTCACTCACTGTCCTTCCAGGTCCCTGGAAACAAGGACTTGCAGAGTGAAATAAACTGACACTCTCCCTACCTACAGTTTTCTGTCCCTAGAATAAATGTTTTTTTAAGCACAATATAGCACAAGGACAATTCACTCACTGTCCTTCCAGGTCCCTGGAAACAAGGACTTGCAGAGTGAAAGAAACTGACACTGTCCCTACCTACAGTTTTCTGTCCCTAGAATAAATGTTTTTTTTAATCACAATATAGCACAAGGACAATTCACTCACTGTCCTTCCAGGTCCCTGGAAACAAGGACTTGCAGAGTGAAATAAACTGACACTCTCCCTACCTACAGTTTTCTGTCCCTAGAATAAATGTTTTTTTTAAGCACAATATAGCACAAGGACAATTCACTCACTGTCCTTACAGGTCCCTGGAAACAAGGACTTGCAGAGTGAAAGAAAAAAAACACTCTCCCTACCTACAGTTTTCTGTCCCTAGAAAAAATGTTTTTTTTTAAGCACAATATAGCACAAGGACAATTCACTCACTGTCCTTCCAGGTCCCTGGAAACAAGGACTTGCAGAGTGAAAGAAAAAAAACACTCTCCCTACCTACAGTTTTCTGTCCCTAGAAAAAATGTTTTTTTTAAGCACAATATAGCACAAGGACAATTCACTCACTGTCCTTCCAGGTCCCTGGAAACAAGGACTTGCAGAGTGAAAGAAAAAAAACACTCTCCCTACCTACAGTTTTCTGTCCCTAGAAAAAATGTTTTTTTTAATCACAATATAGCACAAGGACAATTCACTCACTGTCCTTACAGGTCCCTGGAAACAAGGACTTGCAGAGTGAAAGAAACTGACACTCTCCCTACCTACAGTTTTCTGTCCCTAGAATAAATGTTTTTTTAAGCACAATATAGCACAAGGACAATTCACTCACTGTCCTTCCAGGTCCCTGGAAACAAGGACTTGCAGAGTGAAAGAAACTGACACTGTCCCTACCTACAGTTTTCTGTCCCTAGAATAAATGTTTTTTTTAATCACAATATAGCACAAGGACAATTCACTCACTGTCCTTCCAGGTCCCTGGAAACAAGGACTTGCAGAGTGAAATAAACTGACACTCTCCCTACCTACAGTTTTCTGTCCCTAGAATAAATGTTTTTTTTAAGCACAATATAGCACAAGGACAATTCACTCACTGTCCTTCCAGGTCCCTGGAAACAAGGACTTGCAGAGTGAAAGAAACTGACACTGTCCCTACCTACAGTTTTCTGTCCCTAGAATAAATGTTTTTTTTAATCACAATATAGCACAAGGACAATTCACTCACTGTCCTTCCAGGTCCCTGGAAACAAGGACTTGCAGAGTGAAATAAACTGACACTCTCCCTACCTACAGTTTTCTGTCCCTAGAATAAATGTTTTTTTTAAGCACAATATAGCACAAGGACAATTCACTCACTGTCCTTACAGGTCCCTGGAAACAAGGACTTGCAGAGTGAAAGAAAAAAAACACTCTCCCTACCTACAGTTTTCTGTCCCTAGAAAAAATGTTTTTTTTTAAGCACAATATAGCACAAGGACAATTCACTCACTGTCCTTCCAGGTCCCTGGAAACAAGGACTTGCAGAGTGAAAGAAAAAAAACACTCTCCCTACCTACAGTTTTCTGTCCCTAGAAAAAATGTTTTTTTTAAGCACAATATAGCACAAGGACAATTCACTCACTGTCCTTCCAGGTCCCTGGAAACAAGGACTTGCAGAGTGAAAGAAAAAAAACACTCTCCCTACCTACAGTTTTCTGTCCCTAGAAAAAATGTTTTTTTTAATCACAATATAGCACAAGGACAATTCACTCACTGTCCTTACAGGTCCCTGGAAACAAGGACTTGCAGAGTGAAAGAAACTGACACTCTCCCTACCTACAGTTTTCTGTCCCTAGAATAAATGTTTTTTTAAGCACAATATAGCACAAGGACAATTCACTCACTGTCCTTCCAGGTCCCTGGAAACAAGGACTTGCAGAGTGAAAGAAACTGACACTGTCCCTACCTACAGTTTTCTGTCCCTAGAATAAATGTTTTTTTTAAGCACACTATAGCACAAGCACAAAACACACTGACACTCTCCCTACCTATCCTTCTCTTTCCCTAAACTAAAGGAATCCAGGTTAAGCAAGAAAGAAATAACAGTCACTGTCCCTGCCTATGCTGCTCTATCCCTGCTCCGGAACACACTACACTAGGCCGCCGTGCTGGCGGCCTTTTATAGTGTGGGGCGTGTACTAAACACCCTCAGCAATAATTGGCCACAGGCATCCTGCCTGTGGCCAATCATTGCTCTCCTCGCTGCCGGCGCTGTGATTGGCCAAGCATGCGGGGTCACAGTGCATGCTTGGCCAATCACAGCGCCTGGATGACACTGCGATGGCGTAGTGCATTGTGGGCCGTTCGCGTCACTCGAATTTGGCGCGAACGGCCCAAATCGTTCGATCTTCGTCGAACGATCGAACAGCCGATGTTCGAGTCGAACGTATGTTCGACTCGAACACGAAGCTCATCCCTAGTCTCAACGTCCTAGCTCTGACAGCGCTATGCATCCATGTGGCTACTTTTCCAAGAAATTGTCACCTGCGGAGTGCAATTACGAGATTGGTGATAGAGAGCTGTTGGCGATCATTTTAGCCCTGAAAGAATGGAGACATCTCCTCGAAGGTACCACTGTGCCGGTTCTCATTCTTACTGACCATAAGAATCTCACATTCTTGTCTGAGGCTAAGCGCCTCTCTCACAGAAGGGCACGATGGGCTCTTTTCTTGTCAAGATTTAATTACATTGTCTCATTCTTACCCGGTACTAAGAATGTAAGGACTGACGCCTTGTCACGACAATTTTTCTCCACTTCCAAGATGGAGACAGTTCCGGTTCCTGTGATTCCTCCTGATCGTATTTTGGCTACTGTTCACACCAGTCTCACTTCTCAAACCTTGTGACCGCTGCTTTGTTCCCGAGAGTCTCCATACTGCCGTACTCCAGACTTACCATTCTCCCAAGGCTGCTGACCACCCTGGGAAGAATCAACTCTTTTGGGCCATTTCCCAACAATTCTGGGGGCCTAGTCTATGTGCTAATGTAACCGCCTTCGTAGCTGCCTGTTCCGTGTGTGCTCAGAGAAAAACTCCACGACACCTTCCAATGAGTCTCCTACAACCCATTTCCAATGGAGAGAGGCCCTGGACCCACCTGTCTATGGATTTCATTGTGGAGTTACCCAACTCCTAGGACAACACAGTTATCCTTATGGTGGTAGACCGGTTCTCGAAAATGTCTCACTGTATTCCACTTAAGAAGTTGCCTACGTCTAAGGAACTGGCTTCCATTTTTGCTTGGGAGATCTTTCGCTTACATGGTCTACCCAAGGTCATTTTCTCTGACAGGGGAAGTCAGTTTGTGTCCCGGTTCTGGCGAGCCTTTTGTGCACAGTTGGGAATTCAGCTTGCCTTCTCTTCTGCGTATCACCTGCAGTCTAATGGGGCTGCAGAACGAGCCAATCAGTCCTTGGAGCAATTCCTGCGTTGCTATATTTCTGACCATCACAACAACTGGTCAGACCTCTTACCTTGGGCGGAGTTTGCTCAGAATAGCGCTCTGAATTCTGCTTCCCGTTTGTCCCGTTTATGGCAAACTATGGTTTCCAACCTTTCATGTTGCCTGACTCATTTGTTCCTCAGAGTATTCCTGCGTTAGAGGAACATCTCGTGGTCTTCGTTCCACTTGGGTACAAGTCCAGGAGGCTTTGCGACAGGCTAACGAGAGGTACAGACTCCATGCTGACCGCAGACGCCTGCCTGCGCCTTCCTATCAGGTCGGGGACAGGGTCTGGCTGTCATCTCGCAACCTCCGAATTCGTGTTCCTTCTCTGAAGTTTGCACCTCGGTTTATTGGGCCTTTCCGTATCCTTCACAGGATAAACCCAGTGGCTTACGCGTTGGACCTTCCTTCCAGTATGTGTATCTCTAATGTGTTTCATGTCCCCTTATTGAAACCTTTGGTCTGCAACCGTTTTACCACCTCAGTGCCACGTCCTCACCCTATACAGGTTGAGAACCATGAGGAGTATGAAGTACAGTCCATTGTTGACTCCCGTAGGTTTCGTGGGCGCATAGAGTGCCTGGTGCATTGGAAGGGGTGCGGTCCGGAGGAACGCTCTTGGGTCGCATCCTCGGACGTACATGCCCCTGTCCTCCTCTGTGATTTCCATAGATGTTTTCCCCTCAAGCCCAGTGGTCCTCCGAGGGGGGGGGGGTCATTGAGGAGGGGGTACTGTCAGGGCTGGGCTCAGCCCTTCCTTCTCTGTGCTGGCAGCTCAGCTGTCAGCTAAATGCCAGCTCCCATCTCTCCACAGTGATCCATCTGTTGATGATCCTGCTCATCAGCTCTGCCTACTTAAGGACTTCCAGTTCATTTGCTCTTTGCCTTCGCCTGTGTTAACATCACAAGAGACTTTCTCCTGCGTTCCAGTTGAAGACCTGCTTGTCTGACGTTCCCTCTGACTACAGATCCTGCTTGCTGTACTACTACCTTTATCGCTGGCTCTTGGACATTGGCTTGGCCGACTACCCGATCCGGTTACTGAACTCTGGCTATGTTTTGACTACGCTTACTCTGTTTACCTTTTTATTTTTATTATTAACCCCTTCCTTACTGGGCACATATACCCCCTTCCTGCCCAGGCGAAATTTCAGCTTTCAGCACTGTCACGCTTTGAATGACAATTGCGCGGTCGTGCGACGTGGCTCCCAAACAAAATTGACGTCCTTTTTTTTGCACAAATAGAGCTTTCTTTTGGTGGTATTTGATCACCTCGGCGGGTTTTATTTTTTGCGCTATAAACAAAAATAGAGCGACAATTTTGAAAAAAAAGCAATATTTTTTGATTTTTGCTATAATAAATATCCCAATTTTTTTTTTTATATATATTTTTTTCCTCAGTTTAGGCCGATACGTATTCTTCTACATATTTTTGGTAAAAAAAAATCGCAATCAGCGTTTATTGATTGGTTTGCGCAAAAGTTATAGCGTTTACAAAATAGGGGGATAGTTTTATGGCATTTTTATATATTTTTTTTTTTATTAGTAATGGCGGCGATCAGTGATTTTTTTGTGACTGCGACATTATGGCGGACACATCGGACACTTTTGACACTAATTTGGGACCATTCACATTTATACAGCGAACAGTGCTATAAATATGCACTGATTACTGTATAAATGTGACTGGCAGGGAAGGGGTTAACACTAGGGGGCGAGGAAGGGGTTAAATGTGTTCCCTGGGAGTGATTGCTACTGTGGGGGGAGGGGACTGACTGGAAGAGGTGACCGATCTGTGTCCCTATGTACAAGGGACACAGCATTGGTCTCCTCTCCCTGACAGGACATGGATCTCTGTGTTTACACACACAGATCCATGTCCTTGTCTCTGTAACCGCCGATCGGGGGTGCCTGGCGGACATCGCGGCCGCCAGGCACGCGCATCGGGAATTGCAGTGAAGCGCCGGGCACGTGCGCGCGCCGCCGGCGGCGCTCGCGCGCCCCCCAGTGGCCAAATAGCGGAGGCCGTATAATAACGGCCTCCCGGCATTTGACAACCACCTTGCGGCCGTATATTCTCGTACGGCGGGCGCGAGGTGGTTAAACAAGTGTAATTTAACTGTACTTCTGTCTTGGTCTGATTCATGGTTTCTGACAGCTATGTCCCTTGGCGGCCTGGCCTCTGTATGTCATATTGTTAGAGCGTTGACTTTTTTCCAGGCACTATGCGGCCGCCCAGCATCTCTCATTATAGACCTAGTCTGTAGGTGCGACGCATTCACTGGCCAGCGGAGAGAGGTCCTCTTTCCCCTTGCGGACCAGTGTTGGTCACTCCTATGTGTCCTTCCTCCTCTCGCCGAGCGCCGCTTCTTCTATCTATTGCGCAGGCGAGATTTTGGCCATCGGACGCATGCGCAGTGACTTTTTCGGATTGGTGACTACGGACAGGGCGTGCATTCAAATAGCACGTCATCTCAGCATGCTTACAGCCGGCAATTAGTACACTGGCAATAGATAAAGGTACAGTGATAGAGCCCTCAGACAAAATCTGTATTACTGGAAAAATCACAAGATGAAAATAAAGGGAAAAAAGACAGATAAGAGAAAACGAATGCAGCCATCACATATAAGGACTGGTAACTGATATGTTACCTATTTGTTCTTGGGCTTAGATACACTTTAAAGTGGTTCCAAAGGCGAAAGTTTTTTTTACCTAAACACATTCTCTGCATTACGGTAAAACACCTTCTGGATGCAGCCCAACCTTATATTTACCTGAGCCCGATCTCGATCCAGCGATGTGCAAGAGAGCAGAGGTCTCCTCAATAACTCAGAGACAGCAGCGGGAGTTAGAAGCTCCTGCTGCTTTCATCACAGCCAGTGAGGGGGTAGCAGGGGCCAGGACTGAGCCACATTCTGTGTGTCAATAGACACACAGAGTGGGGCTCGGGAGTGAGCATGCCTCCATAGCAAGTGGCTTGCTAGGGGAGAATTGGCAGAGTGGAGGAGCCAGGAGCGCTGGCGGATGACCTGTGAATAGGAGGGTTGATGCTGCTCTCTGCAAAACCATAGGTGTGTGACATATTTGGTATTTTAATTTAAAAAAATCAAGCATTTACAATAATTTTTAAGTTCACATTGCAACATTGTTTTGCTTGTGAACTTCACCTGAGGTTCATTTAGTGCCAATCTGTGTGGTATCCTCCATGGGTATTCTGAATTTAGATGCATCATCCACCTATGGAGCATTTGGACCTTACGGAGATTGCAGAGTGAACTGATTCAAGCATTACAGTGATTGTAAAGCTTTGTTTTTTTTGTTTTATTTTATAAAATAATTAACATGTTATACTTACCTGCTCTATGTAATGGTTTTGCACAGAGCAGCCCGATCCTTCTATTCTGGGGTACCCTTCTGGCTCTCCTCCTCTTTATTGAGTGCCCCCATAGAAAGCCACATTTTATGGGGGCACTTGTGTGGGTTCACTCCTGAGCTGCCCTGTCTACATCCAATGACACAAACAGTGCGGCTCGGCCTTGCCCCCCCCCCCCACTCCCTCATCAGAGAATTTGATTGATAGCAGCAGGGGCCAGTGTCTCCCACTGTTATCAATCTGCCCTGTGAGGAGAGAGAGAGAGAGCAGAAAGAGCCGCTGCTTTCGTGCACAGAGTGGATCGAGATCGGGCTCAGGTAATTAGCCCGATCCTGTGACGCAGAAGTTTTTTTTACCTTAATGCATTGAATGGTGAAAGGTAAAAAGATTCATGCTTTAGAACCACTTTAATTTTAGTTAGATACAGATAGGTTTATATGGGTGAAATGACAAATGTAAAGCCCTGTACACACGGCCGGGAATCCCGTCTATTAGAAAATCGTCGGTTTTCCTGACAGGATTCCTGGCAAGCTTGCCTTGCAAAGCTGTGTATACACACGGCCATTCAAAAGAACCGCCGTTCTTTTGAATGGCAAGAACGCGGTGACATCAACAACTACGACGAGCCTGCGTCTCGCCACATTTGGCTCCCCATGTGAAGTGACGTTCCGTCGCCGCCATCTTGCTACACCCCACACTAACGTTGTATGCTACCGCGCATGCGTCAAAGTGTTATCGAGCATGCGCGGTTTTTCTCCCCTGCAGGTAAGCATACAGACGACCGGTTTTCTCGACAGGAAACACTCTGCCGGGAATCCCGAGGGGAAAATAGAGAGCAGGTTCTCTATTTTTCCCAGGCAGTTTTCCTGTCGGGAAAACTGCTAGGGAGCATACACACTGCTGGGATTCCCGTCCAAAAGCTCTCCTGACAGGTTTCCTGCTGGGAAAACCAGTCATGTGTATGAGGCTTAAGGGGCATTAAAAACAACCAAACTAGCAGCAAAGCTATCATGCTTTGATTAGACTGATATTAGTTCTAACTAAATTCATATACAACAAAAGGCTTGAGGAAAGGTTTAGTGTCAGTATGCAATGTTTTGCAAATTTGTTGGATGGACAAGACTGGACTTTATTCTAGGAGATCCTTTGCAACTAAGCCTAGCTGCTGTGACCCAGCTGCCTATCTGATCATACTGTGACTTTTCTCTACCTGCTTTGTCTGTCCCATTAATTGTCAACCAATCGGGAGGCTCAAGATGAGGGGTTTCCTTCATTATTATTGCTTTTATTACTTCAAATCACCAAATAGAAGGAAATTGTGTGTTGTAATGACCCTACAAAGCTCTGTTCTTGCCTCTTTGTCACAAGGTTTGGCAGAACTGTATTAGGAATAGGGTATGCTTCTTATAGCAATCATTTGATTTAACTCACAAATGACGTGTGTTAATTTTTTTAATAAAAATTAATGTTATAGATTTTATTTTATATAATTTATAGGTGTTCCTTAGTACAAGAAGAGGTGCCTGGGTTACACACCGTGTTGCTATAAATGGTTATCCTAGGGACATCGCAAACGTATCACGTTTTCTAAATTTGATCAGAAAAATCTTGCCTTCTTCTGTGACCAACTATATGGTAGAATCAGCTCTCAACAATAGATTTAATCATTGTAACTTTGGCCTTTTGCCACAACATAGGTAAGATATGGAAGGAAAGCAATTGTGTCTATCTATCTGTCGATCTCATATGCATTGTGTCATACTTATGTGAGCATAAATGTATTTATACTACTAAATGTGGAAGATGCTAAGTGGCAAGGTTGAGAAGTCTGGTTAGGTGATGATTGCATCTGTTCATATTAAATGTTATCATTCTTCTTATGCTTGAATCTGTTGTATCTTTTTAATGTAAGCTTAATTAGCTTACAGTTGTAGCACTTACCCTAACAGGAACCACTGGTGATGATGGGTCCTCTGTTCTGCCACAACCCTTAAAACCATGTGGTCCTCACTGACACACTCCTACCTGGGGTGGAGGATTACTCGCACATGGGTAACTTAAAGTGGTACTAAACACAGGACCCTGCATTCACAAAATCTGGTCTCCCACAGTACACAGAACATGGAAATGCAATTATTTTAGTAAATATAAACTGCTAAATACCTTTTCTCATCAGCAGTTAGAGCAGTCTTGTGACTCCTATCCATGTCCAACCAAGCACTGGTTAAAGCTTGTAGGAGGAGTTTTCTGACTGACCTATGAGACTGCATGACCTCTGACCCTCTGTCTGGACAGTGCTGATTGGCCCTGTGCTGATCACATGCACCCTCCCAAGAAAAAAAAACTCTCTAGCAATACACACCAAACTGAGCATGTGCAGCCTGACTCCATAGACCAGGGTTCTCAAATTGGTGGCCCTCCAGGTGTTGCAAAACTACAAATCCCATGAGGCATTGCAAGGCTGACAGTTACAAGCATGACTCCCACAGGCAGAGGCATGATGGGACTTGTAGTTTCGCAACAGCTGGAGGGCCACCAGTTTAAGACCCCTGCCATAGACTCTGTGCTATCAGGAAATTATTAGGAGTCAATGGGAGGATCAGAGAAGATAGGTGAAACAGCCTATTTACACAATGCCGAGGATTAACCCCTTAGGATCCACAGTGAGTATAATAAGCATGCTTTACTGCATATACAGACTGATTTTACTGTTGTGGGTTTAGTAACACTTTAAACAATAATAAGTCACAGATGTATAATAATGCACAGAAATTAGGCCAAAGACTACCAGAAGTTATGTCAAATATGTGTATTGTATCAAAGCAGGTAAACAATGAAAGACTTGGCATCAAACAGTAAACAATTTAATGGTGCAGAACTAACAAAGTGAATTCTGGCCTAACACAAGAGGAATTACCTAACTCATGTCGATATTAGTCCAAAGTTTAACTGGAATAACCATTTTTGAGCAAAATCAGACATAAGTAACACAATGATAATGTTCTTGAGTGCACTCTGTAAAGATACCCCAGATACGGGTATCCGTAAGTATTCCTAAGCGGGGTACCCCTTAAAGGTGGTGACAAAGTATCTGGCGCCTTGATGCTAATGTCGGCTGTCTTGCGATGGGGCCCTTCTGTCATTGGCACGCAAAATTCTGTCCCTTTAAGAGTAAGTGATGTATGGCTTCAGTGCTACTAAGTAAGGAGCAGCCTATGAGGGACTGGGCATAGCAAGTGGCTAAATGTGGGTTCCTCTCTCTCCACACCTGCCAGGCGACAGGTCCTTTTCCACATGCTTGGCAGTTAGTGGATCTGGCCTTCAGGTCCCAGAGGCAGCAATTCTCTCTCCTAACTCAGTCTCTGAAGGCAGCTTCAGCAGGCTCGAGTGCAAGTCTGTCCTCTCTCCCTAATGTGGAGTAACAGACACAGCAACGGGTCCTCTTCGCTCCCCTCTAATGACTCCAGGCCCTCAGATGTGAGGCACAGGACTCAACAGCAGGTCCGCCCTCGTTGCTCTTTTCCCAGGACACTGCAGATCTTGATCAGTTTACCTGGGAAAGACTGTGTAGCTCTCCTCTGTAAGCAGCAAGGATTTGTGGGAACTAAAGTCTAGTAGCCATAAGGGCACTTTCACACTGGGGCGGGGGGTGTTGGCAGTAAAGCACCCGCAAAGCGCTGCTGCCAAATCACTTTGCAGGCGCTTCGGCAGTGTTGGCCATTGATCCCAATGGCAGGGACATTTTAGGAGCGGTGAATTCACTGCTTTTTTTCTCGTCCTGCAAGCGAACCACCCCTGTGTGCAAGCATTCCGGCTTTCACACTGGGTGGCTTGAGAAGCGCTTTTCAGGCGCTTTACAGGCGCTAATTTTTAGCGCAAAAATGCCTGAAAAGAGCTCCAGTGTGAAAGTAGCCTAAGTCTCTATAAACAAGTATGATGCAGTGCTTTTTTAAGAACTACAATTCCCATGAAGCTGTGCAGCACAGCTAGTTTCTTTTTTCATGCTCCAATTGGCTTAGACCCTTCTGCTTCTTGATTGGCTCAAGCTCTCTGCCAGGAGGCTAGGGGAGTGTGCGGGATTTTATACGGATCCTCGCTGTCAGCTGCAGTGAGAGAGAGAGGAGAGAAACAGGCTGCAGCACTCAGCTACACAGCATATATACACTGTAAAAGCAATACAGATAACAAATTAGTAAGGCAGTTTTTAGCCAAATTCTTTCCCGTAGCAATCTTTTTTTTCACACTCTTGAATATTTTTGCTCACATTAAATATGTGTAAGGTCAGTAACTACATCAATTTCTGCTGGTAAACTGGAGATACAGAGGGTACATTGGGTAAAGATAAGAAAGAAGTGTCTGAAATATAGTTAAAGTCTAAAGAGTAGGACAGGTATATATGCATATACAGTGGGGGAAATAAGTATTTGATCCCCTGCAGATTTTGTAAGTTTGCCCATTTACAAAGAAATTAAGGGTCTATCATTTTTATCATAGGTGTATCCAGTGGCGTAGCGTGGGTTGTCAGCGCCCGGGGCAGGGCAAGGATTTGCGCCCCCTAACCCACGGATTTTTAGCACTTTCTGAGTCCCTTCT
This sequence comes from Rana muscosa, assembly GCA_029206835.1. Taxonomy (NCBI): domain Eukaryota; kingdom Metazoa; phylum Chordata; class Amphibia; order Anura; family Ranidae; genus Rana; species Rana muscosa. Next base: position 218,950,218 of record CM055120.1, on the reverse strand, counting down.
GATAGTACAGTAGTACTGATCAACCTGATTCCTACACCGACCTACCTGACCACTATACTAGCCTACCTGATTCCTATGCTGACCTGAATGATTCCTACACTGACCACTTAACTGACCTATCTGATTGCTATACTGATCACTACACTGACCTTCCTGATTCCTACACTGTCCACTACACACATTATTATTGCTCACTGATTGGTTGCTATACGACACTTCACAAAATTACTGCTTGCCCATTGTTTTCTAGAGGTTACTGCACATCATTACTACAAACTGGTTGCTAGAGGTTACTGCAAGTTATTATCGCTCACTGATTGCTTGCTAGAGATTACAGCAGATCATTACTGTTCACTGATTGGTTGCTGAAGGTTACTCCACATCATTACTACTCACTGGTTGCTAGAGGTTACTTCATATTATTAATGCTCCCTAATCGGTTGCTAGACATTGCAGCACATCATTACGGCTCACTGATTGGTTGCTAGAGGTTACAGCACATCATTACAACCCACTGATTTGTTGCTTAAGACTACAGCACATCATTTCACTGCCTGCACACCACAGACAGAAAAGAAGAAATAGAACTAATTATTAGCAATGAGGGTTGAGGAGTGCGCTGTGTATGGAGTGCAAGGCTGATGGATGCGCTTTGTATGGAATGCAGGGTTCAGAGGTGCGCTGTGTATGGAGTGCAGGGTTGAGAGGGTGCGCTGTGTGCAGTGTGCAGGGTTGAGGGGGGGTGCGCTGTGTGCATCTTGAGGGGGGTGCACTGTGTGTGGCGTGCAGGGTTAAGGGGGTGTGCTGTGTGTGGAGTGCAGGGTTGGGGGTGCGCTGTGTGTGGCATGCAGGGTTAGGGGTGCGCTGTGTGTGGCGTGCAGGGTTGAGGGGTTGCGCTTTGTGTGGCTTGCAGGGTTGAAGGGGGTGCGCTGTGTGTGGCTTGCAGGGTTGAGGGGGGTGCGCGGTGTGGCTTGCAGGGTTGAGGGGATGCGCTGTGTGTGGCTTGCAGGTATGAGGGGGTTCGCTGTGTGTGGCTTGCAGGGTTGAGGGGGATGCGCTGTGTGTGGCTTGCAGGGTTGAAGGGAGTGCGCTGTGTGTGGCTTGCAGGGTTGAGGGGGTGTGCTGTGTGCGGCGTGCAGGGTTGAGGGGGGTGCGCTGTGTACATCTCCCCCCAAAAACAAATTTCTCTTTCCCACAGATTCCAGTTCAGAGCTCAGCCCCCCTCCGGCTGCCATCATCCCGTACAGAGCTTTCCTCTGTAGAGGCGTACTCACAATGTCCGTGCAGCTGTCGGTAAGGAGGGGCTTCTGTCTGTGTGGATGATGCCTCATCCTCTTCCTCCTGGCCCCGGTTTTCTCCAGTCCTGGGGTGGTCGGTGCAAGGTCAGAGTGTCGGGCCACGTAGCAGCACACTGACAGGCACATGCAGGACTCAGGAGAAGAGGCGGTGGTCGGAAGTCCGGGCTGTGGGGCGGGCTAAGTGGACGGACAGCATGTCGCACGTGGACCTCGTGTGTGGGGAGTGGCGTGTACTGGAGAGGATGCCTCGTGAGTCGCCTGCCCTCCTTCCCCCCCAGACTCCACACGGTCACAATCCCTGGGATCATCATGGATGGTCTTCAGTGTTCATTTACTCACTGCTGTGTCAGTGTCATCGCTGGAGCCTAAGCCGGGACTGCACCGCAACTTTTTCCTCATAGCGAAGCGGAAGAGCTCACAGTCTCCTAGACTGCACACAGCGCAGGAGAAGAGCTGCAGGTAACCTGCTGCTGCGCCCCTCGAAATTTTGCGCCCGTGGTGACCGCCCCCCTGGCCCCCCCCATGCTACACCACTGGGTGTATCTTAACCTCCCTGGCGGTATGATTATGTCAGATTTTTGATGCTGAAAGCAGTACCATTATTTTGCATGGAAATTTGGCGTTTTATATTGTAGGCCTGCAATTCTTAGGAATAACACACTTAAATCTGTCCAAACAAGAGTCTAGTAGACATCCCGGGTATGATAAAGTTTTAAACACAAAATCATAAATTATAATATAATAAATAACTATAAATAATTATAACAAATAATAATATAATAATATTAAAAATTATTCAATAATGTAATCAAATCAAAAACACAGAAATTTGCTCAGTTGCAGAATTGTCGCTGTCATTGCTTTTAGTGTTTGATGACGAATTTCCCCACAAATCACTATCGCTCAATTCTGCAAGTGATTCTAATTTATTATTGCTGTTTTCTAGCTGGTCTAAAAGCACTTTTGATGTAATGGGACACTTTTTGGTTGCTATGGACAATCTCCAGTTGCCAGGCAGAAAAAACAGTATTTATAATATAAAAGTGCATGCAGGACACTGGACAAACCACTAGGGACAAAGGGGATGTGTAATTATTTTATACAGTACTGTAATCTGTAAGATTACAGTGTACTGTATTTATTGTGTATTTATTGTGTGTTTTTAATTTTTTTTATTTGGCATCGTGCTCCGTCCCCATGCGTCGCAACGCTCGGGAACGGAGCTCGGCACTTGGCACTGTGAATCGAGCGAGGAGACATCGCAGGATCCAGGGGACAAGGTAAGTAACTTTCCCTGGATACTGCAATGTCTTAGCAAACTCCATGCAGGCTTTCATGTGTCTTGCACTGAGGAGAGGCTTCCATCGGGCCACTCTGCCATAAAGCCCCGACTGGTGGAGGGCTGCAGTGATGGTTGACTTTCTACAACTTTCTACCATCTCCCGACTGCATCTCTGGAGCTCAGCCACAGTGATCTTTGGGTTCTTCTTTACCTGTCTCACCAAGGCTCTTCTCCCCCGATAGCTCAGTTTGGCCAGATAGCCAGCCCTAGGAAGGCTTCTGGTCATCCCAAACATCTTCTATTTAAGGATTATGGAGGCCACTGTGCTCTTAGCAACCTTAAGTGCAGCAGAATTTTTTTGTAACCTTGGCCAGATCTGTGCCTTGCCACGATTCTGTCTCTGAGCTCTTCAGGCAGTTCCTTTGACCTCATGATTCTCATTTGCTCTGACATGCACTGTGAGCTGTAAGGTCTTATATAGACAGGTGTGTGGCTTTCCTAATCAAGTCCAATCAGTATAATCAAACACAGCTGGACTCAAATGAAGGTGTAGAACCATCTCAAGGATGATCAGAAGAAATGGACAGCACCTGAGTTAAATATATGAGTGTCACAGCAAAGAGTCTGAATACTTAGGAACATGTGATATTTCAGTTTTTCTTTTATAATAAATCTGAAAAAATTTCAACAATTCTGTGTTTTTCTGTCAATATGGGGTGCTGTGTGTACATTAATGAGGTAAAAAAAAGAACTTAAATGATTTTAGCAAATGGCTGCAATATAACAAAGAGTAAAAAATTTAAGGGGGTCTGAATACTTTCCGTACCCACTGTGTGTATATATATATATATATATATATATATATATATATGAAATAAAATAAAGGTAAAACCCTATGCTGTCCAGCTCTAACTACAAATACCACTCTGAATAGTCAAAGTGAAAGACTAATGACAAAGGATCCTTTCACACTGGTCCTTTGAAAAATGTGATACAGTGTGATAAATGTGACAAAATTCTACCTGTCTATATACAGGTGAAACTCGGAAAATTTGAATATCGTGCAAAAGTTAATTTATTTAATTATTGTAACTTAAAAGGTGAAACTAATATATGAGATAGACTCATTACATGGAAAGCAAGATAGTTCAAGCCGTGATTTGTCATAATTGTGATGATTATGGCTTACAGCTCATGAAAACCCCAAATTCACAATCTAAAAGAATAATCTGAAAAGGTGCAATATTCTAGGCTCAAAGTGTCCCACTCTAATCAGCTAATTAAGCCATAACACCTGCAAAGGGTTCCTGAGCCTTTAAATGGTCTCTCAGTCTGGTTCAGTAGGAATCACAATCATAGGAAAGACTGCTGACCTGACAGCTGTGGACTAAATGGCAAGTGTCGTGTCTGGAGGAAACCAGGCACCACTCATCACCTGGCCAATACCATACCTACAGTGGAGCATGGTGGTGGCAGCATCATACTGTGGGGATGTTTTTCAGCAGCAAGAACTGGGAGACTAGTCAGGATTGAGGGAAATATGAATGCAGCAAAGTACAGAGACATTCTTGATGAAAACCTGCTACAGAGCGCTCTGGACCTCAGACTGGGGCAAAGGTTCATCTTCCAACAGAACAATAACCCTAAGCACACAGCCAAGTTTACAAAGGAGTGGCTATGGGACAACTCTGTGAAGGTCCTTGAGTGACCTAGCCAGAGCCCAGATTTGAACCCAATTGAACATTTCTGGGGAGATTAGAAAATGGCTGTGCACCAATGCTACCCATCCAACCTGATGGAGCTTGAGAGGTCCTGCAAAGAAGAATGGGGGAAACTGCCCAAAAATAGGTTTGCCAAGCTTGTAGCATCATACTCAAAAAGTTTTAAGCTGTAATTGGTGCCAAAGGTGCATCAACAAAGTATTGAGCAAAGGCTGTGAATACTGTATGTACATGTGATTTTTTGGTTTTTTATTTTTAATAAATTTGCAGAGATTTCAGACAAACTTCTTTCACGTTGTCATTATGGGGTATTGTTTGTAGAATTTTGAGGAAAATAATGAATTTAATCTATTTTGGAATAAGACTGTAACAAAATGTTAAAAATGTGAAGTGCTGTAAATATTTTCCAGATGCACTGTACCTATCTCTATCTATCTATAATATTACATAGGGAAACAATATAAGTTGTATGTTACATTTATTTATTGTCCTTATTAATTAATTAATTCATTAACTTTTCTTCAGATTCAGTGGTCAGCATCCAACTGTCAATGATGAGCTCCCTAATCGTATTTTCTCAGGCTATGTTCAAATTAGACCCAATGTGAACGAGTTTACAAGCACTGATGTCATATTTGAAGATGGAACAGTAGAGAAAAACATTGATGCGGTCATATTTGCTACAGGATATAGTATCTCTTTCCCGTTCTGTGATCATTCACTGCTCCGTGTTAACAACAACAAGGTCTACCTATACAAATATATGTTTCCTTATCACTTGGAGATGTACACACTAGCAGTGGTAGGACTTATTCAGCCGATTGGAGCCATTATGCCAATTTCTGAACTTCAGTGTCGTTTGGCAACTCGAGTTTTCAAAGGTACACCATAGACAACAATGATTTATGCTTTGAATAATTATTGCCAGTAAAGAAATGGCATGCAAAAATCAAAATCACTAGCCAAAAGTGATCATGCCATGATGAAAAAGTGATTACCGTAAGTTTCTAAAAGCTTGAGGCGCAAGGTTCTTGCACATGCTTTTGTATATTCCTGTCTTGAGCACTTTGGGGTCCTCCTAAAGTACCCTTTCATATAAGAGATACAGGAGCTGATATTGATGGCCTTCTTTTAACTACTTGCCTAATGGGCACTTTCACTTTCAGTGTTTCAAATTTCTTTATTAGTTTTCCAACATACATTACATACTTTTTAATACATAGAAACAAGTACATTTTACTTAATAACATTTAAAAACATTTAATCGGTCTCAGTTCTTCCCCTACCTATCATCTTTTATCAATAATATTTATTTGAAAAAAGTCTGGTCTTCCTGTAAGAGATATGCCTAACTTCTTGCTTCTATCTTCAAATCCTAGCTATTATCAGAGTTAGCCAAATATGAGAGAGAGAGAGAGAGAGAGAGAGAGAGAGAGGGGGAGAGAGAGAGAGAGAAAGAGAAAGAAAGAGAGAAAAAGAACAGGAAAGCGAGAGAGAAAGAGAGAGGGAGAGAAAAAGAGAAAGAATGAGAGAGAAAAAGAAAGAGAGAAAAAATAAAAGAAAAAGAAAGAGAAAGAAAGAGAGAGAGAAAGAGAGAGAGAGAGAGAGAAAGAGAAACAGAGAGGAAAAGAAAGAGAGAGAAAGAAAAGAGAGAGAGAAAGAGAACCCCCTCTCCCACATACCCATTGGGTGAAACGAAAAAGAAAGAAAAAATGGAAAGAGTGATAGGGGGAAGAAAAAAAAAAAAGGTAAGAAAAGGAAAAAATCTAATAATGCTAATTTTTTAATATCAGCTAATAAGGGCTCAGAGTTTGAGCCTAAAAATAGAGAGAAAAAAGTGTGTGTGTATCTAGTCTCTAGTGCTCGATTATGTATGTGAGTAATAAGGTTTATCAAATCTCAGCCTAAAAAAAAATAATACTAAATTTGTGATATATGATTGAGGAGGAGGGAAGGACCCCTCCCTCTCTGCTCCCTCCTCTGTAAACCTATATATATATATATCTACATGCACACACACACGTTTACGCATACACATATTTACATATACACAGTCTCCAGTGACAGATGTTCTAAATATTTTAAGGGCTCATAGTCTTGGCCTAAGGTGAGGAACAGTGAAGAAGAAGAAGAAGAAGAAAAAGAAGAAAAAAAAAAAAAAGGTAAAGAAAGGAAAAAATCTAATAAAGCTAATTTTATAATATCAACTAATAAGGGCTCAGAGTTTGAGCCTAATATTAGAGTGAAAAAAGTGTGTGTGTATCTAGTCTCTAGTGCTCAATTATTTATGTGAATAATAAGGTTTAAAAAACAGGAAGAGGAGGAGAAAAAAAAGGAGGGGTTTACCCCAATAATAATAATATTAATAGTGCTATTTAATAATAATAAATTCGTAGGGGCTCCAAAATTGAGCCTAACATAAAGGGGAACCCGGAAAAAATAAAAAATTATAATAATGAAAATGTGTATATTTCTAATTCTAGTGCTCAGATGCATTAAGTGCAATTTAAAATTTATTTCAAGAAAGAAGAAAAAAAAAATATTAATAAATAAATAGATAAGGGGGGGGGGAGATAGGAGAGAAACAGAGAGAAGGAGGAGGGAGAGCAGGGAGAGGGGATCACACAATGGACCTCAAGTCCATAGGTCCCTCTATCCCCGATCCCCCACTCTCTCCTCATTCACCTCTAACTCTCTAAACTCTCTCCATCTTCTCCAAATCATGTTAAATTTTGGTCTACTCTCATTGTGAATTGACATCAACTCCTCCATCAATCTGATTCTGTCTATCTCTTTTAACCACTCTCCAATTGATGGAGCTTTTTTTCCCCTCCAATTTCTAGGAATTAATGCTTTCGCTCCATTCAGAAGGTACGGAACCAAGGACCCTCTATATTTTTTCCTTGTTATTCCCGTGTTATGGAACAGACAGTACCATGGATCTTGCTTCACCTCCACCCCACTAATCTTCTTTATCATATTTAAGATCTCTTTCCAGTATTCCTGTATTAGGGGAAAATGCCACCATATGTGGGTGTGGGTTCCCTCCATCCCACATTCTCTCCAACACATGGGTGATGTCTCTCTATTAAATTTATGGAGTTTTATTGGGACAAAGTACCATTTTGTTAGAAGTTTATAGTTCATCTCTTTCACTTTTGCTTCTACTGATGTTGAATGAACATAATCTAAGACTTGTCTCTTCTTTTCCTCTGTTATAGTTTGATTTAACTCTAATTCTCAACTTTCTAGTACTTTAAATGTCCCCTCTCCCCTTGAGGGACTCAATATCTTATATATGCTCGATATCCCATGGCCTCCCGTTCCTACACGCTCTATGAGTTTTTCCCATGTATTCAACTCATTCATTGCTCGCAAGGGCTTTGGTAAAGTTCAGACGAAATGCTGGACCTGACTGTATCTCCATAGATCACCTTGGGAAGCTCCATATTTTTCTCGCAGTTCAGTAAGTGGGCATAAAGTATTCCCTTTCAATAAGTCTTTTAGTCTTAGTGTATCTGAAGTTGCCCATCGCAGGAACGCACCTCCCCCCCTTACCCGGCGGGAAGAAGTCTGAACCCGTGAGGGGCAACAGCGGACTATTATATTGCCACTCCTTTGTTTTGCAAACTCTGTCCCATATTCTGAAGGTTTCTTTTGTTATTAATGGTGTCTCTTGAGTAAGTCCTCTATATTGTTCTGGAATCCATATTATTCTTCCCAGTTCTTTTTTACTCAAACTCTCTTCCACTTCTACCCACTTCCTCTCCCCCTGTCTATCTCCCCGCCTCCAATCCACCATCCTCTTTAGTACCGCTGCCTCGTAATATCTTTTAAAGTCTGGAACATATAGTCCTCCCTCCTGCCTGGGTCTGGTTAAGGTCTCAGCTGATATCCGGGGCTTTTTATCCTTCCATATAAATCTCCTCAGGATCTTCCCCAATATTTTAAAAAATATGTCTGGGATTTTAATCAGTAGGGATTGGAAAATGTACAGTGCCTTAGGCAAGGTCATCATCATAATTATATTTATTCTGCCCAGCCATGATACTTTTTCTATCGGGTATCTCTTTAGTTCTGCTTTTATTTTATTTAATAGGGGGATGTAATTATCTTCATATAGATCCCTTTCTCTATTGGACAGCAATATCCCTAGATATTTCATCACCTTCTGTTTCCACGAAAATGGGTATAGGTCCACAAGATCTGCACGTTCCCTCGGACTTAAGGATATGCTCAATATCACAGTTTTTTCTTTATAAATTTTCAGATTTGAGATCTCTCCATACTTTCTGTATTCTTCCAAGATCTTCGGTAATGTCTGTTTTGGATTTGTGACATAGAGCATCATATCGTCTGCAAACGCAGAGATCCTATGTTCCCTCCCATATACCTTAATCCCTTCTATGTCTTGATTAATTCGGATAGTTGCCATTAATGGCTCTAATGAAAGGACAAAAAGTAGGGGTGAAAGCGGACATCCCTGTCGGGTCCCATTGGACAGTATAAACATATCTGAAATGGTTCCGTTTATCCGCACCTGAGCCGAGGGTTTCGAATAAAGAGCTCCTATCCATCTGAGAATGTTAGGCCCTAGCCCCATATGTCTCAATGTTGCTAACATAAATCCCCAATCTAGTCTGTCGAAAGCCTTTTCGGCACCTAGTGACAGAAACAGCGCAGGAATTTTACTTTTTTTTGCTTTTTGTATCAGGAATAGTGCTCTTAATATATTATCTCTTGTTTCTCTTCCTGGTACAAACCCTGCTTGATCATTTTCTATCAGTCTAGTCATAAAAGGTTTTAATCTTTCAGCCAGTATCTTTGCATAGATCTTAATATCAACATTGATCAGGGATATGGGCCTGTAATTGGCACATAATGAGGGGTCTTTTTCTTTTTTTGCTATAAGAGTAATGTGGGCTCCTAAGGCTTCTTCTCGCATTGCCATGCCTCTTCCTATCGAGTTCATATACCTCTGATAGTATGGCATCATGGTTTCCACATATCTCTTATAGTATATTGAGGTATACCCATCTGGGCCGGGGCTCTTTCCCATTTTAATACTTTTAATTGTTTGTGATATTTCTTCCTTTGATATTTCCTTTTCTAATTTATTAATTTCCTCCTCTTCTAGGTCCAGGAATTTAACCCTATCCAAGTACTGTTTAATTTTCTTTCCCTTGCTTTGTATTTATAATGGGCCTTGGTCTTTATTTACCTTATATAAATCTTGGTAATACTCTTGAAAGATTTTACTTATTTCTTTTGTGGAGTGCTTCAAATCCCCTTTCTTATCTTTCATTTTAGATATAAAGTTCTGCGTGTTTCCAGGTTTAATTGTCCTGGCCAATAATTTCCCCGGTTTATTACCCATCACATAAAAGTTCTTAGTGGAATTATTAAATACCCATTTGGTTTCTTGTTGCATTATATCCCTTAATTTTTCTCTTTTTCCAGTTAATTTTATCCCAGTTTGTTCGTTCTGACATCCTTTATGCTTCTGTTCTAGGTCCTGGATTTCTTCCAATAGGGTTCATTTCTGTGCCTGTCTAATTTTTTTCCTTTTTGCCTTTTCTGCTATCATCCTTCCTCTCATAAACACTTTATGTGTTTCCCATAGTGTCGATGGAGAGACATTTTCTATGTCGTTTTCTTTAAAGAAGAGACCCATATCCCTCTCTAGACCATCAGCTATCTTAGGATCGTTAAGGAGGGATTCATCCATTCTCCATATTCTCGTACCCACTGGGATTTCCCCTAACGCCAGGGTCATCTCAACCGGAGCGTGGTCAGAAAGAGTTATTGTTTTTATTTCTACCCCTCTCAATCCTTCGAGTAGCCGATGGTCCAGCAGGATATGGTCTATTCTAGAATATGACCTATGTGCCGGTGAAAAGTATGTAAAATCCCTATCTTTGAGTGAAAAATTCTCCAAGCCTCTGCCAATTGCATTTGATATAATTTATATTTATTTGCTCTAAGATATTTTCCCTCTGACCTCAGTGATATTGGTTAGGTATCCAGTACTGGGTCGAAGCCAAAATTCAAGTCCCCTGCCACGACCACCATCCCCTCTCTGAAGGCCTCCAACCTGTTCCAGATTTTCCTTAGATACAATGCTGGGCGTTTATTTGGGCAATAAACATTTGCTAACGTGAATTTCATGTTGAATAAAAGGCCCTTAATAAAAAGGTATCTTCCCTCGGGGTCTGATTCCATAGCTTCCAATATAAATTTTGTGTCTTGCTATCGAATCCAATTGCTGTTCCTTTCGCTCTTTTATTGGGAGAATAGCAGTGTATCCAAGTGGGGAAATCTTTTGAGAATACTCTAGTCTTAGATGTCATCTTTAGATGGGTTTCCTGCAGAAACACTATATTAATCGAGAGTCCCTTCATCTCCTGCAGTATCTGATATCTCTTATTCAGACTATTTAGTCCTCGCACATTGTACGTGACTATTTTCAGAGCTACCATCTTCTGTTATTCAAGTATTTTATACTATATAGGTAGCAAGACATCAGACACATAAAGGAGAGTAGGGATCCCGGATATTCTTCTGGGTTCAGGAAGGACTTATCTAATCTTACTTTCAAGGAGATTATCTTTTCTAGACCAAGCTTGAAAAAAAACATAGGGTGAATTGAGACCACATATACCCCCTCCCCCCTCCTCCCCACCCCAATCATATTGCAAATCAATATTAGGACTCCCTCGATTCGCGCCCCTCCTGGCACTATGACGAGCGGACCCTGCCTGGGGGGACCTTATATGTCCCCCTATGCTCCCGAACCCCATCCTCAAATTTAGGAATGGCTCAGGGGCACAGGTGGACCTCCCAGCTCCATGACCTCCCCTCCAGGTGAATTTATTCCCATACTACTATTAAACCTGACACTCTAAGCTCTATTCCAGTCATCCTCTTTCCACCTTCTCCATCCTGGAGGTCTCTTTTCCCAGTTATCTACTTGTATAAATTGTATATTCAATCTATTACAAAATTCCTTAATATATTCTGGGAACCATACGTACGCTGAGACCCCCTTGGTTTTCACCGTTAAACATGCCGGAAACCCCCACCTATAAGGAATGTCGTTTGCCTGTAAGTAACTTATTAATGGCTTTAGTGCCCTTTTCCGTGCTAGTGTCTCTGGCGCCAGATCAGAAAAAATAGAAAGTTTACTTCCTTTGTGTTCCATTGGGTTAGAGTTTCTTGTACTTTGGGAGACTTGCTCTTTTTGCTCATAGTCCTGAAATCTAACTATAATATCTCTTGGAAAGTCCTTGTGTGCATTATAAGCTCTTTGGATTCTATGTACCCTTTCAAAATGCATTGAAGCAGTTGTTTCACGTTTTAGAGCCGTGTTAAATATTTCTCGCAGCACATCTCCTAGTTCTATATCTTTAACCTCTTCGAAGAGTCCCCTAATCCGTAGATTTTTCCTTCTGCTGCGATTTTCTTGGTCCTCAAGTTTATAACGGGCATTTCTTATCTCTATCCAGTCCATATCGGCTCTTTCTCTTAATTCTTTTATTGCGTTTTTTTGTTCTTCTAGCTGTTCCTCTATTCCTTCAACCCTTTGTAATACACTTTGAATATCTTTCCTTGTTGCACCCATTTCCCCCCTGATTGTCTGCTCTAGACGTGATACCATTTCCATGATATCCGTCATATCTTGCTTTGTGGGGGGGGGCTTGTAGGTCCTCTCCAGATATTTCCCATTGTTGTTGTCTCTCAGGTGTCTTCTTACTTTTTGTTTCTGGGGTTTTGGCCTTGTTACTTTTACTCTTCCCTGGCGTCGTCTCTTCCCTCTGTACAGCCTCTAGGTCCCCCTTATTTTTTGCAGGTGACAATAATATTGACTCTGCTTTTTTACTGGGACTCTCCACCCTTTGGTCTAATCCTTCCACCACAAGATAGGACTTAATTGTGGTACGATTTACCCCCTCCCCCATATTGGCCTTGGGGCCCTTTTTTCCCATTGTCTCCTTGCCAAAAGATCTTAGTTCCAGCAGGCCTAGTTACACACGGACACAGTCTTTCTGGCCACTAAAAGTGTGGTTAAATAGGTCCTTCTTTTCTTTTTCCTTCTTCCCCTTCCTCCTTCTTCTTAAGTTATCTCTTCAAAAAGGTGAAAAAAAAGGGATATCCAAAAAAAAAAAAAAAAAGGCAGTCTATGTCCTCTTTTCTCCCTTCTTATTTCCCCCACTTAACCACAGTTGGACTTCCCGGCTTATTCTTACAGTTTATAATATTTAAAGAAGAGTAATAAATAAAATATATATATAAACTCAGTGGGGACGCTTAATTAGACTTTCCGGTTTGTGCTTTTCCCCTGTATTCAGTTTTATATATAACAGGGATAGGAAATTTACCCCGTATCCACCCCCTGTTTTTACCTAGATTATCCTCTTAGATGTTTTGGATATTTTTAGGGGGGAAGTTCAGATAAATATACCCTTCAGGCAAGTATATTCAGGTTATATTCATGCTATATTACAGCGGCATTACCTTCCTAGATGAGGCAGTTGTTGCAGATTGGCAGCGTGTCAGATCTTTTTGCTTGCCCTGCAATAAAATGTTGTTCCCAACAACGGCAATCTCCTTCTGTATGTATTTATTTGTATGCCGATTTATTACCCAAAGTCACTTTAAGATTCTACTGCTCCCGCGTATGTGTGCTCCCACTTTCCAGCATCCACAACGCTGCCTGGGAGTCCCACAGGCTTGACACCACAGTCACATAGGTAAACAGAAATATCGTTTTCTTACCCCTTGTCCTAGATAGTCCCGTTTTTCCCTCTGCAGCCTGTGGTGAGGAACTTAGGGCATGGAGAGATGTATTTGGAGCACAATATGGAGCGTAGAGCCGGCCCCGCAACACCAGCTTCTCTCCCGGGGCGTCTGCTGGAAGCTCTCTTACCTACTCTCGTAGGTCTCTCGTAGGTCTCTGGTCTCCGTGTAGCCCGAGCACCTCCAGTCACGTGATCACACGGGCTCTCTTCGGCTACTCGGTCTCTCGGTCTTCTCGGTCTCTCCTGGCTTAGAGGGCTGCGGCATCAACTGTCTCCGCCCCCCGCCAAGGGATTACCGCTCGGCGCCTCCGTCCTTCAGACCCCCCGGGTCCAGAGCTCATAGCCAGTGGTCGGGCACCTCCGCGTCAGCTGCTCCACAGCCCATCCGCCACCGGTCCCCCGACCGCTCCGCAAGGTGACTTTGCTCCTTTTCGCTCTTCTTAGTAAGGATTTAGACTTAGACTAGGCTTCAGATCTTCAAAATTAGACTACTTCCAGGCTGCACTCATAGCAGAGCCGCTCTTCCGAAGGTTCACCTGGAGGGATCCACGGAGCTAGGAGCAGCTGCGTTATGGCGCCATGATGTTACCCTCCGAGTATTTCAGAGTCTCTCCGGCGCCCCCCCCGGCACTTTCACTTTCAGTGACTGACAGGCTTTTCTTCAGCAGGGACAGGAAGCTGGTCAGAGTTGATGGGAAGATTGATGAAGCCAAATACAGGGCAATCTTAGAAGAAACCCTGTTAGAGTCTGCAAAGAGACTTGGGGGGGGGGGGGTTCACCTTCCAGCAGGACAACGACCATAAACATACAGCCAGAACTACAATGGAATGGTTTAGATCAAAGTATATTCATGTATTAGAATGGCCCAGTCAAAGTCCAGACCTAAATACAATTGAGAACCTGTGGCAAGACTTGAAAATTGCTGTTCAGACACTCTCCATCCAATCTGACAGAGCTTAAGCTATTTTGTAAAGAAAAATGGGCACAAATTTCACTCTCTATATGTACAAAGCTGGTAGAGACATCCCCAAAAAGACTTGCAGCTGTAATTGCAGCGAAAGGCGGTTCTACAAAGTATTGACTCAGGGGGATGAATATAAATGTGCATGGGAACAAGCAGGGAAAGATCATGTGGCTGCAGCAAAGCACACTTTAACAAATGGTATTAAGTTTGTTTTTAAAAAGAGAAGCAGGAGTATTGTTTGTAACCGTATTTAGCATGTTGTATGGCACTTAAAGCGGAGCTCCGCCGTTAAAAAAAATATTAAAAGCCAGCAGCTACAAATACTACAGCTGCTGACTTTTAATATATGGACACTTACCTGTCCTGGAGTCCAGCGACGTCTGCAGCAGAAGACAAGCAATCGCTCGTCTATCTGCTGCCCCCACCCCCATCCTCGGTGAGGGAATCAGGAAGTGAAGTGTTCCGGCTTCACTGCCCGTTTCCTTACGGCGCATGCACGAGTCGCGCAGCGCCGTCCTCACTGGTCCCCGCTGTGTTCTGGGAGCCGTGTGTTTCCCAGAACACAACGGCCGGGGGTGGGAAGTGACGCACTACCCGCAGAATACCCGCAGAGAGGATCTGCACCCCCCTCCCCCCTAAAAGGTGCCAAATGTGACACCGGAGGGGGGAGGGTTCCGATGAGCGGAAGTTCCACTTTAGGGTGGAGCTCCGCTTTAACTGCTTCCTGTCCAGCATCATACTGGTACGTCACTGAACAGGAAGTGTGATATCTCGGTAATCACTGCAGGTAACTAAGGTATCATTTTTTTTAGCTGGTGATTCTGAAGCTAGTAAAAGTACTCTGAGTGGCTGAAGAGTGAGCTATTGAGGAGCCTGGTAAGGATGCGACTGGCGGCATCTGGCTCTAGGCACACACTGAGAGGAATTGATGTTGTTCCTCTCACTATGTGACTTCAGTAACTGGAAGCGACAAGGATTTTGTCATTCCTGATTTTGGGTTTATGTTTACTGGCCAATTACCAGCTAGTAAAGAAGCCAATCAGACCGATCTGTATCTGATCGGCTGCATTGGAGGCCAATGGAGAGATCAGGGGGTCTAATAGACCCCAGATCTCTCCAAAAAAGGACTTGTCACAGCCCATGCTGTCACAGGGGGGGATGTGGTTCATCCCATGTGGCAGCAATAAAGTTAATACAAAAAAATAAAGAGACAGTGTAAAAAATGTTTATTCAAATAAAATAAATAGTACTTTTTTTTAAAGTGCCCCTGCCCGCCTGTGCTCATGTGAGGTACCATCGTTTGTCGCCATTCCACGAGTGTGTGCAATTTTCAACTGTAACATGTTTGGTATCTATTTACTCGGCGTAATATCCTCTTTCACAATATACAAAATAATTAGGCTAACTTTACTGTTTTCTTATTTTTTTATTTAAAAAAGTGTATTTGTTCCTAAAAAATTGTGTTTGAAAGACCGCCACGCATATAATGTGTGACATAAAATATTGCAATGACCGCCATTTTATTCTCCAGAATCTTTGCTAAAATAATATATACAATGTTTGCGGGTTCTAAGTATTTTTCTAGCAAAAAATACTGATTTTAACTTGTAAACAGCAGGTTTACAAGTTAAAATCCCCCTTTATCTAATATCATATTTGACAAGGAGTTAAAGAAGTATAAGGGTAGCTCAAAGCAACCAATGAGATCAGAAGTTAATATGGACAATAAAGATACAAAGCTATTTTCTTTCTTTTTTTACCTTTTCTTATACTGTACAGCAGGGTTTCTCAAATAAAGTTCCACAAGAGGTCCCCAGGGGTTCTGCCACAATCTACCTGTCAGTCACAGGCAGCTGATGGGTAGATCACATCCCCGCTGCTGATACATGCAGAGCTACCTAGGCAAGCAGCTGTGATCATGTTGACTATGGAGTGCTGTTCTTCGCCAACCCTTTCTCTCCTCTTGTCCATCTCAGGTAGTTGTATGTGACATCACATGGGATATACTGGAGGGGAGGAGGGGCTGAAAGGGAACAGCACTCCACAGCCAGCACCATCACAACCGCTTCCCTGCTTAGCTCTGCATATGAAGGAGACCAATGCTCCCATGTAATGTTCCCTGCTCTCGTGTAATGTTCCCTGCTCCCACGTAATGTGCCCTGCTCCCACGTAATGTGCCCTGCTCCCACATAAAGTGCCCTACTCCCATGTATTGTGCCCTGCTATGGGCCCTGCGCTCCCATGTAAAATGTCCTGCTTCCACATAATGTGCCCTGCTCCCACATAAAGTGCCCTGATCCCATGTATTTTGCCCTGCTATGTGCCCTGCTGTGTGCTGTGATCCCATGTAATGTGCCCTGCTGTGTGCTGTGAACCCATGCAATGTGCCCTGCTCCCCTGTAAAGTGCCCTTCTACCATGTAATGTGCCCTGCTTCCACGTAAAGTGCCCTGTTCCTACATAATGTGCCCTTCTCCCATGTCATGTGCCCTGCTCCCATATAAAGTGCCCTGTTCCCTTGTAATGTGCCCTTCTCCCACATAATGTGCCCTGCTCTCATGGAGTGGGCACTCTTGCCCCATGTACTGTGTCCCCCTGACCTCCTGTATCCCGCCCTGCTAACCCCCTGTACACTGCTTATCTCAAATTTGACCCAGAATTGAGCATCTGTGCAGGAAAAAGCAAGCACAAATTTGACAATAAATATGTATGTTTTAATATTGATTCTATCATTTAATGAGATTTCTAAAAATAATTGCTGGTATATCAACAGATTACTGATCACACCAATGTTCCGTGAGCTGTAGATGTGAACTAATTTTCAGGGGTTCCCCCGAGACCTCACACTTTTTGCCAAGGGTTCCTCCAAGCTAAAAAGGTTGAGAAACCTGCTGTATAGTGTATTTTACATTTAATTTTCAATTTGTTGATTGGCAACAGTACTGCAGACTTAGAGCCCATTCACACAGGGGCGTCTTTGGATCCGACTCCAAATCGCCCCAGGTCGCCCCTAGTCACCTCAGGTCGCGCTGGCTGAAGAAATCAATGTTAGTTAATGGAGCCGTCCTTATGCACACTACTGCAGTCGCTCCGACTTCAAAAAAGGTCCCTGTACTACTTCAATCCGACTCCTAGGCGACCTGTAACCATTCATTTCAATGGGAGTCGCCTCTCACTGTCTTAATAGGAGCGACTCTCCAGGAAGAAAACATACATTTATCAGGCAAAACTCTCCCTCCCCCTCCCTCCCACAGAGCTGATTCTTGTTTGATTGGCCACTGGAATGTCTCCTGTCCTGCAGGCAACTTGGAGTTGCCTTGTAAGTAGCTCCAGGTCGCGCTGTGATTCATTCTAAAGTCGTGTCTGAGTTGCCTCATAAAATCACGCTGGAAGTTGTGTTGCCCCTGTGTGAATGGGCTCTTAATAGCACTACCTTGTAAATAAGTTAGGAGAGTTTCTCATGGTTTTAGCACACAAATCTATACGTTATTTTATTACAATAGAAGTGCATAATAACTTTATCACTTATTTTGACTCTACAGGTTTGGTCAAACTACCTGACAAAGAAGCTATGACGTTTGATATTGGCAAGAAAAAATTCAAAATGGATCATCGGTGAGTTATTCAGTTTGTATATTTGAAACATTCTAAACAAACAACTTTATACAATTTGTAATTTATTCTTTGGTAAAAATACTTAAAAGCAAGTTCAAAAGGTAGGACTGCATCCTGCTGCTTGAGAAAAAATGTGTGAGAAATTGTGATGAAAAGGGTTTGCTAACCTCTGTTAATTCATGAGAAATTCATAAACTCTATCTAAAGTATATAAAGTCTGTATAATTTTCTGTTTATTCAGTTACTTTCCATAGTTACATAGTTGATAAGGTGAAAAAAGACACAGCTCCATGCAGTTCAACCTATGGGTGTGTTTGTTATGTGTGCAAGTTTAGTGTCTCTAAAAAATTCCATGCCCATGTATGCAGTGCTTACCGATGAAAACATCAATTTTTTTTGTAATCTATCTACACTCTTGACTGATACCAATACCTGGGAAAGGGAGTTCCACGTTTTCTTTTACAAAAGATTTTATTTGCAAAATAATTCAAACAGGTAAGTTAGGTAACCAATGAGACGGTTACCGTATATTATATATAACAAAAGCGGAGAAAAAACAAAAAAAAGGATAAAATAAGATAGTTGCAGAGCTTCCGAGTTCCATTTAGCATCATAATGAATGTCCAAAAGTCTCTGGTTCAGGAGTTCCACGTTTTCACTGCTCCAACAGCAAAGAAACTGTGAAGAATATACAATTTAAAGCAGAAGTAAACCCATCCATAAAACAGTTTCATTTACGACACGTGCCGGAAATGTAACACTCCCATTGGTTGTGCTCTCAACCACACTGTCAAACCATCCAATGGCTGGTGTCATAACGGATCACATGTGCAGCATTCATGACAATTGAAGAATAAACAGAGGCCAAGATGGCATCTTTCTTTGGCTTAAACCGATAGGAGGGTTTACTTACACTTTAAGATTAAACCACCCTTTTTGTCTCTAATTGTGTCCATATGTCTTCATATATCATGTTCCCTCTTGAGTGCCTCTCCTTCAGAGTGAATACGTGTAATCTTTATAATTGTTTTTGTTGCCGTTCGCTGGACTCATTCTAGTTCAAGGACATCCTTCCTGTGGATTGGTGACCAAAACTAAACAGCATACTTAAGATCAAGCTGAACCAGTGTTTTAAAAAGGGGTAGATTTATTGAAATATCCCTTGAATGTATGCCCTTTTTAATGCATGAGAGTATTCTGCTAGATTTGTTAGCTGCAGTTAGGCATTGCTAAGTCTGCAAGCTACAACAACCCTTAAATCTTTTTCCATCATTAGTTCTCTGAGTAGCTCTTCCTAATGTGCATTTTTCATTAATATTTTTAGCACAAAAGTGCATAACTTTATACAGTATTTTTCAATAAATGTGAAAAAATAGATAGAACAGAAATCAAAGGCATCAGAATACCTGTGTGGAGACCAATGGCCGACAATGTCAGGTAAGCTCAGTTCTCATGTCTGCGAGAGGTAGGAAAGTCTGAATCGCTAGACCGATGATCAGTGTCAGGGTCACAAGACAAGGTCAGTGCAGGAGAGAGTTTCGTAGTCTAGGTCACAAGCCAAAGTTGATGCAGGAGGAGAGTTTCGTGGCAGGGGTCACAAGTCGCTTCCAAACAGCAATAGAAGTAGCTCAAGTACAGGGGGTCCCCTGGTTACAAACCCGTTAGGAACATTTCCGAATTACAAACAGGAGGAAAGTCCCTAAGTCGGCCGCGCATTCGCAAGAACGACAATTACGGACATTTCTGATGTTTTCCTATGTTCTGTCGAATGCCGTTCTGCGCATGCACAGCCAATTACGGACATTTCCGACATTTTCAGAGGCTCCATCTGGCCGCGCATGCGCAGAACAGCAGATGGACCGCAAAGAATGGCAGAGGGTCCCCGCAGCGCCCGGTTCGTAAGTAGGAGGGGTTCATAAGTCGGGCGTTCGTAATTCGGGGACCCCCTGTAGTATGCAGGATCAGACCACAATAATCTGGCTACAGGAAGTGCAGAGCCAAGGCTTTTATTTATGAAGTTCATGGGAGGAGCAAGGTGGTCAAGGTTCAACAGCAATCAAGACACAAGGCAGGGTTGTCCAATGGATCAGGCAGGATTGTCCAATAGATCACGCAGGGAGCTGTCTCGTATCCCAGATAGCTCAGCAAGAAGAGTCAATGCCTGACACCTGTACATATACCAAAACCAGAAAATATCTTGAAAATGGGACTTTCATGGTGCCAACATAGACGTACACATATTTAAAAGCCAAAAAAAAAATGTTTTGATACCAATTTTTTTTTATAATTTTTATAATGTCACATAGACATAAAGTCTAAAAGGCGATAAAATATATGGGCTAAAAGGCAGTTAGTTACATCATATAAATGGAGAAAAGTAAGCTCCTATACATTTCCTAAATAGAACCCTTGATTAGTGTCATGGATATGCATTAATGTCTGTCTGCCATCTTACCTTCCTCCTCATGTGTTCATCTAGAGACCAGACCTCCTTCACCTGGCTTCCTTTATAATCTCCTCCCAGCCTGACTCCACCCCAGGCCCTATCACTGAACACTATATTAACCTGTGCACTGCAAGCCTGCTTTGCTGATCAACGTGTTTGTTAGGCATTGTGTGTTTGGGTTCCTGCCTGCCGTGTGCTACGTCTGTCTCTCTGTTACGTTATTGGCTTGTCCCCGACCATCCCTGTCTGCTCGTGACCCTTGACCTTCGGCTCGTTCTTCGTTATCCTTGTCTGCTTGTGGCCCCTGACCTTCGGCTTGTTATTCGGTTCTCTCTATCGTGTGCTGCTGCTTCCCCTTATCCTACGGGGCGTGAGCTAGGAAACTCCAGGGGCCGCGACCTGGTCCCAGCCTGCAGCGTAACATCCTCACCACTAGAGGCCCTGGAGAAGACCAGCTGGGTCTTAGACTCCGCGCCCTGGGGAATCTTGGCTCTCGCTTCCGTTGGGATCCCGGTTGTGCTCCTCTGGTCCCGCTTTCCACAACCACCCAGTTTCCTATCCACAGAAGCCAGCCATAGGGTTCACTACCTCGCGGTGCACTCCTGTCCCCCTACGGTGTGCATCTGTCACCTGGCCACAGGTGACCCTGACAGTTTGATCAGCCATGAACCCGGCTGACATCCCGCTTCCCGCGGATGATCCATTGCAGGGCATAGTTCGCAGACTTGAGACCCAGGAATCAAATCAGACCCAGGTGATGCGATTCCTCCAGGATCTGGCTTCTCGATTCGAGCAGCTTCAGGTCTCCTTGGGAACCCCGAATCCGCAACCCCAAGTACAACCAGCGGCTGTACCTATCGCACCAGTCGCAGCCTCACACTCACTAAGATTGCCAGCTCCGTTCCGTTTCTCTGGGGACTCCAAGGCCTGCAGGGGGTTTCTCAGCCAATGCACTATTCATTTTGAGCTTCAGCCTCAAAGCTTCCTATCTGACCGGGCTAAGGTAGCCTATATCATTTCCCTCCTCTCCGGTGAAGCTTTGGCCTGGGCTGCCTCCCTGTGGGAGAGGAACGATCCGGTGGTTTCCAGTCTGTCCGAATTCTTGAAGCTCTTTCGTAATATCTTCGAAGAGCCGGCTCGGGCTTCTTCAGCGGCTAGTGCTGTCTTACGTCTTCGCCAAGAATCTAGTTCAGTGGGGCAATATGCTCTTCAGTTCCGTATCCACACAGCTGAATTGAGCTGGAATAATGAGGCCCTGGTCGCTACCTTTTTACATGGCCTCTCTGACCGAGTGAAAGACGAATTAGCGGGAAGAGCCATTCCCGTCGGTCTGGACGATGTAATTTCATTATGCAACCAGATCGACATTCGTTTTCAAGAGAGGTCCTTAGAAAAAAGACGCCAGCACTCTCTGGGTCCTAGCCAGTCTGAGCTCCCCTCCCTTCATTCCGTGGAGCATCCTCTACCTGCTGAAGAACCTATGCAGCTGGGCCGGACCAGACTAACCCCCGAAGAACGTGCTAGGCGCAGAACTCTGGGCTTGTGCCTCTATTGTGGGGGCAAGGGTCATTTTCGTGACTCCTGCTCGCTTCGTCCGGGAAACGCTCGGGTCTAATACATTTGGAAGGTGGAGTATTGGACCCAGAAACATCACCTTCTCGCCTGCTCTTGCCGGTGTCCCTTCATGTAGGCACTTCTCCTCAGTCAACCCTTGCATACCTGGATTCCGGGGCTGCCGGCAATTTCATGGATTGGAGAACTGCTTCTTCTATGAAGCTTACCCTTTCACCTCTCACTACCCCATTGGTAGTCTCGGCAATTGATGGCACTGTTCTCCCAGGGGGCCCTATTCGCTTCCAGACGCTACCCATTAGGATGTCGGTAGGGATTCTCCACCAGGAGTGGATATCCTTTCTTATTCTACCCAAGGCCTCTACCCCAGTTGTATTGGGCCTCCCTTGGCTACAGCTCCACTCTCCACATGTGGACTGGGTCTCTGGGCAGATCCTGGCCTGGGGTTCCTCATGTTTCTCGTCGTGTCTTCTCAAGGTGACCCCCAAGGAGAGTCTTCCGGTTGCTGCCACTTCTGTTTCTTCTGATCTTCCCGCCGCATACAGCGATTACCGGGATGTGTTCTGTAAAAAATCAGCTGAGGTGCTTCCTCCCCACAGGTCTTTTGACTGTGCTATTGATCTTGTCCCCGGAGCAACTCTACCCAGGGGTCGTACCTACCCTCTGTCCATCCCAGAGACCCAGGCCATGTCGGAGTATGTAGCAGAGAATCTGGAGAGAGGGTTCATCCGGAAATCCTCATCGCCTGCAGGGGCAGGGTTCTTTTTTGTTGCCAAAAAGGATGGTACCTTAAGACCCTGCATCGATTATCGGGGTTTAAATGCGGTTACTATTAAAAATCGATACCCCTTACCCTTAATATCTGAGCTATTCGATAGGTTGAAGGGTGCCTCCATTTTCACCAAGTTGGATCTCAGAGGCGCGTACAATCTCATTCGAATACGGGAGGGTGACGAATGGAAGACTGCATTTAACACTAGAGACGGGCATTACGAATATCTGGTGATGCCTTTTGGTCTGTGTAATGCTCCAGCCGTGTTTCAAAACTTTGTCAATGAAATCTTCAGAGATCTGCTGTACCAGTTTGTTGTCATCTATCTGGATGACATTCTGATCTTTTCTGAAAATCTGCTTGTCCACAGAAACCATGTCCGCACTGTACTTCAACGTCTTAGAGAGAACAATCTCTATGCCAAGCTGGAGAAATGTTCCTTTGAATGTTCTGAGGTCCTGTTTTTGGGGTGCTTTGTCTCATGTTCGGGGCTTCGTATGGACCCTGGGAAGGTCTTGGCTATCACCAACTGGCCTCTTCCTGCTAGCCTCAAGGCCACACAGCGCTTTCTTGGCTTCACTAATTATTATAGGCAGTTCATAAGGAATTACTCTTCCATTGCCGCGCCTATTATCGCTTTGACCAAGAAGGGTGTGAATGCCAGAGACTGGCCTCCCGAAGCTGTCTCTGCATTTCACAACCTGAAACAGGCCTTTGTTTCTGGCCCCCTCTTGAGGAGACCAAATCCTGGGAATGCATTTTTTATTGAAGTGGACGCTTCCTCAATGGGGGTGGGAGCTGTGCTTCTTCAAATCTTTGAGAAGAGACGCCAACCATGTGCGTTCTTCTCCAAAAAATTTTCTCAGGCAGAGAGGAATTATGCCATCGGTGATCGGGAACTTCTCGCAATTAAATTGGCGTTAGAGGAGTGGCGTCATCTCTTGGAGGGTTCCCCTCACTCCATAACGATCTTTACCGATCACAAGAATTTACAGTATCTACAGAATGCTAAACGTCTGAATCCTAGACAGGCCAGGTGGAGTCTCTTCTTTGCCCGTTTTAATTTCACGATTACCTACAAACCTGGTTCCTGCAACGGTCGGGCTGATGCGCTCTCTAGGTCATTTGACACTTTGGACGAGGAGTCCGCCCCTGAACCTGAGCCGATCATTCCCACCTCATGCATTGTTGCCCACTCTACCACCCTGAAGTCTAAAATTCCGCCTGGTAAGACCTTTGTCCCCACTGAGCTAAGAGCTAAGATCCTTCGTTGGGGACATGATTCCAAGGTGGCAGGGCATTCTGGATTCCTCCGATCCTTCCTACTCATCAGTCGTCACTACTGGTGGCCTAATCTCCGCTCAGACGTCAAAGACTACGTTAAAGCTTGTCATGTCTGTGCTCAGTCCAAATCCTCCACACAAGCTCCTGCTGGTCTCCTCATGCCCTTGCCTATTCCTAAGGAACCCTGGGCCCATATTGCCATGGATTTTATCACCGATCTCCCACTGTCTGAGAATAATACAGTCATTTGGGTGGTAATCGATCGATTCTCCAAGATGGCTCATTTTGTTCCTCTTCCTGGTCTTCCTTCTGCCCCTGCCTTGGTTCCCATTTTCATTCGAGAAATTCTCCGCCTACATGGGGTCCCTTCTCATATTGTTTCCGACAGGGGAGTCCAATTCACGTCTCGTTTTTGGAGAGCCTTTTGCAAATCCCTCAATATTGTCTTGGATTTTTCTTCTTCTTACCATCCCCAATCCAATGGACAGACTGAGAGGGTTAATCAGGAGTTAGAGGTCTTTCTTCGCACCTTTGTGTCTTCTCACCATGACGATTGGTCCT
This sequence comes from Rana muscosa, assembly GCA_029206835.1. Classification (NCBI taxonomy): domain Eukaryota; kingdom Metazoa; phylum Chordata; class Amphibia; order Anura; family Ranidae; genus Rana; species Rana muscosa. The sequence goes on along the minus strand of CM055120.1, from coordinate 218,925,905 downwards.
CTCTACTCCCGTGGGCAGAATTCTCCCATAACAATCATGTGAATACCAGTTCGCAGAAGACACCCTTTTTCACAGTTTATGGAAAACACCCTCAACTTCCTCTTCCTATGATCTGTTCTCCAGACATTCCAGCTTTGGCTTCGGTTCAGGAGTCTCTCAATTCCGTTTGGGGTCAAGTTCATGATTCCCTCCGGGCAGCTGCTGAAAAATTCAAAGGCTTTGCCGACCGCCGCAGGCGTAAACCGCCTTCTCTTCAGCCAGGGGACAAAGTCTGGCTCTCTACCAGGAACATCAAGCTCCGAGTTCCTTCTCTGAAGTTTGCTCCACGATTCATCGGTCCATACACGGTAACTGCTAAACTGAATCCGGTTTGTTTCAAACTCCAGATTCCTAAGAGCCTTAAAATCACTAACTCCTTTCATGTTGCTCTTCTAAAGCCTTTAGTCCTCAATAAATTCTCTCGTCCTCTTCCTACCGTGGCGCCTGTCTCGGAGGATAATCAGGAGTACGAGATCAGTCAAATTCTGGACTCCCGACTCTGTAAAGGCGTTCTTCAGTACCTCGTTCATTGGAAAGGGTTTGGTCCTGAGGAGAGGTCTTGGATCACTGCATCTGAGGTCTTTGCACCTCGTCTGTTAAAGGAGTTTCATCTGAAGTTTCCCTCTAAACCTGGGCCCAGGCGGGGAAGGGGGAGGCCTCGTAAGAGGGAGGGTACTGTCATGGATATGCATTAATGTCTGTCTGCCATCTTACCTTCCTCCTCATGTGTTCATCTAGAGACCAGACCTCCTTCACCTGGCTTCCTTTATAATCTCCTCCCAGCCTGACTCCACCCCAGGCCCTATCACTGAACACTATATTAACCTGTGCACTGCAAGCCTGCTTTGCTGATCAACGTGTTTGTTAGGCATTGTGTGTTTGGGTTCCTGCCTGCCGTGTGCTACGTCTGTCTCTCTGTTACGTTATTGGCTTGTCCCCGACCATCCCTGTCTGCTCGTGACCCTTGACCTTCGGCTCGTTCTTCGTTATCCTTGTCTGCTTGTGGCCCCTGACCTTCGGCTTGTTATTCGGTTCTCTCTATCGTGTGCTGCTGCTTCCCCTTATCCTACGGGGCGTGAGCTAGGAAACTCCAGGGGCCGCGACCTGGTCCCAGCCTGCAGCGTAACATCCTCACCACTAGAGGCCCTGGAGAAGACCAGCTGGGTCTTAGACTCCGCGCCCTGGGGAATCTTGGCTCTCGCTTCCGTTGGGATCCCGGTTGTGCTCCTCTGGTCCCGCTTTCCACAACCACCCAGTTTCCTATCCACAGAAGCCAGCCATAGGGTTCACTACCTCGCGGTGCACTCCTGTCCCCCTACGGTGTGCATCTGTCACCTGGCCACAGGTGACCCTGACAATTAGTCATCTCAACATGTTTCGCATTTGTCTGGCTTCATCAGGAGATTTCTACTAAAATGCATAACTGTATCAAAAAATAATGATAAATATTATAATGTGGACATAAAGAATATTGGACCACAAGGAAAATTTATTGGATCACAGGAAAAATGTTATTGAAGGGCATCCTTACCACCAGAAGATTGAGGAAATGAAAAAACACTCTTCAGACCACTACATTTTTGGGCTTAAATTAAGCTTTTAGTTTCAAACGATTGTTATGAGTATATAATTTTAAGCCTGTCCCATGTTGTCAGCCTTTTTTTTTTATACCATTGTTGGTATTATACATGTTTGCATATCTGCTATCGTTGTTTGCACTAGTTTATAGAAAGGTATACCAGCTAACCATTCTTCTTTATTTTTAAATAATCATTGATTTCAATATTATATATATCTGTTAGCCTCCAATTGGTTTCCTGTGTGGTCATACCCCGGGTTCCTGAGTGGGTGAATAAGTAGCTGCAGAGGTGCAGAGGAATGGGGAATTCGTCTGGTGGCAATTTCGCACTCATGCCCATTAGTGCTTTGGGCTTCTGTCCCTTGTGCCAACCTGCACCCCCAGTGACCCGTCCACCCTCTTAATTTGTTCCCCCCTTTTGTATTTTCAAGTTTTTTCCCCCTTATGGTTTAGGCAACCCTTTACTTCTTTGGGCATCATTCAGAAACTGGAGGTTATCTCAAAGTACTGTTTTTCATGAGTTGCCTTTTTAGATTGTGGTACCTTACTCCCCTTCTGCTTCCATCCCAGCCTGACTATGTTTACGGTGTCCAGGTGGGTGTGCAGTATGGCGTTGGTGCTACACCCTTGCACAATGACGTGGGTGGGTGGGGGTATTGCCAGGCATGCGAGGTGATGGTCAATTGCCAGAGCACAAGGGCGCTTTCTCACACCCAATAATACAGTCTAGATATCAGGTGCTTATGTTTTTTTGGGATGTTTTTTTCCCTATATATATATATATATATATATATATATATATTTGTGCAGTAATTGATTTTCCCTCTATAATATTTATTTACTAACATAATGGCTTTAACAAAGGTGAAACATGTTGAGATGACCACTTATAATAAATGTATAAGAGCTTTTGGCCCATATATTTTATCGCCTTTTAAACTTTACGTCTATGTGTCTTTTAGAGACTATAGTCCTTGAAATCTTAAACGATTTTACCTGAAATATGTATTGACCTTGTATTCCATTTATATTATGGATAAGCATGTTTTCAAGTATATGAAGTCCAATTGCTTTCCACATCCAAATGATTTTCAGTACCATGACATAGACCTCAAATCAGACAGTCAATGACTTCTGAGTCGTGAGTCCTATGCAGAGGGGGGTGGAGTTTCACTCTCATGGTAGTCAGCTGACTGTGGTGTGCTGCACACTGTGCTCGATCCTAACAAAAAAATTTAATGGCAGAGAGCTTTTGGCCGGGAAAACCGGCCGTGTGTATGCTTCATCGCAGTTTTCCCGACAGGAAAACTGCTGCGAATCACAGCGGGAAAAAAGAGAGCTGGTTCTCCTTTTTCCCACCGGGATTCCCGGCGGACTTTTTCCCGTCATGAAAACCGGTCGTGTGTATGCTTTTCCGAGGGCAAAAAAAACGTGCATGCTCAGAATCAAGTATGACATGGGAGCCCTCGTTCTGGTAAAACTAGCATTCGTAATGGAGATAGCACATTCGTCAGCATTCTGAACAGCAGAAAACGATCTGAAGGCACGAAGACTGAAAAGCGCGAATCGTCTCTCACCAAACTTTTACTAACACGCGATAACACGAGATCAGCAAAAGCAGCCCAAAGGGTGGCGCCGTTGGATTTGAACTTCCCCTTTATAGTGCCGTCGTACGTGTTGTACGTCACCGCGCTTTGGACCGGTGGGATTTTGTCTGACAGTCTGTACACAAGACAAGCTTGGCAGGAATCCCTTCGGGAAAAACGACAGTTTATATCCGACGGGAAAACTGGTCGGTGTACAGGGCTTTACTGTCTAATCTTACTTAGGTTTTACCATAACCTTGTAAAATGACAACCTGATTATTCTATCCAACCAATCTGTATTCAGTCAGAAAGGCCCTTGCACTACATAGCTATTGGTAGATCTAAAGAAGCTTGTACAGTCAGATTATAACATGTACAGCGAGCTTTAGTGGCAGAAAGTCAGGCCTGCCCAGCACTTCACAGCCAGCTGACTCCCAGCAGTATGAAATCATGTTTGTGTGTGTTGTTCCATGTACAAAATGAACATGCTTGCAACTTCATTGCAAACTTATGTGGATTGCAAATAGTTCAGATGCTGTTACTTTTCTGTTCATGGATTACAACACACACATATAGTATATTTTTGGTCGGAGACATCTTTTATTATCAATTATGCGATCTGCTGTATGTACCAGAAGTCAGACAGCTAACAACAATCTGTAAGAATTAAATATTTTGAGATTTATCTTTGTATATGTTAACCCTTTCAAAGTATTAGTATTCATTTATATAACAGTGTAATATATCGTAGATCCCATTTCTAACAAAATGGGGCTAATTACTGCTCATGGAATTCACAGACTGATAATATATAAGTAATATAAGTAATAAGTAATATGTTCTATGACCAAATATATACAGTATTAATTGGGAAATATGGATCATGCACCCTTGATTATCTGGCTCACAAGTGAGTATAATGGATATATACTGCATATATATATATATATATAATATATGTAGCAATATCCCCGCAGGGGCCGCTGGTTTAAGATTTGGGCCTTCCTTGAAGAGTTGTTCACAAATGTCTGCAATAAAACATTTAGTCTCCTTTTCTCAAGGGTTTTATTAAAGAATTTCCAAACAGAGGGATGGAGGGTTAGGGGAGATTCAGGTACTTTAGTTTTGCGGATCACGGGTACTTTCTTCAATCCAGAGGACCAACAGCTTCCACACTGGATCTAGCATCCACCGGATAGGTCTCACTCACTGACCTAGCAGCCGGTGCGAGCTCATACAAAAGAAAGTAGGATTTTTAAAACAGCTTACCTGTAAAATCCTTTTCTTGGAGTACATCACGGGACACAGAGCGGCATAGTCATTACTATGTGGGTTATATAGAATTACCTTCAGGTGCTGGCACTGGCAACTTCCAAAACAGGAAGTACCCTCCCCTATATAAGCCCCTCCCATCCGGGAGCACCTCAGTTTTGTAGCAAAGCAATACGTGTCCCCAAAAGAGGGGTGGGAGCTCTGTGTCCCGTGATGTACTCCAAGAAAAGGATTTTACAGGTAAGCTGTTTTAAAAATCCTACTTTCTTGTTCATACATCACGGGACACAGAGTGGCATAGTCATTACTATGTGGGACGTCCCAAAGCAATGCCAAATGAGGGGGGGGATATACCATACCAAAGGCGACATCCTCCTGACTTCTAACGTCCACCTGGTAGAACCTAGTAAACGTGTGTACTGAAGACCATGTTGCGGCCTTACAAATTTGAGCCAGGGAGGCCTGGTGATGCACTGCCCATGAAGTTCCAACTGCTCTCGTGGAGTGCGCCCTAACTTTGAACGGAGGCGGTCTACTTCTCAAGCCATAGGCTTGTATTATGACCTGTCGAATCCACTTGGCTAAAGTAGATTTTGATGCTGCCTGACCCTTTCTGGGGCCTTCCGGCAGAACAAACAAAGAATCCGTTCTACGAATCTGAGCAGTGGCTTTTAGATAAGCTTTAACTGCTCTTACTACATTCAAAGAATGCAAAAACTTTTCCTCTACCGAGCTCGGTTTGGGGAAAAGAAGGAAGAACCACATTCTGGTTCAAGTGAAACCTCGATACCACCTTAGGAAGAAAGGCTGGGTGAGGACGTAATACTACTCTGTCCTCATGAATAACCAGATATGGCTCTTTACAGGACATGGCGGCTACTTCCGACACTCTTCTAGCCGAGCATATGGCTACTAAAAATATCAATTTTCTGGTGAGTAGAACCAAGGAAATGTGCCGCAAGGTTCAAATGGCTGCTTCTGCAGAACCGACAGAACCAAATTTAGATCCCATGGACATATGGGAGCTTTAATCGGTGGAATAATATGAGTCACTCCTTGCATAAAGGATTTGACAAGTGAATGCATAGCCAGGGGCCTTTGAAATAGTATTGATAAGGCCGAAACCTGACCCCTGATAGTACTTAAGGCAAACTTCCTGTCTACAGCCCACTGTAGGAAGTCCAGAATTCTGCCTATAACGTACTTACGTGGATGCCACTTTCTGGCCTCGCACCAAGTGATGTACGCCTTCCAAACTCTATAGTAGATCTGCCTGGATACAGGCTTCCTGGCATTGATTATAGTTGATACCACAGAGTTAGAGAGACCTCTCTTATTTAGGATGTGGGATTCAATAGCCAGGCCGTTAAACTTAGAGTTAGTAAGGAAGGGTGGTATATCGGCCCTTGCGAAAGCAGGTCCGGACGACGTGGAAGGGTCCAAGGACTCCCCACAGACATTTTGATGATCTCCGCGTACCAGGCCCTTCGGGGCCACGCTGGAGCCACCAAGATCACCGGCTTCTTTTACAACCTGACTCTGCGAAGGAGTCGAGGCAACAATTGTAGCGGAGGGAATGCATATATCAGTCTGAACTGATTCCAAGGGAACACCAGAGCATCCGAGCCGCAAGCGAGGGGATCCCTTGTCCGGGAGACAAATCTGTCCACCTTTGCGTTGAATCTGGATAGTAGCAGATCTACATCCGGTGTTCCCCACCGCTGACATATTGCTCGGAAGACCTCGGGATGAAGGAACCATTCCCCTGGGCATAACTGTTGGCGACTTAGAAAGTCCTCCTTCCAATTCTCCACCCCTGGAATGAAGACAGCTGACATACATGGGACATGCTTTTCTGCCCATTCCAGGATGTGACTTACTTCCCTCTGGACTGCACGACTCCTGGTGCCTCCCTGATGATTGATATATGCCACTGCTGTGGCATTGTCTGATTGAATTCTGACAGGGGACCCTTGGAGTCTGGATGCCCAGGCTATTAGGGCATACCGGGCTGCTCGTATCTCTAAGAGATTGATGGGCAGGGTTTTTACTACATTTGACCATCTGCCCTGGAGAGACCATTGCTCCAGTACTGCCCCCAGCCTATAAGGCTGGCATCTGTAGTGACCACCTTCCAGGATATCGGACTGAAGGGTTTTCCCTTCTGGAGATTCTGGGGGATCAACCACCAACAGAGATTCTTCCGAACGGAAGGGGACAAAGCCATCGGGAAGTCTAGAGCCTGAATTTTTCCGTTCCAGGCTGACAATATGGCCCTCTGTAAATTCCTTGAGTGGAATTGGGCGTATGGCACAGCTTCGAATGATGCTACCATCTTTCCTAGCAGCCTCATGCACAGGCGTATGGACGGCTGTCTTTTTGCACAAAGCAGACGGACCAAGCCCCTCAAAGAGGATACCTTGTCTAGAGGTAAGAAAATCTTCCTCTGGTCTGAATCCAGCCGTAGCCCTAGATATACCAGGTTTTTCACTGGCTGTAGGGCTGACTTGTCCAGGTTGATGACCCAACCGTGAGATTCTAGATACTTGATTGTATCGACAATTACCACTTCTAGCTTGGCAACTGAGTGGTCCATCAACAACAGGTCGTGTAGGTATGCCATTATCGTTACACCTCGTGTTCTTAGATCGGCCAACAGTGGGGCCAGAATTTCTGTGAACACTCGTGGTGCTGTGGCCAGACCGAATGGTAAGGCTCTGAACTGAAAATGGCGCCCTTCTACTGCAAAGCGTAGAAATTTTTGATGACCTGGAAAGATGGGAACATGCAAGTAAGCATCTTTGATGTCGATCGAGGCTAACCATTCCTCCCCCTGTAGGGCAGCGGTGACCGATCGGATCGACTCCATCCGGAAGGACCGGACGTTTAGAAATTTGTTTAGACTCATTAGGTCCAATATGGGTCTTATGTCCCCGTTTGGTTTCGGGACTGTGAAAAGGTTTGAGTAGAAACTCAACCCCCACTCTTCCATAGGAACCTCCATAATTACTCCTTGGAGCAATAGTTGTTCTAACGCCACTAGGAGACACCTTCTTTTCAGAGGGTCTTTTGGCATGCCTGACCACATAAAAATGGGAAGGAGGAGACTCTTTTAACTCCAACTTGTATCCCCGAGTTACTGCGGAGAGCACCCATCTGTCTTTGATCGTCTCCCGCCAGGTCTCTGTGAACAACTGAAGTCTTCCCCCCACCCGTTTGAGTGGGGGCAGCCCTTCATAGGCTTGACTTGGAGGCTGGTTTAGTACCTCTTCGGATCCAGGGCTTTTTATTACCCTGTGACTGTCCCTGATTTTTACCTCCTGAGTTTGACCGAGGAGGCCGTCGGAACTGCTTAGTAGCAGACGTCCCAGGGATAGGAGAGGTAGTCCTCTTAAAGGACGGACCCCTAGACCTCTTTTTAATTGGTAAGAGAGTACTTTTACCACTGGAAATCTTCTGGATATATTTATCCAGGTCTTCGCCAAAAAGGCGTTCTCCATGAAATGGGAAGCTAACTAAGAGCTTCTTACAGGGAGCCTCAGCAGACCAGTTCTTGAGCCACAGAAGCCTACGCATATGTACCAAAGACAGCGTGAGGCGGGAGGCCTGATGGATAGAATCCTTGATGGCGTCAACCGCAAAGCATAATGCTCTAGGCAGATCAGCCAGAGCCTGGGCCTGCTGGTCTGGCAAATCCCTCAGGACCATTTTCATTTGATCCTTTAAAGCTTGGCAGACCCCAATAGCTGCCACTGCTGGCTGTGTAACAGCCCCTGCTGTGAAAAAAGCAGATTTTAATAAAGATTCCAATTTTTTATCTACTGGATCTTTGAACATTTGAACATTATCTACTGGAAATGTCAGTGATTTGTTCACAGAAGAAATGGCTGCGTCCACCGTAGGAACATTCCATCTCTGGGTGAATTTTTCTTCCATGGGATAGATCACCTGAAATTTCTTAGGTGGAACAAATAGTTTATCAGGATGTTCCCAGTCCTGGTATATAAGTCCTTCCAATAATGGATGAATTGGAAAGGAGCAATTAATCTGGGGAGCTTTTAGCGACCCCAACGAGGAGACAGCAGTAGTTGATGGTTCAACAAGAGGCATTTTAAATGCAGATCGAACCATGTCAGTTAGGGTCTGGACCCACAATCTTTCAGTCTGTGATGCTGAAAATGGTTCATCTACTGTCGATTCCTCAAAAACAGAGTTAACCTCCTCCTGATCCCCTTCAGGAAGGTCAGTCCCTTCCTGGGACTGTTGCTCTGCCAACAGGCACTCTAATGGAGGGGATGGAGATCTGGCGCGCTTTCTTTCCTGTAGAGAAGAAGCGATCAATGCTGCCAATCTCTGCTCCAATCCCTCCAGAGTTGAGGCAAAAACCTCCTCTGTTATATATGCAGGAGCAGGTGGACTGAGGACAGCCGCAGTACCTGGCACTCCCGGGGGTTCCTTATGGGTATTAACCTCTGATTTCTCAGGGGAGGAAGGTGCAGATGACTGCTCCAGATCCTCAGAGCCCGATGGAGACCCCCTACACTTCCTGAGAGGTATATCTCGGAGTTTTTTAGGCGGCATATTCCTTAGTTCAAAGCTGAGGTATTCCAGCCGCAATACACCCCTTTACTGAAATAGTCTAATGCAATTTGCTGCTATGTACATCAGTGGGTGTCTACTAATGCGTCTTTCTGGGGATGCCTGTATCAACCGTCCGCTGTAAGCCCCTATACCATGCTACCAGCTCCTTTTCATGCTCTGTGTCCATAGCAAGCAGCATGTACTGAGTCCTTTTATCTTGCTGGGACGCCCGCACATGCGCAGAAGCGCTGGGCGCACAGAGCGCGTCATCCGCCAGGCTCCGCCCCCTTTTTTGAAGCTAAATCTTATAAAAAGAAAGCGTGTGTGCGCGCGCGCGTGCACGTGTGCGCTCTTGGCGCCATGTAGGGAGAGGAGCCAGGGTCCCTGTTTCACCAGGACTCGGGGATGGAAGGAAACTACTTGGCAGCATGACAGAGGAATGCAGCTTCCCTGATAGAGAGCTCACTCATCTGCCTGGACTTTCACCATGGAAGGAATAGTCCCAAGAAAAAAAGACGTTCCACAGCGGCCTCTAGTGGACAAACACAGGTACCGCACTTTTGTCTTTTTTTTTTTTTCTTTTTTTAAAACCTCCTTTATGAAAAACATTTCTAGGTTTACAGTTTTTAAAACTTCCTTTATGAAAAGACATTTCTAGGATTTCTTAGGCATATACAGCTATTAGCGGGAATACCTTTAGGTAACAGGCAGAAAGACATATTAGGCTTGGGGGTCCCCTCAATAGAACCAAGTTCCTGAGGGGCCCCCACTTACCTTTTCCCCGCCGCAGGACTTTGTTTGGTCCACAGAAGCCCAAACTTCACCTCTCACGGCAGGCATTGTACTAGACCTTCAGGGACCGGGTTCCCAAGGATTCCACTCCCCTGGACCTGTATAGCACCCTGCACAGATAGCCTCTTGGTTTTGGGTATGACCAGAGCTCTGGATCCCAGGGTCCAGCCCTCCTAAGAGAGGCATTACAGGCAAAACCCTGCTCTTCTCTGCAAGGCCCGGGTACCGACCGTTTAGCTATGAAGCTTTTTTGGTCGGATCCGGAATAGCTTGCTAAGGCCCAGAGAACCTGTACACAAGCCCAGATGAATACATGTTAACCTTGGCCAACACCTTAGACACTGGCAAAAAACTGAGGTGCTCCCAGATGGGAGGGGCTTATATAGAGGAGGGTACTTCCTGTTTTGGAAGTTGCCAGTGCCAGCACCTGAAGGTAATTCTATATAACCCACATAGTAATGACTATGCCGCTCTGTGTCCCGTGATGTATGAACAAGAAAAGTCTCTGCCACAGACTTGTGTAGCGACCTCACCCCTCTCACCCCTTCTCATTCTCGGCTTGTCTGTCTCTGTCTAGGGGTGTCAGTACCGGGGGGAGGGATGAGATACACCACGGCCCATGTCCTCCATAGTGAAGAGGTGAAGGCCAGAAAGATCGGGCTTTGTGTAGGTGTCCTAGAGTCAAATCCTTTCCTCTGTCCTTGACTCCCCCTTTGCTCCTAGTAACCAGAGTTCCACACACTGAATAGGTCCAACACAGTTTTATTCTTCTCAGTGAATAAACATACAGCACAGTCAAGTTGGGACCTTTGCAACAGTTCAGTATTAATGGGAGTAGGTCGAGGCACAATCCTTTAAAGTATCGCTAACCACTGTGGTGTCACCTGTGGCGAATAGTCACTGCCACTGACTATATGAGGTAGAACATGAATTACCTTCGCTAACACAGCCCCTGTCAGGGGAAGGATATCCGTCCAAGGGAGTCACCGGAGGCCTCTCTGTCACCAGCAAATGCTGCGCCGGACTCTCCAGAGAAGTTCCGCTTATCAGTCCTCACGAACTCAGACACGGGCACCCAAGGAGTTAGGGCCCCCTCGGATTCCTCCACCCTTGCGGATCTCAGTCGAAGGTACTGAGCCCCAGGCATCCGCCATAGTACCTCACCCCAGGCTAAAGGTGCCTGAGATGGACTCCATCTCTCGCTCCGGCCAGGTCAAGGGCACCTGGGCCCGGAACTTCAGAACGCCAGCACCCAAGCTGAAGGTGCCTGGGTGCGGCCGCGTCCTCCGACTCTGAACCCCAAGGTCAGGGCGTCCGCCCCTTTTATCTCCTCTCCCTTTGCATCACAGCAGGTTCCCCGCCCCGCTGTACCAGCGCCAGGAAAGGGCAAAAAGGCACAGTCTTGCGGTGTGAGTTCAACTCCGGCCCAGGGCAACAACACCACCTGTAGGCAGCAGGGAACCTCACACCACCAGAGTCCTCCAAGAACCATAAAAGGGTCTCAGATTCCCTAGCAATCAGTGCATCTGGGTTACACTACCACCCAGATGCTTCCCCTAAATTCAAGTACACTACACTCTCCCCCTGGTGATTTGACACTGGTCCCCAGTGTCTGGTGCAAACCCATGTCTCCCAAAGAGTGGAAACATAAGTTCAACCCAGAGAAAACATTCACATAATCCAAACTCAACAATTTCAATCAGGAATTGTGCCAGGACCTAAAACAGGAAAGGGAGACAGTAATATAAAACCATAAACTTTTGTAATAAAATACTTCAAATATCTCACATAGTCACATTTCTCCCTCCCCCTGGCTATCTAAGGACCACCCCATTCGCAGCAGCCTTGATAGACAAGTCTCCTGCAGAGGGAAGAAAAAGAAACACACATCCTAACATAATATATGTGTTTTGCTTGGAACGATTGGGTCTATTCGAGAAAAAACCCATTCACTCCAATGAGTGTTGCATAATGTGCAGAAAAAAAAATTATCGTTGCGCAACACTGCCACCTGGTGGTAATGCTGTGGTAAAGACACTTATCAAATCCAGATGAACTTTTCTCTCTTGCTCTTTTTTTTTTCTCTGTGGCCCTACACTGACTAATGCCCCATACACACGATCGTTTTTCATGCCGTTAAAAATGCCATTAAAAAAAATGGCCATTAAAAATGATCGTGTGTAGGCTCCAGAGCATTTTTAACGACGTGAAAAACGGGCATTAAAAATTTCGAACATGCTCTCTTTTTTCACGTCGTTTTTTTTAACGACGTGAAAAACGATAGTGTGTATGCTTTAACGACGTGAAAAAAATGCGCATGCTCAGAATCAAGTATGAGACAGGAGCGCTCGTTCTGGTAAAACTAGCGTTCGTAATGGAGATAGCACATTCGTCACGCAGTCACTGACTGAAAAGCACGAGACTGAAAAGAGCGAATCGTCGCTCAACAAACTTTACTAACATGAAGGGTGGCGCCATTCGAACGGAACTTCCCCTTTATAGTGCCGTCGTACGTGTTGTACGTCACTGCGCTTTGCTTGATCGTTTTTTAAAATGATCGTGTGTACGCAAGACAGGCTTGAGAGGAAACATGAAAAAAAAGGACGTGAAAAACGGCAAGAAAAAAAATGGCAAGAAAAACGATCGTGTGTATGGGGCATAAAACCCCAAAGTCACTGATTTCTCTGAAGTGTAAGGAGAAGGAGGGAGAACAAAACAGTAACAGCTCCCATTTCTCCAAAGAGTAGAACGCCCAAATACAAAAAAAAACTAGGGCACAGTCCTTGTGTTCCGGCAAAGGCACTCCGGAAAGTTCAGCAATGAGCAGCAAGAAAGAACACACAGGAGTCTTTTTCTCCTAAAGGTAGAACTTTGGATGCGGCAGGAACACAGGCTTCAAATGCTTGTCAAAAGCCTCCATGTTATACTCAACATTTCCTCCATCCTTGCGACAAATCACCACTCTGTCCGCATGGATATGCCTTCCCAGCATCCACTTAGCCTTACAGTCCTTAAACTTTTTAGTGACCGTTGGTGAACAAGAAAGGTATCGGCGTGCTTGGGGTACTTTGAGCTTGTCCCAAACAAAAGTATTGTACCACCTCTGGCGAAAAACTGCCACGTCGTAGAGCAATTCTCGAGGTAGGTATGGGTACTCCCACCCATACTCTTGGGCAACCTTCTGGCCAAAGAGACGCTGCAGCCTTGACAAAGGTGGCACTGTGACACGGTCTCCTTCTCCAGGTAACACAATTACTTCCGGATGGCGAGGTGCGCTCACCACCTCGGCAGACTTGGGCATATGGGGCCCGCAGTGACCGGCGTTGCACTCCCGCAACAGGAGCAGGTGAAATGGAAGTTGAATCCAGAAGAGGGATTTCAGACAGTGGACCAGATTCTTCCCTAGGCGCCGAGGCCTCCACCCGGGGTGTACTATCCCCAATGGACATAGGTGGGTCCCTTGTGACACGGGACGAGGGTAACTTCATCTTGTCCCATCCCTTCTGGTGGAAGATTTTGTCTATCTCCCCATCATCACCATTGTCAGACAATGAATCCAGGTCGGAGGTGTCAAAACACTCAGCGGGCAGATAATTCCCAGTCACGGAATCATCCCCCTTGACGGCCTCCACCGACAGTGGGCTGCCGACACCTCCAACCACACAGACAGTCCCAACCTCTGGCTCACCTGGGCCTTCAGAAGAACAGGCATGTCCAGGGCTCTTCCCCCTGGATCCATCCAGGCCAGGCAAGCGGCGGGGCGAAGCTCTTCCACGACCACAGGAGGCCATCACTAGGCCGACTTTCCTCTTCGGCGGTTGGAGCAGGGAGCTGCTGGTGACCGAGGCAGCATCCTCGGATTTTTCTCTTTTAATCTCCGCTTGGGCAGTCACTTCGCCCTGGTCTGCGCGCGCAGGAATACCCACCATGGCATTGATCTCTCCCTCCGGAGTGGCAGTACCTGTGAGGTAGTTGAGGTGTAAGGCGCAAGGCCTTTCTGTGGATGGTTCCACCTCGAAGAGAAACTCCTTGCAGACCTCACATCGCCCGAATGGCTTCAACTGAACCACCAGTCCCGAACAGCCGGGATAGATCACACCAAGGGCCTCTATGTCTCTGCAGATGTACAGAGCCAATCGCCCCCGGGGCCTTAGTCTGATTCCTGTGTCCATAATGGGAAATAGCAAATTAAGTCATCTCCGTGAAAGAAGAAGCTGAAATCCACGGAGTGTTTGAAGTCATCTTCGCTGTTCGCTGCTCCAATGCGCACTGACCCACTCGCGCCGGATTCTCCACGTGTGTCCGTCCACATCGCCAGACTCCTCCCACACTCTGCACTTGTTCGCGGGCTTTTCCTTTTCCCCGCCCATGAACTACGCAGCTATGGTTTGCCTCGTGGAGCGTTGGCCAATATGGCCGACCTACTCGGAACTCCTCCGGGCAGCAAAGTTCAAATTCAGACACCATACACATCCCGGATACGATGCCCCCACGTGTAGCGACCTCACCCCTCTCACCCCTTCTCATTCTCGGCTTGTCTGTCTCTGTCTAGGGGTGTCAGTACCGGAGGGAGGGATGAGATGCACCACGGCCCATGTCCTCCATAGTGAAGAGGTACCAGCGACAGGAAAGGACAAAAAGGCACAGTCTTGCGGTGTGAGTTTAACTCCGGCCCAGGGCAACAACACCACCTGTAGGCCGCAGGGAACCTCACACCACCAGAGTCCTCCAAGAACCATAAAAGGGTCTCAGATTCCCTAGCAATCAGTGCATCTGGGTTACACTACCACCCAGATGCTTCCCCTAAATTCAAGTACCCGCTACACTTTTATAACCACACACTTGGTAAAGTTCCGAAACACAACACACAGTGCCAGAATCTTTCAGCCAGGCTGGCAGCACTGTGAGGTCGATTTTTGATCCGGATGCATCCTCCAATTGAGTCCTCAATTGCTCGGTCCCTTCCCGCAGGCAAGGTGACACAGGACCATCTCTGGATCAGTAGGCCCCAGCAACTCCTGGGCCCACTCTCAGTAACGGAGCCTCCGGGGGGCCTGCAGGCCCAGAGGCAGAAACTGCTAACACTTCCCTGAGGCCAGGAGGGCCGTCAGGTCAGGATCGGAAGACCCTGAAAAATGACCTCTGCCCCTTAAGTACCCTCTCCCAGAATGCACAGCGGGGTGACTAATCCCACTGAGTTGCTTCTGGGCAAGAGGTACCCAATACATACAGCCAGCTGCGACTCCAACCTTGACCTGTGGTGACAACGACACCTAGAGGAAGGGGGAAAATGTGCAACTCAGCTGAACTGAAACAGAGACCCGAAATTTGGTACAATTATTCTGAGCTGAACTATAACTCAGACAACTAAATGTACACTAGCGCCTACCCAATAGGGGCAGGACGCTACATATATATATGCAGTATATAACCATTACACTATTGCAATATAAAAAATTAACTTACAGTATTTTTATTGCTTCCTGTGCGTTCCCATATTGCTTGTGGGCATGTGAAGCCCACAAGCATAATGTTCCGGGATACGGTTCAGCTGAGTGACCAGCATGCACCGCCTGTTCTCGCGCATGCATAGTATGACAGTATCGCAGCGCCGTAAACTTCACACGTTGCCATCACAATGGGTGGCTTCGTTGGAAGTGCCCACCCCGTTGTGATGCGAACGAAGCCCTTGGCGCTGCCCACAGACTCCTGGGAAATGATGAAACACATCTCCCAGGAGCAGTAGCGAGCAGAGGCGCTGAGGGAAGTGACATCGGGAGCCACGGTGAGAAAGGGGAAGATTTGAAGGGACCACATAGCAACAGGGATTAAAAGTAAAAAATAAAAAAAACAATTCTCCAAAAATCATTTGTTATATTATTTGCTGCACAGTAATGAAAAAAAAAAATTGTGGGTGAAATTCTGCTTTAACATAGAAGCAGACAGGCAAATTTAGTTGCTGTCTGCTTAACAGAGAGCAGTGATTGATGAGTGAGGTCTGCCCAGTGTGCTCTGATGCTGATTCATGCTGTCTTTGGAGATTTCACACTGATCCAATCATAATGAATCATTTTGGACAGTGGGAGGAAACCCAGCAGGTGAAAACATGGATGTAGATACAGCCCTGGCCAATTTACAGGGGAGGTGCCCCATTGCATGCTGGGTGACTGTATTTATATTGCAAGAGCACATGGGCTTGGGGTTTCAGTCCAGCCCACCTCTGAGGAGAGAGGTTCAGGTGGGGAAGAGACTGCTGCCCCTCCCCTGCCAGGCTGCCATGCGGCCTCAGGTGGGAGACCTGAGGACCTGAAACTCTGAAGCTACAACCCATGGTTCTCTTGCAAGCTGACTGAGGGAGGATGTCCGGAGATCCTGTCTGGTATCACCAGTGATGTAAGTAACTGAGTTAGAATAAACTGAGTTACTTAACGCAGTTACTTTAGAGGGTAACGAGTAATCTAACTGATTACTCTTCCCCTCATGGTAACGCAATTCCCATTACTTGGGCGGCGTTACCGCAATTACATCTACCGCCACTAGATGGCAGTAGTGTAATTCCGGCGCTGTCCGTGGTACTGTAGTCTGTAGAATAGCAGTTTCGCCACTTCAGGGTCAGGGGGGCCCGCCGCCCGCCCGTCTGCCAGTGTGAGGGGCCCACCATTATGGCTGTGCTGTGTGGTACTGGGAGGTCCGCCGTGGCCGCGCTGCCTGGCCGTTCGTTCCGCCGCGGGGAGGGGGGCTTTCGCCCGCTGATCTGAGAAGACAGGCTGAGAGAGACTCTGGACCGCCCCATCCCACCCCGCCTATCCAGAGAGAGAGAGAGAATGTAGGGAGGCGGGGCGGACAATGAAAAATTAAGTCAGCTGACACCAATCGAGTGAAGGGGAGGGTCTCTCTCTCCCCATGAGGAAAGGCATCCCTGGAGGCATGGAAGTAAGTGACGATTCGAATTGCAATGCAATCGATCCATCCCAACCTCCACCACCTCTGCTTCTTACTGATCTCATCCCTACCCACCCACCATCACTTCTACAACAGAGGTGATGGGGGGGGATAGGGATGAGATCAGTGGTGGGGGATGGGATCAGTAAGAGGCAGAGGTGGTGGTGGGAGAGGATGGCATCACCGCTGCCACCCCCCCCCCAAGTACCACTGCTGCCACCCCCCCCCCAAGTACACCACCACTGCCACTGCCTTTAGAATATAAAAAAAGTCAGTTACTTTGCTGAGTAACTAGTTACTTTTGCAATGTAGTAACTGAGTTACTAACGCAATTACTTTTTGTGAGGAGTAATTTGTAACTTAACTAATTACTTTTTTAAAGTAAGATGACCAACACTGGGTATCACTGGTAAAGAGTGTCACTTGGAAGTTGGAAGGAGGCTACCAGCTGTCCCTGGACATTGTGTGAGTAAAAATCCCCTAAAGGGATCCCTGAGACTGAGTGTTACTAAAATCCCCCTCTTGGTCCTAGAAGTCAGCATACTGGGTGTGTGAGCTAAAGGGGACACTGGCTAGTGTCTTGAAGACGCAAAGTCCGGCAAATTCTCTCTGCTTAAGAAGGGACTTGTTTCACCATATTCAGCCGGCTGCATAGGGCTACTGACATTCTGCTACACAGTCCTATTAAGAAGTTCTCCTCACTGTGAATAGTTAATTTGGAGTATCCCACTAATTCCCTTCTCCTATCCAAGTTCCAAATAAAACATAAAAACACATCCCCTCGACTGGTTATTGGAGAGAACGAGCAGAAGAGTGTGTGCATCTGGTAAATACCGTCTAACTAGCTTTGGATTACTCAGTGGAAGAACTGGGCACAATAGTTTAGTTCAGCAGCTCCTTCGGGGGTACCGCTGTGTATATATATATATATATATATATATATATATATATATATATATATAAGATTTTTAACTTTTTTGGACTTTAAATGTACACAGTAAATGGCCCTGATGGTTTTTCATGATTTTCAAATGTTTTTTATGTGCTTTTTTTTGTTTTTTGTTAGATTATAAAATGGTAATATATAGTATTACATATGTCAAATAATTTTGGACTGTATGTGTATCCTTCATTGAGGTGTATCTATGGTCAAAATTTCTGAGACACAATTTTTTCTGTAAAGTGTGAAATATTACTTAGCCTTGCATAGCACTTGCAAGTATTTCCCTGATTGCACTGTACTTAGTAAAATTATTAATTTTAACAAATAATTGTACAGTTTGTAGTAGAACAGAAATGCAAAACAAATAATTATATAACAAATTATGTATTCCTATTTTTAAGCTATGTGCCAAGCCAGCGTCATACAATACAAGTAGACTATGTGGAATATATGGATGAACTGGCCACACTTCTTGGAGTAAAGCCAGATCTGCTGAGTCTCTTTGCTACGGATCCAAGATTGGGCTTTCAGGTGCTGTTTGGTCCCTGTACACCTTACCAGTTTCGGCTTATGGGGCCAGGCAAGTGGAGCGGTGCCAAAAATGCCATCATGACACAGTGGTATCGCATTATAAAACCGACAAAGACCCGCACTCTTAAAAATTCTACCCAAGATGCGTCTTTTCCAAGAATGCTAATAGTGGGCGCAATTGTGATTATCTTGGCCATTTTTATGTTTCACTATTAAGTATATATCTAGCTTTTCATTTAAACATTTGAGTTTTTTTTGCTGTATATAGAAAGTGTATACTTTTCTTTTGAGTTAATAACAGATATGCATATGAAAGTATATGAAATTATATGCAAGTAAAAAAAGCTAAATAAATATTGTACAAGGACACAGGTGAATAATGCTGATACTGGAGAGGAGTGAACATTATTAATAAACAAGGAAACATTGTATTTTATTTAAGAGCTTTTGTCTTGATTTCTATTGCATTAAGGGGTCTGCAAATCTTAAAAAAAAGGTTCTGTTAAAATGTTCTATATGAGAAAGAGGCACTTACAACATTTACAGTTAACTATGTAAATTTCTATTGTTGTACCAAAAAAAGTAGAAATTTGGTATTTTCTATCTCTTTGCTCTGTAGCCCACTGGTCTGTGTTAAGCTCCATTTTAAACTAAAACAGACATAAAGGTGACAATTAACAGAATTCTTCTACGTGGTATCTGGACGTCAGCTGTGTGTTAGTAACTACTGACCTCACAATACCTCAGTTATTTTAAATATATTTAGCTGTGGTAAGTACCACATGCTTAAGCCATGAATACCCCACTTTTCCTGTAAACCAGCTTGTCATTTACATTTTCTGGCCTTTAGAATTCTTTCAGAAATTGCATTTCACAAACATGACAAATATGCTGATCATCAAAACTTTACATGGCAAATGTATTCCTTTTATGGATATCATCTTCTACCCTGCTAATGCAAGAAATAAATATATAGGAAAACGATAAATCCTCGATAACCCATAGCAAACAAAACAAGCCCTGTTCTGATTGTACACAAACCATGCATTGTGGAAATCCATCTTATATTATTGATAATTTAACTGTTTTACCAATAGCAACATGTAGCAGCTGTTTTATGCATCTCTGTGCCCAAACTAATTCATAAAAGAAATGTATAAAAAAAAAAAAAAGCAAAGCATTATAATTTACTGTATACGCAAGGGGCTGTGTAAAGTTTTTTTCCTGAAGCTTCCCTCTTAAAGTTAGGGTGCGTGTTATACGCCTGTGCGTGTTATACGCCGATAAATACGGTAATCAATACGGGTTTGTGTATTTGTCAGTATGGAGCTGATTTCGAAAAAACAAACAAAAACAAGCTACTCTAGAGCTTCTGACAGACAGATTTTCCCTGGGGGGAGGGGGGCAGGAAGCAGATATTTTTTTGCTGAGGGGAATTTTAGCTGGGAGATGTTGAGGGGGGAGATTTTTGCTAAGGGGGGGGATACTTTTAGATGGCTGAATTGGTCACAATTGCTCACTTGTTATCCATGTACTGTAACAATTGATTGTTGACTGTATATTCTATTTGATTGCATATTTCTAGCTTATGTATTATCAGAATTTACGATTTTTGCTTACCGTATATACTCGAGTATAAGCCGACCCGAGTATAAGCCGAGGTACCTAATTTTACCCCAAAAAACTGGGAAAACGTATTGACTCGAGTATAAGCCTAGGTGGAGAAATGCAGCAGCTCCTGTAAGTGTAAAAGAGGGTCAACAATGCCCATTTGCACGCCTCACTGTGCCCAACCTCACTCTGCCCATTGCAACCTCACTGTGCCCAACCTCACTCTGCCCATTGCCACCTTACTCTGCCCATTGCCACCTCACTGTGCCCGAGTCAGTGTACCTGAAATACTTGACAGGCTGCGGGCGTCCTTTCATTGTTAAGGAGATGGGCAAGCCTTGCTTAGGGTTGGTGAGCTCCATAAAGCCATCTTCTTAATCTCCAATGTTGTGGCTTTGTGAGACTGAGAGCCGAGAGGGGAGACAGGCAAGTGCTGCAGCCGCGGCGCCATTTTGGATTTGTCCGGCGGCTGGCTGGGTCAAATAGGCCATTATTTTCTGGGGGTGTCTGTCCCCCTTTTGTTTGGCAGACATCATGCCACGCTGCATGGGGTGAGGAGGGCCCCTGGATGCTATTCCGGTCCAAAAACGAGGTCCCGTTGCTCTGGTATGTGTCGCTGAATCCCGGGCTGCCACAGAGCTCAGAGGAGAATGTCCATGCTGCTCGGGTGTTTAATTGTTGCGGTATCCTCCTGGTCCCATTCCGTGATAGACGTCTCCCAGCAGTCTATCACGGACGTCTTCTCATCCTCGGACTCAGTTTCCCAGCAGACACTGGGAAACTGAGTCCGAGGATGAGAGGACATCCGTGATAGGCTGCTGGGAGACGCCTATCATGGAACGGGACCAGGAGGAGACGCGACATTTAAACAATGGATGCCCGGAGCCTGACAAGATTTTCAGGTACACTGACTCGAGTATAAGCCGAGGGGTGTATTTTCAGCCCTAAAAAAAGGGCTGAAAAACTTGGCTTATACTCGAGTACATACGGTATATCTTTCCAAGTCACATTTGTTTTTAGGACCATATTACTGTAAATTAAAGTAGAACAAAACAATTTTTTTTAGTTTTGGATAGAGTGGAGAAGATTTAGAACACCTGTCAGGTTTTTTATTGCTGTCTGTGCCCATTAGGGAGATTCACCCTCTCTATTTGTCCTGTTTACCTTTATCATCAGAAATGCGAAATATTGAGTTGAAACAATATTAATACCTCCCAAGCTTAAAGTATAACTAAAAGCAAAAATGTGTGCCTTTTACATTTTTCCGTTTAGTATACAGTGGAGAGGGATAACAACACCTGGCAGAATGTTTTTGCCGTCTATGTCCCCCTTTAGGGAGATTCACCCTCTCTATTTGACATTTCACGTTATCAGTGAAAGAAAATCCCATATTTTGGGTTGTCAGCAGAATAATAGAGGATAAACTTTCCAATAGGGGCACTAGTTCTGGTGACCTTGGTGACAACCAGGAATCCTCTCACTTTGGAGGGAACTTCTCCCACTTCCCGTTTTGGCTATGGGTGTAATCTCTTGCTTGATGCCACTGTTCACCTGTAACACTTTTCCTGATGAGGGAGGATGGTAACCATGGGCGTCCGCTCCATAGGGCAAGGGGGGTCAATTGCCCCCCCCTGGAAGTCAGAGTGAAGACACACACTTGCCCTCTGTGTTGCAATGGCCGCCGCTGCCGACTCCATGGCAGCCGTGGACTTTTTTTTCTAAGTCTGCAGACTGCTGCTGGCCTGGGGGGCTGGGGCTGCTCTCAGTCTTTTCCCCGACTATCCATCCCTCCCTCCTCACCCCCGGCCCGTGCATCGGATTGGCTCCGCCTCTGCTTTACATCACCGTGACCCTGACCCGGCTGTTCCGTGATTGGCTGCTGCCTCAGCCTGCCTCTGACTGTGTAAATGTGCCTATGCCGATCCGGCGGTGCCGGCTCCTCCCACAGGTGCGTGGCGTGCAGTGGCCGAGACAAGAGACTGAATACGCTGCCAGGGCCTCCCCTTTCGCTGAAGAACTACAGGTGACAGCAGTGCCTGTGCCACAACACCACTGTGTACATCTTTTTGTATTGCAATGTATTGCCCCCCCCTGAAAAAAGTTCAGCGGACACCCATGGAAGTAACTGTTTAGAATTGCATAGAATAACGTGTTTTACTTTAATTTGATAAAATCTGACTGAAGTCCAGTTTTGTATCTGAACTATTTTAGCTTCTTATCTGACCTGCATTCACAATTTCATATACAGTGGTACTTTGGATTACAAGCATAATTCGTTCCAGAAGAATGCTTGTAATCCAAAGCACTTGTATATCAAAGCGAGTTCCCCCATAGGAAATAATGGAAATTCATAATCAGTTTCACAGCCACTGCTATTGTATGCAGTACCGAATGTGGACAGAGGTGGGGGGCACCGGAGACACTCGGAAACACTCAGAGAGGCTCGGAGACACTCGGGAACGGAGAGTTTCCAAGTATCTCCGAGCGGCTCCGAGTGTCACTAGCACCCCCGTACCTCTGGCCACATGTGTTAGAGCACACCCTATTAGCTTGAATCCTGCTCGTCTTGTGAGACAATGCTCGCAAACCGAGTCAGGATTTAAAAAAAATAATAGCTTATATTGCGAAACGCTCGTAAACTGCGTTACTTGCAATCCGAGGTATTACTGTACATGTGAAAAGAGCTGCTCTTTGTAGTCCAGGAGCCAGGAAATACACAAGTGTGACAAAGTCTTATCCTGAGATGGAGACACAGACCAAAGCAGAGCACACACACTGGCTGTGACAGGCAGCCTGGAGACAGAGGAAAAAGATTATGTCTGGTACACACGGTAAGACTTTCAACCCAGCAGGCTGAAAGAAAAAAAAAAATAGGAGGTCTCTGTATTAACTATGTCATGTTAGTACAGTGATCTTCCTGCTGTGCTATTGTGTTCTGACAGAAGGAACACCCCCCCCCACACCCCGCCAGAGCTCTGATCAGGTGCTGATCAGCTGCTGATTTTCCAGCATGCTCGTTCGATAGAAGTTGGTTGTGAGATCGGCTTCTGTCAGACAAGCACCTGTACACACAGGCTGAAAGTTGGACAGTTTCTACTGTAACGGCTGATTTGGGCCGATGTTCGGTCCATGTGTACAGGGCTTCCTATACAAAGGAAGACTGGATGCAAAGTAACATCTCCTAATAATGGTGCGCTATACCTGTACATCAGTTGAGGAGAATATATCTACTCATTTTGTTATTTTATTTATTAATATGGCTACTCTTAGAAGTGCTCCCCTCTTCTTTTTCCCTACACCATTGTCCCTCACCTTACATCAAAGTCCACAGATTTCCCGCTTCAATGAGAGTCCCCAGCATTCCCTCCTTACAGCAGAGTCTGCAGTGTTCCCCCTTACATCAGAGTCCCCAGCATTCCTCCTTACATCAGGATTCCCAGAGCCCCTCTTACATCACAATTCACAGAGTTCCCCCATGCACCAGAGTTCACAGATTTCCCTAATAAATCAAAGTCCCCAGTATTCCCTCCTTACATCAGAATCCCCAGTGTTCCACCTTACTTCAAAGCCCCCCTTACATCAGAGTTCCCAGTGTTTCCCCTTAAATAAGCGTTCCCAGAGCCCCCCTTACATCAGAGTCACCAGAGTTCCCCCTTATATCCGAATACGCAGAGTCCCTCCTTACATCAGAGTTCCTCCTTAAGGGGGATCTCTGTGGACTTTGATATAAGGGGAAGCTCTGGGCACTCTGATGTAAGGGGCTCTGGAAACCCTGATTTTGGGGACAATTCTGGAAACTCTGATGTATGGGGGCTCTGGAAATGCTGATGTAAGGGGGGGAACACTGGGAACCTGATTAAAGAGGGGGCTCTGATGACCAGAGAAGGCAGTCTCAGGCCCTTTGTCCTCCTCCTTCCCATCTCGTTCAAACTAGTTGTAGAAAAGGCACCAAGCACCATTCTACCATGCATTCACCTGGACCCACCCGCTGTCCAAGCAAGGCTAAGCTTAGCTACTAATCAGCCAGCTCTGGAAATGCGCATGTACAGTACAGAGCCAGTGAGCAGCTGGCTATTTTACAGGTCCTTTCTCCTGTCCACAGACAATTACAGACAGTAGAAAAGCATCTTATTTGGTTTTACTAAGTGTCTGTAATTTTACAATATTGCCTGACACTGAGTTCTCTAAGAGCTTGCTCACAGTTGTGCTACTGTCTGAACAGCAATCTGCATTTGGATCACTCTTCAGAGAGCATTTGACAGGTGGCAAGGAGGAGATGTATCATTTCCTGACCGCCTGCTTCAACCCATTGATCCCTGCACTAGCTTACCACCGCAACCATGTGCATTGCAGGTGGTTGTGGTCCGCTTTCAGAGCTCACCAGTGTTCTAATTTCATACCAGAGAGCTACATGAATGGTGTTTGCAAAAATAGATAATTCATGAAAGTTTAAAAAAAAATTAAAAATATTAACATTAACACCATGTCCTCTCCCTTTTTGCATATTTGAGTGTATCTACAGAGGTTTTCTTGGTTCAGACCCTATCTGTACATTTATAGGTGGAATATAGCCTTAGGTCCTTTCAATTAGAGGCATTTGCATGATCGGACGGGAACTGACGAAGGGAGGGGCTGATACAGTTGCAATAAACTTCTGGTTCCCCCCTTCTCTCTTCTTGGGAATACAAATGAGGCCCTTTGGCCTGTAGGTACGGTAGTTGGTACTCCTCCCAGGGGAGGTTTGATGCGGTTGAAGATCCCCATGCTTTTGATTCCAAATCGGGGTACTAATATAATAAGGTTTCACAGAACCTGAAGAAGTGAGGTGTTTGGGACCCACAAAACACGTTGTGATAAGATCATATTCCCCCCTGTCAGGACCATATTGAAATATATTATTAAGTTCCGACAAAAATAGAGAAGCCGAGTGATAATGTGCAGGGTGGGATTAACAATGAGAAGCAGTGAAACATGTCTGTGGAATTCCTATGTACCCCATGTTTATGTATAAGGAAATTATGTTGGTTGAAATGTACCAGAAGTTTTAGTTCACATTGCAGCGATTTGGCATGTGATTTTACATGGCTATTGCCGGCAATGTCACCGTCCGGAACGGTGCGACGGCGCATTTGCAGCGCCGCACCGCTTCCCAAAAGTAATTTCTGTACTACTTTTGGCGACTTCGGGGTGCGATTTCAATAGACATCTGTGCAGAAACCCGCACAGATGTCTCTGATATCGCCCCCGAAGTCGGCACTGACATGCGGGAATGAAATTGTGCCAGTTCAGCTGAACTCACAGGATTTCATTGCCGCTGTCAGTGTGAACCTAGGCTAAAAGTTTTTATGAATACAATAAACTTATGCATTTTAGTAATATTTTATATGCATTGTTGTGCTTATAGGCACCTTAAAATCCCTGACATAAGACATTTGTTTATTTGAACATGAATGGTGTTTACAAACATAGATAATTCATGAATGTTAACCCCTTCCATACCGGGCCATTGGAAAATGACGCCGGCAGGAACCCTTTCTCCCTCCGGGTGGGCGTCATATGACATCCTGGGTTTGAGAGGGGATATCTGAATGATGCCTGCAGCTAGAGGCATCATTCAGATATCCTTTTTTTTCAGCCGGCGATCCTGCGCACCATAAAAATGATCATAACGGTGGTTCCGCCGCTTGATCGTTCTTATAGGCGGCGGGAGGGGACATCCCCCCCTCCCGCCGCCATCCGGTGCTTCTCAGGGCTCTCCCGTGCCATCGGGGACCCGGAGAGAATCATCGGCCCCGGGTCACGTGATGAGCATAGAGATGACTGGTGACCAGATGGTCACCAGTCATCTCTATGATCATTGGAGGCCCGGGCGCGATGTGCTGACGTCACGCCCGGGTCCTCAAATGTAAACAAAGCCGCCATTGCAGCTGTAAGTATGAGATTAGTGAATTTTGCTTTCCAGCCTGGAGGAGAGATGTGGGGTCTTATTGACCCCACATCTCTCCATAAAGAGGACCTGTCACACACATTCCCATTACAAGGGATGTTTACATTCCTTGTAATAGGAATAAAAGTGATCAAAAAAAAAAAAAGTGTAAAAAAAAAAAGTAAAAATAAAAAAAAAATAAGTAAAATAAAATAAAAAAATATATATATTTTTTTAAAACGCCCGTCCCCAATAGCTCGTGCTTAGAAGCGAACACACACGCAAGTCCCGCCCGCATATGTAAACGCCGTTCAAACCACATATGTGAGGTATCACCGCGTGCGTTAGAGCGCGTGCAACAATTCTAGCACTAGAACTCCTCTGTAACTCTAACCTGGTAACCTTTAAAAAATTTCAAAGCGTCGCCTATGGAGATTTTTAAGTACCGAAGTTTGGCGCCATTCCATGAGTGTGCGCAATTTTAAAGCGGGACATGTTAGGTATCTTTTTACTCGGCATAACATAAGCTTTCATATTTTACAAAAAAATTGGGCTAACTTTACTGTTTTGTTATTTTTTAATTCATGAAACCATTTTTTTCCCCAAAAAAAGGCGTTTGAAAAATTATTGCGCAAATACCGTGCAAGATAAAAAGTTGCAACGACCGTCATTTTATTTCCTAGGGTGTCTGCTAAAAAAACATATATAATGTTTGGGGGTTTCTGAGTAATTTTCTAGCAAAAGAATGATGATTTGTACATGTAGGAGAGAAGTGCCAGAATAGGCCCGGTATGGAAGTGGTATAAAAAGCCCTGTATGGAAGTGGTTAAAAAAATAAGATAACAATAAAAATAAATTGAATTAAGAACAACATATTTTAGTGTATCTTGTTGATATTTCATTTTTTTTTTTAGATGACAAAAGTCAAATAGCAACTGACAAAATGTAGAGAGACAATACCACAAGCATTTTTATGTGAATTCACTTTTCCAGAGGTTAGCGTCTTCTCTGATACACTTGCACAGTTTTAACATTCAGTAAGTATAAAGCCCCGTACACACGGTCGGACTTTTGGCCAACAAACTTCATTTTGAGCAAGTTGGACCAACAATCCGACCGTGTGTACGCTCCATCGGACAAACTTTTTTTGCTTTTTTCTTGTTTTCATCGGACAAAAGTTGGGTCTGCAAACGGACAAACTTTTGCCCAACAAAAGTCTGATGGAGCAAAGTCCGACCGTGTATACAGAAAACCACCAGACTTTTGTCCGATGGACAAAACAACTAATGTTAAAATCAACCAACAATAGCAGAAGTTGACCAAAGGGTGGCGGTAAAGAGCAGAAAAGAGCAGAAAAACCACGTGATGTTGCAAAAAGTTTTGGGAAAGTTTGCAGAAAAGTCTGAGTGTGTGTATGCTATGGGTGTTCCCGACCAACTCCGTTCGGACAAAAAACCACAGAAAAGTCAGATGGAAGTCCGACCGTGTGTATGGGGCTTTAGTAGCACTTACCTGCATACCCCAAACCACTCCCTAAACTGCAGGCAAATAGGCACGCTCATCGAAACTTTTTATAAAACTTATTTTTATATGGGTCAGTAAATGCTTCTGTATTATACATGTATTACCATCCCAGCTCAGATGACTGTAAGTCCTTAAAGAATGGACTACAATATAGATATTTACTCTACCTTTAGCCTCCTGTCTTCACAGTTCAGGACCTAATGCCCTGAACATTAGAATAAAGTTCTTGCTTCCCAGGGTAGCGGAAACAGCTGAACATCGCATCTGGGCTGCCCGTCATGTCACCGCGCAGACACGCACCTCCACGACTCATCCTTTTGCCTGAGCTAAGGCCGACCTCAAGCCCAAACCAGGCAGTTTAACAATTGGCTGACCCAAGAACTGCGTACGCCCAATTCAGAGCCACAGCACACTTTTTTCACGGGCACTTTTTTCCTGTCCATGGATAATCAGGGACAGGAGAAAAGTGCCTGTTTTTTGCAAGTTGTCTGTAATTTTTGGGACAGTTGTAAACACTGACGAGAGCCCGATTATTGCCGCTCAGCTGCTACTTCAGCTTCTATGACTGAAACAGTATCTATGAATGAAGGTAGCAGATGACCTAAAGGTCGACCCTCTCCAATTTGCTGCCAATGCATCCACAAGCACCCCCAGAAACACACTTAGATGAATACTGCACTGCTCACATTTAGATGCTTACATTTTTTTATATCAAATACATATTACTTACGGCTACTTCTGATATAAGAGGAACATATAATTGAAAACCCTAAAACATATTGTGAGGGGGTTAACTCGGTAGCGGGTGTGTGTGACCCCCTGGTTGGGCTCCCCACACAAAAACAGGGCCAGCAGACGGAGGTTGTGGTTTTCAAAATCAAAAGGTGCGGTTTATTTCTCTATGTACAGTGACAAAAACACAGCAAAGCCAAAAAGAAACATAAACAAAATAAATCCTGGTCAGTTTGACCTCTGACTAAACATGCAGGTTTCCTAAACTAACAACTGGGATCAGCCTGGTGCTGTCCTAGTCCCTAAGTCCCTGGTTTAGTAAAAGTCCAAACAAATAGCCACACAGGCTTTGCCTCACCGCACAGGGGTTCACTCTCCCTAGACAGTCCACACAGGTCTGGTTCCAGGCATGAGCTAACACCTAATGAATCTGGGAGTTTTTATAGAGGCCTTAAACGAACTGACAGGCTTCAGCTGGTCTCATCAACTCCCTGCCTCACAACGCCCAGCACTCTCCCTAGAGGTATGAGTCATTCATGAGCCCACTAGCCTCAGCTGGGCTTCATCAACTCCCTAGTTCTATAAGTCGGCATAAAGCCTGAATCTGGGAGAAATATATCTACCCCCCTGGATGCAACCAGGTGACTTTACCTTCCTGCTGTCACATACCCCCCCCTCTTGTTTTAACCTTGGGGTTGGAACACCAGCAATCAGGCATTCATGTACTCGAGACAAAGCATCCACATTCCCCATTTGAACGCCAGGGCGATGCTTTACTGTGAAGTTGAATTCCTGTAGGGCCAGGAACCACCTATTCACTCTTCTATTTGTCTCCTTGTTTTGAGCCATCCACTTTAACGGAGCGTGATCCGTAACCATGTCAAAGTGCCTACCTAGCAGATAGTACCGAAGGGAATCTAGAGCCCACTTCACCGCTAAACACTCCTTTTCAACCGTGGCGTAATTTACCTCATGGGACTTCAACTTCCTGCTGAGGTAAATGACTGGGTGCTCTTCCCCGTTCCAGACCTGGGACAATACTGCTCCTAACCCCACATCTGACGCATCACTTTGTACGACAAAGTCTTTAGAGAAGTCGGGTGAGTACAACACTGGCTGGCTACATAAGGCTTGTTTCAAGAATTGGAATGCTGCCTCAGCCTCGGGGGTCCATTTAATCATGACCGACCCTTTCCCTTTCGTCAGGTTGGTTAGGGGCACAGCCTTAGAAGCAAAGTGGGGAATGAAGCGCCGATAATAACCCGCGATTCCCAGAAAGGCTCGTACCTGCTTCTTGCTGTTGGGACGTGGCCAACTCTGGATGGCCTCGACTTTGTTGAGTTGGGGTTTTATTACTCCCCTGCCAATGGTGTACCCAAGATATTTGGCCTCCTCCTGCCCAATGGTACACTTCTTGGGGTTAGCCGTAAACCCCGCTTCCCGGATAGAGTCTAGGACTGCTTGCACTTTTGGCAGATGTGAGGCCCAATCTGTGCTATGGACAATTACGTCATCCAGGTAAGCCGCAGCATACTTCCGATGGGGCCTCAGTATCTGGTCCATTTTCCGCTGGAATGTGGCCGGCGCATTCTGTAACCCGAACGGCATTCTCTTATATTGGAACGCCCCGTCTGGGGTTACAAATGCGGTTTTCTCTTTGGCCGACTTGGCCAGGGGAATTTGCCAATACCCTTTTGTGAGGTCAAGAGTCGTCATGTATCGGGCTGTTCCCAGCCGGTCGATCAACTCATCTATACGTGGCATGGGGTAGGTGTCAAATTTTGTAACTTTGTTCAACTGACGAAAATCGTTACAAAATCGCCAGCTCCCATCCGGTTTAGGCACCAACACAATGGGACTAGACCAATCACTTTGGGACTCCTCTATCACCCCTAAGTTCAGCATTTTCTGTACTTCCTCCCGTATTGCCTCCCGTCTGGCCTCTGGGATCCGATAGGGTTTTAACTTCACCCTTTCACCGGGCGGGGTAATAATATCATGCTCTACCCCAGATGTTTGTCCCGGCAGCTCAGAGAACACCTCCTTGTTGCGAAGCACAAACTCCTTAACCTCCTGTTGTTGGGGTTGTGACAAGGTGGCTGCTATTCCAACCTCCGGAATCACGCAACCAGTTTGAGCTGGTGACCAAGTTTCTGCGACTAGGGACTCTCTATCCCTCCAGGCTTTCAACAGATTAACGTGATATATCTGTTCGGGCTTTCGCCTTCCTGGTTGTCTGACCTTGTAATTCACTTCGCTCACTTTTTCCATTATCTCGTAGGGGCCTTGCCATTTGGCAAGGAATTTACTTTCAACCGTAGGGACAAGTACCAATATCCTATCCCCCGGGGAAAAGGTACGGGTCTTTGCTCCACGGTTGTACACTCTCTGCTGTGCCAACTGCGCTTGGGCCAAATGTTCCTTCACGATGGGCATTACCTGTGCAATTCGATCTTGCATCAGGGCGACATGCTCAATCACACTCCTGTGGGGAGAACTCTCACTTTCCCAAGTTTCCTTGGCAATATCCAACAGCCCTCTTGGGTGTCTCCCATACAGTAACTCAAAGGGGGAGAATCCCGTAGAGGATTGGGGCACCTCCCTAATAGCAAACATCAAATAAGGAAGTAGACAGTCCCAATCCTTTCCATCTCTATCCACCACTTTCTTCAACATTTGTTTTAGGGTTTTGTTGAATCTTTCAACCAGCCCATCGGTTTGGGGGTGATACACAGATGTACGCAATTGCGTCACTTTGAGCAATTTACACAGCTCTTTCATAACCCGGGACATAAAGGGTGTACCTTGGTCCGTAAGCAGTTCTTTACAAATACCCACCCGGCTAAAAACAAGAGATAGCTCTTTGGCTATGGTTTTGGCCGAGGTATTTCTGAGAGGGATCGCTTCTGGATAACGGGTGGCATAGTCCATTATAACCAATATGTACTGGTGCCCCCTAGCGGACTTGATTATAGGACCTACCAAATCGCACCGCTTCCCAAAAGTAATTTCTGTACTACTTTTGGCGACTTCGGGGTGCGATTTCAATAGACATCTGTGCAGAAACCCGCACAGATGTCTCTGATATCGCCCCCGAAGTCGGCACTGACATGCGGGAATGAAATTGTGCCAGTTCAGCTGAACTCACAGGATTTCATTGCCGCTGTCAGTGTGAACCTAGGCTAAAAGTTTTTATGAATACAATAAACTTATGCATTTTAGTAATATTTTATATGCATTGTTGTGCTTATAGGCACCTTAAAATCCCTGACATAAGACATTTGTTTATTTGAACATGAATGGTGTTTACAAACATAGATAATTCATGAATGTTAACCCCTTCCATACCGGGCCATTGGAAAATGACGCCGGCAGGAACCCTTTCTCCCTCCGGGTGGGCGTCATATGACATCCTGGGTTTGAGAGGGGATATCTGAATGATGCCTGCAGCTAGAGGCATCATTCAGATATCCTTTTTTTTCAGCCGGCGATCCTGCGCACCATAAAAATGATCATAACGGTGGTTCCGCCGCTTGATCGTTCTTATAGGCGGCGGGAGGGGACATCCCCCCCTCCCGCCGCCATCCGGTGCTTCTCAGGGCTCTCCCGTGCCATCGGGGACCCGGAGAGAATCATCGGCCCCGGGTCACGTGATGAGCATAGAGATGACTGGTGACCAGATGGTCACCAGTCATCTCTATGATCATTGGAGGCCCGGGCGCGATGTGCTGACGTCACGCCCGGGTCCTCAAATGTAAACAAAGCCGCCATTGCAGCTGTAAGTATGAGATTAGTGAATTTTGCTTTCCAGCCTGGAGGAGAGATGTGGGGTCTTATTGACCCCACATCTCTCCATAAAGAGGACCTGTCACACACATTCCCATTACAAGGGATGTTTACATTCCTTGTAATAGGAATAAAAGTGATCAAAAAAAAAAAAAGTGTAAAAAAAAAAAGTAAAAATAAAAAAAAAATAAGTAAAATAAAATAAAAAAATATATATATTTTTTTAAAACGCCCGTCCCCAATAGCTCGTGCTTAGAAGCGAACACACACGCAAGTCCCGCCCGCATATGTAAACGCCGTTCAAACCACATATGTGAGGTATCACCGCGTGCGTTAGAGCGCGTGCAACAATTCTAGCACTAGAACTCCTCTGTAACTCTAACCTGGTAACCTTTAAAAAATTTCAAAGCGTCGCCTATGGAGATTTTTAAGTACCGAAGTTTGGCGCCATTCCATGAGTGTGCGCAATTTTAAAGCGGGACATGTTAGGTATCTTTTTACTCGGCATAACATAAGCTTTCATATTTTACAAAAAAATTGGGCTAACTTTACTGTTTTGTTATTTTTTAATTCATGAAACCATTTTTTTCCCCAAAAAAAGGCGTTTGAAAAATTATTGCGCAAATACCGTGCAAGATAAAAAGTTGCAACGACCGTCATTTTATTTCCTAGGGTGTCTGCTAAAAAAACATATATAATGTTTGGGGGTTTCTGAGTAATTTTCTAGCAAAAGAATGATGATTTGTACATGTAGGAGAGAAGTGCCAGAATAGGCCCGGTATGGAAGTGGTATAAAAAGCCCTGTATGGAAGTGGTTAAAAAAATAAGATAACAATAAAAATAAATTGAATTAAGAACAACATATTTTAGTGTATCTTGTTGATATTTCATTTTTTTTTTTAGATGACAAAAGTCAAATAGCAACTGACAAAATGTAGAGAGACAATACCACAAGCATTTTTATGTGAATTCACTTTTCCAGAGGTTAGCGTCTTCTCTGATACACTTGCACAGTTTTAACATTCAGTAAGTATAAAGCCCCGTACACACGGTCGGACTTTTGGCCAACAAACTTCATTTTGAGCAAGTTGGACCAACAATCCGACCGTGTGTACGCTCCATCGGACAAACTTTTTTTGCTTTTTTCTTGTTTTCATCGGACAAAAGTTGGGTCTGCAAACGGACAAACTTTTGCCCAACAAAAGTCTGATGGAGCAAAGTCCGACCGTGTATACAGAAAACCACCAGACTTTTGTCCGATGGACAAAACAACTAATGTTAAAATCAACCAACAATAGCAGAAGTTGACCAAAGGGTGGCGGTAAAGAGCAGAAAAGAGCAGAAAAACCACGTGATGTTGCAAAAAGTTTTGGGAAAGTTTGCAGAAAAGTCTGAGTGTGTGTATGCTATGGGTGTTCCCGACCAACTCCGTTCGGACAAAAAACCACAGAAAAGTCAGATGGAAGTCCGACCGTGTGTATGGGGCTTTAGTAGCACTTACCTGCATACCCCAAACCACTCCCTAAACTGCAGGCAAATAGGCACGCTCATCGAAACTTTTTATAAAACTTATTTTTATATGGGTCAGTAAATGCTTCTGTATTATACATGTATTACCATCCCAGCTCAGATGACTGTAAGTCCTTAAAGAATGGACTACAATATAGATATTTACTCTACCTTTAGCCTCCTGTCTTCACAGTTCAGGACCTAATGCCCTGAACATTAGAATAAAGTTCTTGCTTCCCAGGGTAGCGGAAACAGCTGAACATCGCATCTGGGCTGCCCGTCATGTCACCGCGCAGACACGCACCTCCACGACTCATCCTTTTGCCTGAGCTAAGGCCGACCTCAAGCCCAAACCAGGCAGTTTAACAATTGGCTGACCCAAGAACTGCGTACGCCCAATTCAGAGCCACAGCACACTTTTTTCACGGGCACTTTTTTCCTGTCCATGGATAATCAGGGACAGGAGAAAAGTGCCTGTTTTTTGCAAGTTGTCTGTAATTTTTGGGACAGTTGTAAACACTGACGAGAGCCCGATTATTGCCGCTCAGCTGCTACTTCAGCTTCTATGACTGAAACAGTATCTATGAATGAAGGTAGCAGATGACCTAAAGGTCGACCCTCTCCAATTTGCTGCCAATGCATCCACAAGCACCCCCAGAAACACACTTAGATGAATACTGCACTGCTCACATTTAGATGCTTACATTTTTTTATATCAAATACATATTACTTACGGCTACTTCTGATATAAGAGGAACATATAATTGAAAACCCTAAAACATATTGTGAGGGGGTTAACTCGGTAGCGGGTGTGTGTGACCCCCTGGTTGGGCTCCCCACACAAAAACAGGGCCAGCAGACGGAGGTTGTGGTTTTCAAAATCAAAAGGTGCGGTTTATTTCTCTATGTACAGTGACAAAAACACAGCAAAGCCAAAAAGAAACATAAACAAAATAAATCCTGGTCAGTTTGACCTCTGACTAAACATGCAGGTTTCCTAAACTAACAACTGGGATCAGCCTGGTGCTGTCCTAGTCCCTAAGTCCCTGGTTTAGTAAAAGTCCAAACAAATAGCCACACAGGCTTTGCCTCACCGCACAGGGGTTCACTCTCCCTAGACAGTCCACACAGGTCTGGTTCCAGGCATGAGCTAACACCTAATGAATCTGGGAGTTTTTATAGAGGCCTTAAACGAACTGACAGGCTTCAGCTGGTCTCATCAACTCCCTGCCTCACAACGCCCAGCACTCTCCCTAGAGGTATGAGTCATTCATGAGCCCACTAGCCTCAGCTGGGCTTCATCAACTCCCTAGTTCTATAAGTCGGCATAAAGCCTGAATCTGGGAGAAATATATCTACCCCCCTGGATGCAACCAGGTGACTTTACCTTCCTGCTGTCACATACCCCCCCCTCTTGTTTTAACCTTGGGGTTGGAACACCAGCAATCAGGCATTCATGTACTCGAGACAAAGCATCCACATTCCCCATTTGAACGCCAGGGCGATGCTTTACTGTGAAGTTGAATTCCTGTAGGGCCAGGAACCACCTATTCACTCTTCTATTTGTCTCCTTGTTTTGAGCCATCCACTTTAACGGAGCGTGATCCGTAACCATGTCAAAGTGCCTACCTAGCAGATAGTACCGAAGGGAATCTAGAGCCCACTTCACCGCTAAACACTCCTTTTCAACCGTGGCGTAATTTACCTCATGGGACTTCAACTTCCTGCTGAGGTAAATGACTGGGTGCTCTTCCCCGTTCCAGACCTGGGACAATACTGCTCCTAACCCCACATCTGACGCATCACTTTGTACGACAAAGTCTTTAGAGAAGTCGGGTGAGTACAACACTGGCTGGCTACATAAGGCTTGTTTCAAGAATTGGAATGCTGCCTCAGCCTCGGGGGTCCATTTAATCATGACCGACCCTTTCCCTTTCGTCAGGTTGGTTAGGGGCACAGCCTTAGAAGCAAAGTGGGGAATGAAGCGCCGATAATAACCCGCGATTCCCAGAAAGGCTCGTACCTGCTTCTTGCTGTTGGGACGTGGCCAACTCTGGATGGCCTCGACTTTGTTGAGTTGGGGTTTTATTACTCCCCTGCCAATGGTGTACCCAAGATATTTGGCCTCCTCCTGCCCAATGGTACACTTCTTGGGGTTAGCCGTAAACCCCGCTTCCCGGATAGAGTCTAGGACTGCTTGCACTTTTGGCAGATGTGAGGCCCAATCTGTGCTATGGACAATTACGTCATCCAGGTAAGCCGCAGCATACTTCCGATGGGGCCTCAGTATCTGGTCCATTTTCCGCTGGAATGTGGCCGGCGCATTCTGTAACCCGAACGGCATTCTCTTATATTGGAACGCCCCGTCTGGGGTTACAAATGCGGTTTTCTCTTTGGCCGACTTGGCCAGGGGAATTTGCCAATACCCTTTTGTGAGGTCAAGAGTCGTCATGTATCGGGCTGTTCCCAGCCGGTCGATCAACTCATCTATACGTGGCATGGGGTAGGTGTCAAATTTTGTAACTTTGTTCAACTGACGAAAATCGTTACAAAATCGCCAGCTCCCATCCGGTTTAGGCACCAACACAATGGGACTAGACCAATCACTTTGGGACTCCTCTATCACCCCTAAGTTCAGCATTTTCTGTACTTCCTCCCGTATTGCCTCCCGTCTGGCCTCTGGGATCCGATAGGGTTTTAACTTCACCCTTTCACCGGGCGGGGTAATAATATCATGCTCTACCCCAGATGTTTGTCCCGGCAGCTCAGAGAACACCTCCTTGTTGCGAAGCACAAACTCCTTAACCTCCTGTTGTTGGGGTTGTGACAAGGTGGCTGCTATTCCAACCTCCGGAATCACGCAACCAGTTTGAGCTGGTGACCAAGTTTCTGCGACTAGGGACTCTCTATCCCTCCAGGCTTTCAACAGATTAACGTGATATATCTGTTCGGGCTTTCGCCTTCCTGGTTGTCTGACCTTGTAATTCACTTCGCTCACTTTTTCCATTATCTCGTAGGGGCCTTGCCATTTGGCAAGGAATTTACTTTCAACCGTAGGGACAAGTACCAATATCCTATCCCCCGGGGAAAAGGTACGGGTCTTTGCTCCACGGTTGTACACTCTCTGCTGTGCCAACTGCGCTTGGGCCAAATGTTCCTTCACGATGGGCATTACCTGTGCAATTCGATCTTGCATCAGGGCGACATGCTCAATCACACTCCTGTGGGGAGAACTCTCACTTTCCCAAGTTTCCTTGGCAATATCCAACAGCCCTCTTGGGTGTCTCCCATACAGTAACTCAAAGGGGGAGAATCCCGTAGAGGATTGGGGCACCTCCCTAATAGCAAACATCAAATAAGGAAGTAGACAGTCCCAATCCTTTCCATCTCTATCCACCACTTTCTTCAACATTTGTTTTAGGGTTTTGTTGAATCTTTCAACCAGCCCATCGGTTTGGGGGTGATACACAGATGTACGCAATTGCGTCACTTTGAGCAATTTACACAGCTCTTTCATAACCCGGGACATAAAGGGTGTACCTTGGTCCGTAAGCAGTTCTTTACAAATACCCACCCGGCTAAAAACAAGAGATAGCTCTTTGGCTATGGTTTTGGCCGAGGTATTTCTGAGAGGGATCGCTTCTGGATAACGGGTGGCATAGTCCATTATAACCAATATGTACTGGTGCCCCCTAGCGGACTTGATTATAGGACCTACCAAATCCATTGCGATTCTCTCAAACGGGACCTCAATGATGGGTAGAGGGACCAGCGGGCTACGGAAATGTGGCATCGGGGCCGACCTCTGACACACAGGGCAGGAGGAACAATAATTTTCTATGTCCTTCATCACCCCAGGCCAATAGAATCTCTGTAATACCCTCTCTCGGGTTTTCTCTGTCCCCAGATGACCTCCAAGAATGTGCCCATGGGCCAACTCCAACACCAACTTCCTGTAAGGTTTGGGCACCACAAGCTGCTCAACGGTTTCTTCTGCCCTTTTTGCCACCCGATACAGTAGGTCCTTCTCTACGCTGAAGTATGGGTAAGTGCAGGTATTATCTGGGTTCACTAACTCGCCATCTATTTCCACTACGTTTTCCCGTGCCTTTATTAGGGCGGGGTCTTTTAACTGTTCTGTGGCAAAATTTTCCCTGTGAACCTCCAGATCAGAAAACTCCACAGACGGTAGGTTTTCGTCTGAGGAGGTGGGCTCCTCTCCAGTTTCTTGAGTCTCCCCTGCAAATACTGACAAGGGAAATTCTGGAGAGTCCTCACCACTCTCAGAGGAGTTCTGGCTATCACATTCCTGGTACATAGGGGCACCAGTGGGGGGCTCAGGATCATCCCACAGTTCCCAGAACTTCGGAAAATCCCTTCCCACAATGGCATCATGCGGTAATTGAGATACTAACCCCACTGGATGAGAGAGGGTACCTTTGGGGGTCTCGAAACACACTGTAGTCACTGGATACTCTCGGGTGTCCCCATGCACACAAATAACAGCTACCTTGCTATTCCCAGAGACCTCTGTTTTAACTAATTCAGCCTTTATCAGGGTCACAAGGCTACCTGAATCCAGTAATACCACAACATTTCTACCATTAATACACATTTTGCATAAATGTTTCTCAGTTCCCCGAATGGCAGTGCATGCGACTGTCGCACACAGCGACTGACGTCTGTCCATCAGAAAGTCACATTGCATGGGTTCCTCCACAACAGGGCAATTTGCTGCAATATGTCCCGCTTGCCGGCAGCGGTAGCAAACAATCCATTTGGCTGCCTCTTGAGCCCCTGACTTCCCAGGCTGTTCTCG
Organism: Rana muscosa; assembly: GCA_029206835.1. Taxonomy (NCBI): domain Eukaryota; kingdom Metazoa; phylum Chordata; class Amphibia; order Anura; family Ranidae; genus Rana; species Rana muscosa. The sequence goes on along the minus strand of CM055120.1, from coordinate 218,887,733 downwards.
CCAAACTTTGGGTAGAGCTCCCACCCTCTCACTCTCTCCACCCTCACCCCTTGGAATCCTCTTATCCGCCCCTGGGGATGGTCTGGTCTTAGGGTGGAAAGTCCGAGAGTCTCTGGAAGAGGCCGTCAGGTTCTCTGTAGCCAAGTATTTCTCTACACGATCCACAAGACCACCGGCCGTCTCTGGGTCTCCATGGCTTACCCACTTTTGGATGGCAGTAGGAAGAGCTCTCAAAAACCGATCCATTACAACACGTTCCACAATCTCTGGTGCGGACAAAGTCTCTGGCTGTAGCCACTTCCTGCTCAGGTGAATGAGATCATACATTTGAGACCTGGGGGGTTTTCCAAGCTGGAAAGTCCAGTTATGCACACGCTGAGCCCGGACAGCCAGGGTGACACCCAGCCTTGCCAATATTTCAGCTTTTAGCATCACATAGTCTTTTGCTTGGTCAGGCTCTAGGTCATAGTAAGCCTTCTGCGATTCACCAGTTAACAGAGGAGCCACCAGTCCAGCCCACTGCTCCTCAGGCCACTTTTCTCTTTCAGCAGTCCTTTCAAATGTGGTCAAAAATACCTCTGGATCATCCTCTCCAGTCATTTTTGTCAATAAACGACTCACCCCAAAGGACGCGGTATTAGTGGGACGGCTTTCCTCACTGGTCTGCGGACGTTGCTGCATTACTGCTTCCATTTGTTGTAGTCTCTGCTCTTGCTTCTGTAACAGGTCTATGAAGCGGGCCTCAGATTGCTGCTGGGCTTGTTGATGAGCTTGCTGCTGGGCTGCAAGGCTCCTTTGCAAACCTGCATTTGTCTGCTGTTGATTGGCATTTGCTAGAGCCAGCTGTTTCAGTATCTCCTCCATGCTGGCTTAAAAAAAACTGCCACTGGTTCTCCACCAACTGTGAGGGGGTTAACTCGGTAGCGGGTGTGTGTGACCCCCTGGTTGGGCTCCCCACACAAAAACAGGGCCAGCAGACGGAGGTTGTGGTTTTCAAAATCAAAAGGTGCGGTTTATTTCTCTATGTACAGTGACAAAAACACAGCAAAGCCAAAAAGAAACATAAACAAAATAAATCCTGGTCAGTTTGACCTCTGACTAAACATGCAGGTTTCCTAAACTAACAACTGGGATCAGCCTGGTGCTGTCCTAGTCCCTAAGTCCCTGGTTTAGTAAAAGTCCAAACAAATAGCCACACAGGCTTTGCCTCACCGCACAGGGGTTCACTCTCCCTAGACAGTCCACACAGGTCTGGTTCCAGGCATGAGCTAACACCTAATGAATCTGGGAGTTTTTATAGAGGCCTTAAACGAACTGACAGGCTTCAGCTGGTCTCATCAACTCCCTGCCTCACGACGCCCAGCCCTCTCCCTAGAGGTATGAGTCATCCATGAGCCCACTAGCCTCAGCTGGGCTTCATCAACTCCCTAGTTGTATAAGTCGGCATAAAGCCTGAATCTGGGAGAAATATATCTACCCCCCTGGATGCAACCAGGTGACTTTACCTTCCTGCTGTCACAATATTAAAACCTAAGTTTAGTAAAAAAATAAATCAGGGACATTGCTTACTATCAATGTGATGTGTCCTTAGTGCTTCTTCTCCTGTTATTTTTTTAAAATCTTCTTCCTTTGATACACCCCTACCTTGCAATCTTCCAGTGCGGCAGAGATTAATAGAGCTGAGGGAGCTCTGATAGGCACTTGTATAGAGATCTCAATTATGCCTGCCCTTTCCGTCCATCTCATTAATTCATAGGGTCTGTACTATCACTTGATGAATGAAGAATGACCCATGAATGGAGGATGGGTGGATTATTGAAGGTCTGCCTCCTACATTCATAGATCAGAGGATGAAAATAGAAAACCCAATAGTTTGAATAGTTGCCTTTAAGCATTCATTTACATAAAAATGATTGTAAGATTACAGCTTTGTCTAAAGAATGGGTTCTTAAACTTTTTTAAACGAGAACCCAAATAAGAAAATTATTGCCATACTGCAACTAATAAAGATATATTTAACCAAAATGTCAGCAATGCCATACGAATGACAATGGCAGTATAATAAAGAAACAAACACATAACCATTAAGCAATGCAGCTCTGTATTTATAATACATTATAAAGGGCAAGGACTGCATTTGGGAAGCACTGTAGAACATTGCCTAAACTGAGGTATGAGCTAGCTAGCTACCCACGGCTAGGATTCTACTGCAAATGACTTAAGCCCTGTACACACGATCGGATAACCTATGGATTTTCGTCCGATGGATTTGTCCATCGTAAATCCGATGAAACTGTTTTTCATCAGTCTTGCCCACACACCATCAGTCAAAAAACCGACCGTTCCAAACGCGGTGACGTAAAACACTCCGATGAGCCGAGAAAAATGAAGTTTAATGCTTCTGAGCATGCGTCGACTTGATTCTGAGCATGCGTGGGTTTTTGATCCGATGGACTTGCCCATAGACGATCGGAGTTTTCGATCGTTTTTTTATCCATCGGAAAAATTTAAAACATGTTCTATTTTTTAAAACCGATGGAAAAAAGACCGATGGGTCCCATACACGATCGGTTGGTCTGATGAAAACCATCCATCGGACGGTTTTCATCAGTCAAACCGATCGTGTGTACAGGGCTTAACTGTTCTATGGTCACATTGGTCAATACACAGTTTTTTTTCTAAATCTGTCTGTTTTACCATTAAAGAATTCCTTGGGTTTCTTTTCATACTACCATATATACTCGAGTATAATTCGAGTTTTTCAGCACATTTTCTTGTGCTGAAAATGCCCCCCTCGGCTTATACTCGAGTCACCTTTTTGCGCCTGATCTCCCGGAATTTGGGGACCCAGTACCGGCGGGCCGTAGGTCCCCTGGACCCCAAACTTGGCACACATGTAGCCCCACTCTTCCTCTACAAGTGTGCAAAGTTTGTTGTCCAGGGGACCTACGGCTGGGGAGCACCGACTTTTTTAATGCCGGGCACCCCTTCCATAGACTCCTATGTTAAACGTCAGTCTAGTCATGGGCACAGTGAGGCATGGGCACAGTGAGGCAGGGATACAGTGAGGCATGGACACAGTGAGGCACAGTGAGGCACAGTGAGGCATGCAGATAGACACCCTAGGCTTATACTCGAGTCAATAAGTTTTCCCAGTTTTTTGTGGTAAAATTAGGTGCCTCGGCTTATATTCGGGTTGGCTTATACTCGAGTATATACGGTATAAATGTTTTGGCAAAAAAAGATGTCTTTTATGTTTAAGGCTTTTCATTGTGGAGAACTTTCCTTTTTTTCTGTAAGCTTCAGTAAAACCCTTTGTGTTTCTCCTCTGTTGTATTTTTTTTTTTTTTTTTAATAGTAGACATTTCCGACTAGCACCAGGTATCTTTACCTCACAATCTTGTCTGGGTAACTGCCATCCATTCCACACCTTGCAGTAGCTTCTGATATGTGTCTACACTGGGAAACATACATACATATTGTCAACTTACATACAAGTCATTGTGCTATCACTCGCCAATTATCTGCTGATTTAGTGCTTGGACTCAAATGGTGACCCATCCCATACACATCCATGACCCAATTTGGGGCCTGACCCATATTTTAAAAAATACTGGCCTAAAGTGGAATTCCAGTCAAATTCTAGCTAAGGCTACATCTACTAACCCAATTCTATAACTGGGATCCCCTGATAAAGTCACGTGACCTGTGACGATACGCGTCAGGATTGGCTGACAGGAACAACAAGGAAGTGACGCAGGTGAAGAGCTCAGCGCTCGTGGAGATTAACTTGCTCTACCATTGCTTAACCACTTGCTTACTGGGCACATATACCCCCTTCCTGCCCAGGCGAAATTTCAGCTTTTGGCACTGTCACGCTTTGAATGACAATTGCGCGGTGGTGCGACGTGGCTGCCAAACAAAATTGACGTCCTTTTTTTCCCACAAACAGAACTTTCTTTTGGTGGCATTTGATCATGTCTGCGGTTTTTATTTTTTGCGCTATAAACAAAAAAATTGCGACAATTTTGAAAAAAACACAATATTTTTTGATTTTTGCTATAATAAATATCTCAATTTTTTTTCCTCAGTTTAGGCTAATACGTATACTTCTACATATTTTTGGTAAAAAAAAAAAAAAATCGCAATCTGCGTTTTATGATTGGTTTGCGCAAAAGTTATAGCGTTTACAAAATAGGGGATAGTTTTATGGCATTTTTATAATTTTTTTTTTTACTAGTAATGGCGGACATCAGTGATTTTTTTTGTGACTGCGCCATTATGGCGGACACATCGGACACATTTGACACATTTTTGGGACCATTCACATTTATACAGCGAACAGTGCTATAAATATGCACTGATTACTGTATAAATGTGACTGGCAGGGAAGGGGTTAACACTAGGGGGCGAGGAAGGGGTTAAATGGGTTCCCTGGGAGTGATTACTACTGTGGGGGGAGGGGACTGACTGGGGGAGGTGACCGATCTGTGTCCCTATGTACAAGGGACACAGCATCGGTCTCCTCTCCCTGACAGGACGTGGATCTCTTTGTTTACACACAGAGATCCACGTCCTTGTCTGTGTAACGGCCGATCGCGGGTACCTGGCGGATATCGTGGCCGCCAGGCACGCGCATCGGCATCTCAGTGATGCGCCGGGCACGCGCTCGCTCGCCCCCCAGTGGCCGGAGGAGCGGTGTCCGTATAAAGACGGCCTCCCGGCATTGTAGAGCCACCTTGTGGCCGTATATAATCGTACGGCGGGCGGCTAGTGGTTAATGTGAGTGTTACCTTTTACAGTTTTTATGGAATAAAAATGTAAAAACATACTACACTATTTGGGCATTTCCCCCCCCCCCTTCCCCCCCGCTGACTCGGTTTGGGTGTATGTGGAACCGAAGTATGGTGAGCCATTAGCTACTATTATTGATTGTTGGATCTATACAATGAGGAAACCCCCCACCCCCAGGCTACTTGATCGACCAGACACCCAGGAAAGGACCGCAGAGGATACCAGACCATCACTATATTTCCATGCTGTTACCTGTGTGCTGTGAGGTAAGAGGCTACCCCTTCTAGAGGTGTCACTGCATGGAAAGAAGGGATACCCACCATACCTGTGTTTGCACGGTCAAGATTGGGACAATCACGTTTTTACTACTATTGAATTTTGTAGATCATCGCTATTGCACTTTACAGTATGCATCTATCAAGAACTTTGTGATTTTATAGTCTTGCTTACTTTACTTATTTGCACTGGACGTGTATTTCACTATTGCACTTTAAAGCAGAGTTCCACCCAAAAATGGAACTTCCACTTTTCAGATTCCTCCCCCCCCCCCCGGTGTCACATTTGGCACCTTTCAGGGGGGAGGAGAGAGCAGATACCTGTGTAATCCAGGTATTTTCTCCCACTTCCGGGCATAGACGACGTCCTACGCCACGTCCGGCGCCTCCTTTGATCCCCCCCAGCTGTATTCTGGGAGACACGCAGGGCCCAGAAGACAGCAGGGACCAGTGAGATCGCGCAGCGCCACTCGTGCATGCACAGTAGAGAACCAGGAAGTGAAGCGGCAAGGCTTCACGTCCGGATTCCCTTACCGAAGATGCCAGCGCCTCCACCTGAGAGACAGATCGGCTTCGGGTGCCGACATCGCGGGCGCCCAGGACAGGTAAGTGTCCATTTATTAAAAGTCAGCAGTTGCAGTATTTGTAGCTGCTGACTTAATTTTTTTTTTCGGCGGAACTCCGCTTTAAGGAGTCATATGCAGTGGACTTTGGAGTTTTGACTGCCATCTTGTGTTCATTTCGAGTACTTCACTGTTGTACTTCACTGAGGTCACATTCAGTTTACACTAATGCCGCGTACACACGACCGTTTTTAATGTCATGGAAAAAAACAAAGTTTTTCTCGACGTGATTCTTCTCAAGCCTGCCTTGCATACACACTATCGTGAAAAAAAAAATGCTCGAGCAAAGCGCGGTGACGTACAACACGTACGATGGCACTATAAAGGGGAAGTTCCATTCAGATGGCGCCACCCTTTGGGCTGCTTTTGCTGATTTTGTGTTACCGTGTGTTAGTAAAAGTTTGGTGAGAGACGATTCACGCTTTTCAGTCTCTGTGCTTTTCAGTCCGTTACAGCGTGACGAATGTGCTATCTCCATTACGATTGCTAGTTTTACCAAAACGAGCGCTCCCGTCTCATAACTTGCTTCTGAGCATGTGCGTTTTTTCCCCCGTCGTTAAAGCGTACACACGACCGTTTTTCACGACGACATGAAAAATGACGAGGAAAAAATAGAGCAGGTTCTAAATTTTTAATGCCCATTTTTCTCGTCGAGAAAAATGCTCTGGAGCCTGCACACGACCGTTTTTCACAACCAATTAAAAAAATGGCATGTCATGAAAAACAGTCGTGTGTACGTGGCATAAGAGTTGAATTTCTATTGTATGTTTGAATTTTTATAATTTTATGTATATTGTGCAGTTTATTTGTAACAGCGCAGCACCATTCATTAGCACTGAATAATTTTTGGATCCGGAGTCACCTTATCGGTGCTCGCAGCAGTTACACTTCTATCTATATATATTCACCTTTACCTATAGTGATAGTGCAGGAGTACCCCCCTTTTTTCTAATTGATGCTTATACTTACCTATTCTGAAGCCACTCCAGTCTGGTCAAATGATTGGGTGCCAGTGCTGACTTCATGACTGCAGAGCCTGGGTGAAGATGTTACTCATAGACCTACTATGGGGCAGCAGTTATAGGCTGTCCCTCTTACACACTGAAGCTGGCACTGGAAGCCGGTCATATGACTGGCATGGAATGGCTTCAGAAGAGGTAAAACGCTTTCTTTTACAGGGTAGATAGAATAGTCTTTGAATGGGGATGGGAGTAGATTTAGCCTTAGAATTTGACTGGAAATACAATTTAAGGCAATGGATCCTTTGTGATTCTAGCACAAAAGACAAACACTGCCAGAATGTTAAACAGGCATTGTACCAGCATTTCAAGAAGGATGACAATAATCAGAGGCGGCTCTAGGCTTTGTGAGGCCTTAGGCAAAACTTGACATGGGGCCCCACTCACGCCCATGATGGGAAAAATAATTCAAGGACAAGAGCCTCTTCCCCACAACCCTGGCTGGTTTTTGTGGGGGTCTGCGGGCAGGGGGATTATCGGAATCTGGAAGCCCTCTTTAACAAGGCGGCCCCCAAATCCTGCTCTTTAATAACCAAGGAGCGGAGGTGACCCAGTGATGTCACCTGGTGAATCCGCCCCCTTGTGACGTCATTGACTGAGGGCATGCTGGGTCATTGATGTCACAATGGGTGGTGTCACCGATATACACTGGTTGTTAGGGATGCTGGCGCACCCTCTGAGTCAGGGCTCTTAACGCTGCCTGAGCACAGCAGCGTTAAGGTCTCCTGTCCCTTAAACTGGGGTAATGCATTGGGTAAGTTAGGTGGCCACGAGGCCCCTGTGAGTGTGAGGCCTTAAACGACCGCCTAATTTTCCTAATTAAAGAGCCGCCTCTGACAATAATCATTGCGAGCATCCCATTGCTAAAGGTGCATCAACTCCAAAGTTCTGCTGTCCTAAAAAGTAAGTACAGGATTTCTGGGGGTTACGGATTCATTTGCAACTTAGTTGACCTCATGTAAAAGCATACCCACTAATTTAACACAAGTGACTTATTCAGAGTGCAAGAAAGTCCCAGAATTCTGTACTCAGAATGGCTATTGTACCTTTTCTATGTGTTAACACCAAAAGCAACCAGAAGGTGGCCATATTGCTCCACATATATTAACATGCAGATTTTCTAAACAAAATGAAATAGTTTGGAAGTTGTCATTGTTTTGGAGGAGAATCTTTTGATCTGATGTTTAGCTACATGTACAGTAATTAAACTTAAACACTTCTACTGTTGAATGAAACACAATAATACAAAGTTATTCTTGGTTATGCACAGGATAATGCTTATACAATCAGATAGATTAACAGGTAAATGATTGAATACAGCACCCTTTATTGCAACATATGGTTTCTACAGGACAGCAAATTGCAAAAAGATAGTTTTTAATCTTAGAGCGGACTCAGACATGGCGAGAGAGTTCCACACTACAGAAAAACAATATATTCTGAAGTCAACTTTTCTCCCATTCACATCTGTGTAAAAGAGGAGAGAGAGCGCTATTTAACCACTTAAGCCCCGGACCAATACGCAGCATAAAGGCCAGGCCTCTTTTTGCGATTTGGCACTGCGTCCATTTAACTGACAATTGCGCGGTCGTGCGGCATGGCTCCCAAACAAAATTGACGTCCTTTTTTTCACACAAATAGAGCTTTCTTTTGGTGTTATTTGATCACCTCTGTGGTTTTTATTTTTTGTGCAATAAACAAAAATAGAACGACAAATTGGAAAAAAATGCAATATTTTTTACTTTTTGCTATAATAAATATCCCCCAAAAATATATAAAAAAAACTTTATTTTTCCTCAGTTTAGGCCAATACGTATTCTTCCACATATTTTTGGTAAAAAAAATCACAATTGACGTTTATTGATTGGTTTGCGCAAAAGTTATAGCGTTTACAAAATAGGAGATAGTTTTATGGTATTTTTATTAATAATTTTTTTTTTTACTAGTAATGGCGGTGATCAGCGATTTTTATCGTGACTGCGACATTATGGCGGACACATCGGACACTTTTGACACATTTGTGTGACCATTGTCATTTTCCAAGCGCTATAAAAATGCACTGGTTAGGTTACTGTGAAAATGACACTGGCAGTGAAGGGGTTAACCACCAGGTGGCGCTGTAGGGGTTAAATGTTCCCTGCTTGTGTTTTCTTACTGTGGGGGGGTTGGGCTATGTGTCACATGACACCGATCTCCGCTCCGTGTACACGGAGCAGAGATCGGTGTCATTGTTACTAGGCAGAGCAGGGAAATGCTTGTTTACGCAAGCATCTCCCTGCTCCATACCTCCGTGAGACGATCGCGGGGATCCCTGCGGCGATCGAGTCCGCGGGACCCGCGGTCTGACTCACGGGGAAGGCAGGGGGGTCGCGAGCGCGCCGCCGGCCCCCACGTCGGGCAGTTAAAGGGGACGTACAGGTACGTGATTGTGCCTGTACGAGCCATTCTGCCGACGTATATATACAGTGCATGGTCGTTAAGTGGTTAAAACCCAAAGTGAGCTGATGTTTTCAGCTAAGAATAGGAGATGAATTCCGAGATTTAATGTAGAACTCTAGCCATCACTTTGTTTTTTATTGTGGATAGGGTGGGAAAGAGTTAGAACCTCTGCCATGTTTTGTTTTATATCAGTCCCCATTGGCAAGGTTTTCCTTCTCCTTGTGTCACTGGGACAGAAAATAAAGAGAAGTCTCTCCAGTGGATACACAGACAGCCTTAGTTATTTCAATTTATATATGCTGGGGTTCAAAACTTGCATCAAAATTAAAGTCCATGTGTCAGACACATGTCAGGTAAAGTAATTTTCTTAGATTTAGTTCACATAGGCTTCTGCTTGTTAACACCCATATAAGAAGCAATCTTTCAGAAGGGCTCAAAAAGATTTACTGAGTGCACACGAGAGTACTAGTTTAACCACTTAAGCCCCGAACCATTTGGTAGCTAAAGGACCAGAGGTGATTTCAGAATTTTGCACTGCGCTGCTTTAACTGTAAATTGTGCAGACATGCAATGTTGTACCCAAACGAAATTTGCGTCCTTTTCTTCCCACAAATAGAGTTTTCTTTTAATGGTATTTGATTGCCTCTGCGATTTAAATTTTTTGCGATATAAACGGAAAAAGACCGAAAATGTTGAAAAAAAATTATATTTTCTACTTTTTGTTATAAGAAAAATTTAATAAACTAAATTTTAGTCATACATTTAGGCCAAAATGTATTCAGCCACATGTCTTTAGTAAAAAAAATGTCAATAAGAGTATATTTATTGGTTTGCGCAAAAGTTATAGCGTCTACAAACTAGGGTACATTTTCTGGAATTTACACAGCTTTTAGTCTATGACTGCCTATCTCATTTCTTGAGGTGCTAAAATGGCAGGGCAGTACAAAACCCCCCCAAATGACCCCATTTTGGAAAGTAGACATCCCAAGGAAATTGCTGAGTAGTGATGAGCCGAACACCCCCGGGTACGGTTCGCACCAGAACCCGCGAACGGACCAAAAGTTTGCACGAACTTTAGAACCCTATTAAATACAATGGATGCGAACGTTCGAAATCTAAAGTGCTAATTATAACGACTATTATGCATGTTATTGTCCTAAAAAGGGTTTGGGAACCCGGGTTCTGCACCAGGGGACATGTATCAATGCAAAAAGAAGTTTTAAAAACGGCCGTTTTTCTGGAGCAGTCATTTTAATGATGCATAAAGTGAAAAAAAAAAAGTCAAATATTCCTTTAAATATCGTACCTGGGGGGTGTCTAAAGTATGCCTGTGAAGTGCCACGTGTTTCCCGTGTTTAGAACTGTCCCTGCACAAAATTAAATTTCTAAAGGAAAAAAAGCCATTTAAAACTGCTTGCGGCTTTAATGTAATGTCTGGTCCCGGTAATATGGATGAAAATCTTTAAGAAAAATGGCATAGCTACCCCATCACACACCCCCCCCCCCCTACCCCAGCCCATTACCAGCCCCTTTGGGTCTTGTATGGATATTAAGGGGAACCCCGCACACAAAATAAAAAAGGCCCTATATACTCTGAACAGCCGTATACAGCAGGCGGTGCATACAAGACAGGGACTGTAGGTTTGTTCTTATGTAGAATCTGTTTGTAATTTTGAACAGGTACATTGTTTAAGTGTAGCTCCAGCCAAAAAATATATTTTTAAGCTTTTTGGAAAACATAGGGAAGGGTTATCACCCCTGTAACATTTGTTTTGCTGTCTGTGCAGTGTGCACCTGTTCAGAACAGTTCACCTCACTTTCCGTCCTAATGACAAATGTTTTTTGAAAATTTGGGGTTTTTATTGAAACAAGAATTGGTGATAAAGAATCAGTGGAGAGGAGACACTTTTTTTCCCATATTAACTCTTACAGGAGAGAATTTGCCTTCCTAGGGGTAGATTTCCTCTCACTTCCTGTTGTATCCTTCCGTTTGCAAGGAGGAGTCGTTTGTAAGTTGGATGTTTGAAAGTAGGGGCCTGCCGTATATACTCAGCTGAAATTTGCCCCTTACATGTTGGTGTTGCCACAACACTGTGAGCCCTCACAGTTACTCTTGGTGGGCGCATGAATGGGCCCTGCTGTGAATTATTAGATCAAGAATTGTAATTGCATGCCCCTGTTGAACAGGGGCTGAAAAATTGGGCCTTTGGTGGTGGTGGTGGTGGTGGTGTTGACACAACACTGTAAGGCCTCACAGTTAGTCTTGGTGGGCGCAGGTATGGGCCCTGCTGTGAATTATTAGATCAAGAATTGTAATTACATGCCCCTGTTAAACAGGGGCTGAAAAATTGGGCCTTAGCCACTGGTGCTGGTGCCAACGACACTGCAACCACTCCCAGATACTCTAGTTGGAGTGCAGGAATGAGCCCTGCTGCAAAGCATTGCATAAAAAATTGTAATAACACACCCCTGTTAAACAGGGGCTGAAAAATTGGGCCTTAGCCACTGGTGGCGGCACCCAGAAACAAAAATGTTCTTCCAAGCTATCATCGTCAATCGGATCATTGAGGAGGAGGAGGATAGTCAGTCAACATAACAGGACAGACTCTCAGCATCAGCATCAGTCTTGAAGGGATGTGACATTTGAAAATAAATTAGTCTGTTATATCAGCTTCAGGTGTTTGGTAGCTGGTGGTGATCCAAGACTGGTTCATCTTTATGAAGGTCAGTCGATCAACAGAGTCGGTGGACAGGCGCACCCTGTGATCCGTGACAAATCCTCCAGCAGCACTGAATGTGCGTTCTGAAAGAACGCTGGATGCAGGACAGGCCAGTAGCTCAATTGCATACTGTGCAAGCTCTGGCCAGTGATCCATCCTCAAGACCCAGTAAGCCAGAGGATTTTTGGTGGGGAAGGTGTCCAAGTCTGACCTTGCCCCTAGGTATTCCTGCACCATGTATATCAGACGCTGGCGATGGTTGCTGGAACCGATCATACCTTGGGGCTGCGGACTAAAGAATTGTCTGAACGCTTCGGTCAGACGGTCACCTTCCCCACCGCTCCTTCTTTGACTGACCGAAGCCTCAGCAACTCGTTGTCCAGGACCAGGAGTTTGTAACCTCCCAGTCTCTGGGAACGCGTTGCACAGACCTTTCTGCAAGGCCTCCCGGAGTTGTCTCATCCTCTGCTCCCTCTGCGACGGTAAGATAAGGTCCGCAACCTTACCCTTGTACCGTGGATCAAGGAGAGTGGCCAGCCAGTAATGGTCCCTCTCCTTGATCCGAAGAATACGAGGATCCTTCCGCAGACTTTGCAGGATCAGGGAGGCCATGCAGCGTAGGTTAGCTGAGGCATTCAGTCCGGAGTCCTCTGGGTCACTAAGGACGACATGATCTGCAGCCACCTCCTCCCAGCCACGTACAAGTCCACTGGTTTCTTGGGACTGTAAATCATCCCTAAAAGACTGCTGCTGATGATGCTGAGTGCCAGGCTCCACCTCCATGCTGACACAATCCTCCTCCTCCTCCTCCTCTTCCTGTGCGATGGGTGGGACAGAAGGAACACTGTCTGGGTAAAGGGGGCCTTGAGAGGCAAGGAAGTCCTCCTCTTCCTGCCTCTGTTCTGCCTCAAGTGCCCTGTCCATTATTCCACTCAGCGTATGTTCCAACAGGTGGACAAGAGGTACAGTGTCACTGATGCATGCACTGTCACTGCTCACCATCCTCGTGGCCTCCTCAAATGGTGCCAGGACAGTGCATGCATCCCTGATCATGCCCCACTGGCGTGGTGAAAAAAACCCGAGCTCCCCTGACCCTGTCCTGGTGCCGTAGTTGCACAGGTACTCATTGATGGCCCTCTGCTGCGTGTGCAGCCGCTGCAGCATGGCCAACGTTGAGTTCCACCTGGTGGGCATGTCACATATAAGGCGGTTCTTGGGCAGGTTCAACTCCTTTTGCAGCTCAGCCAGGCGAGCACTGGCATTATAAGATCTGCGGAAATGCACACAGACTTTCCTGGCCTGCCTCAGGACATCCTGTAAGCCCGGGTACCTGCCCAAGAACCGCTGCACCACCAGGTTAAGGACGTGAGCCACACAGGGCACATGGGTCAGTTGTCCCTGTCGGAGAGCGGAGAGGAGGTTGGTGCCATTGTCGCAAACTACCATTCCTGGCTTAAGCTGGCATGGCGTCAACCACATCTCGGCCTGCCCCTGCAGAGCAGACAGGACCTCTGCCCCAGTGTGGCTCCTGTCCCCCAAACACACCAGCGCAAGCACGGCATGGCATCTTTTTGCCTGCGTACTTGCGTAGCCCCTTGAACGCCTACGGAGCACCGCTGGTTCCGAGGACAAAGCACAGGAAGAGGCCACGGAGGAAGAAGAAGAGGAGGGGGTGGAGGACAGAGGTGTGTCACAACCAGTAGTAGCATTTTGGAGGCGTGGCGGTGGAACAACCTCCAACACTACTGCACCTTGTCCTGCATCCTTCCCAGCTGCCAAAAGAGTGACCCAATGAGCCGTGAAAGAAAGGTAACGTCCCTGTCCATGCCTGCTGGACCATGAGCCAGCGGTAATATGCACCTTACCGCTGACCGCCCTGTCCAGCGAGGCCAAGACATTGCCTTCCACATGCCGGTAGAGAGCCGGAATCGCCTTCCGTGAGAAAAAGTGGCGTTTGGGAACCTGCCACTGAGGAACCGCACATTGCACAAACTCACGGAAGGGGGCCGAGTCTACCAACTGAAAAGGCAGCAGTTGAAGCGCTAGCAATTTAGCCAAGCTAGCATTCAACCGCTGGGCATGTGGATGGCTGGGAGTGAACTTCTTTCGACGGTCCAGCAGCTGGGGCAGGGAAATTTGCCTGCTAGAATTGGACGTTGGTGTACTGCTAGCAGAGTGCCCGCAAGTACTTGGCTGTGACACACCTAATTCTACACCTTCATTCCTCTCAGAACAGGTTTCAGAGAGGACTGAAGGTATAGTGGGGTTGGAGATCCCAGCTGATGCGGTGCAAGAAGAGGTCAGCTTTGTTCTTTGGTGTGGGTCTTTAAGGTAGGCTTGCCAACGAGCTGCATGGCAGGTCAACATATGTCTGGTCAAGCATGTGGTGCCCAAGCGGGTGATGTTTTGGCCACGCGATATACGCTTGAGACATATGTTGCAAACAGCAGCTGTGCGATCTGATGCACTCGACTCAAAAAAGGCCCACACCAAAGAACTTTTTGAATAACGGGCAGAGGCAGCGCCCTGCACAGGCGGAGCTCTGCGGTGTGATTCCGTCGGTGTGCTGCCCTTACGCTGGCCCCCCGAGGGCATCCTGCCTCGTTGGAGATGTGCCTCCTCCTCATCCTCCTCCTCTCTCCTATTAGGCACCCACGTGGAGTCAGTGACCTCATCATCCCCTCCCTCCTCATCACTGGAGCCAATCTGGCAGTATGCTGCAGCTGCTGGAACATGACTGCCAGATTGGTGTCCTTCTTGAGCATCCCCTCTCTCTGCTCTCACGCTACTGCATTCCTCTAGCTGGGTATCATCACCAGACCCTTCGAAACGCTGGGCATCCTCCTGGAGCATGTACCCAACACTGTGCTCAAACAGTTCGGGGGACTCCTCAGGAGGACATGGTTAGTCTAGGGAAGGAGTGACTGATGATGACATTGATACCAGGGAAGAGGACGCTTTGGCAGCTGCTTTGCCAGTACCCTGAGCCTGGGTGAGAGAGGATGAGGAGGATGAGGAGGGCTTGGTCATCCACTCTACCAAGTCTTCGGCATGATGCGGCTCAACACGTCCAGCTGCCGAAAAGAAGGACAAGCGTGTCCCATGGCCACGTGCTGATGGCGATGCACCGCGTCCATGACCAGCACTGTTGTCTCTAGACACAGAGCCTGCTTGCCCTCTTTTTTTGGCTCCTGACTGTCTGCCTCTCCTTGTTTGCCTTCCAGACATTCTAATGGCCTGCAGGGAAATGGGAAAAGCAGCAATACAGGCTAAGTTAAGGTGTAATTTGGTCAGGAGGCACACTCCGCCCACTGTAAGTGCCGCAAAATCCTGTTTGTGTAACACACCAGGAAAAAGCAGCAATACAGGCTAAGTTAAGGTGTAATATGGTCAGGAGGCACACTCCGCCCGCTGTAAGTGCCGCAAAATCCTGTTTGTGTAACACACCAGGAAAAAGCAGCAATACAGGCTAAGTTAAGGTGTAATATGGTCAGGAGGCACACTCCGCCCGCTGTAAGTGCCGCAAAATCCTGTTTGTGTAACACACCAGGAAAAAGCAGCAATACAGGCTAAGTTAAGGTGTAATATGGTCAGGAGGCACACTCCGCCCGCTGTAAGTGCCGCAAAATCCTGTTTGTGTAACACACCAGGAAAAAGCAGCAATACAGGCTAAGTTAAGGTATAATATGGTCAGGAGGCACACTCCGCCCGCTGTAAGTGCCGCAAAATCCTGTTTGTGTAACACACCAGGAAAAAGCAGCAATACAGGCTAAGTTAAGGTGTAATATGGTCAGGAGGCACACTCCGCCCGCTGTAAGTGCCGCAAAATCCTGTTTGTGTAACACACCAGGAAAAAGCAGCAATACAGGCTAAGTTAAGGTGTAATATGGTCAGGAGGCACACTCCGCCCGCTGTAAGTGCCGCAAAATCCTGTTTGTGTAATACACCAGGAAAAAGCAGCAATACAGGCTAAGTTAAGGTGTAATATGGTCAGGAGGTACACTCCGCCCGCTGTAAGTGCCGCAAAATCCTGTTGGTGTAACACACCAGCAAAAAGCAGCAATACAGGCTAAGTTAAGGTGTAATATGGTCAGGAGGTACACTCCGCCCGCTGTAAGTGCAACAAAATCCTGTTGGTGTAACACACCAGGAAAAAGCAGCAATACGGGCTAACTTCAGGTGTATAATGTGCAGGAGGCTTAGCAACAATGACACTGACACTGTCCCCTGCCTATCCTTCTCTCTCCCTGCACACAAGGTTTATCAAAGTATATGACACTGACACTCTCCCTGCCTATCCTTCTCTGTCCCTGCACACAAGGTTTAGCAAAGAATATGACACTGACACTGTCCCCTGCCTATCCTTCTCTGTCCCTACACACAAGGTTTAGCAAAGAATAGATTTGACAAGATTTGACACTGTCCCTGCCTATCCTTCACTTTCCCTGCTCCGGAACACACTACACAAGGCCGCCGCGCTGGCGGCCTTTTATAGTGTGGGGCGTGTACTAAACCCCCTCAGCTATAATTGGCCACAGGCATCCTGCCTGTGGCCAATCATTGCTCTCCTCGCTGCCGGCACTGTGATTGGCCAAGCATGCAGGGTCACAGTGCATGCTTGGCCAATCACAGCGCCGGGATTACACTGCGATGGCGCAGTGTATTGTGGGCCGTTCGCGTCACTCGAATTTGGCGCGAACGGCTCAAATCGTTCGTTGTTCGCCGAACGCGCGAACAGCCGATGTTCGAGTCGAACCTATGTTCGACTCGAACACCGAGCTCATCCCTATTGCTGAGAGGCATGTTGAGCCCATTGAATATTTTTTTTTTTTGTCTCAAGTGATTGAATAATGACAAAAAAAATAATAAAATTACAAAAAGTTGTCACTAAATGATATATTGCTCACACATGCCATGGTTATATGTGGAATTGCACCCCAAAATACATTTTGCTGCTTCTCCTGAGTACGGGGATACCACATGTGTGGGAATTTTTGGGAGCCTAGCCGCGTACGGGCCCCCGAAAACCAAGCACCGCCTTCAGGATTTCGAAGGGCGCAAATTTTTGATTTCACTCCTCACTACCCATCACAGTTTCGAAGGCCATAAAATGCCAAAATAGCACAAAACCCCCCCAAATGACCCCATTTTAGAAAGTAGACACCCCAAGGAAATTGCTGAGAGGCCTGTTGAGCCCATTGAATATTTTTTTTTTTTGTCTCAAGTGATTGAATAATGACAAAAAAAAAAAATTACAAAAAGTTGTCACTAAATGATATATTGCTCACACATGCCATGGTTATATGTGGAATTACACCCCAAAATACATTTTGCTGCTTCTCCTGAGTACGGGGATACCACATGTGTGGGACTTTTTAGGAGCCTAGCCGCGTACGGGACCCCGAAACCAAGCACCGCCTTCAGGATTTCTAGGCACAAATTTTTGATTTCACTCCTCACTACCTATCACAGTTTCGAAGGCCATAAAATGCCAAAATAGCACAAAACCCCCCCAAATGACCCCATTTTGGAAAGTAGACACCCCAAGCTATTTGCTGAGAGGCATGGTGAGTATTTTACAGCTCTCATTTGTTTTTGAAAATGAAGAAAGAAAATATATATATATATATTTTTTTTTCAATTTTCAAAACTTTGTGACAAAAAGCGAGATCTGCAAAATACTCACCATACCTCTCAGCAAATAGCTTGGAGTGTCTACTTTCCAAAATGGGGTCATTTGGGGGGGTTTTGTTCAATCTGGGCATTCCATGGCCTCCGAAACTGTGATAGGCAGTGAGAAGTGAAATCAAACATTTACACCCTTAGAAAGCCTGAAGGCGGTGATTGGATTTTGGGGTCCCGTACGCGGCTAGGCTCCCAAAAAGTCTCACACATGTGGTATCCCCGTACTCAGGAGAAGCAACAGAATGTATTTTGGGGTGTAATTCCACATATGTCCATGGCATGTTTGAGCAATATATCATTTAGAGACAACTTTGTGCAAAAAAATAAATAAATAAAAATAAATTGTCTTTTTTCCACAACTTGTGTCAACATATAAAATATTCCATGGACTCGACATGCCTCTCAGTATATAGCTTGGGGTGTCTACTTTCCAAAATGGGGTAATTTGGGGGGGTTTTGAACTGTTCTGGCATTTTATACACAACATTAGGAAGCTTACATCCACTCTTCTAACCACTTGAAGACAAAGCCCTTTTTGACACTTTTTGTTTACATGAAAATTGCAAGATAATTATGTTGAACCCCCAAACATTATATATATTTTTAAAGCAAAGGCCCTAGAGATTAAAATGGTGGGTGTTGCATTTTTTTTCTACACAGTATTTGCACAGCGATTTTTCAAACGCACTTTTGGGGGAAAAAATACACTTTTTTAAATTTTAATGCACTAAAACACACTATATTGCCCAAATGTTTGATGAAATAAAAAAGATGATCTTAGGCCGAGTACATAGATACCAAACACGACATGCTTTAAAATTTCGCACAAACGCGCATTGGCGACAAACTACATACATTTTTAAAAGCCTTTACAGGTTACGCCGTTAGATTTACAGAGGAGGTCTACTGCTAAAATTACTGCCCTCGATCTGACCTTCACGGTGATACCTCACATGCATGGTGCAATTGCTGTTTACATATGACGCCAGACCGACGCTTGCGTTCGCCATTGGGCAAGAGCAGGGCAGGACAGGGGTGCTTTTTATTTTTATTTTTTTATTATTGATTTTGCTTTTTTATTTTATTTTTAAACTGTTGCTTCCATATTTATTTTTTTTTATCATTTTTATTGTTATCTCAGGGAATGTAAATATCCCCTATGATAGCAATAGGTAGTGACAGGTACTCTTTTTTTTGAAAAAACTGGGGTCTTCTAGACCCTAGATCTTTCCTCTGCCCTCAAAGCATCTGACCACACCAAGATCGGTGTGATAAAATGCTTTCCCAATTTCCCAATGGCGCTTTTTATATCCGGGGGGGGGGGACATTCCCTCCCACTGCTTGTAAAAGCAGTCCAGAGACTAATTAGCCACTAGGATTGCTTTTACATGAAAGCCGGCCGCTGGCTGAAAAGAATGATACCAAGATGATACCTAAAGCCGCAGGCATCATTCTGGTATAAACATTCAAAGTCCAGCAACATACCAGTACGTTGCTGGTCCTTGTTGGACATGTATTGTAATCTTTTTTTTTCATGCAGCCTGTTGGCTGAACGAAAAAAGAGATTGATCGGTGGGTATGCCCACCATTAGAATACCGCACTTCATCCACCCACTTCTAATGATGGGCATACATGCACCATTTATATATGCCGAAGCATGGGGGCATCCTCCCGCAAAAAAGTTATGCCGCACACACATGGTCGGACTTTACCACAGGCAAGCCTCCGTCGGAATTTCGACCGTATGTACGCGGCATTAGGAGCAAAATCGCTCCGCTGCCCCCATGCTTCGGCATATATGCTTTTTTTTTTTAACTGTGGTGGTGAAATCACCTCCTACAGCACTGGAGTCGCAGGGATCAGGCCTGTCTCTGCGAACGCTGCAGTTATGTGTGTTGTGTTTTGTAAGTGACAGTGATCGATCGATGCTGCACTTGGGTGGCCTGGGCTGGACAGAGGGGCAAAACGCAGGTGCTAGCAGGTATCTGGGCTAATCCCGCTAACACTGCGTTTTTGGGAACCCTAAACTGCTGGGGACGCTAGTATAGATCTGATATTGATCTGTTCAGATACTATACCACTAAGGGAGGTGTATGCTTCACGCGTGGGTGTTAGCGTTACTGGCACTAACCTGACGCTGCCTGGGGTGTGACGCAGACCCTCTCTGACGCTAAAACCTAATTGATATCACCCGCCGGGCGATCAGGGGGTTAAACCTTTATTGGGTTATATACGGCGGGTGCCCTGACACTATAAAAAGCAAACTAACTAACCCGTAACACTTATATGGTGATCACTGGTGAAAGGGTTAACTAGGGGCAATTAGGGAGTTAAAACCTTTATTAGGTAATATATGGGGGTACCTGACGCTATATAAAAACCTGACGAGGAACCTAAAAAAACCTACTGGCTACCGATCGGCATCACAGACACTAAGACAGCGATCAGAAAAACGATCGCTTAGCGACAGTGGTGATAGGGGGTGAAAGGGTTACCTGGGGGGCGATCAAGGGGGTTAAACCTTTAATAGATAATATATGGGGGTACCTGACGCTATAAAAACCTGCGGTGAACCTAAAAAAAATTACTGGCTACCGATCGGCATCACCGACACTAAGACAGCGATCAGAAAAACGATCACTTAGCGACAGTGGTGATAGGGGGTGAAAGGGTTACCTGGGGGGCGATCAAAGGGGTTAAACCTTTATTAGATAATATATGGGGGTACCTGACGCTATAAAAACCTGCGGCGAACCTAAAAAAAATTACTGGCTACCGATCGGCATCACCGACACTAAGACAGCGATCAGAAAAACGATCGCTTAGCGACAGTGGTGATAGGGGGTGAAAGGGTTACCTGGGGGGCGATCAAGGGGGCTAAACCTTTATTAGATAATATATGGGGGTACCTGACGCTATAAAAACCTGCGGTGAACCTAAAAAAATTTACTGGCTACCGATCGGCATCACCGACACTAAGACAGCGATCAGAAAAAAGATCGCTTAGCGACAGTGGTGATAGGGGGTGAAAGGGTTACCTGGGGGGGCGATCAAGGGGGTTAAACCTTTATTAGGTAATATATGGGGGTACCTGACGCTATAAAAACCTGCGGCGAACCTAAAAAAAATAACTAGCTACCGATCGGCATCACCGACGCTAAGACAGCGATCAGAAAAATGTCAGTAGAGAAGGTTTAACTTTACCACTGTCGGTTAGTAACTGCCAGCTGTACACGGGTAGGGATAAGCTGAACACCCCTCGGTTCGGTTCGCACCAGAACATGCGAACAGGCAAAAAATTTGTTTGAACACGCGAACACCGTTAAAGTCTATGGGACACGAACATGAAAAATCAAAAGTGCTAATTTTAAAGGTTAATATGCAAGTTATTGTCATGAAAAGTGTTTGGGGACCCGGGTCCTGCCCCAGGGGACAGGTATCAATGCAAAAAAAGTTTTAAAAACGTCAGTTTTTTTGGGAGCAGTGATTTTAATAATGCTTAAAGTGAAACAATAAAAGTGCAATATTCCTTTAAATTTCGTACCTGGGGGTGTCTACAGTATGCCTGTAAAGTAGCGCATGTTTCACGTGTTTAGAACTGTCCCTGCACAAAATGCAATTTCTAAAGGAAAAAAAGTCATTTAAAGTGGTTGTAAACCCTTCCGGGGAAGTTACACCTACAGGTAAGCCTAGATTAAGGCTTACCTGTAGGTGTTTGCAATATCTCCTAAACCGGTTTAGGAGATATTTGCCAAAAGGAATACAGCGTTGTCTACGGCGCAGGCGCACTCAGAATCCCATTCATAAAACCGGCAGAGGCGGCTTTAATGGCACCCGCGCGCATGCGCGGAGTGACGTTTTCGCCGCTCCAGCCAATCACAGCGCCGGAGTGTCGATACCTGGAAGTAACCTTCCGGAGAGATGTCTGCGGCCGGAGGGGAAGACAAGGACGGCTTCGATCTAAGGTAAGTAATGCATAATGAGCTAGTATGCTAGTCATACTAGCTCATTATGGCTTTGTCTTGCAGGTGTTTATTTAAAAAAAAAAAAATGTGGGTTTACAACCGCTTTAAAAAACTACTCGCGGCTATTAATGAATTGTCGGGTCCCGGCAATACAGATAAAAGTCATTCAAAAAAACGGCACCAAAATAAATAAAAAATGCGTGGGGGTTCCCCCCAAATTTCATATCAGGCCCTTAAGGTCTGGTATGGATATTAAGGGAAACCCTGCGCCATTTATTAATTTTTTTAAATGGTGTGGGTCCCCCCAAAAATCCATACCAGACCCTTCAGGTCTGGTATTGATTTTAAGGGGAACCCCGCACCAAAATGAAAAAAAAAATTGCGTGGGGTTCCCCTCAAAAATCCATACCAGACCCTTATCCGAGCACGCAACCTGGCAGGCCGCAGGAAAAGAAGGGGGCACGAGAGAGCGCCCCCCTCCTGACCGTACCAAGCCACATGCCCTCAACATGGGGAGGATGTCCCCATGTTGATGGGGACAAGGGCCTCATCCCCACAACCCTTGCCCGGTGGTTGTGGGGGTCTGCGGGCGGGGGGCTTATCGGAATCTGGAAGCCCCCTTTAACAAAGGGGACCCCCAGATCCCGTCCCCCCCTATGTGAATTGGTAAGGGGTACATTGTACCCCTACTATTTCACAAAGAAAAAGTGTGAAAATTTTAAAAATTACAGAAGACAGCTTGGGACAAGTCCTTTATTAAAAATAAAAAAATAAAAAAAACATTCCAGCGATTTAATCCAGTCTCTCGATGTCCAGCGTTGTAATCCATTCTCTATGTCCAGCGATGATCCATTCTCCAGCGATGCTCTCCACTCTACAGCGAGGAACGAAACCCCCGTGACGCGTAAGAGGGGGCGGGGTCACCCATCCACGTCATTGGGTAAAGGGTGGTGTTGGAATGTGTTCAAAGAAAATATTAGTCTTGATATTAATAATAAACCAATGTGTGTTGGTAATCTCCAAATTTTAGTGATGTCTCAGCCGGGTGTTTGCTAAACCTAGCGATGGGTTGGTATTAGAAAGGTTAAATTAAGTGTCCTACCAGTGACTCTGGAGGTAAAGGCGCCAAGGTGTGTACAAATGAGTGGAAAAATTAAATAAAATTACAGATTGAAGGAAGGCTCGGCCGGGTGTTTGCTAATTGCAAGCTTAAAAGGGGTGTTTAGTGAGGTTACACTGAGTGTGTCTCAAGGGATATTAAAGTTAAATAAAAAATAAAAAAAATATATATAAAAATGAATTCCAATGGTGTCTCGGCCGGGTTTTTACTAAGACCCAACTGTTGGACGGTATACTGTGCTTGATCCCAGGTTACTAAGTAAAACCCCTAAACAATTCTGTGGTACACTGTGGTTGACAATACACGTGAACAATCTATCAAACATAAAAAAAAAATATTTCCAATGGTGTTTGTGATAAGTCCAAAAAAATTGGTGACAAAGAAAATTGGTGACTTTTGCTGTAGTGCTTGTTCTGGCAGACTTTTCTGTGACTGTGGTGATCCATAATCATTAAAATATTGCACTCACCAGAACCTTCATACCCTCTAGGGGTATGGTGCGATCACAGTATGTGCCACTGTGTAGCAATCTCTGGAAGTGGGGATGGCTCCAATTGTCCCTTGCGATCCTCCTCTGCTGCCACTTCCAGCAATGTCTCTCGCTCTACTTCCTATGGAATGACCTGTGTATCTGGAGCCATCCCCACTTTGTCGGGAGCAGTGATTTTAATGATGCATAAAGTGAAAAAAAAGAAAGTGAAATATTCCTTTAAATATCATACCTGGGGGGGGGGGTGTCTATTGTATGCCTGTGAAGTGGCGTGTGTTTCCCGTGTTTATAACTGTCCCTGCACAAAAATTAAATTTCTAAAGGAAAAAAAGTCATTTAAAACTGCTTGGAACTTTAATGTAATGTGTGGTCCCGGCAATATGGATGAAAATCATTGAGAAAATTGGCATGGGTACCCCCCCCCCCCCAGCCCATTTGGGTCTTGTATGGATATTAAGGGGAATCCCGCACCCAAATTAAAAAAAGGAAAGGCGTGGGGCCCCCATGCCCTATATACTCCGAACAGCAGTATACAGGGAGTGCAAACAAGACAGGGACCGTAGGTTTGTTGTTACGTAAAATCTGTTTGTAATTTTGAACTCCCTGCCTGTGGTATTAGTATGAGAACACCAGCAATTGTATTCAGGTAAGCTTTAGGTGCACACTGTGAAAAGGACACTAAAACAAAATACTGCAGCTCTCTGCCTGTATTTGTATGAGAACACTAGCAATTGTATTCAGGTAAGCTTTAGGTGCACACTGTGCAAAGGACACTTAAGCAAAATACTGCAGTTCCCTGCCTGTATTTGTATCAGAACACCAGCAATTTTATTCAGGTAAGCTTTAGGTGCACACTGTGTAAAGGACACTAAAGCAAAATACAAGCAGGGAGCTGCAGTATCAGAACACCAGCAATTGTATTCAGGTAAGCTTTTGGTGCACACTGCAAAGGACACTAAAGCAAAATACTGCAGCTCCCTGCCTGTATTTGTATCAGAACACCAGCAATTGTATTCAGGTAAGCTTTTGGTGCACACTGTGCAAAGGACACAGTACACTAAGTGAAACACTGCAGCTAGCACAATCACCTGCCTGCCTGTCAGTATAGAGATTAGAGAATAACAGGAACGGATCTAGCTAAACTGAATACAGTGTGTAAATATATATACAACACCTAGGATTCATATACGTATATCCTCTACACACTGTAACTGCAGCTAACTGACTCGCCTGCCTGCTCTATCCAACTCAAATCAAATTACACTGTCTCTCTCTCTGTCTCTTTCCTTTAACCAACGCCGCAACACACTACACAAGGCCGCCAAGCCGGCGGCCTCATATAGTGTGGGGCGTGTACTAAACCCCCTAAAACATAATTGGCCAAAGCCCCCCTGGCTTTGGCTTATTATGGCTCTCCGTTTTTTCCGTGCTATGATTGGCCAAAGCATGCGGGGTCATAGTGCATGCTTGGCCAATCATCAGCCAGCAATGCACTGCGATGCTGCAGTGAATTATGGGCCGTGACGCGCCACTCGAATTTGGCGCGAACGGCCCATAATGTTCGAAATTCGGCGAACAGCCGAACAGGCGATGTTCGACTCGAACTCGAAGCTCATCCCTATTCCACTCCTCCATATAAAATGTTTACAAAAATGTGAGGGGTGTACTCACTTTTGTGAGATACTGTACTACAGTGAGAAAAATGGGAAAAAGTATCAAAAACATGAGTGAATACTACAAATAAACAATTTAAAGTTCATATGTGTCAGTGAAAAATATATGAAATCTTCTCCTCTATTTAAAGATGATAAGAGTTCTACAGAGTGCAGGTATCCGATGAAAATCATAGGCAAAATGCTCCAACACTTGGTAAAGATCCCGCCACCAAGGTGAAGAATGAAGGCTTACCAGACAGCCTGCGACCACCCTTCTCAGGGGGGTCAAAACAGGCTCAGTAGAGTGATGTTTTACTCCATGGAAGGCAGAATGATTCTGCAGGGACGCTTCATCCACAGTGGGAGAGTCTCCAGAGACGTTGATTGAACACCTGGCCAAAACTGGGAGTAGCTACTATAGAAGGGGTGCCCGGCTTTGAAAAATCGGTGCTCCCCGGCCCCGGCCGTAGCTACAACAAACTTTGCACACTTATAGAGGAAGGGGCTACATGTGTGCCAAGTTTGGCCGGGATCAGGCGCACAAAGTTGAAGATGGACACAGACTCGAGTACAAGCCGAGGGGGGCATTTTCAGCACAAATTTGGTGAAAAACTCGGCTTATACTCGAGTATATACGATAAGTATCAAAACCAATGTGTATTTGGGGACTTCAGTATACATAGTAGAAAATAATTTAATGAAAGTATTCAGAATGCTGTTTATTAGGCAAAATACTTTAATCATTAACAAACAAAAACTGCATATTTTACTACTTATTATAAAAAATATATACATTTTGTATTGTTTGAAACAACCAAATGACCTCATATGTGCTAAAAAATATGTGATAATCATTTTGGTAAACAAGGGGGTAAAATGACTGTTGAATAAACTGAGGAATTCAAACACTTCAACATTTGGTCTAGAATTTGAGCTTTTGCAATAGAAACACAGGTTTTTAGCATCTGGAAGTCACTGGCAATGTGCTGAGAGGGAAGAGAAAGCCACAGCTGGAAAATTAAGGACCACAAATTCATTCATAAAAAAAAACAAGGTTAACAATCTTTTTATTTCTGAATAAATGAAACCATACTTACATTCTGTTGTGACATATAGAGGTTTCTGTGTTCTGGAATTTTAGTGCTAGTTCATACCAGACTCAGTTCGGTGCGCTTTTTTTCTGCACTAAAAATGCATATACAGTGTTTCCTGACAGACTCCATGGCAGCCTACATGTGGGTTAACCCCGCCTCCTCTCCAATGCTATAGGACCCCATACCCATAAAAGTAATCTCACCTCTCAGTACTGTGTTCCTTTTTTGTCCTCCTCCAATGGACTTAAAGCATGCACGTCCGTGCAGATTTCTGGATGGATGGATCGATGGATGGATGGCTCACTCCTTGGCGGTGCAGCTCGGAACCCAGCCATGGGCAGGTGGAGAGCTTGTGGCAACCATGTATCCCTGGCTGGGATGTTGCTGTAGTGTGCCCAAAGCATCAAGACGTCCTCGGCTGGCAAGGTCTGCAACAATTTTTCCATGGCAGTCGCTTCCGTATTATGTGTATTGTTTTGTTTCATGTTTGTTTCTCATGCCCCTGCTGCTCCCTAATGGCTTCTGGAACGCTTCTGTGTCCCAGCTCGCTGTGGTGATCCGTATTTCGGGCGCCGCTGCCGATCGCGCATGCGCGGTGTCCGCTCTCAGAGCGAGGCTTGGTTCGCGCTTGCGCGGTTCAGCGGTTCTCTCGGCGGCCGCTCAGGCACCGAGGATGGCTTTTCCACCGCGCAGGCGCGCTGTGTGGTCGGCGGTGACGTCACAGGCAGGCAGGGAATTTAAAAGCTGATACTCGCCTATGTCATTTGGGATTTCCCCTGACGGCGAGCAGAGGCAACGTGATTACACTGCTTTTTCAGGTTAGTGTGCTCTTATCAATTCTATTAAGGAGAAGGATGGAATTTTCATCTGTTTTGTACAGGCTTAAATGTGTATATGGATATATAGTGCATTGTATGCTAGTTGTTGTATGGTGGCATTGATGAGACTGACGGTCTGGTTCTTGAGAGGGAGAGGCTGGAATCCCTTGGTTGCGCCTCTAGAGTGATTTCTACTCTGTTGAGCTCAAGAAGGGCAAGTACCAACAAAGTTTATGGAAGAATCTGGGCAAGATTCGTTGAATTCTCCTCTACTTCGGGGAGATCCTTTAGAAATACAGTTCAAGATGTTCTCAGTTTTCTTCAAACTGGACTACCCTTATCTGTCAGTTCTTTGAGAGTTCAAGTTTCGGCTTTATCAGCTTTCTCTGGGATCTCATTCGCAGTCCATCCCTTTTTCCAGGGAGCGTCAAGAATTAAGCCTCAAAGGAAGCCAAGATTTCCCAAGTGGGATCTTCCCCTCATCCTAGATTCCTTGTCTGGACTCAGTGCGACGGGGCCCTCCCCGTCCTCCATTAAGGACTTTTCAGCAAAAGTAGCCTTCTTAGTTGCCATCACCTCGGCTAAGAGGGTCTCTGAGATCGGTTCACTGGGTCATGAAGAACCTTTTCTTACATTTTTTCCAGATCGAGTAGTCCTTATACCCCTGTTGGGTTCAAATCCGAAAGTGACCTCAGTATTCCACGAGAATCAGGAAATTGTTCTTCCTACATTCAAAACTCCGGAATCTAATGATACTCATCCACTGGATATAGGAAAAATCCTGAAAGAATATTTGTAAATTACTTCTCCCTTCAGACGATCAGATCACCTATTCGTACTGCATTCAAGCAGCAATAAAGGGAAGAAAGCTTCAATCAGGACAATTGCGTCCTGGATTGTCCAAACGATCCAACAAGCTTATAGGGCTAAGGGCTTGGCTCCTCCACAGGCGGTGACAGCACACTCCACCAGAGGGATGGCAGCTTCTTGGGAGGCGGCCCGACATGTGGCTCCAGATGTCAACTGCAAAGCAGCCTCGTGGGCTTCCATCAATACATTTATGGCCCATTACTGCATTGAGCCTGCATCACTGTCTTCTGTTAATTTTGGGTTAAGAATCCTGTCGGTTGAAATTAAAGCAATTTTCTGTTCAGCATACCCACCCGTGTGGTCTGGCTAGTTATTTCCCACACGTAGGCTGCCATGGAGTCTGTCAGGAAAACTGAAAATTTATTACCAAATACTTACCGTAATTTTCCTTTCCTGATGGACTCCATGGCAGACGGAGTTCCCACCCTAAAAGAAAAAAATATTAAAAGTATGAAAATAAGTGTCCTTAAGTGAGTAAAAAAATAAGTGAGCTTACTTTTATGGGTATGGGGTCCTATAGCATTGGCGAGGAGGCGGGGTTAACCCACACGTAGGCCGCCATGGAGTCCATCAGGAAAGGAAAATTACGATAAGTATTTGGTAATACATTTTCAGTTTTTCCATGTATTTCAATGGCTCTAGTTCACACAAGTGCAGTCAGTTCCAGTCAGTTTCCGGTGCAGAAACTGAATGGAAACTGACTGGAACTGACTGTATTGGTGCAGAAAAAAACGGAACTGCATTTGGTGTGAACTAGCACTTAATAATGACAATTGTGTTCCAGTGTGTTTTTGGTGCGTCCTGGTGCATTTTAGATGCATTTTACTGCATTCTAGTACAGTCCAGTTCAGGTAAAATGCAGCATGTTCTACTTTTTTTTCTGAAACTGGAACGCACTGGAACTGAAAGCATTGGTGTGAACTATGCCATTAAAAACCATATAACCTACTTTCCATGCATTTTTGATGCAGAAAAAAAGCGCACTGGACTGCATGTGGTGTGAACTGGCCCTTATGGTCTATAAAAGTTATAAATAAATAACACTGACACAAGTAGGGTTTTTTGCAAGCTTTATATTGCACAGGGAAGATTGAGATGAAGAAGACATCAGGTAGGGGATAGCACTCCTCTATTGTTAATCTAGAGATTCATTTTAATTTCTCTTTTTTAAATTCCCCCATTGCAGTACTCTGAGGTGCCATAAGGTGTAGCTTTCTTACATTTAATGTTATATAAAGTTACACTGATCATCCATATTGCATTTGCAAAAATGAATACCCGTTACAATGCAAAATAAAATGTATTCATTTATTTCAAATACATATAATTTGATAACAATTGAATAATATCAAATTGTGAAACGAAATTACAGCTACCATAAAGGAAATCTAGTTGATAACTGCTTTGCAGTGCTTGGCTTCACACTCAGGACTTTATCATCCAGAAGTGTGTGTATTATCTATGTCAGGGGTCAGCAACTTTTTTCCACTTAAAGTAGAGTTCCACCCAAAAATGGAACTTCCGCTTTAAGTGTTGGTGACCCCCTGACATGCCACATTTGGCATGTAATTTTTTTGGGGGAGGAGCCAGTACCCTGTTTTTACAAGCACCCAGCTCCCACTTCCTCCCCTGGTGCCGCGGCGCCGGAAGGAAGATCACTCCCTCCCTGCAATCTTCTGGGACACATCACAGGTCCCAAAAGATTGCCTGGCCAATCACAGCACGCAGCCCGGCAGGACCGTGGGACAGGTGAGTGTCTGATTATTAAAAGTCAGCAGCTACACTTTTTGTAGCTGCTGACTTTTAAAAGGGTGGAACTCCGCTTTAAGGGCCGGAATTAATGTATGTGAATGCATGGAGGGCCACATTCACCTGCTAATAAATGAAGATAATAATAATCCTAACATAGTAATAATAACAGTACAGGTTTACCTCACTTTAAGGCGCTTCACTAATACGAAGCCAGTTCACCCTGAGGGAGCATGTGGCTGGGGATTCAGATTTTACTGCCCCCTTCCGCATCCTGGCACCCAAGGGTGGCTGACGCCAGCTTTGCCAGCATGGTCTGGAAATGGGGTTCCTCTCCCCAGGGGTGATGGGGTCCTGTCCCCAGGGAGAAGGGGTCCCTGACCCCAGGGGTGATGGGGTCTTGTCCCCAGGGGTGATGGGGTCTTGTCCCCAGGGGAGAAGGGGTCCCTGTCCCCAGGGGAGAAGGGGTCCCTGTCCCCAGAGGTGAAGAGGTCCCTGCTCCTTGGTGAGAAGGAGTCCCTGTCCCCAGGTGAGATGGGGTCCCTGTCCCCAGGGGAGATGGGTCCCTGTCCCCAGGAGTGATAGGGTCCCTGTGCCCCCAAAGCAGAGTCCTCTGTCCCCTGCACCCCCCAACCACTGCAGTGTCCTCTGCCCGCCATAGTTTCCTCTACCCCCTCATAGTGTCCTCTGTCCCCCCATAGTGTCCTCTGTCCCCTGCACCCACCACTGTAGTGTCCTATGTCCCCCCCATAGTGTCCTCTGTCCCCTCCCATATTGTCCTCTGTCCCCTCCTATAGTGTGCTCTGTCCCCCCCATAGTGTCCTCTGCCCCCCTCCACCCACACACACACTGTGTAGGTAGAACTTTCCTACCTTACACAGGTATACAACGAGCAGAGCAAAGATCGATATCACAGGGCTGGATGGGGGCGAGAACTGCTGGTTAACTTTTCACATGAACAGGCTGGTGATTGGTTGCTAGGATCGCCCAGCAACCAATCACCTGCTGTGTAATGAGTTCTGCCCCCATCCAGCCCTGTGATAACACCGCTCGCCGCTGTCCAATGGAGAGGACAGCAGCGAAAATGTCCGCAGGCCGGGTGCCTGTAAATTAAGTGCGGGCACTGAGGGGCCGGACATCTAGCGGTGGCAGGTTGGGTGCAGGCCGCGGGTTGCCGAACCTCTGATCTATGCTGTTTGGAGGTTTAGCCCTCGTTCACACTGAGGGCAGGTTTGAAATTGTGCGAGTTCAGCTGAACTTGCATGATTTCAAACCGGCATTTCAGTCTGACTTCGGTGGCGATTTGACAGACATTTGTGCGGGTTCATGAACAGATGTCTATTGAAATCGCCCCTGAAGTCGGCAAAAGTGGTGCGGCACCGCAAAGTCCACGTTGCCCCGATTTGGTGGCAATAGGCTCAAATTTGGCATGCGATTTGGCATGCAATTTGACAATTGACTCTGGTTTCCCCACTAAAACATACCAGTAGGTCAGATGGAATCTCATGCAGTTGATAGTAATATGTGTAGCGGGGTGATGCTTTAACTAGCCTCAGAGACTACCTTACCCAGTATGCAACGGGATACCCACAGTTCCTTTGGGCCCGGCGCAAGGTCTGCTGGGGTTGGATTATATAAGGAGGGGCAGAGCAGGACGGGGGGTCTCTTTGGACATCGCCCGCCTAGCAAGTGGAACTCTGTGCTGTGTCTGCTGTTCTGGACTAGGCCAGAGAGCCGGGCCCTGTGGATCCAAAGAGCCTTCTACCACTCACGGAAGAATCCCTGAGACATCTCAAGTATCTACCTTCCAAGACTCATCTGAAGAATCGGAGACCCCGGACATCATGAGTCGGTGTGTGGGACACACAGAGGTGGAAGTCGGCCGGACGGACTGGTTCGGTTGGGTGAGAGAGCACTTGCTCGAAGATTTCTTGAGTTACTCTTTAGGCCCAGTGTCTTTTGCTTAGGGCCCATCGTTATCAAGTTTGAGCTGCTCATCAGAGGGACAGTGTGCCGTGCAGCCTTAGTTGAATCCTTTGCCGCATATTCAGCAGCAAATTGTTTTACACCCTGTGGATTGTCTACCTGTTTTATGTGCTGACTAAATCTTATTGCAGGGCTCTGCATTAATAGATGTACCACTGCTTAATCTAATCTTTTATTTTACTCAGTAAACGCATTAATGATTAAGCAGACATTCTGTGTGGTGTGATTACTGTACATGTTATCTGCAGTATTGTGATACCCATAGCCTACGGGTCTCACAATTCGTTAGTCTCACTAGCTGTGCCAAGGGAGGGTAGAGCCAGTTACTGGGGATTGACGGCAGAGTGTTGCAGGCCCGAAAATAATACCAGCAGCCCTCTTAACTGGGGGTATTGCTACATATGTATGATATGTATTTATTGGTTCTGTACCCGGGGGGGGGGGGCAGCGATTAGAGCCTCTGATGTGGGGGGGGATGTATGGAGGATGGATTGGCTTCCCCTCTGTGCACGCACACCCACAGTAGCCCGATGTTCGAGTTGTGACGTCAGAGGGGGGCTGGGTCACTTATATACGTCATCGGGTGGCCCCGCCCTCAGCTATATAACAGCGGGAGACGCGTCACTCGGCGGGAGCTGCCCATGGAGGCAGAGCTGTTGCAGGGTTTTTTTTTCTTTTTTTGGCGGTGTGAGTTGAATGGACATCGCTGGACTTTTTTATTTTTGTGTCCCGAAGTGTCTTCTGTCTTTTTTACTATTTTTGACACTTTTTTTGGTGAAATGGTAGGGGTACAATGTACCCGTTACCAATTCACATAGGGGGGGATGGGATCTGGGGGTCTCCTTGTTAAAGGGGGCTTCCAGATTCTGATAAGCCCCCCGCCCGCCGACCCCCACAACCACCGGGCAAGGGTTGTGGGGATGAGGCCCTTGTCCCCATGTTGCTTTAGGGTGGGGACCCCCTTGTCCCAAAGCACCCATTCCCCCATGTTGAGGGCATGTGGCCTAGGTACGGTTCAGGAGAGGGGGGGCGCTCTCTCATCCCCCCTCTTTTCCTGCGGTCTGCCAGGTTGCGTGCTCGGATAACGGTCTGGTATGGATTTTTGGGGGGACCCCTTCGCCATTTTTTTTTATTTTGGTGCAGGATTCCCCTTAAAATCCATACCAGACCTGAAGGGTCTGGTATGGATTTTGAGGGGGACCCCTACGCCATTTAAAAAAAAAAATTTCAATGACTTATCTGTATTGATTCACATAGGGGGGGACGGGATCTGGGGGTCTCCTTGTTAAAGGGGGCTTCCAGATTCTGATAAGCCCCCCGCCCGCAGACTCCCACAACCACCGGGCAAGGGTTTTGGGGATGAGGCCCTTGTCCCCATGTTGCTTTAGGGTGGGGACCCCCTTGTCCCAAAGCACCCATTCCCCCATGTTGAGGGCATGTGGCCTAGGTACGGTTCAGGAGAGGGGGCGCTCTCTCATCCCCCCTCTTTTCCTGCGGCCTGCCAGGTTGCGTGCTCGGATAAGGGTCTGGTATGGATTTTTGGGGGGACCCCTACGCCATTTTTTTTTATTTTGGTGCAGGATTCCCCTTAAAATCCATACCAGACCTGAAGGGTCTGGTATGGATTTTGAGGGGGACCCCTACGCCATTTAAAAAAAAAAAAAAAATGTTCAATGACTTTTATCTGTATTGACGAGACCCGACAGTAGTTTTAAATTACCGTACGTTTTTTCCTTTAGAAATTTCATTTTGCAGCGGGACTGTTCTAGACACGGGAAAAATGTGCCACTTTACAGGCATACTATAGACACCCTCCAGGTGAAATTTAAAGGAATATTTCACTTTTATTGTTTCACTTTAAGCATTAGTACAATCACTGCTTCCAAAAATTTTTTAGTTTTTAAAACTTTTTTTTGCATTGATACATGTCCCCTGGGGCAGGACCCGGGTCCCCAAACACTTTTTATGTCAATACCATGTATATAAGCCTTTAAAATTGGCACTTTTGATTTTTCATGTTCATGTCCCATAGACTTTAACGGTGTTCGTACAAATTTTTTGCCTGTTCGCAAGTTCTGCTGCGAACCGAACCGGGGAGTGTTCGGCTCATCTATTTATCTATCTAGTATCTATTGCATGAAATGACGTACAGGTACGTTGTTTCATGCAATAGAGCTGCCTTGCCACAGTATATATGTGGTTGGCGGTCCTTAACTGGTTAATAATATAAGGTACTGATTTTTTGAAAAAAATATTCTCTTGTGTATCGTGTCCTATCAAGGATTTAATAATGCAGGCTTGTATTGTTTCTGAGAGGTATCCTTAAAGAGGAACTTCAGTAATTTTTTCATCTTTCCATCTATTAAATCTTCTGCCCTTCTTGTTTTAACTTTGGATAGTAAAACATTTTTTTCTGCCAGTAAATACCGTATACAGCCCACTTCCTGTTTCTTGTCTGGTAAAAAAGCTGGAGGTGTGCCTCTGTGTGTCTGTGTAAATCCAGGAAGTGAACAGGCAGCAGCTTCAGCTGCCCACAGTTAAAATGGATGCAGCCAGACTCAGTGGAGAGAGCTTTCTGCAGCATATTTGACAAGTACAGAATCACAGTATATATAAAATATGCAAAGTGGTTGAAGGGAAGCTTCAGAATGACAAAGATGTTTTTATTACAAATTATGTGAGCAGGCTGCAGTTCCTCTTTAAGTCCTTTATTGGGACCATATTTGTTAGCGGAAGCATAATCACAATAATTGATGGATGATGTGCACAATGGCATGCAAGTGTATAGAGACACGTTTGGCTGCTATGTTAGACCTCTTTCCTAGTAAGGTCATTTTACAATGAATCATTTCCATGACCAAGATAACAGCTTAGAAGAAAAAGACATGCCAGTAGTAGTTTATTCATATGTGGTCTAGGGAAACCCTCTAAACATGATGCGGACTGAGAGCTGAGTAAGTCTATTAATGTCTAGAGAGAGTGTATAAATACAGATGAGTAAGCGATGATACAAAGTCTGCCAAAAATGTCAGAAATGAAGCATCAGAGGAGAAAGGGAAAGTATGAGCAAGATTTTCTGTTTTGTAAATTAATAGGGGGAACTTAAAATTACCTTACGGGATATGTATGAGCTCAAGCTGAAACAAAAAATATGGTTTCCAGTCATTCTGAAAAAGAATACTTTAAGTAAATATGCAATAATATACAATCTAATATAAACTATATGACTATTCTTCCGAAAGAGGTGGTTACAGATTCCCTCTATCTATTGCATAAATGTATTAACCATTTGCCGACCGCCGCATGTACATATACGTTGGCAGAATGGCACGGCTGCGCAAAGCAACGTACCGGGTGCCCGCGATCGTCTCGCGGAGAAACAGAACGGAGAGATGCCTATGTAAACAAGGCATTTCATTTCCCTGTTCTGCCTAGTGACAGGACAGAAATCTACTGCTCCCTGTGATTTGGAGCAGTGATCTCTGTCATGTCACTGGTAGCCCATCCCCCCCCACAGTTAGAATCACTCCCTAGGACACACTTAAAGTGGTTGTATACCCAAATTTTGTACAAGCACCTACAGGTAAGCCTACATTAAGGCTTACCTGTAGGTGCTTGTAATATCTCCGAGACCTACACAGTCTCGGTGATATTTGCAAAAAAAACTGTACCGCTATCTACGGCGCATGCGCGCCGTAGATAACGGCGCAGGCGCACTGAGCGCGGCGGCTCTTGAATGGGAGCCTGCCGGACACTGCCGGAAATTCGCGCATGCGCGGGGATCGTGCCGTTCCCCGCGCATGTGCGGGAGTGACGTCATCGCCGCTCCGGCCAATCACAGCGCCGGAGCGGCGATACCCGGAAGTCACTCCGGGTATCATGGATTCGACGGAGGACGCGTCCGAGGACCGCTGCGGGGGCTTCGATCTAAGGTAAATGATTGATAATGAGCTAGTATGCTAGTCATACTAGCTCATTATACCTTTGCCTTGCAGGTTAACCAAAAAAAAAAAAAAGTTTTGCGGTATACAACCGCTTTAACCCCTTGATCGCCCCCTAGTGTTAAATCGCGCGAGTTCAGCTGAACTCGCACGGCTTCATTCCCGCAGTCCAGTGTGAACCTGGCCGCAAACACATCCATTAAAAAAGAAAATTGAAAAAAACTTGAATTTCTTCATAAAATAGGATTTTTCCTACAGCTTACTTGTAAAATCCTTTTCTTGGAGTACATCTCGGGACAAAGAGCGCCCAAAGGCAGCCTCCTCCTGCTGCCTTACATCTATCTGATAGAATTCAGTAAAAGGTATGCGGAGAAGACCAAGTAGCGGCCTTGCAAATCTGAGCCATAGAGGCCTGATTATGCACTGCCCATGAGTCACTTACACCCCTGGTAGAGTGCGCTCTCACCCAAAAGGGTGGAACCTTCTTCCTTAAACCGTAAGCCTGAATTATAACCTGGCGAATCCATTGCGAAATAGTTGATTTTGATGCTGCTTGCCCCTTCCTGGGCCCATCTGGTAACACAAACAAGGAGTCGGTCTTCCGAACCTGAGCTGTCATCTTTAGATATACTTTGACCGCTCTGACCACATCGATAGAATGCAACATCCTCTTTTTCATCCATCTTGGTTCAGGTGAGAACTAGACACCGCCTTAGGCAAGAAAGCTGGGTGAGGCCTTAGCAACCTCATACAAAGGCGAATAGAAGGACACTTCTTCCCTTTGAACACCCGAACAAGATCCTTTATGCAGAGGTGGCTCTAGGCTATGTGAGGCCTTAGGCATAACTTAAACATGAGGCCCCACTCACGTCCATAAGGGAAAAAAATTATTCAAGCAATAAAAATGTATTGCATATATTAAGAGTACTGGTGTCAGCGCTCTGTCTCTCTCAGCGCTGGTGTCAGCGCTCTGGCTCTCTCTGTGCTGGTGTCAGCGCTCTGGCTCTCTCTGTGCTGGTGTCAGCGCTCTGGCTCTCTCTGTGCTGGTGTCAGCGCTCTGGCTCTCTCTGTGCTGGTGTCAGCGCTCTGGCTCTCTCTGTGCTGGTGTCAGCGCTCTGGCTCTCTCTGTGCTGGTGTCAGTGCTTTGTATCAATGCTGGTGTCAGAGCTCTGTCTCGTTCAGTACTAGTGTCGGTGCTCTGTCTCGCTGTGCTGGTGTCAGTGCTCTATCTCTCTTAGTACTGTACTCACATAGAGCTCCTTGAACACGGCCTCATAGAAGAGAAGCGGCTGTGCAAAATTTCACCACATCGGAAGTCTCATCATCCCTGTTGGGCAGCAGTAGGTCCCCACGGACTCCCCATAGTGGAAGAGCTCCTAGTAAGAGATAGCCACAGTGAAGCCGATCATGAGCAGTGCCAGCACAGAATGAAGAGCGCCTTGCCCACTATGGCTGAGGATTGGCACTGGACTGAGCTGGGACCTCCCGACCACCGCAGTGGAGCCCTGGGTAGAGTCAGGTCAGGGGGACCCGGGTTGTCAATCACAGGTGGGCACACCTGGCAGAGGACTGAGCAGACCTGACTGTAAACACAAGGCACATGCACGCCCCCAGCAGGCCGATGCACACACCCCCGCAGACATATGCACATATACCCCCCCAGTCACATGCACTCTCCACAGTCACATGCACACCCACCCAGTCACATGCACACCCACCTAGTCACATGCACACCCACCCAGTCACATGTAGCCCCCTACAGTCACATGCACACCCTCACAGTCACATGTAGTCCCCCACAGTCACATGCACACCCACCCAGTCACATGCACACCCACCCAGTCACATGTAGTCCCCCACAGTCACATGCACACCCTCGCAGTCACATGTAGCCCCCCACAGTCACATGCACACCCTTGCAGTCACATGCACACCCTCGCAGTCACATGTAGCCCCCCACAGTCACATGCACACCCTCGCAGTCACATGTAGCCCCCCACAGTCACATGCACACCCACCCAGTCACATGTAGCCCCCCACAGTCACATGTAGCCCCCCACAGTCACATGAACACCCTTACAGTCACATGTAGCCCCCCACAGTCACATGTAGCCCCCCACAGTCACATGTAGTCCCCCACAGTCACATGCACACCCTCGCAGTCACATGCACACCCTCGCAGTCACATGCACACCCACCCAGTCACATGCACATGAACCCCCCCACATTCACATGTAGCCCCCTCACAGTCACATGCACACCCTCACAGTCACATGTAGCCCCCCACAGTCACATGTAGTCCCCCGCAGTCACATGCACACCCTCGCAGTCACATGCACACCCTCGCAGTCACATGTAGCCCCCCACAGTCACATGTAGTCGCCCACAGTCACATGCACACCCTCGCAGTCACATGCACACCCTCGCAGTCACATGCACACCCCCCACAGTCACATGCACACCCTCGCAGTCACATGCACACCCTCGCAGTCACATGTAGCCCCCCACAGTCACATGTAGTCCCCCACAGTCACATGCACACCCTCGCAGTCACATGCACACCCTCGCAGTCACATGCACACCCACCCAGTCACATGCACATGAACCCCCCCACATTCACATGTAGCCCCCTCACAGTCACATGCACACCCTCACAGTCACATGTAGCCCCCCACAGTCACATGTAGTCCCCCGCAGTCACATGCACACCCTCGCAGTCACATGCACACCCTCGCAGTCACATGTAGCCCCCCACAGTCACATGTAGTCGCCCACAGTCACATGCACACCCTCGCAGTCACATGCACACCCTCGCAGTCACATGCACACCCCCCGCAGTCACATGCACACCCTCGCAGTCACATGTAGCCCCCCACAGTCACATGTAGCCCCCCACAGTCACATGTAGCCCCCCACAGTCACATGCACACCCCCGCAGTCACATGCACACACCCCCTAGTCGTATGTACCTCCACCCAGTCATATGTACCCCCACATGCCCATGTACCTTACACATAGCAAGGCTCTGTCCCCTCACAGCTCAGTCAGAGCATCCTCAGCTGAGCTCAGCAGTCAGTCGGCTCTCGGCTGCACACAGACAGTGAACCGGAATTGGCTCCGCCTCCACCACGGAAGCCCCGCCTCCACCACGGAAGCTCCGCCCTGGACGGAGTGTGGACTCGTCTCGGCGATCCTGCCGAGTTGCTAGCTGCGCCCTGAAAATACATCAGCTGGCAGAGACGCACACACAGAGTAGACTGACAACTGCCCTCCTCCCCCGCCCCGCCAGCAAATTCCGTCTGTCCCTTAAGCCGATATATTGTGCAAGGCCCTTGCACAATATATCGGCTTAAGGGATGGACGGAATTTGCTGGCGGGCGGGGTGGGGGGGGAGGGCAGTTGTCAGTCTACTCTGTGTGTGAGTCTCTGCCAGCTGTATTTATGTGAGTTTTAATGACAGGAGGAGCGGAGACAAACTGGGCAGTGCCCTGTTACTGAGCAGAGAGGAGGAGTGACTGTACACTGAAGGAGGAGGGCAGGAAGCTCCGCTGACTGCACTAGGACTGATGTATGAGGATAGCCAGAGGCGGCTCTTTAGGCTAAGTAGGCGGCCCGAGGCCCTTGAGAGGGCGAGGCCTTAGGCCACCGCCTACTTTGCCTAATTAGAGAGCTGCCTCTGCCTTTATGGCACTGATCTTTGTCTGAGGCAAAAATACTCCTTCTTGAACTGTGTCTATAACTAGACCTAACTACTACAACCTTTTTACTGGCCGTAAGGCTGACTTCTCTAGTATGAGAACCCAACCTAGGTGATTTAAGTACTGAACTGTGCTGCCCACATTCTGATATAGTCCCGTAGCATACTGATCCACAAGCAACAGGTCGTCTAGGTTTGCCATAATCACAATATCCTGGACCCTTATGCCGTGTACACACGATCGATTTTCTCGACGGTGAAAACACTGTCGAGAAAATCGACGGGAAAAACGAGGAACGGCTTGGTCCCCTACACACGGCCGGTTTTCATGACATTTTTTCTCTTGGTCGAGAAAAACTACCGTGTGTGGGCTCCCTGGCAGTGTTTCCCTATGGGAAAACTGCCGCGGAAAAAAATGCCGTGAATCACGACGAGAAAAATTAGAGCATGTTCTAATTTTTCTCGTCGTGATTCTTACCGTTTTTCTCGTCGGGAAAAATGCTGGAAAGCCCACACACGGTCATTTTTCTCATCAAAGAGAAAAAATAATCATTTTTCCCGATGAGAAAAATGGTCGTGTGTACGTGGCATTAGTCTTGCTAATACCGGAGCCAAGACTTTTGTAAATACCCGGGGGGCGGTGGCAAACCCGAAGGGTAATGCTATGAACTGAAAATGCTTCCCTCTACCTCGAACCGTAGAAACTTCTGGTGAGGGACGTAAATTGGCACATGCAGATATGCATCCTTGATATCAATCAATGCAAGAAAAAGTCCTCCCATCAGAGATGAGACTACTGACCGGATTGACTCCATCCGAAAAGAGCGACAGTTTAAGAATCGATTCAGACTTCTGAGATCCAGTATGGGTCTCACATCCCCCTTGGGTTTGGGGACCGTGAAAAGATTTGAATAGAACCCCATAAACCGCTCTTCTGTTGGTACTTCTACAATTACCCCTTGTGACCTCAACTGGTCTAGTGCCTGGAACAAGGCTCCTCTCTTTAACAGGTCTTTGGGAACCCCTGATCTTAGAAAAC
The DNA here is from genome assembly GCA_029206835.1 of Rana muscosa. Classification (NCBI taxonomy): domain Eukaryota; kingdom Metazoa; phylum Chordata; class Amphibia; order Anura; family Ranidae; genus Rana; species Rana muscosa. The sequence continues at coordinate 218,847,753 of CM055120.1, read as the reverse complement.
GACCTGGTGGGAACTCCCTAACCTAGAGACACTGTGGAGTTGACCAATCTGTCTTGGATCTCAAGTCTCCAGACCTCTAAAAACTGCAGAAGTCTTCCCCCCACCTGAATGAGTGGGGGCTCACCTTCATGCTGAGTAGGGATGAGCTCGGTGTTCGATCGTTCGACGAAGATCGAACGATTTGGGCCGTTCGCGCCTAATTCGAGTGACGCGAACGGCCCACAATGCACTACGCCATCGCAGTGTCATCCAGGCGCTGTGATTGGCCAAGCATGCACTGTGACCCCGCATGCTTGGCCAATCACAGTGCCGGCAGCGAGGAGAGCAATGATTGGCCACAGGCAGGATGCCTGTGGCCAATTATTGCTGAGGGTGTTTAGTACACACCCCACACTATAAAAGGCCGCCAGCACGGCGGCCTAGTGTAGTGTGTTCCGGAGCAGGGAAAGAGAAGCATAGGCAGGGACAGTGACATTTTTTTTTCTTGCTTAACCTGGATTCCTTTAGTTTAGGGAAAGAGAAGGATAGGTAGGGAGAGTGTCAGTGTGTTTTACTGTGCTAATCCTTGTTTCTAGGGACAGGGAAGGACAGTGAGGGAAATTCTCCTTGTGCTATACTGTGCTAAAGCATTGATCATCAACCATCTTTAAAAAAACATTTTTTCTAGGGACAGAAAATTATAGGTAGGGAGAGTGTCAGTGTGTTTTACTGTGCTAATCCTTGTTTCTAGGGACAGGGAAGGACAGTGAGGGAAATTCTCCTTGTGCTATAGTGTGCTAAAGCATTGATCATCAACCATCTTTAAAAAAAACATTTTTTCTAGGGACAGAAAACTATAGGTAGGGAGAGTGTCAGTGTGTTTTACTGTGCTAATCCTTGTTTCTAGGGACAGGGAAGGACAGTGAGGGAAATTCTCCTTGTGCTATAGTGTGCTAAAGCATTGATCATCAACCATCTTTAAAAAAACATTTTTTCTAGGGACAGAAAACTATAGGTAGGGAGAGTGTCAGTGTGTTTTACTGTGCTAATCCTTGTTTCTAGGGACAGGGAAGGACAGTGAGGGAAATTCTCCTTGTGCTATAGTGTGCTAAAGCATTGATCATCAACCATCTTTAAAAAAACATTTTTTCTAGGGACAGAAAACTATAGGTAGGGAGAGTGTCAGTTTCTTTCACTGTGCTAATCCTTGTTTCTAGGGACAGGGAAGGACAGTGAGGGAAATTCTCCTTGTGCTATACTGTGCTAAAGCATTGATCATCAACCATCTTTAAAAAAACATTTTTTCTAGGGACAGAAAACTATAGGTAGGGAGAGTGTCAGTTTCTTTCACTGTGCTAATCCTTGTTTCTAGGGACAGGGAAGGACAGTGAGGGAAATTCTCCTTGTGCTATACTGTGCTAAAGCATTGATCATCAACCATCTTTAAAAAAAAATTTTTCTAGGGACAGAAAACTATAGGTAGGGAGAGTGTCAGTGTGTTTCACTGTGCTAATCCTTGTTTCTAGGGAAAGGGAAGGACAGTGAGGGAAATTCTCCTTGTGCTATACTGTGCTAAAGCATTGATCATCAACCATCTTTAAAAAAACATTTTTTCTAGGGACAGAAAACTATAGGTAGGGAGAGTGTCAGTGTGTTTTACTGTGCTAATCCTTGTTTCTAGGGACAGGGAAGGACAGTGAGGGAAATTCTCCTTGTGCTATAGTGTGCTAAAGCATTGATCATCAACCATCTTTAAAAAAACATTTTTTCTAGGGACAGAAAACTATAGGTAGGGAGAGTGTCAGTGTGTTTCACTGTGCTAATCCTTGTTTCTAGGGACAGGGAAGGACAGTGAGGGAAATTCTCCTTGTGCTATACTGTGCTAAAGCATTGATCATCAACCATCTTTAAAAAAACATTTTTTCTAGGGACAGAAAACTATAGGTAGGGAGAGTGTCAGTTTCTTTCACTGTGCTAATCCTTGTTTCTAGGGACAGGGAAGGAAAGTGAGGGAAATTCTCCTTGTGCTATACTGTGCTAAAGCATTGATCATCAACCATCTTTAAAAAAACATTTTTTCTAGGGACAGAAAACTATAGGTAGGGAGAGTGTCAGTTTCTTTCACTGTGCTAATCCTTGTTTCTAGGGACAGGGAAGGACAGTGAGGGAAATTCTCCTTGTGCTATACTGTGCTAAAGCATTGATCATCAACCATCTTTAAAAAAACATTTTTTCTAGGGACAGAAAACTATAGGTAGGGAGAGTGTCAGTTTCTTTCACTGTGCTAATCCTTGTTTCTAGGGACAGGGAAGGACAGTGAGGGAAATTCTCCTTGTGCTATACTGTGCTAAAGCATTGATCATCAACCATCTTTAAAAAAACATTTTTTCTAGGGACAGAAAACTATAGGTAGGGAGAGTGTCAGTGTGTTTCACTGTGCTAATCCTTGTTTCTAGGGACAGGGAAGGACAGTGAGGGAAATTCTCCTTGTGCTATACTGTGCTAAAGCATTGATCATCAACCATCTTTAAAAAAACATTTTTTCTAGGGACAGAAAACTATAGGTAGGGAGAGTGTCAGTGTGTTTCACTGTGCTAATCCTTGTTTCTAGGGACAGGGAAGGACAGTGAGGGAAATTCTCCTTGTGCTATAGTGTGCTAAAGCATTGATCATCAACCATCTTTGAAATCCTTGTTTTTTGGACAGTCAGGGAAATTGTCGTTGTGCTATTCTGTGCGAAAGCAATCATCCTCAACCATATTTAGAAATCCTTAAGTAAAGGGACAGAGAAGGACACCTGAAGGTAGCCCTTATTGCTTTTTTCCCATCTCCCTGCAGGCCATCTATTAGAATGTCTGGAAGGCAAACAAGGAGAGGCAGACAGTCAGGAGGCAATAAAAGAGGGCAAGCAGGCTCTGTGTCTGGGGGCAACAGTGCTGGTCGTGGACGCAGTGCATTGTCATCAGCACATGGCCATGGGACACGCTTGTCCTTCTTTTCGGCAGCTGGACATGTTGAGCCACATCATGCCGAAGACTTGGTAGAGTGGATGACCAAGCCCTCCTCCTCCTCCTCATCCTCTCTCACCCAGGCTCAGGGTACTGGCAAAGCAGCTGCCAAAGCGTCCTCTTCCCTGGTATCAATGTCAGACTCATCATCAGTCACTCCTTCCCTAGACCCACCATGTCCTCCTCCTGAGGAGTCCCCCGAACTGTTTGAGCACAGTGTTGGGTACATGCTCCAGGAGGATGCCCAGCGTTTCGAAGGGTCTGATGATGAAACCCAGCTACAGGAAGGCAGTAGCGTGAGAGCAGACAGAGGGGATGCTCAAGAAGGACACCAATCTGGCAGTCATGTTCCAGCAGCTGCAGCATACTGCCAGATTGGCTCCAGTGATGAGGAGGGAGGGGATGATGAGGTCACTGACTCCACGTGGGTGCCTAATAGGAGAGAGGAGGAGGAGGAGGATGAGAAGGAGGCACATCTCCAACGAGGCAGGATGCCCTTTGGTGGCCAGTGTAAGGGCAGTACACCGACGGAATCACACCGCAGAGCTCCGCCTGTGCAGGGCGCTGCCTCTGCCCGTCATTCAAAAAGTTCTTTGGTGTGGGCCTTTTTTGAGGCTAGTGCATCAGATCGCACAGCTGCTGTTTGCAACATATGTCTCAAGCGTATATCGCGTGGCCAAAACATCAGCCGCTTGGGTACCACATGCCTGACCAGACATATGTTGACCTGCCATGCAGCTCGTTGGCAAGCCTACCTCAAAGACCCACACCAAAGAACAAAGCGGACCTCTCCTTGCACCGCATCAGCTGGGATCTCCAACCCCACTATAACTTCAGTCCTCTCTGAAACATGCACTGAGAGGAATGAAGGTGTAGAATTAGGTGTGTCACAGCCAAGTACTTGCGGCCACTCTGCTAGCAGTACACCGACGTCCGATTCTAGCAGGCAAATTTCCCTGCCCCAGCTGCTGGACCGTCGAAAGAAGTTCACTCCCAGCCATCCACATGCCCAGCGGTTGAATGCTAGCTTGGCTAAATTGCTAGCGCTTCAACTGCTGCCTTTTCAGTTGGTAGACTCGGCCCCCTTCCGTGAGTTTGTGCAATGTGCGGTTCCTCAGTGGCAGGTTCCCAAACGCCACTTTTTCTCACGGAAGGCTATTCCGGCTCTCTACCGGCATGTGGAAGGCAATGTCTTGGCCTCGCTGGACAGGGCGGTCAGCGGTAAGGTGCATATTACTGCTGACTCATGGTCCAGCAGGCATGGACAGGGACGTTACCTTTCTTTCACGGCCCATTGGGTCACTCTTTTGGCAGCTGGGAAGGATGCAGGACAAGGTGCAGTAGTGTTGGAGGTTGTTCCACCGCCACGCCTCCAAAATGCTACTACTGGTTGTGACACACCTCTCTCCTCCACCCCCTCCTCTTCTTCTTCCTCCATGGCCTCTTCCTGTGCTTTGTCCTCTGAACCAGCGGTGCTCCGTAGCCGTTCAAGGGGCTACGCAAGTACGCAGGCAAAAAGATGCCATGCCGTGCTTGCGCTGGTGTGTTTGGGGGACAGAAGCCACACTGGGGCAGAGGTCCTGTCTGCTCTGCAGGGCCAGGCCGAGAGGTGGTTGACGCCACGCCAGCTTAAGCCAGGAATGGTGGTTTGCGACAATGGCACCAACCTCCTCTCCGCCCTCCGACAGGGACAACTGACCCATGTGCCCTGTGTGGCTCACGTCCTTAACCTGGTGGTGCAGCGGTTCTTGGGCAGGTACCCAGGCTTACAGGATGTCCTGAGGCAGGCCAGGAAAGTCTGTGTGCATTTCCGCAGATCTTATAATGCCAGTGCTCGCCTGGCTGAGCTGCAAAAGGAGTTGAACCTGCCCAAGAACCGCCTTATATGTGACATGCCCACCAGGTGGAACTCAACGTTGGCCATGCTGCAGCGGCTGCACACGCAGCAGAGGGCCATTAATGAGTACCTGTGCGACTACGGCACCAGGACAGGGTCAGGGGAGCTTGGTTTTTTTTCTCCACGCCAGTGGGGCATGATCAGGGATGCATGCACTGTTCTGGCACCATTTGAGGAGGCCACGAGGATGGTGAGCAGTGACAGTGCATGCATCAGTGACACTGTACTTCTTGTCCACCTGTTGGAGCACACGCTGCGTGGAATAATGGACAGGGCACTTGAGGCAGAACAGAGGCAGGAAGAGGAGGACTTCCTTGCCTCTCAAGGCCCCCTTTACCCAGACAGTGTTCCTTCTGTCCCACCCATCGCACAGGAAGAGGAGGAGGAGGAGGAGGAGGATTGTGTCAGCATGGAGGTGGAGGCTGGCACTCAGCATCATCAGCAGCAGTCTTTTAGGGATGATTTACAGTCCCAAGAAACCAGTGGACTTGTACGTGGCTGGGAGGAGGTGGCTGCGGATCATGTCATCCTTAGTGACCCAGAGGACTCCGGACCAAATGCCTCAGCAAACCTACGCTGCATGGCCTCCCTGATCCTGCAAAGTCTGCGGAAGGATCCTCGTATTCTTCGGATCAAGGAGAGGGACCATTACTGGCTGGCCACTCTCCTTGATCCACGGTACAAGGGTAAGGTTGCGGACCTTATGTTACCGTCGCAGAGGGAGCAGAGGATGAGACAACTCCGGGAGGCTTTGCAGAAAGGTCTGTGCAACGCGTTCCCAGAGACTGGGAGGTTACAAACTCCTGGTCCTGGACAACGAGTTGCTGAGGCTTCGGCCAGTCAAAGAAGGAGCGGTGGGGAAGGTGGCCGTCTGACCGATGCGTTCAGACAATTCTTTAGTCCGCAGCCCCAAAGTATGATCGGTTCCAGCAACCATCGCCAGCGTCTGATAAACATGGTGCAGGAATATCTAGGGGCAAGGTCAGACTTGGACACCTTCCCCACCGAAAATCCTCTGGCTTACTGGGTCTTGAGGATGGATCACTGGCCAGAGCTTGCACAGTATGCAATTGAGCTACTGGCCTGTCCTGCATCCAGCGTTCTTTCGGAACGCACATTCAGTGCTGCTGGAGGATTTGTCACGGATCACAGGGTGCGCCTGTCCACCGACTCGGTTGATCGACTGACTTTCATCAAGATGAACCAGTCTTGGATCACCACCAGCTACCACACACCTGATGCTGATATAACAGACTAATTGATTTTAACATGTCACATCCCTTCAAGACTGATGCTGATGCTGAGTGCCTGTGCTGTTATGTTGACTGGCTATCCTCCTCCTCCGAGTCCTCAATGATACGATTGATGATGATAGCTTGGAAGATCATTTTTGTTTATGGGTGCCGCCACCAGTGGCTAAGGCCCAATTTTTCAGCCCCTGTTTAACAGGGGCGTGTAATTACAATTTTTGAAGCAATACTTTGCAACAGGGCTCATTGCTGTGCTCCAAGTACAGTATCTGTGAGGGGTTGGAGTGTTGTGCCACCAGTGCCTAAGGCCCAATTTTTCAGCCCCTGTTTAACAGGGGCGTGTCATTACAATTTTTGAAGCAATACTTTGCAACAGGGCTCATTGCTGTGCTCCAAGTACAGTATCTGTGAGGGGTTGGAGTGTTGTGCCACCAGTGCCTAAGGCCCAATTTTTCAGCCCCTGTTTAACAGGGGCGTGTCATTACAATTTTTGAAGCAATACTTTGCAACAGGGCTCATTGCTGTGCTCCAAGTACAGTATCTGTGAGGGGTTGGAGTGTTGTGCCACCAGTGCCTAAGGCCCAATTTTTCAGCCCCTGTTCAACAGGGGCATGTAATTACAATTCTTGATCTAATAATTCACAGCAGGGCCCATTGCTGCACCCACCAAGAGTAACTCTGAGGGCTTACAGTGTTGTGGCAACGCCACCACCACCACGAAAGGCCCAATTTTTCAGCCCCTGTTCAAAAGGGGCATGTAATTACAATTCTTGATCTAATAATTCACAGCAGGGCCCATTCCTGCACCCACCAAGAGTAACTCTGAGGGCTTATAGTGTTGTGGCAACACCACCACCACCACCACCACCACGAAAGGCCCAATTTTTCAGCCCCTGTTCAACAGGGGCATGCAATTACAATTCTTGATCTAATAATTCACAGCAGGGCCCATTGCTGCACCCACCAAGAGTAACTGTCAGGGCTTACAGTGTTGTGGCACCAGCACCACCATCAAAGGCCCAATTTTTACTACCACTGTTCAACAATTATATGTAATTACAATTCCTGATATAATAGTTGACAGCAGGGCGTTCCAGCACCAACCAAGAGTAACTGTGAGTGCTTACAGTGTTGTGCCAACACCAACAACTAAGGGGCCTATTTCTGCAGAGTATATACGGCAGGTCCCTACTTTCAAACATCCAACTTACAAACGACTCCTACTTGCAAACGCAAGAAGACAACAGGAAGTGAGAGGAAATCTACCCCTAGGAAGGAAAATTCTCTCCTGTAAGAATTAATATGGGAGAAAGGTGTCTCCTCTGTACTGATGCTTTATCACCAATCCTTGTTTCAAGAAAAACACCACATTTCAAAAACAGTTGTCATTGGGACGGAAAGTGAGGTGAAATGTTCTGAACAGGGGCACAGACAGCAAAACAAATGTTACAGGGGTGATAACCCTTACCTATGTTTTCCAAAAAGTTTAAAAATAGATTTTTGGGCTGGAGCTACACTTAAACAATGTACCTGTTCAAAATTACAAACAGATTCTACATAAGAACAAACCTACAGTCCCTGTCTTGTATGCACCGCCTGTATACGGCTGTTCAGAGTATATAGGGCCTTTTTTATTTTATGTGCGGGGTTCCCCTTAATATCCATACAAGACCCAAAGGGGCTGGTAATGGGCTGGGGTAGGGGGGGGGGGTCATGGGGTAGCTATGCCATTTTTCTTAAAGATTTTCATCCATATTACCGGGACCAGACATTACATTAAAGCCGCAAGCAGTTTTAAATGGCTTTTTTTTCCTTTAGAAGTGTCATTTTGTGCAGGGACAGTTCTAAACACGGGAAACACGTGGCACTTCACAGGCATACTTTAGACACCCCCCAGGTACAATATTTAAAGGAATATTTGACTTTTTTTTTTTCACTTTATGCATCATTAAAATGACTGCTCCCGAAAAACGACCGTTTTTAAAACTTCTTTTTGCATTGATACATGTCCCCTGGTGCAGAACCCGGGTTCCCAAACCCTTTTTAGGACAATAACATGCATAATAGTCGTTATAATTAGCACTTTAGAATTCGAACGTTCGCATCCATTGTATTTAATAGGGTTCTAATGTTCGTACAAACTTTCGGTCCGTTCGCGGGTTCTGGTGTGAACCGAACCCGGGGGTGTTCGGCTCATCACTAATGCTGAGGCCTTAGAACCAGATTTGGCAGGCCTCTGTACCCAGGGCTTTTTCTGGCCCTGTCCTTGGCCCTAAAGGTTTACTCCTTGACCCCGATGGCGGATGCCGTCGATACTGCCTGGAGGAAGAAGCACCTGGCGCTAGAGAAATAGAACGCTTAAAAGCAGGATGCCTATTTCTTCTTTTAATGGATAAAAGAGCACTTTTACCACCTGAAATCTTTTGGATATACTTATCCAAGTCGTCTCCGAACAAACGCTCCCCATGAAAGGGAAATCCTGCCAACAGCCTCTTGCAAAGCAATTCAGCTGACCAATTCTTTAGCCGAAGAATACGGCACATATGCACAGCTAAGAGTGCAAATCGCGATACTTGCTGAATAGAATCTTTAAGAGAATCGCCCACAAAACATAAGGCCCTTGGCAGGTCCGCCAATTCACGAGCAGCTTCTTTCTCCATGTTCTGGAAAATCCCTAATGACCCGTTTGAACTGTTCCTTTAAGGACTGACAAATTCCAATAGCTGCTACCGCAGGCTGTGCTGCGGATCCAGCTATGGAAAAAGGAAGCCTTTAGTAATGATTCCAGCTTCTTATCGGCTGGATCCTTAAAAACCTGGGCGTTGTCAACTGGACAGGTCAAACTGTTATTCACAGAGGAAATAGCAGCATCTACAGCTGGAAAACTCAATTTCTTTGTGAACTTCAGACACCGACCCCTCCGAAGAGGAGTCACCTGTCTGGTCCTCTTCCCGGTCCTCCAATGGTAACTCCACATTCTCAGTCCACTCCTGTTCTAACGCAGGTAGGTCAGGAGGCGGGAAGGGAGACCTATTGCGCGTTTTTCCCGCTTGGGAGACAGAAGCGATCATACCAGCTATCTTGCCCTCTAAACCAGCTAAGGCTAAAGGTAAATCCTCCTTAGTGACATAGGCAGAGGCTGAAGCATTGGTAGTAGCCACTATACCTGATAGCCTAGATGGCTCAGATTGGCCGGTCACCTCTGGCCTTTCAGGGGATGACAGCACTGCGGAAGCATGACCAGGATCCTGAGACCCTGCCAACTGCGCTCTTGCGCCCTTACCTGCTGTGCTTCCCCCACCCTTTTTCCGGGAAGACATCGCTATGGCCAAGGTAAAATTTGAGGTACCTACAGCATGAGTACCCAAAAAGACTGCTGATTAATAGTCCAGCAATAATGCCGCTATTACCGCTCAGCCTAAAAAAAACAATAGCCGTGTCTTTTAGAAATGCCTGCATCCACAGCGCTTACGTGCCCCAGTTACAGCAGCCTGTTCTGTGTCCATCCAGCAGCCTTCGGCTGAACTACCCCTCTGCCGACTGCACCTGCAGCATGTACGCATGTCCACTGCATCATTAGGCCATGCCCCCTGCGTCCTCGCCCAATAAAAAAAAACTCCTCCCACGCACGTGAGGAAGCCTCCCCCCACCTGCCACAGGATGCCAGCTGTATGGAGGAGAGAGGATGCCTTCCATGGAGCCTGGGGGACCTGGAGAGAGCACAAAACACTCCTCCTAAAGCCACACAGCACTAGGTATGTAAGAACTTTCTATCCTCTAGTGGCATTGCTAGGCAGGACTTAGGCTTGCTGGAAAAAAAAACTTAAAGTGAACCAAACATATTCCTTCTTAGAGGGGGGGGGGTTAAAAACTTACCATTCCCGCCGCAGGATCTGCTGGGACCCAGCCAGATCCAATCTTCACCCATCACGGCTGGCCGGGTCTCTTATAGACCTTCAAGGACCGGATCCCCTTTAGTATTTTAGGGGCCACACCCTTGGACCTGTATAGCACCCTGCCTGGAACAGCCTCGGTCTTCTTCCTCGAGGCTCGGGTACCATCCATTTTCTGACCTCTTTGTCATAATGAATGGATCCGAATGTAAAATTCCTTGATCTTAGGCAGGACCTTCCATCGGGACTACAGAGCACTATTCCACCGTGACCATCCACCTTGAAGACACTGGTGAAAAAACTGAGGTACTTCCCGTATGGTAGCGGTTATATAGAGGGGGACTTCCTGTCTTTTGATGTGCCAGTGTCCATTCACCTATAGGTGGCATATAACCCAGATAGTAATTACTACAGCTGCTCTGTGTCCCGATAAAGAAATTTAGGCCAATATGTATTCCGATACATATTTTTGGTAAAAAATCCCAATAAGCATATATTGATTGGTTTGTGCAAAAGTTATAGCATCTACAAACTATGAGATTTATTTTTTTAACTAGTGATGGAGGCGATCAGCGACTTATAGCGAGACTGCAATATTGTGATGGACATTCTGACACTAACTGACACTTTTGACACTTTGGGGACAAGTGACACTAATACAGTGATCAGTGCTAAAAAATATGCACTGTCTGTACTAATTACATACATAGTTGCATAGTTTGGTTGAAAAAAGACACTAGTCCATCTAGTTCAAACAATACACTAATGACACTGGCTGTCAGGGGCAATCAAAGGGTTAACTGTGTGCCTTGCCTGTGTTTTACTATACTGTGTGAGGTGCTTTTACTAGGGGAAGAGATGGAATTTATTCCCTGCTTTGTAGGGACACAAATTCCATCCCTTCCATCCTATCAGAACAGTGGTCTGCCTTGTTTAGATAGGCAGATTGCAATTCTGGCTCTTTGCCTAATGATCGGCAGGTGCGGGCAGACATCAGGTACTATGTACCTGCCGATCGGCTTCTGCTGTTTGTAGTCACAGCGGAAGCGAGCTGTCAAAGGCGCAAATGTGCGTCCCCTACCCAGAAGTGTTGGATCACGTATATATATGTAGCGGACCCCTACCTAGGGGGGTCGCTATGCTTAAATTTAGGGGTGACCTGAGCAGTAGTTGGCTCGGGTCTTTTAATTATTTGGACTCTGCCTTGTTGCTGTGTCACCTGGCATGCAGTTCCCCTTTAGGCGTATAGGTGGTACTGTCACTTATACCCGGGGTTGAACCACAGGTGATAGAGTGGCTATTGGATGTCCCCTCTCGGCTGCCGTGCGGTGGGCGGTTCCGGCCTTCTGTGCATGCCGGGAGAGGGTATATAATGTGTGGATGCCATTGTTGAGAGTAGTTCCCGGGGACCTGTACCCGGAGGAGTGTGCCCCTCTAAGGGGGGGTGCGCCCAACTTTGACTAAGGAGTCTCGGGCACCTTCGGGCCGAGGCTGCGCGGAGTTCCAGGTAGGCCCAGTACCTTCAACTGGGTCTACAACCAGAAGGGAAACCCAGGGAGCCCAGGTGAGGGCGACCGCTCTGACATAGAGGAAACCAGGGGAGGATCGGTCCCATAGAGGAGGCGAGTAATACAAGATTGCTGTCTCGGGAGAGGCCTGGTGACCTGTCGGAGGGAAGGATTCCTTTCTTCACAGACTGCCCTTGCGGAGTGTCTTTACTTAAGGAGGGATCTCCTTGACTTTGTCCTTGGAGGGGACTAAGTCACAGTTCGAGCTTCATGCCGGCTGCTAGTGCTATTGAGTGACTATCCGGGTGAGCTGTACCCACTCGAGACCAAATGGCGACGAAGCCAAGAGTGTGCCTGAATCCATTCTATTCTGCTAACCCCTTTCCTCTCTTCAACTTTCTGGTTACTGAAGCAAAGAGAAAATAAACTCTTGTTGGAGTTAAAGTGTTGTGTGGACATTGACCTTCTTTGGGAAAGGTAAAGACTTGCCTCTATAATCTAGAGGGGAGAACCAGTGAAAGGAAGCAACTCGCTGCAGGACCCAAATACATAACACCGCCCGACCTCTAATCAAGGGGACGCGGACATGTGGCATGGTGTGTCTGATCCCCTTAAAAGGAAGGTAAGAAGGGGAAAAGGATCTGTGTGGTACATGTGGGGGCTCGAGTCCTGGATTCTGCAGCTGTTTCTGGGAGCTGGTCTTTACTTTTCCCGCATGGCTCTTTGGAGGTCGGCCATTTTCGGAAAAATTGGACTGCGCCACAAGTGAGAGAAAGGGAAGTACAGGCCTGGCAGTATTTCCAACTGCGTAGTTTGTGGGCGTGTCTCAAAGTCTGGAAAAGCCCGCGAGTTGCGTGCAGCAAGGAAAAGATGGGAGGAGCCCCCGCCAAGTGTGTGTTCCACATGGTGTGGTTGGCGCCAAAGAGACAGTGCTGATTAAACCATTGACGAGGCAACATGTCTACTACTCCATGGATGTCTGTTTCACTGGGATCTCGTATTCCTTTACCCGGCTCAACCATGGACGTTGCCCCTGTTATGGCCTCCCTGACGGATATAGGGATTCGGCTGAAGCCCAGAGGTCACTTTGCCCTCTATACATGCAGAGATGCAGAGGCCTTGGGCATGATCTGTTTGAAGTGCCATGGACTGGTCGTACAGCTTCACCCTTTCGGGAGATGTACCCGCTGTGGGGAGTTCCTCTTTGAGGTAGAACAGCCAACGGAGGTGCCGAAAGTCTACCGTGTGAACTGTATCTCAGGTGCTGTCACTCCTGAGGAGGAAATATGTGCTCCCACAGCCACGCCCACGCGCACTACCGTGGAGATAGTGGATGTACAAACTAAAGTTCCGCCCATTAAAGAGCTTGAGGCAGAAAACCCAGCGGATGCTGCTTCTGTTGCAATGGGATCCTCCTTTCCACCTGCTAAAAGGAAGGTGGGATACGTAAAGGCTTCTCGCGGCCGTGGTCAAGGCCCACCCCAGCGCCTGCCTGAACCGGATAGTCCAGTCGGAGGTATCTCCAAGCGATCCACGGAAAGGGAAGGTAAGGAGGCTGGGAACACCTCAGTAAAGAGTTTGCCGGGGAAAGGAAAGAAACTCAGTGTCCGTTCCATATGGGATGCTTGGGTACCTGACCCGTGGGAACTTTTAAAAGAAAAAGAGTCAGTGTTGATCAGGAACTATCTGCCAGCAGAGGAGTGTGACACCTTGGACATAGACTCTTCCTCTGGCATTGGTGATGACTTTGAAATAGTTGAAATATTTGTCAGGAAGGGATGGGACAAAACCCTGTCGTCCGCACCCCGTAGCATAAAAGAGGGATCACCCATGGAATCTGGGGAAACCGCATCCTGGGTGGAAGCCCCTGTTCTTGCTGGAGAAGTTGTTCCTGTGCCCGCTTTGCATGCTCCGGTGTCTTCCATGCCTGCTGTTCCAGAGGCCCGTTCCACATTGAGGCCGCCTATGCCACAGTCAGAGCCCGTGCGCCCCCAGAGATCTCCGGATGAAGTTGTTTTGCCAGGAGCTGGAGATCGGGCAACTATGCCGCCTTTGGCCCGACTGCAACGGCTCTTGCATCGGAAGGTTGCTGCGGATTAAGGTTGGGAGTATCCGTACGTTCCAAAGAACTTGTTGTTTGAGATTGAAGCCTCCCGGGAACGTTGGTACAGTGACTTTGTCTGGGACCACTTGGAGGTAAAGAGAGGCCATAGATACTTTAAATGTTCGGCCGTGATGACCGAGAGATATAAAGGATGCCGGAAAGATTGGACTCTCGGTCGGCACATATACGCAGATCGGGTCGTGCTCTGTAGCAAAGACAGAGACAATGTGATCTATTCAATAGAAACTTTGGATAAGGACTGGAAGTCTCTTGTTCTTCCTGAACCCATTTTTAGCTCTGAGGTGGTGCTTGACTCTATGCCCAGGGAGTTTACTCTCTGGAGGTTTGAAGGACAATTTTTTTTGTTTCCTTCCCTCTTTTTAAAAAAAAAAAGAAGAGAACTGAACTTTTAGGTAGAGTTAGTCAGGGCCAAGCTGGAAGCCGCCGTGATCAACAAAAGTGATTCTTGTGTTGTGGTGCATCTATGCGCACTTAGGTTAGGTAGTGATGTGTGCTGCCACTAGGTGGTGGTGATTATTACCTGTGTTAGGTTTAGTGTATGCAGCTTTAGTGAAGGGAGTTATCTTTTCTCTGAGAGATAGCTCACTTCTGAATAATGATAGGATGTGTTATTGTGTGCTGTGTTTTTCTTTCCCATGCAGGAAGACCATCAAGCAACTACACTGGAGAATGGGTGGGATACAGTTGTGATAGGATGATTGGTGGGATTGTTAAAAGTATGTGTATTGAAAACTGTTTCTGTCCTTCTTCCCTTTACTATAATTCCAGGCTTTGATTCAGGCACCAAATTCATTGTACATAGTTCCAGGAATAAAATTTGCGCTTGCTCAGGATTGAGTGTGCAAATTTATTTCAGACACTGGGGACAGTGTCTCTTTAAGGGAGGGGTGTATGTAGCGGACCCCTACCTAGGGGGGTCGCTATGCTTAAATTTAGGGGTGACCTGAGCGGTAGTTGGCTCGGGTCTTCTAATTATTTGGACTCTGCCTTGTTGCTGTGTCACCTGGCGTGCAGTTCCCCTTTAGGCGTATAGGTGGTACTGTCACTTATACCCGGGGTTGAACCACAGGTGATGGAGTGGCTATTGGATGTCCCCTCTCGGCTGCCGTGCGGTGGGCGGTTCCGGCCTGCTGTGCATGCCGGGAGAGGGTATATAACGTGTGGACGCCATTGTTGAGAGTAGTTCCCGGGGACCTGTACCCGGAGGAGTGTGCCCCTCTAAGGGGGGGTGCACCCAACTTTGACTAAGGAGTCTCGGGCACCTTCGGCCCGAGGCTGCAGAGTTCCAGTTAGGCCCAGTACCTTCAACTGGGTCTACAACCAGAAGGGAAACCCAGGGAGCCCAGGTGAGGGCGACCGCTCTGACATAGAGGAAACCAGGGGAGGATCGGTCCTATAGAGGAGGCGAGTAATACAAGATTGCTGTCTCGGGAGAGGCCTGGTGACCTGTCGGAGGGAAGGATTCCATTCTTCACAGACTGCCCTTGCAGAGTGTTGTTACTTAAGGAGGGATCTCCTTGACTTTGTCCTTGGAGGGGGATAAGTCACCGTTCAAGCTTCATGCCCGCTGCTAGTCCTATTGAGTGACTATCCGGGTGAGCTGTACCCACTCGGGACCGAATGGCGACAAAGCCAAGAGTGTGCCTGAATCCATTCTATTCTACTAACCCCTTTCTTCTCTTCAACTTTCTGGTTACTGAAGCAAAGAGAAAATAAACTCTTGTTGGAGTTGAAGTGTTGTGTGGACATTGAGCTTCTTTGGGAAAGGTAAAGACTTGCCTCTATAATCTAGAGGGGAGAACCAGTGAAAGGAAGCAACTTGCTGCAGGACCCAAATACATAACACCGCCCGACCTCTTATCCAGGGGACGCGGGCATGTGGCATGTTGTGTCTGATCCCCCAAAAAGGAAGGTAAGAAGGGGAAAAGGATCTGTGTGCTACATATACGTGATCCAGCGCACAGGTGATGCCATGTAGTAGTAATAAAACTGCTATAGGGCAGACCTTAAGTCAGTAAACAGAAAAAACGAAGTGAAAGTCCAACACAGATGGGTTGCCCACGCAGGTTTCTTCTCCAGCAAACACAAACAATGAAAAATACCAAGCCACCTGGCTCCTAAGGCTCACTCAGCCTTGGTTGCAGTACCTTGCTGCACGGGCCCACTCCTGGCCTTTAAACAGGGTTTTCTAGCCCCCCTGGGTTTGCATGCCCTTCCAAAAACTTTCAGACTTCCTCCAGCCCCCCTGGACCTGCTAGCCAACTCAGCTTTTTTGGCCTCCCTGACCCCCTATTGGTCTCCAAGGCATGCGTAGCTGTCCCAAATTTCCCATTCCTGTTGGCAACAAGTCCCCCGTACAAGGGATATAGTCGCTGGTAAGAACAACCAGCATTCTTGACAGGCCTCTGTCTTCAAATGGCAGCAACTGCTCTAAAATATGCTCAAGACTGGCTTGACGATCCTGACCTTGCGAAATAGAAACAGAAAGGCGCACCGACCTAATGCATTACCACAATACAATTTATTGAAGGATTAAAAGAGAAGTATGTACTCACAAACTTGATTGATATAAACACATCAAAACAAGTGTCCTCCATTGCATGAAGATCTATTAACGTCCATCGGTCCTGCCAGAAGACCAGGAGATTTTCAAATAGCTAACGCGTTTCGAGGGCGAACCCTCTTCATCAGAGCCAAAAAGTATATATATACCGAACTGACAAAGATGATCTTGACCACCTATGCACTTACACAGACTGCTGGCAACCAGCAAAGCCTGGACACAGGATTGAAGGTTCCTTCTTACCCAAGGCACTTTGGAACTTTCAAACTCCAGGCCCGATCTGAAACTATCAAATGTGGAAAAAACAGAGCACAGCTTTCTCCACGCCATACACAATAGACATGCCAGAGCTTCTCAAACTGCACCTTTTAGAATTTTGTGTCCTGTATATGCTAAACGCTCACTATGGCAAGGCATTGCACTGTCACAGTATTTAACCACTTGCCACCCGCCCCATTGCAGTTTTACTGCAATCGATCACGTATATATACCTACGCGATTTTGGAGGGGGGCGCGCACCCACCGCCAGCTAGCCGTTTAACAGCAGAAGTTGATCCGCGGGTGCACTCGATGTCCTCTGGAACCCACAGATCCTTGGCAATACACAGAGAACTGAGATATCCCTATGTAAACAAGGCATATCTCAGTTCTGACAGGGGGAAAGTAATGGCTTTTGTGTTCTGGGACTATAATCTATTACTTCCCTTAGTACAAGCAGCACACAGTTAACACACAAACACTGGCTAAGCACACAGTTAACCTCTTAATCGCCCTAGATGTTAACCCCTTCCCAGCCAGTGTCATTAGTACAGTACAGTGTATATTTTTAGCACTGATCACTGTATTAGTGTCACTGGTTCCAGGCAAAGTGTCAAAAGTTTCAGGTAGTGTCAGAATATCCCCTGCAATATAGAAAGCCCCACTATAATTCGCTGATCGCCGCCATTACTTGTATAAAAGATATACCGTATTTGCCGGCGTATAAGGCGGCTGGGCATATAAGACGAGCTCCTAATTTTACATTTTAAAATGTTGGTTTTGTGCTATACTCACCGTATAAGACGACCCCCTTCCCCCTTCCGACCAGTCTGTCAGCCTGCTGGATGTGCTGTAATACCATATGTTCAGTAGCTTCGGTAACATACTGTCTCACAGTATACATACAGTATACCGCGCTGAGCCAATCATGGCGAGCGATGCATTCTATTCATGAATACAAAGCCTGCTCGGATTGGCAGAGGCTGTAACATCATCAGCCCGCGCCTCTGACTCTCAAAGCCAATCCGAGCAGGCTACTGTATGTAGCCTGCTCGGATTGGCAGAGGTTGTTCCTCCAATCCGAGCAGGCTCTGTATTCATTAATAGAATACATCGCTCGCTGGGATTGGCTCAACGGTGTATACTGTATGTATGCAGTATTACCGCACATTCAGCGAGGATCAGGAGGGCTGACATCCAGCAGGCCACTGGCGTATAAGATGACCCCCGCTTTATACCCGGCGTATAAGACGACCCCACTTTTTGGATGTTTTCTTTTATAGTGTAAAAGGTCGTCTTATACGGCGGAAAATACGGTAAATAAAAATTTCATAAATATATCCCATAGTTTGTAGGCGCTATAACGTTCACGTAAATCAATATACGCTTATTGGGATATGTAGCAGAATACATATTGGCCTAAATTTATGAAGAAATTCGATTTTTTTTATTGGATATGTTTTATAGCAAAAAGTAAAAAATTGCTTTGTTTTTTTTTTTTTTCAAAATTGTGTTTTTTTTGTTTTGTTTATAGTGCAAAAAATAAAAGATGCAGTGGTGACCACATACTACCAAAAGAAAGCTCTATTTGTGTGAAAAAAAATGACATCATTTTATTTGGCTACAGTGTTGCACGACCACGCAGTTTTCAGTTAAAGTAATGCAGTGCCGTATCGCAAACAATGGTCTGGTCATGAAGGGGAGTAAATCTTCCGGAGGTCAAGTGGTATGTCTATTTGTGTAACTTTCCAGATGTGTACCTCCTGAAAGTGACAGAGCTGTCAAAAGTGGCAGTACAAAGAAAGATCCTGAAAAATCAGATTACAGCCCACACACATAAATTACATTTAACCACTCAAGCCCCGGACCATTTCGCTGGCCAAAGACCGGGCCACTTTTTGCGATTCGCCACTGCGTCGCTTTAACTGACAATTGCGCAGTCGTGTGATGTGGCTCCAAAACAAAATTGATGTCCTTTTTTTCCCACAAATAGAGCTTTCTTTTGATGGTATTTGATCACCTCTGCAGTTTAAATTTTTTGCGCTATAAACAAAAATAGAGCGACAATTTTGAAAAAAATGCAATATTTTTTTACTTTTTGCTATAATATCCCCCAAAAATATATTAAAAAAACATTTTTTTCCTTAGTTTAGGCCGATACGTATTCTTCTACATATTTTTGGTAAAAAAAATCACAATAAGCGTTTATTGATTGGTTTGCGCAAAAGTTATAGCGTCTACAAAATAGGGGATAGTTTTATGGCATTTTTATTAATATTTTTTTTTTTTACTAGTAATGGCGGCGATCAGCGATTTTTATTGTGACGGCGACATTATGGCGGACACATCAGACATTTTTGACACCATTTTGGGACCATTGTCATTTTTACAGCGATCAGCGCTATAAAAATGCACTGATTACTGTAAAAATTACACTGGCAGTGAATGGGTTAACCTGTAAGGGGCGCTGAAGGGGTTAAGTGTGACCTAGGGAGTGCTTCTAACTGTTAGGGGGCGTGGTTTTCCATGACATGTCACTGATCGCTGTTCCCGATGACAGGGAACAGACGATCAGTGACATGTCACTAGGCAGAACAGGGAGATGTTGTGTTTACACTAACATCTCCCCGTTCTTCAGCTCCGTGACACGATCACCGGACACCGGCGGACATCGGGTCCCGCGGGCACGGTCACGGAGCTCACGGCAGGGTCGTGCTGTAAGGGCACCAGTTGCCTCTGACTTGATCTTGCTGGGTGAGCTTGCTTGAATTGGGAAGCTCTTGCCCTGTTTTATTAACGCTCTCCAGGCTGACTCTCTACATATCTATCCCCCCCCCCCCTCCCCACTGTTCCAGGCCCGAGGCTGGACAATATATACTACAATGGCAATTGGCCTAGGAAAGGGCATCCTTTTTTCCAATGCACGCTCCCAGGCCTGTGCCCCCTTCCTACTCTGAATCCACAGACAATGTTAAATCGCACCTAGCAATGTCTGAACAGATTGCAGCAAGGGAAGGTCTGTCTGATAAAGACTGTGCAGATGTACTGGCTGCTTTCCTGACCGCATCCTCCACCAACTGTTGGGGATCAGAGGGGTGAACAGCCAGCTGTGAGACATTTCAACTAAATATAAAAGCTTAACCTGTATGGAGTTAATATATAACAAATATTTGTAATTTATACATTGCGCCTTTTTTGCAAAATTGTTCAAATTGAACATTGAACGTACGCAAAAATGTATATACAAATTTCTCTATAAATCTGAAGGTTTTCATTTTTCCCTTACAGTATTCAGAATTTGTGAAAGACCCCCCAAACCATATATTTTCTGAAAGCATAGGACCAGTAGAATAAAAAGAAGGTGTTACTGATTTTTAAAGCCCCACGATAATTGCGCAAATGTATACCAAAGCAATATTTTTGCTAAAAATACACTAAAATCATTATTAGCAGATAAAAACACAGCAAATTTTACAAAAGTTCCTACTAAATATAAAAGCTTGGCCTGTATTGAGTTAATGACAAATATTTGTAAATTTTAAACTGCGCCTTTTTTGAGAAATCGTGAAAATGGGACGTACCCAAAAGTTTCTTAGAAAATATGGAGGTTTTCCTTTTTCACTTACAGCTTTCAGAAATTGTAAAATACCCCCCAAACCATACATTTTCTAAAAGCACATGGCTAGTAGAATAAAAAGAAAGTGCTACTGATTTTTAAAGGCAGAACGATATTTGCGCAAATATTTATCAAAACAATTTTTTCATTAAAAATACACTAAAATCATTAATAGTGCACATAAACATAACATAACTTACAAAATCACTGCTAAGTTGCTACTAAAGCATCATTCACATGTGGCATACTAAAGTGTACGTTCATAGGGGGCCATGTTTACCTGCACAGGAATGCACAGGTGTTCCATGCATCCCCATACAGGCAGTCCCATTTATGTCAATTGGGATGCAACGGCTGCACAGGCATAGCTGCTGTTCCCAATCTGACATCCGTGTGGGTGTGGGTACATGACCCCGAACGCAGGCAGTGTAAGCTCAGGGATATGCATGCGGACCTACATGGATGTAAAATTGGGAGAAATGGCTCTGTTCGTGCAGTTGCTACATCCCAAATGACATCAAGGGGACTGCCTGCACAGAGATGCACAGAACACCTGTGCATCCCTGTAAAGGTACGCTGTGTATGCCCTGTGTGAACAAGACCTTAGGCCCCTTTCACACAAGCACACTAATTGGATCTGCCTGTCCGTTTTTCAGGCTGGTCTAATTGGACCACCCATTGTTCTCTATGGAGAGGCTGATGTACATGGACATGTGTCCATTAACACCCGCCTGCATCCGATCCAGTGCAGTCCGCTAAAAACAGATCAGATGGTATCCGATGGAACTGGACAGGTGGTCTGTTTCTATCCGACCGCTCCATAGAGAACAGCGGGCTGTGTCTGTGTCGTCTCTGCATCAGCGGAGCGGACCTCTCACCTGCCTGCTCAGCGGAGATCAGCAGACAGATCCCGCGCTGAGCAGGCAGATCTGCTTGACAGAGTCCACTCCAAATAAAGGGGGTCTTACCAGGAGCGGACGGTCCATTAGGGGCACTGGGGCGCCGCCAGACTCAAACGTTTATATGAGTTTGTTTTTTTCAAGCCACATGATTAGATTCTGAGGCTCTAATTGGCGTGAAAAAGGTTGGGCTTGGGCACAGAGCATTGCACCCCGAACCCACCCACTTGTGACAATAGCGAATTAGTATTCGCTATTGTCTTCTGACTTCTCCTCCTAGCCAATCAGGACAGATCATGTTGGCTTGGGAGGAGAAGCTGAGGAAGCCGTGGAGGGGTGAGTGCGGGGGGACCATCACTGTGGAGGGGTGAGTGTGCGAGGGGGGGCTTCACCATTGAGGGGTGAGTGCGGGCGGACCTGGGGGGTCTTACTATGTTTGTCTCTTTTTTTATATATCTTTTACTTTTTACGTCTTTGGTGAGATATCAGAGGTCTAAATAGGCCCCCATAACTCTTTTTTTGAGACAGAGAGAGGGACTGAAGATCCCTTTTCTCTGTAGCACTTTACTTGAATGAATGAGGAACCTTTATAGAGATTCCATTCATTCATAAAATGCATAGTAACTATTGCGGTTTACTATGTATCAGCTGTCAGTGGATATAGGAGCGATCGTTGCCTATATCCATTGTACTGCAGGGGGGAGGTTGGTAAACATAGGTTTACCAAGCCGCTGAAGCCACAACTTTACCCCCGCCGCGCTCCCCAGCCTGACAGATCGCGGAGCTCAGTGCAGGGAGAAGCTGCAGGCGGCGGGAGGGAAGGAGAGTCTGCTGAACAATTCTGATATAATCTTATGGTCATTGAAGTGACCATAAGCTTATAGGAGAGGGAGAAATGAGGTCCGTACGGCGTATGGACTTGGCCACCTGCGGGCACTTCTGTAGGTCAGTACGGCGTACGGAACTGGCAGTGAAAGGGTTAAACCAATAAAAGTGCCGCGGCCAATCTTTTTCTAAAACTACAGGTTGGTGTTTAATTAAATTTGCTTGTATCTGGGGAAGGTTTTTTTGGTGGGGTGGGTGTGGCCTGAAATCTTATGTAAAAAGGTGGCAAAATATGGGCCCACTTTCCTGAGATTGTGGCCACCCCATCCCAAGTTATTGCAAATACAGCAGTAATAGTATTAATGTAAATCGGTATTTAAGGGGCACTCTCCCTTTAAGCATGGGGATAAGGGATACAGCAGGAACCAATTAGAATCTTGGGAATATCCTGGAAAACCAGGAGAGGCTATATAAGGGCAGCTGGAAAGGGGCTTGCCCTCTTTTCCGGTAGACAGAGAAGGAAGAAGAAAGCGCCCTCACTCCCACACCAGTCGCGAGCACTGTTATGTGGTAGGGTTACCGTGGAATCCTAGGGGTGACAGTTATTTCTATGTAAATATGTGGTACTGCTGCTCGAGTTCTGAAAACTGAGCAGGAAAAACTGTTGTTTCTTTTTGTTGAATTGCATGCTGAGCTATGATTACATTTAACCACTTGCCGACCAGCGCACACACTTTTACGTCGGCAGAATGGCACAGACAGGCAAATGGGCGTACAGGTATGTCCCTTTAAATTTGCCGCTGTCTGGGCGCGCGCGCCCCTGCCGCGAGCTCCGTAACCGTGCCTGCGGGACCCGCGGACTCGATGTCCGACCGGGGGCCTGCGATCGTGTCACGGAGCTGCAGAACGGGGGGGATGCCTGTGTAAACAAGGCATCTCCCTGTTCTGCCTAGTGACAGGACACTGATTGTCTGCTCCCTCTCATCGGAAGAAGCGATAAGTGTCATGTCACTGTAAGCCCCGCCCCCCTACAGTTAGAATTACTCCCTAGGACAAACCTAACCCCTTCCTAGCCCCCTAGTGGTTAACTCCTTCCCTTCCGGTCACATTTATACAGTAATCAGTGCATTTTTATAGCACTGATCGCTGTATAAATGTGAATGGTCCCAAAATACCATCAAAAGTGTCCCATGTGTTCGCCATAATGTCGCAGTCACGATAAAAATCGCTGATCGCCGCAATTACTAGTAAAAAAAAAATAACAATAAAAATACCATAAAACTATCCCCTATTTTGTAGACAATATAACTTTTGCGCAAACCAATCAATAAACGCTTATTGCAATTTTTTTTACCAAAAATATAGGTAGAAGAATACATATCGGCCTAAATTGAGGAAAAAAATCATTTTTTTAATATATTTTTGGGGGGATATTTATTATAGCAAAAAGTAAAAAAAAATTGTTTTTTTTTTCAAAATGTACGCTCTATTTTTGTTTATAGCGCAAAAAATAAAAACCACAAATACCACCAAAAGAAAGCTCTATTTGTGGGAAAAAAAGGACGTCAATTTTGTTTTTGAGCCACGTCGCACGACAGCGCAATTGTCAGTTAAAGCGACACAGTGCCTAATCGCAAAAAGTGGCCTGGTCCTTTGGCAGCCAAATCCTCCGGGGCTGAAGTGGTTAAAGAACCCTTTTAGATCTGGAAACATTTTAACCTGTTGTGGAGGGCCAGTATGTTTCTGACAATCCTGCTCAGTACTGATTTTTTTTTTTCCTATAAATAAATCTTGGATTTATTTAAATCTTCATCCTTCAACAAAATCGACCAGTATTTTTTAATAACGCTTTCCATTTTTTAGATAGCACTTTAAAATTGGTAATAAAACTACACCCTATATCCATTTGTATTTATTTTTTATTATTATTCTTCTTATTCAATAACTCCTGTCCGGGGCTAGGACGCTGACACCACCATGCTTTGCCGGGAACGTGGTTGCAGCTTTCGTTGTTGCAGCCGGAGCCGTAAGGCATATACAATAACCACGCGTTTGTTCCCTAGTGTTGGGATGATGCTTTGAATAATATGATTTTTTTACCATGTTTTTGTGAAATTTGTATTTTTAAACATTATCACGCTATGGAGATTGTGGAGAGTCGATCTGCCTGATATATAACACAGAGCGCTTTTGCTGGTTTATAATTTGACCAGCCATAGTTTCTGGTGAGTAGGGATGAGCTTCGTGTTCGAGTCGAACATACGTTCGACTCGAACATCGGCTGTTCGATCGTTCGACGAAGATCGAACGATTTGGGCCGTTCGCGCCAAATTCGAGTGACGCGAACGGCCCACAATGCACTACGCCATCGCAGTGTCATCCAGGCGCTGTGATTGGCCAAGCATGCACTGTGACCCCGCATGCTTGGCCAATCACAGCGCCGGCAGCGAGGAGAGCAATGATTGGCCACAGGCAGGATGCCTGTGGCCAATTATTGCTGAGGGTGTTTAGTACACGCCCCACACTATAAAAGGCCGCCAGCACGGCGGCCTAGTGTAGTGTGTTCCGGAGCAGGGATAGAGCAGCATAGGCAGGGACAGTGACTGTTATTTCTTTCTTGCTTAACCTGGATTCCTTTAGTTTAGGGAAAGAGAAGGATAGGTAGGGAGAGTGTCAGTGTGTTTTGTGCTTGTGCTATAGTGTGCTTAAAAAAAACATTTATTCTAGGGACAGAAAACTGTAGGTAGGGACAGTGTCAGTTTCTTTCACTCTGCAAGTCCTTGTTTCCAGGGACCTGGAAGGACAGTGAGTGAATTGTCCTTGTGCTATATTGTGCTTAAAAAAACATTTATTCTAGGGACAGAAAACTGTAGGTAGGGAGAGTGTCAGTTTATTTCACTCTGCAAGTCCTTGTTTCCAGGGACCTGTAAGGACAGTGAGTGAATTGTCCTTGTGCTATATTGTGATTAAAAAAAACATTTTTTCTAGGGACAGAAAACTGTAGGTAGGGAGAGTGTTTTTTTTCTTTCACTCTGCAAGTCCTTGTTTCCAGGGACCTGGAAGGACAGTGAGTGAATTCTCCTTGTGCTATATTGTGCTTAAAAAAAACATTTATTCTAGGGACAGAAAACTGTAGGTAGGGAGAGTGTCAGTTTATTTCACTCTGCAAGTCCTTGTTTCCAGGGACCTGTAAGGACAGTGAGTGAATTGTCCTTGTGCTATATTGTGATTAAAAAAAACATTTTTTCTAGGGACAGAAAACTGTAGGTAGGGAGAGTGTTTTTTTTCTTTCACTCTGCAAGTCCTTGTTTCCAGGGACCTGTAAGGACAGTGAGTGAATTGTCCTTGTGCTATATTGTGCTTAAAAAAAACATTTATTCTAGGGACAGAAAACTGTAGGTAGGGAGAGTGTCAGTTTATTTCACTCTGCAAGTCCTTGTTTCCAGGGACCTGTAAGGACAGTGAGTGAATTGTCCTTGTGCTATATTGTGATTAAAAAAAACATTTTTTCTAGGGACAGAAAACTGTAGGTAGGGAGAGTGTTTTTTTTCTTTCACTCTGCAAGTCCTTGTTTCCAGGGACCTGTAAGGACAGTGAGTGAATTGTCCTTGTGCTATATTGTGCTTAAAAAAAACATTTATTCTAGGGACAGAAAACTGTAGGTAGGGAGAGTGTCAGTTTATTTCACTCTGCAAGTCCTTGTTTCCAGGGACCTGTAAGGACAGTGAGTGAATTGTCCTTGTGCTATATTGTGATTAAAAAAAACATTTTTTCTAGGGACAGAAAACTGTAGGTAGGGAGAGTGTTTTTTTTCTTTCACTCTGCAAGTCCTTGTTTCCAGGGACCTGGAAGGACAGTGAGTGAATTCTCCTTCTGCTATATTGTGCTTAAAAAAAACATTTATTCTAGGGACAGAAAACTGTAGGTAGGGAGAGTGTCAGTTTATTTCACTCTGCAAGTCCTTGTTTCCAGGGACCTGTAAGGACAGTGAGTGAATTGTCCTTGTGCTATATTGTGATTAAAAAAAACATTTTTTCTAGGGACAGAAAACTGTAGGTAGGGAGAGTGTTTTTTTTCTTTCACTCTGCAAGTCCTTGTTTCCAGGGACCTGGAAGGACAGTGAGTGAATTCTCCTTGTGCTATATTGTGCTTAAAAAAAACATTTATTCTAGGGACAGAAAACTGTAGGTAGGGAGAGTGTCAGTTTATTTCACTCTGCAAGTCCTTGTTTCCAGGGACCTGTAAGGACAGTGAGTGAATTGTCCTTGTGCTATATTGTGATTAAAAAAAACATTTTTTCTAGGGACAGAAAACTGTAGGTAGGGAGAGTGTTTTTTTTCTTTCACTCTGCAAGTCCTTGTTTCCAGGGACCTGTAAGGACAGTGAGTGAATTGTCCTTGTGCTATATTGTGCTTAAAAAAAACATTTATTCTAGGGACAGAAAACTGTAGGTAGGGAGAGTGTCAGTTTATTTCACTCTGCAAGTCCTTGTTTCCAGGGACCTGTAAGGACAGTGAGTGAATTGTCCTTGTGCTATATTGTGATTAAAAAAAACATTTTTTCTAGGGACAGAAAACTGTAGGTAGGGAGAGTGTTTTTTTTCTTTCACTCTGCAAGTCCTTGTTTCCAGGGACCTGTAAGGACAGTGAGTGAATTGTCCTTGTGCTATATTGTGCTTAAAAAAAACATTTATTCTAGGGACAGAAAACTGTAGGTAGGGAGAGTGTCAGTTTATTTCACTCTGCAAGTCCTTGTTTCCAGGGACCTGTAAGGACAGTGAGTGAATTGTCCTTGTGCTATATTGTGATTAAAAAAAACATTTTTTCTAGGGACAGAAAACTGTAGGTAGGGAGAGTGTTTTTTTTCTTTCACTCTGCAAGTCCTTGTTTCCAGGGACCTGTAAGGACAGTGAGTGAATTGTCCTTGTGCTATATTGTGCTTAAAAAAACATTTATTCTAGGGACAGAAAACTGTAGGTAGGGAGAGTGTCAGTTTATTTCACTCTGCAAGTCCTTGTTTCCAGGGACCTGTAAGGACAGTGAGTGAATTGTCCTTGTGCTATATTGTGATTAAAAAAAACATTTTTTCTAGGGACAGAAAACTGTAGGTAGG
This sequence comes from Rana muscosa, assembly GCA_029206835.1. Lineage (NCBI taxonomy): Eukaryota > Metazoa > Chordata > Amphibia > Anura > Ranidae > Rana > Rana muscosa. Next base: position 218,820,820 of record CM055120.1, on the reverse strand, counting down.
GAGAGTGTTTTTTTTCTTTCACTCTGCAAGTCCTTGTTTCCAGGGACCTGTAAGGACAGTGAGTGAATTGTCCTTGTGCTATATTGTGCTTAAAAAAAACATTTATTCTAGGGACAGAAAACTGTAGGTAGGGAGAGTGTCAGTTTATTTCACTCTGCAAGTCCTTGTTTCCAGGGACCTGTAAGGACAGTGAGTGAATTGTCCTTGTGCTATATTGTGATTAAAAAAAACATTTTTTCTAGGGACAGAAAACTGTAGGTAGGGAGAGTGTTTTTTTTCTTTCACTCTGCAAGTCCTTGTTTCCAGGGACCTGGAAGGACAGTGAGTGAATTCTCCTTGTGCTATATTGTGCTTAAAAAAAACATTTATTCTAGGGACAGAAAACTGTAGGTAGGGAGAGTGTCAGTTTATTTCACTCTGCAAGTCCTTGTTTCCAGGGACCTGTAAGGACAGTGAGTGAATTGTCCTTGTGCTATATTGTGATTAAAAAAAACATTTTTTCTAGGGACAGAAAACTGTAGGTAGGGAGAGTGTTTTTTTTCTTTCACTCTGCAAGTCCTTGTTTCCAGGGACCTGTAAGGACAGTGAGTGAATTGTCCTTGTGCTATATTGTGCTTAAAAAAAACATTTATTCTAGGGACAGAAAACTGTAGGTAGGGAGAGTGTCAGTTTATTTCACTCTGCAAGTCCTTGTTTCCAGGGACCTGTAAGGACAGTGAGTGAATTGTCCTTGTGCTATATTGTGATTAAAAAAAACATTTTTTCTAGGGACAGAAAACTGTAGGTAGGGAGAGTGTTTTTTTTCTTTCACTCTGCAAGTCCTTGTTTCCAGGGACCTGTAAGGACAGTGAGTGAATTGTCCTTGTGCTATATTGTGCTTAAAAAAACATTTATTCTAGGGACAGAAAACTGTAGGTAGGGAGAGTGTCAGTTTATTTCACTCTGCAAGTCCTTGTTTCCAGGGACCTGTAAGGACAGTGAGTGAATTGTCCTTGTGCTATATTGTGATTAAAAAAAACATTTTTTCTAGGGACAGAAAACTGTAGGTAGGGAGAGTGTTTTTTTTCTTTCACTCTGCAAGTCCTTGTTTCCAGGGACCTGTAAGGACAGTGAGTGAATTGTCCTTGTGCTATATTGTGCTTAAAAAAAACATTTATTCTAGGGACAGAAAACTGTAGGTAGGGAGAGTGTCAGTTTATTTCACTCTGCAAGTCCTTGTTTCCAGGGACCTGTAAGGACAGTGAGTGAATTGTCCTTGTGCTATATTGTGCTTAAAAAAACATTTATTCTAGGGACAGAAAACTGTAGGTAGGGAGAGTGTCAGTTTATTTCACTCTGCAAGTCCTTGTTTCCAGGGACCTGTAAGGACAGTGAGTGAATTGTCCTTGTGCTATATTGTGATTAAAAAAAACATTTTTTCTAGGGACAGAAAACTGTAGGTAGGGAGAGTGTTTTTTTTCTTTCACTCTGCAAGTCCTTGTTTCCAGGGACCTGTAAGGACAGTGAGTGAATTGTCCTTGTGCTATATTGTGCTTAAAAAAAACATTTATTCTAGGGACAGAAAACTGTAGGTAGGGAGAGTGTCAGTTTATTTCACTCTGCAAGTCCTTGTTTCCAGGGACCTGTAAGGACAGTGAGTGAATTGTCCTTGTGCTATATTGTGATTAAAAAAAACATTTATTCTAGGGACAGAAAACTGTAGGTAGGGAGAGTGTTTTTTTTCTTTCACTCTGCAAGTCCTTGTTTCCAGGGACCTGTAAGGACAGTGAGTGAATTGTCCTTGTGCTATATTGTGATTAAAAAAAACATTTTTTCTAGGGACAGAAAACTGTAGGTAGGGAGAGTGTTTTTTTTCTTTCACTCTGCAAGTCCTTGTTTCCAGGGACCTGTAAGGACAGTGAGTGAATTGTTCTTGTGCTATATTGTGATTAAAAAAAACATTTTTTCTAGGGACAGAAAACTGTAGGTAGGGAGAGTGTTTTTTTCTTTCACTCTGCAAGTCCTTGTTTCCAGGGACCTGTAAGGACAGTGAGTGAATTGTCCTTGTGCTATATTGTGCTTAAAAAAAACATTTATTCTAGGGACAGAAAACTGTAGGTAGGGAGAGTGTCAGTTTATTTCACTCTGCAAGTCCTTGTTTCCAGGGACCTGTAAGGACAGTGAGTGAATTGTCCTTGTGCTATATTGTGATTAAAAAAAAACATTTTTTCTAGGGACAGAAAACTGTAGGTAGGGAGAGTGTTTTTTTTCTTTCACTCTGCAAGTCCTTGTTTCCAGGGACCTGTAAGGACAGTGAGTGAATTGTCCTTGTGCTATATTGTGCTTAAAAAAAACATTTATTCTAGGGACAGAAAACTGTAGGTAGGGAGAGTGTTTTTTTTCTTTCACTCTGCAAGTCCTTGTTTCCAGGGACCTGTAAGGACAGTGAGTGAATTGTTCTTGTGCTATATTGTGATTAAAAAAAACATTTTTTCTAGGGACAGAAAACTGTAGGTAGGGAGAGTGTTTTTTTTCTTTCACTCTGCAAGTCCTTGTTTCCAGGGACCTGTAAGGACAGTGAGTGAATTGTCCTTGTGCTATATTGTGCTTAAAAAAAACATTTATTCTAGGGACAGAAAACTGTAGGTAGGGAGAGTGTTTTTTTTCTTTCACTCTGCAAGTCCTTGTTTCCAGGGACCTGTAAGGACAGTGAGTGAATTGTCCTTGTGCTATATTGTGCTTAAAAAAAAATATTTTTTCTAGGGACAGAAAACTGTAGGTAGGGAGAGTGTCAGTTTCTTTCACTGTGAAAGTCCTTGTTTCAAGGGACAGAGAAGGACACCTGAAGGTAGCCCTTATTGCTTTTTTCCCATCTCCCTGCAGGCCATCTATTAGAATGTCTGGAAGGCAAACAAGGAGAGGCAGACAGTCAGGAGGCAATAAAAGAGGGCAAGCAGGCTCTGTGTCTGGGGGCAACAGTGCTGGTCGTGGACGCGGTGCATTGTCATCAGCACATGGCCATGGGACACGCTTGTCCTTCTTTTCGGCAGCTGGACATGTTGAGCCACATCATGCCGAAGACTTGGTAGAGTGGATGACCAAGCCCTCCTCCTCCTCCTCATCCTCTCTCACCCAGGCTCAGGGTACTGGAAAAGCAGCTGCCAAAGCGTCGTCTTCCCTGGTATCAATGTCAGACAAATCATCAGTCACTCCTTCCCTAGACCCACCATGTCCTCCTCCTGAGGAGTCCCCCGAACTGTTTCAGCACAGTGTTGGGTACATGCTCCAGGAGGATGCCCAGCGTTTCGAAGGGTCTGATGATGAAACCCAGCTAGAGGAAGGCAGTAGCGTGAGAGCAGACAGAGGGGATGCTCAAGAAGGACACCAATCTGGCAGTCATGTTCCAGCAGCTGCAGCATACTGCCAGATTGGCTCCAGTGATGAGGAGGGAGGGGATGATGAGGTCACTGACTCCACGTGGGTGCCTAATAGGAGAGAGGAGGAGGAGGAGGATGAGGAGGAGGCACATCTCCAACGAGGCAGGATGCCCTTTGGTGGCCAGCGTAAGGGCAGTACACCGACGGAATCACACCGCAGAGCTCCGCCTGTGCAGGGCGCTGCCTCTGCCCGTCATTCAAAAAGTTCTTTGGTGTGGGCCTTTTTTGAGGCTAGTGCATCAGATCGCACAGCTGCTGTTTGCAACATATGTCTCAAGCGTATATCGCGTGGCCAAAACATCAGCCGCTTGGGTACCACATGCCTGACCAGACATATGTTGACCTGCCATGCAGCTCGTTGGCAAGCCTACCTCAAAGACCCACACCAAAGAACAAAGCGGACCTCTCCTTGCACCGCATCAGCTGGGATCTCCAACCCCACTATAACTTCAGTCCTCTCTGAAACATGCACTGAGAGGAATGAAGGTGTAGAATTAGGTGTGTCACAGCCAAGTACTTGCGCCCACTCTGCTAGCAGTACACCGACGTCCGATTCTAGCAGGCAAATTTCCCTGCCCCAGCTGCTGGACCGTCGAAAGAAGTTCACTCCCAGCCATCCACATGCCCAGCGGTTGAATGCTAGCTTGGCTAAATTGCTAGCGCTTCAACTGCTGCCTTTTCAGTTGGTAGACTCGGCCCCCTTCCGTGAGTTTGTGCAATGTGCGGTTCCTCAGTGGCAGGTTCCCAAACGCCACTTTTTCTCACGGAAGGCTATTCCGGCTCTCTACCGGCATGTGGAAGGCAATGTCTTGGCCTCGCTGGACAGGGCGGTCAGCGGTAAGGTGCATATTACCGCTGACTCATGGTCCAGCAGGCATGGACAGGGACGTTACCTTTCTTTCACGGCCCATTGGGTCACTCTTTTGGCAGCTGGGAAGGATTCAGGACAAGGTGCAGTAGTGTTGGAGGTTGTCCCACCGCCACGCCTCCAAAATGCTACTACTGGTTGTGACACACCTCTCTCCTCCACCCCCTCCTCTTCTTCTTCCTCCATGGCCTCTTCCTGTGGTTTGTCCTATGAACCAGCGGTGCTCCGTAGCCGTTCACGGGGCTACGCAAGTACGCAGGCAAAAAGATGCCATGCCGTGCTTGCGCTGGTGTGTTTGGGGGACAGAAGCCACACTGGGGCAGAGGTCCTGTCTGCTCTGCAGGGCCAGGCCGAGAGGTGGTTGACGCCACGCCAGCTTAAGCCAGGAATGGTGGTTTGCGACAATGGCACCAACCTCCTCTCCGCCCTCCGACAGGGACAACTGACCCATGTGCCCTGTGTGGCTCACGTCCTTAACCTGGTGGTGCAGCGCTTCTTGGGCAGGTACCCGGGCTTACAGGATGTCCTGAGGCAGGCCAGGAAAGTCTGTGTGCATTTCCGCAGATCTTATAATGCCAGTGCTCGCCTGGCTGAGCTGCAAAAGGAGTTGAACCTGCCCAAGAACCGCCTTATATGTGACATGCCCACCAGGTGGAACTCAACGTTGGCCATGCTGCAGCGGCTGCACACGCAGCAGAGGGCCATCAATGAGTACCTGTGCGACTACGGCACCAGGACAGGGTCAGGGGAGCTTGGTTTTTTTTCTCCACGCCAGTGGGGCATGATCAGGGATGCATGCACTGTCCTGGCACCATTTGAGGAGGCCACGAGGATGGTGAGCAGTGACAGTGCATGCATCAGTGACACTGTACCTCTTGTCCACCTGTTGGAGCACACGCTGCGTGGAATAATGGACAGGGCACTTGAGGCAGAACAGAGGCAGGAAGAGGAGGACTTCCTTGCCTCTCAAGGCCCCCTTTACCCAGACAGTGTTCCTTCTGTCCCACCCATCGCACAGGAAGAGGAGGAGGAGGAGGAGGAGGAGGATTGTGTCAGCATGGAGGTGGAGGCTGGCACTCAGCATCATCAGCAGCAGTCTTTTAGGGATGATTTACAGTCCCAAGAAACCAGTGGACTTGTACGTGGCTGGGAGGAGGTGGCTGCGGATCATGTCGTCCTTAGTGACCCAGAGGACTCCGGAGCGAATGCCTCAGCAAACCTACGCTGCATGGCCTCCCTGATCCTGCAAAGTCTGCGGAAGGATCCTCGTATTCTTCGGATCAAGGAGAGGGACCATTACTGGCTGGCCACTCTCCTTGATCCACGGTACAAGGGTAAGGTTGCGGACCTTATGTTACCGTCGCAGAGGGAGCAGAGGATGAGACAACTCCGGGAGGCCTTGCAGAAAGGTCTGTGCAACGCGTTCCCAGAGACTGGGAGGTTGCAAACTCCTGGTCCTGGACAACGAGTTGCTGAGGCTTCGGCCAGTCAAAGAAGGAGCGGTGGGGAAGGTGGCCGTCTGACCGATGCGTTCAGACAATTCTTTAGTCCGCAGCCCCAAAGTATGATCGGTTCCAGCAACCATCGCCAGCGTCTGATAAACATGGTGCAGGAATATCTAGGGGCAAGGTCAGACTTGGACACCTTCCCCACCGAAAATCCTCTGGCTTACTGGGTCTTGAGGATGGATCACTGGCCAGAGCTTGCACAGTATGCAATTGAGCTACTGGCCTGTCCTGCATCCAGCGTTCTTTCGGAACGCACATTCAGTGCTGCTGGAGGATTTGTCACGGATCACAGGGTGCGCCTGTCCACCGACTCGGTTGATCGACTGACTTTCATCAAGATGAACCAGTCTTGGATCACCACCAGCTACCACACACCTGATGCTGATATAACAGACTAATTGATTTTAACATGTCACATCCCTTCAAGACTGATGCTGATGCTGAGTGCCTGTGCTGTTATGTTGACTGGCTATCCTCCTCCTCCGAGTCCTCAATGATACGATTGATGATGATAGCTTGTAAGATCATTTTTGTTTATGGGTGCCGCCACCAGTGCCTAACGCCCAATTTTTCAGCCCCTGTTTAACAGGGGCGTGTAATTACAATTTTTGAAGCAATACTTTGCAACAGGGCTCATTGCTGTGCTCCAAGTACAGTATCTGTGAGGAGTTGCAGTGTTGTGCCACCAGTGCCTAAGGCCCAATTTTTCAGCCCCTGTTTAACAGGGGCGTGTCATTACAATTTTTGAAGCAATACTTTGCAACAGGGCTCATTGCTGTGCTCCAAGTACAGTATCTGTGAGGGGTTGCAGTGTTGTGCCACCAGTGCCTAAGGCCCAATTTTTCAGCCCCTGTTCAACAGGGGCATGTAATTACAATTCTTGATCTAATAATTCACAGCAGGGCCCATTGCTGCACCCACCAAGAGTAACTGTCAGGGCTTACAGTGTTGTGGCACCAGCACCACCATCAAAGGCCCAATTTTTACTACCACTGTTCAACAATTATATGTAATTAAAATTCCTGATATAATAGTTGACAGCAGGGCGTTCCAGCACCAACCAAGAGTAACTGTGAGTGCTTACAGTGTTGTGCCAACACCAACAACTAAGGGGCCTATTTCTGCAGAGTATATACGGCAGGTCCCTACTTTCAAACATACAACTTACAAACGACTCCTACTTGCAAACGCAAGAAGACAACAGGAAGTGAGAGGAAATCTACCACTAGGAAGGAAAATTCTCTCCTGTAAGAATAAATATGGGAGAAAGGTGTCTCCTCTGTACTGATGCTTTATCAGCAATCCTTGTTTCAAGAAAAACACCACATTTCAAAAACAGTTGTCATTGGGACGGAAAGTGAGGTGAAATGTTCTGAACAGGGGCACAGACAGCAAAACAAATGTTACAGGGGTGATAACCCTTACCTATGTTTTCCAAAAAGTTTAAAAATAGATTTTTGGTCTGGAGCTACACTTCAACAATGTACCTGTTCAAAATTACAAACAGATTCTACATAAGAACAAACCTACAGTCCCTGTCTTGTATGCACCGCCTGTATAGGGCTGTTCAGAGTATATAGGGCCTTTTTTATTTTATGTGCGGGGTTCCCCTTAATATCCATACAAGACCCAAAGGGGCTGGTAATGGGCTGGGGTAGGGGGGGGGGGTCATGGGGTAGCTATGCCATTTTTCTTAAAGAATTTCATCCATATTACCGGGACCAGACATTACATTAAAGCCGCAAGCAGTTTTAAATGGCTTTTTTTTCCTTTAGAAGTGTCATTTTGTGCAGGGACAGTTATAAACACGGGAAACACGTGGCACTTCACAGGCATACTTTAGACACCCCCCAGGTACGATATTTAAAGGAATATTTGACTTTTTTTTTTTCACTTTATGCATCATTAAAATGACTGCTCCCGAAAAACGACCGTTTTTAAAACTTCTTTTTGCATTGATACATGTCCCCTGGTGCAGAACCCGGGTTCCCAAACCCTTTTTAGGACAATAACATGCATAATAGTTGTTATAATTAGCACTTTAGAATTCGAACGTTCGCATCCATTGTATTTAATAGGGTTCTAATGTTCGTTCGAACTTTCGGTCCGTTCGCGGGTTCTGGTGCGAACCGAACCCGGGGGTGTTCGGCTCATCACTACTGGTGAGTTACTTTTGGACAAATGGTGAAGGTGTACACTGGGTATATGACTATATTATTAAGACATTGTGGATTCCTGTTTTTGATTTTTCCTGGGATTGAAATATGGACTTTAAATTTTATGAACACATATGAATTTCGGATGTATGCACTTTACTAAGTATTTTTGCTCACTGTGTTGATACACCGTTTTTTTTCCTTTTGCACTTTTTTTTAAATAAAATTTTGCATTTGCACTTTAATTGTTTGAATATTGAATGTATAATTTGTTATATTATAGATGATTTTATATAATGGCAGGGTTTATACGGTTGATTTGGCTTTATTTTGTGTTTTATGTGTTAATAGCAGGGAATTCATCACCACTAGATAGCAGGATTTTTAGATTTGCGCTGTTTGCTTCTAGAGCTGCACGATTGATCGTTAAGAATAGTTATAGCAATTTTTTTCCCGTTGCGAACTTGGCAAAGTATTTCCCGATCTTTCTATGCAGAGAATTCTCTCTGCTCTGCTGAAACCGTCAGCCGTCAAAAGAAAGGAAGAAAAGAAATGGGCAGTCTGCCAAGTATCACAACATTCTTTAGCAGTGGAACGAAGTGTAAGGCCTCGTACACACGGCCGAGATTCTCGTCGAAAAAAACATGTCGTTTTTTTTCGACGAGATTCTTGGACAAGAAACTTGTCCCGGCCGAGTGTACAGACGCTCGATTCAAAGAACCCGCGGTTCTTTGAATGGAGCGTACGCGGTGACGTCATCGACTACGACGAGCATGCGCTCGTCCCATTCGAAGCCGTCGCCGCCATCTTGGTATACCCTACGTATGCCTAGGAAGCTACCGCGCATGCGTCAAATTCATTTCGAACATGCGCGGGCTTCCGGGAGGACAGGTAAGTGTACACACACTCACTTTTCTCGTCGAGAAACATGCCAACGAGAATCTCGACGAGAAAATAGAGAGCAGGATCTCTATTTTCTCGTCAAGATACTTGTCGCTTTTCTTGACGAGAAACCATACACACGAATGAATTTCTCGGCAAAAAATCTCTGCCAGCAAGTTTCTTGCTGGTTTTTGCAGAGAAACTCGTTCGTGTGTACGAGGCTTTAACATTGTAACAATTTGTCCTTTAGATCAAAGGAATAGACTTCGATGTGTAAATGAGGAAAGTTTAATCATTTAAACACTTTCTGACATTTGTTGGTTTCACGTTAAAATCATTATTTTTTGCTAGAAAATTACTTGGAACCCCCAAAAATTATATATATATTTTTTAGTAGAGACCCTAGAGAATAAAATGGTGGTTGTTGCAATATTTTATGTCACACTGGGGGTTATTTACGAAAGGCAAATCCACTTTGCACTACAAGTGCAAAGTGCACTTGAAATTGCACTGAAAGTGCACTTCTAAATCTGAGGGGTAGATCTGAAATGAGGGGAAACTCTGCTGATTTTATTATCCAATCATGTGCAAGCTAAAATGCTGTTTTTTATTTTCCTTGCATGTTCCCCACGGATCTACAGAGACTGCAATTTGGACTTGTAGTGTAAAGTGGATTTGCCTTTCGTAAATTACCCCCACTGTATTTGCACAGCCGTCTTTCATATGCAATTTTTTGGAAAAAAATACTTTAATGAATTTAAAAAAAAACTAACCAGTAAAGTTAGCCCTATTTTTTTTTTGTATAATGTGAAAGATTTTACGCCAGGAGAATCGTGATCTTCATTCTAAGCAAAAAAAATTGTTATTCTCAATTTGGCCAGAATCGTGTAGCTCTACTTGATTCTTTTTTTCTTGCCAAAGGTACAACATTGTATGAATGAAACTAGGGTTTTACCTTACACCGCAATGATCCAGATTTAGGATCATCATCATTAGAGCTAACTTATGTGTACACAGCTTTAATGGTTCAGCTATGAAATTTGAGAATGAATTGTAGCACCGTGCATGCAGCTACAAAGGTCAATAAGTGTTTATTTCAAAGCTTTTGTAGCACTGGCTGTACTTTTTGGCAACTACTATAATTTTTACCTTCCACTGCAGCAATCCAGACCTAGGATAATTATAATTAGAGGTAACTTCTTTGTACACAGCATGAGTTCGATTTTATTTTTCCAGGAGTGCTGCTTCAAAGCCATTCAATTAGGATATCACAACACTCCGGACTCCTCCTGCAGAGCATTGGCCTTGTATTACCACCATTCGAGATTAGAAGTCTGGAAATCTGACAGATCACTGCTGGGAAAATATAGCAAAGTGAGCTGGACTGGCTTGGATGGGAACTTTAGTGCTTCTTATGTGAACTTTGAAGAAGAATTGTTCCACAGTAGCTGCCGCCAAAGAGGTCAATGAGGGTGTGTTTTGAGGGCTTATATACTGCTTGTTAGGAATATGTAAACGTTTGAATGTCCATAGCGTATTAATTATTGAACTGTAAGAGGTCCAGGGGATATTATTTTTACCAGGCATCATCTTACTAGCACACCTAGAATAGCAGTATTGCTGGAAAGAATCTACATCTGGCATAGAATAAATAATTTGGTTTAAAATTCATACTTCTTCAGGTTGTGCAAAATAAATATTTTGAATAAGGGAAAGGTTGCCACCAATAAAGCTTAATTTTACAAAATTAATTTGTTCCATCTCTTCCAACATTTGCTGCCTAGAAAACCCCTAGTGGGGGGAACTTCCCTTTGTGCAAAATAAATATTTTTTCCAAATTTTTTTTTTTTTTTTTTACTCTAGCTTTCGTGACAAATTCAGCAAAGTAGTTGTTATCTTTATGTTTCTCTTGGAATACATCCATTCATTAGCTTTGACCACTGTATTGCGCAATTAAACCAACATTCTTTTGCAATCATGCAATGTGAACTTTCTCTGACATACAGCTTCCTCTCTGGTTTGAGAAATGCATTGCCTACACTAGTACTTTCAAAGCACATTACATACATATTGTAGCTCTGTGCATTATGGTTGTCAATGGGATCAGAGGTGTTTAACATATGTGTAAAAACCTCAAGGCATGCAAAGTGGTTGTGAAATGTTTCTAAAAATAATTCAAGAAAAAGTCCCAGTTTTCCTAAACAGGATGGTTATTCAGGGTGATAAAGTTCACGATCTATTAAAAAGATTTTACCTGAAAACTGGTTTCTAATACTACATTTAAATAAAAGAAATGCTTTGTGTTTGCTAGAGATAAAAAGGTAAAACAAATAAATTTTTATTGTTTGTAATGACCAGTTAGGAATCAACAGTTTGTTTCAAGTGAGTACTGTTCAGTTTGGACTGGATTAAAGGATTTTAGAAACGACTAAATCTGTAGTTGTTTGATAACATTCACGCATCATAACTGATTGTACTTCCAACTCAGTCACCGATCAGAATGTGTTAAAGTGACTATAATAGACAAGTAACCCTATGGGAATAGCCTAAATGCATACATACAGTCTAAAGTGAACCCGTAGTCAGACTATCAATATTTAAAGTAGTTGTAAACCTCAAACATGAAAAGTGAACAAAGCGCATACTTCTATAGTGTTTACTAGCCTCAATCCAAATCAGTGTTCCCCTCTGATGTCTCCTTTTACAGCTATCTGCATGAATCACTGAAAAGACTCTAAGCCGAAACAGCCTCCTAGAAAAGCCCACCCCCCCCCCCCCCAGCACAAAGCAGTTAACTGACAGCCACAGATCTGTATATTTCTTTGTCAGTGTTTAGAGAGGGGTGCTTCTATTCCCTCACTGAGGTTTCATTGTAGCTCTGTGCTCTAGCCCTGCAGTGTGTGTAATGTCAGATCCCCACCCCTTGCTTTCTACTGCTGAGAAAAATGTTTTTATCTGTGTGTTTTAGAAGGCGGTACAGGTGAAATTTGCTGCAGATAAACAGATACAACTTACTGTATGTAGAAGGATTTGTTTCATCTGTGTATCACCTGAGGCTAATCATTTTGCTGGGTATATGTAAGGGTTTACAACAAATTTAAGTATTTGCATTTTTTAACAACAATATTCCCCGACTAGGAGTAATGCATTGCTAGATCTTTTATTTACAAATGATACAGATCTGATTACAGATGTGGAAATATGGGACAACTTGGGAACTAGCGACCACATAATTATTACAGTCTGCATACACCATAGGAAATGGAGGCACAAGGAGAGTACAAGAACACTAAATTTCAATGTGTGGCATAGAGAGACTACTTTCAAGAGTCTCTTATTTGGTACATCTCCCCCCACTGTAATATCCACATCTCCCCCCACTGTAATGTCCACATCTCCCCACATCTCCCCCACTGTAATATCCACATCTTCCCCACTGTAATGTCATCTTCCCACACTGTAATATCCACATCTCCCCCCACTGTAATATCCACATCTCCCCCCACTGTAATATCCACATCTCCCCCACTGTAATATCCACATCTCCCCCACTGTAATGTCCACATCTCCCCCACTGTAATGTCCACATCTCCCCCACTGTAATGTTCACATCTCCCCACATCTCCCCCACTGTAATGTTCACATCTCGCCACATCTCCCCCACTGTAATATCCACATCTCTCCCACTGTAATATCCACATCTCCCCACATCTCCCCCACTGTAATGTCCACATCTCCCACACTGTAATGTCCACATCTCCCACACTGTAATGTCCACATCTCCCCCCACTGTAATGTCCACATCCCTCCACTGTAATGTCAACATCTCCCCCACTGTAATGTCCACATCTCCCCCACTGTAATGTTCACATCTCCCCCACTGTAATATCCACATCTCCCCACATCTCCCCCACTGTAATGTCCACATCTCTCCACTGTAATGTCCACATCTCCCCCACTGTAATGTCCACATCTCCCCCACTGTAATATCCACATCTCCCCACTGTAATGTCCACATCTCCCCCCACTGTAATATCCACATCTCCCCCACTGTAATGTCCACATCTCCCCCAGTGTAATATCAACATCTCCACCCACTGTAATATCCACATCTCCCCCAGTGTAATATCCACATCTCCCCCAGTGTAATATCCACATCTCCCCCAGTGTAATATCCACATCTTCCCCCCTGTAATGTCCACATCTCCCCCATTGTAATGTCCACATCTCCCCCAGTGTAGTATCCACATCTCCCCCACTGTAATGTCCACATCTCCCCCACTGTAATGTCCACATCTCCCCCACTGTAATGTCCACATCTCCCCCACTGTAATGTCCACATCTCCCCCACTGTAATATCCACATCTCCCCCACTGTAATATCCACATCTCCCCCCACTGTAATATCCACATCTCCCCCCACTGTAATATCCACATCTCCCCCCACTGTAATAACCACATCCCCCCACTGTAATATCCACATCTCCCCCCACTGTAATATCCACATCCCCCCACTGTAATATCCACATCTCCCCCCCACTGTAATATCCACATCTCCCCCCCCACTGTAATATCCCCATCTCCCCACTGTAATGTCCACATCTCCCCACTGTAATGTCCACATCTCCCCACTGTAATGTCCACATCTCCCCCCACTGTAATATCCACATCTCCTCCCACTGTAATATCCACATCTCCCCCACTGTAATATCCACATCTCCCCCACTGTAATATCCACATCTCCCCCACTGTAATATCCACATCTCCCCCAGTATAATATCCACATCTCCCCCACTGTAATATCCACATCTCCCCCACTGTAATATCCACATCTCCCCCCACTGTAATATCCACATCTCCCCCACTGTAATGTCCACATCTCCCCCCCCCACTGTAAAATCCACATCTCCCCCCCACTGTAATATCCTCATCTCCCCCAGTGTAATATCCACATCTCCCCCACTGTAATATCCACATCTCCCCCCACTGTAATATCCACATCTCCCCCCACTGTAATATCCACATCTCCCCCACTGTAATATCCACATCTCCCCCACTGTAATATCCACATCTTCCCCCCCCCCCCACTGTAATATCCACATCTTCCCCCCCACTGTAATATCCACATCTCCCCCACTGTAATGTCCACATCTCCCCCACTGTAATATCCACATCTCCCCCACTGTAATATCCACATCTCCTCCCACTGTAATATCCACATCTCCCCAACTGTAATATCCACATCTCCCCAACTGTAATATCCACATCTCCCCCAGTGTAATATCAACATCTCCCCCACTGTAATATCCGCATCTCCCCCAGTGTAATATCCACATCTCCCCCAGTGTAATATCCATATCTCCCCCAGTGTAATATCCACATCTTCCCCCCTGTAATGTCCACATCTCCCCCATTGTAATGTCCACATCTCCCCCAGTGTAATACCAACATATCCCCCACTGTAATGTCCACATCTCCCCCACTGTAATATCCACATCTCCCCCACTGTAATATCCACATCTCCCCCACTGTAATATCCACATCTCCCCCACTGTAATATCCACATCTCCCCCCCACTGTAGTATCCACATCTCCCCCCACTGTAATATCCACATCCCCCCCCACTGTAATATCCACATCTCCCCCCACTGTAATATCCACATCCCCCACTGTAATATTCACACCCCCCCACTGTAATATCCACATCTCCCCCCACTGTAATATCCACATCTCCCCCCCACTGTAATATCCACATCTCCCCACTGTAATATCCACATCTCCTCCCACTGTAATATCCACATCTCCTCCCACTGTAATATCCACATCTCCCCCACTGTAATATCCACATCTCCCCCCCACTGTAATATCCACATCTTCCCCCCCACTGTAATATTCACATCTCCCCCCACTGTAATATCCACATCTCCCCCCCCCACTGTAATATCCACATCTCCCTCCCCACTGTAATATCCACATCTCCTCCCACTGTAATATCCACATCTCCTCCCACTGTAATATCCACATCTCCCCTGACTGTAATATCCACATCTCCCCCACTGTAATGTCCACATCTCCCCCACTGTAATATCCACATCTCCCCCCCCCCCCACTGTAATATCCACATCTCCCCCCCCACTGTAATATCCACATCTCCCCCCCCCACTGTAATATCCACATCTCCCCCCCCACTGTAATATCCACATCTCCCCCCCACTGTAATATCCACATCTCCCCCCCCCCACTGTAATATCCACATCTCCCTCCCCACTGTAATATCCACATCTCCTCCCACTGTAATATCCACATCTCCTCCCACTGTAATATCCACATCTCCCCCACTGTAATATCCACATCTCCCCCAGTATAATATCCACATCTCCCCCAGTATAATATCCACATCTCCCCCACTGTAATATCCACATCTCCCCTGACTGTAATATGCACATCTCCCCCAGTGTAATATCCACATCTCCCCTGACTGTAATATCCACATCTCCCCCCCCCCCACTGTAATATCCACATCTCCCCCCCACTGTAATATCCACATCTCCCCCCCCACTGTAATATCCACATCTCCCCAACTGTAATATCCACATCTCCCCCCCCCCCACTGTAATATCCACATTTCCCCCCCCCCGACTGTAATATCCACATCTCCCCCCCCACTGTAATATCCACATCTCCCCCACTGTAATGTCCACATCTCCCCCACTGTAATGTCCACATCTCCCCCCCACTGTAATATCCACATCTCCCCCCCCCACTGTAATATCCACATCTCCCCCCACTGTAATATCCACATCTCCCCCCCACTGTAATATCCACATCTCCCCCCCCCACTGTAATATCCACATCTCCCCCCACTGTAATGTCCACATCTCCTCCCACTGTAATGTCCACATCTCCTCCCACTGTAATATCCACATCTCCTCCCACTGTAATATCCACATCTCCCCCACTGTAATATCCACATCTCCCCCAGTATAATATCCACATCTCCCCCAGTATAATATCCACATCTCCCCCACTGTAATATCCACATCTCCCCTGACTGTAATATCTACATCTCCCCCAGTGTAATATCCACATCTCCCCTGACTGTAATATCCACATCTCCCCCCCCCCCACTGTAATATCCACATCTCCCCCCCACTGTAATATCCACATCTCCCCCCCACTGTAATATCCACATCTCCCCCCACTGTAATATCCACATCCCCCCCCCCACTGTAATATCCACATCTCCCCACTGTAATATCCACATCTCCCCCCCCCACTGTAATGTCCACATCTCCTCCCACTGTAATATCCACATCTCCTCCCACTGTAATATCCACATCTCCCCCACTGTAATATCCACATCTCCCCCAGTATAATATCCACATCTCCCCCAGTGTAATATCCACATCTCCCCTGACTGTAATATCCACATCTCCCCCAGTGTAATATCCACATCTCCCCCCACTGTAATATCCACATCTCCCCCCACTGTAATATCCACATCTCCCCCCCACTGTAATATCCACATCTCCCCCCACTATAATGTCCACATCTCCCCCACTGTATTGTCCACATCTCCCCCACTGTATTGTCCCACATCTCCCCACTGCATTGTCCACATCTCCCCCACTGTAATATCCACATCTCCCCCACTGTAATGTCCACATCTCCCCCACTGTAATGTCCACATCTCCCCCACTGTAATATCCACATCTCCCCCACTGTAATGTCCACATCTCCCCCACTGTAATGTCCACATCTCCCCCACTGTAATATTCACATCTCCCCCCACTGTAATATCCACATCTCCCCCCCCACTGTAATGTCCACATCTCCCTCACTGTAATATCCACATCTCCCCACTGTAATATCCACATCTCCCCCACTATAATATCCACATCTCAGACTCCCCCATACATCACAGTCTGCTCAGCCCCCCCCCCCCTTCCCCCTGATGTCCTCAGCCCACCTAATCACAGCCTTTAATAACTCCATTTTAATGTCCTCAGCGAGTCAGCACACACTTTCCTACTTTCCAGACTAGTGTCCTCACTCCCTGCAACTTCACCCCTTCCCTCACTTACCTTGCACAGATCTAAGATCAGAGGGAGGCACTGCATGTCTGGGATGGAGGGCGGTGTTGCAAGATGGTGATTGGTTTCTAAGACCGCCCTTCATCCTAGCAGCCAATCACCTGCTTGTTTACCTCTGGCAGCTCCGCCCTCCATCCAGAACTGTCCCGCCTCCCTCTGTCAGCTCTGTGTGAGGATTACAGAGACATCAGGGGGAAGAAATGGCTGCTAAATGGCGGGACTTGTCACAGCTCTATACATGTATAAAGAGGACCTGTCATGGCTCTATACATGTATATAGGAGTATAAAGAGGACCTGTCATGGCTCTATACATGTATGTAGGAGTATAAAGAGGACCTGTCATGGCTCTATACATGTATATAGAGGACCTGTTATGGCTCTATACATGTATGTAGGAGTATAAAGAGGACTTGTCACAGCTCTATACATGTATAAAGAGGACCTGTCATGGCTCTATACATGTATATAGGAGTATAAAGAGGACCTGTCATGGCATTATACATGTATGTAGGAGTATAAAGAGGACCTGTCATGGCTCTATACATGTATATAGGAGTATGAAATGACCTGTGCGTGGCCGTTGGCCACCCACGATCGCTCCAGAGAGCCAGAATGGGGATCTGTCAATGTAAACAGACAGATCCCCATTCTGACAGGGGAGGAGAGACAGATCTGCTGTTGCTAGTGATTAGGAACAGAAATCTCTCTCCTCCTCCAGTCAGTCCCATCCCCCCCACTTAGAAACACCTCCCAGGGAACACATTTAACCCCTTTCTTGCCAGTGACATTTACACAGTAATCAGTGCATTTTTATAGCACAGATCACTTTATAAATGTCACTGGTCCCAAAAAAGTGTCAAAAGTGTCCAATCTGTCCACCGCAATGTCACAGTCTCGCTAAAAATCGCAGATCACCGCCATTACTAGTAAAAAAAAAATTATAATAATAAAAATGCCATAAATCTATTCTCTATTTGGTAGACGCAATAACTTTTGCGCAAACGAATCAATATACACTAATTGCTTTTTTTTTTACCAAACATATGTAAAAGAATACATATCGACCTAAACTGATGAAGACATTTTTATTTTTAGTTTTTTGGATGTTTATTATAGCAAAAAGTAAAAAAACAATTTTTTTCAAAGTTTTTGCTATTTTTGTTTATAGCACAAAAAAAAAAAAACGCAGAAGTGATCAAATACCACCAAAAGAAAGCTCTATTTGTTTAGGTACAACGTCACATGACCGCACAATTGTCAGTTAAATCGATGCAGTGCCAAATCACAAAACAAATGATTGAAGTGCATTATTTCTATTATTACATTGTGTGACAGCAGGAAGGTAAAGTCACCTGGTTGCATCCAGGGGGGTAGATATATTTCGCCCAGATTCAGGCTTTACGCCGACTTATACAACTAGGTGGAGAGTTGTATAAGCCCAGCTAAGGCTAGTGGGCTCATGGATGACTCATACCTCTAGGGAGAGTGTGGGGCGTCATACAGACAGGGAGTTGATGAGACCAGCTGAAGCTTGTCAGCTCATTTAGGCCTCTATAAGAACTCCCAGCTTCATTAGATGTTAGCTCATGCCTGGAACCAGACCTGTGTGGACTGTCTAGGGAGAGTGAACCCCTGTGCGGTGAGACAAAAGCCTGTGTGGCTATTTGCTTGGACATTTAAAACCAGGGACTTAGGGACTAGGACAGCACTAGGCTGATCCCAGTTGTTAGTTAGGAAACCTGTATGTTTAGTCAGAGGTCAACTTGACCAGGATTTATTTTGTTTATATGTTTCTTTTGGCTTTGCTGTGTTTTGTCACTGTAAATAGAAAATAAACCGCACCTTTTTTTTTGATTTTGAAAACCACAACCTCCGTTTGCTGGGCCTGTTTTTGTGTGGGGAGCCCATCCCGGGGGTCACACACACCCGCTGCCGAGCTAACCCCCTCACAGTTGGTGGAGAACCAGTGGCAGTTTTTTTTAAGCCAGCATGGAGGAGATACTGAAGCAGCTGGCTCTAGCAAATGCCAATCAACAGCAGACAAATGCAGGTTTGCAAAAGAGCCTTGCAGCTCAACAACAGAACTTCGCAGCCCAGCAGCAAGCTCATCAACAGAGCCTTGCAGCCCAGCAGCAAGCTCACCAACAGAGTCCTGGAAGCTCAGCAACAAGCCCAGCAGCAATCTGAGGCCCGCTTCATAGACCTGTTACAGAAGCAAGAGCAGAGACTACAACAAATGGAAGCAGTAATGCAGCAACGTCCGCAGACCAGTGAGGAAAGCCGTCCCACTAATACCGCGTCCTTTGGGGTGAGTCGTTTATTGACAAAAATGACTGGAGAGGATGATCCAGAGGTATTTTTGACCACATTTGAAAGGACTGCTGAAAGAGAAAAGTGGCCTGAGGAGCAGTGGGCTGGACTGGTGGCTCCTCTGTTAACTGGTGAATCGCAGAAGGCTTACTATGACCTAGAGCCTGACCAAGCAAAAGACTATGTGATGCTAAAAGCTGAGATATTGGCAAGGCTGGGTGTCACCCAGGCTGTCCGGGCTCAGCGTGTGCATAACTGGACTTTCCAGCTTGGAAAACCCCCCAGGTCTCAAATGTATGATCTCATTCACCTGAGCAGAAAGTGGCTACAGCCAGAGACTTTGTCCGCACCAAAGATTGTGGAACGTGTTGTAATGGATCGGTTTTTGAGAGCTCTTCCTACTGCCATCCAAAAGTGGGTAAGCCATGGAGACCCAGAGACGGCCGATGGTCTTGTGGATCGTGTGGAGAAATACTTGGCTACAGAGAACCTGACGGCCTCTTCCAGAGACACTCGGACTTTCCACCCTAAGACCAGACCATCCCCAGGGCGGATAAGAGGATTCCAAGGGGTAAGGGTGGAGAGAGTGAGAGGGTGGGAGCTCTACCCCAAGTTTGGCGAGAACAGCCTGGGAAATCAGCGGCTCAAGAGGCGGCAAGAAGGATCGTTTGCTACCGCTGCCGGCAAGCGGGACATATTGCAGCCAATTGCCCGGTTGTGGAGGAACCCATGCAGTGTGACTTTCTGACGGGCAGACGTCAGTCGCTGTGTGCGACAGTCGCATGCACTGCCATTCGAGGAATTGAGAAACATTTATGCAAAATGTGTGTTAATGGTAGAAATGTTGTGGTATTGCTGGATTCAGGTAGCCTTGTGACCTGATAAAGGCTGAGTTAGTTAAAACAGAGGTCTCTGGGAATAGCAAGGTAGCTGTTATTTGTGTGCATGGGGACACCCGAGAGTATCCAGTGACTACAGTGTGTTTCGAGACCCCCAAAGGTACCCTCTCTCATCCAGTGGGCTTAGTATCTCAGTTACCGTATGACGCCATTGTGGGAAGGGATTTTCCGAAGTTCTGGGAACTGTGGGATGATCCTGAGCCCCCCACTGGTGCCCCTATGTACCAGGAATGTGATAGCCAGAACTCCCCTGAGAGTGGTGAGGACTCTCCGGAATTTCCCTTATCAGTATTGGCAGGGGAGACTCAAGAAACTGGAGAGGAGCCCACCTCCTCAGACGAAAACCTACCGTCTGTGGAGTTTTCTGATCTTGAGGTTCACAGGGAAAACTTTGCCACAGAACAGTTGAAAGACCCCGCCCTAATAAAGGCACGCGAAAACGTAGTGAAAATAGATGGCGAGTTAGTGAACCCAGATAATACCTGCACTTACCCATACTTCAGCGTAGAGAAGGACCTACTGTATCGGGTGGCAAAAAGGGCAGAAGAAACCGTTGAGCAGCTTGTGGTGCCCAAACCTTACAGGAAGTTGGTGTTGGAGTTGGCCCATGGGCACATTCTTGGAGGTCATCTGGGGACAGAGAAAACCCGAGAGAGGGTATTACAGAGATTCTATTGGCCGGGGGTGATGAAGGACATAGAAAATTATTGTTCCTCCTGCCCTGTGTGTCAGAGGTCGGCCCCGATGCCACATTTCCGTAGCCCGCTGGTCCCTCTACCCATCATTGAGGTCCCGTTTGAGAGGATCGCCATGGATTTGGTAGGTCCTATAATCAAGTCCGCTAGGGGGCACCAGTACATATTAGTTAGAATGGACTATGCCACCCGTTATCCAGAAGCGATCCCTCTCCGAAATACCTCGGCCAAAACCATAGCCAAAGAGCTATCTCTTGTGTTTAGCCGGGTGGGTATTTGTAAAGAACTGCTTACGGACCAAGGTACACCCTTTATGTCCCGGGTTATGAAGGAGCTGTGTAAATTGTTCAAAGTGACGCAATTACGTACATCTGTGTATCACCCCCAAACCGATGGGCTGGTTGAAAGATTCAACAAAACCCTAAAACAAATGTTGAAGAAAGTGGTGGATAGAGATGGAAAGGATTGGGACTGTCTACTTCCTTATCTGATGTTTGCTATTAGGGAGGTGCCCCAATCCTCTACGGGATTCTCCCCCTTTGAGTTACTGTATGGGAGACACCCAAGAGGGCTGTTGGATATTGCCAAGGAAACTTGGGAAAGTGAGAGTTCTCCCCACAGGAGTGTGATTGAGCATGTCGCCCTGATGCAAGACCGAATTGCACAGGTAATGCCCATCGTGAACATTTGGCCCAAGCGCAGTTAGCACAGCAGAGAGTGTACAACCGTGGAGCCAAGGACCCGTACCTTTTCCCCGGGGGATAGATACTGGTACTTGTCCCTACGGTTGAAAGTAAATTCCTTGCCAAATGGCAAGGCCCCTACGAGATAATGGAAAAAGTGAGCGAAGGTGAATTACAAGGTCAGACAACCAGGAAGGCGAAAGCCCGAACAGATCTATCACGTTAATCTGTTGAAAGCCTGGAGGGATAGAGAGTCCCTAGTCGCAGACACTTGGTCACCAGCTCAAACTGGTTGCGTGATTCCTGAGGTTGGAATAGCAGCCACCTTGTCACAACCCCAACAACAGGAGGTTAAGGAGTTTGTGCTTCGCAACAAGGAGGTATTCTCTGAGCTGCCGGGACAAACATTTGGGGTAGAGCATGACATCATTACCCCGCCCGGTGAAAGGGTGAAGTTAAAACCCTATCGGATCCCAGAGGCCCGACGGGAGGCAATACGGGAGGAAGTACAGAAAATGCTGAACTTAGGGGTGATAGAGGAGTCCCAAAGTGATTGGTCTAGTCCCATTGTGTTGGTGCCTAAACCGGATGGGAGCTGGCGATTTTGTAACGATTTTCGTCAGTTGAACAAAGTTACAAAATTTGACACCTACCCCATGCCACGTATAGATGAGTTGATCGACCGGCTGGGAACAGCCCGATACATGACGACTCTTGACCTCACAAAAGGGTATTGGCAAATCCCCCTGGCCAAATTGGCCAAAGAGAAAACCGCATTTGTAAACCCCAGACGGGGCGTTCCAATATAAAAGAATGCCGTTCGGGTTACAGAATGCGCCGGCCACATTCCAGCGGAAAATGGACCAGATGCTGAGGCCCCATCGGAAGTATGCTGCGGCTTACCTGGATGACGTAATTGTCCATAGCACAGATTGGGCCTCACATCTGCCAAAAGTGCAAGCAGTC
The DNA here is from genome assembly GCA_029206835.1 of Rana muscosa. Taxonomy (NCBI): domain Eukaryota; kingdom Metazoa; phylum Chordata; class Amphibia; order Anura; family Ranidae; genus Rana; species Rana muscosa. Next base: position 218,798,344 of record CM055120.1, on the reverse strand, counting down.
CTGGACTCTGTTCGGGAAGCGGGGTTTACGGCTAACCCCAAGAAGTGTACCATTGGGCAGGAGGAGGCCAAATATCTTGGGTACACCATTGGGAGGGGAGTAATAAAACCCCAACTCAACAAAGTCGAGGCCATCCAGAGTTGGCCACGTCCCAACAGCAAGAAGCAGGTACGAGCCTTTCTGGGAATCGCTGGGTATTATCGGCGATTCATTCCCCACTTTGCTTCTAAGGCTGTGCCCCTAACCAACCTAACGAAGGGGAAAGGGTCGGTCATGATTAAATGGACCCCCGAGGCTGAGGCAGCATTCCAATTCTTGAAACAAGCCTTATGTAGCCAGCCAGTGTTGTACTCACCCGACTTCTCTAAAGACTTTGTCGTACAAAGTGATGCGTCAGATGTGGGGTTAGGAGCAGTATTGTCCCAGGTCTGGAACGGGGAAGAGCACCCAGTCATTTACCTCAGCAGGAAGTTGAAGTCCCATGAGGTAAATTACGCCACCGTTGAAAAGGAGTGTTTAGCGGTGAAGTGGGCTCTAGATTCCCTTCGGTACTACCTACTAGGTAGGCACTTTGACATGGTTACGGATCACGCTCCGTTAAAGTGGATGGCTCAAAACAAGGAAACAAATAGAAGAGTGAATAGGTGGTTCCTGGCCCTCCAGGAATTCAACTTCACAGTAAAGCATCGCCCTGGCGTTCAAATGGGGAATGTGGATGCTTTGTCTCGAGTACATGAATGCCTGATTGCTGGTGTTCCAACCCCGAGGTTAAAACAAGAGGGGGGGGTATGTGACAGCAGGAAGGTAAAGTCACCTGGTTGCATCCAGGGGGGTAGATATATTTCGCCCAGATTCAGGCTTTACGCCGACTTATACAACTAGGTGGAGAGTTGTATAAGCCCAGCTAAGGCTAGTGGGCTCATGGATGACTCATACCTCTAGGGAGAGTGTGGGGCGTCGTACAGACAGGGAGTTGATGAGACCAGCTGAAGCTTGTCAGCTCATTTAGGCCTCTATAAGAACTCCCAGCTTCATTAGATGTTAGCTCATGCCTGGAACCAGACCTGTGTGGACTGTCTAGGGAGAGTGAACCCCTGTGCGGTGAGACAAAAGCCTGTGTGGCTATTTGCTTGGACATTTAAAACCAGGGACTTAGGGACTAGGACAGCACTAGGCTGATCCCAGTTGTTAGTTAGGAAACCTGTATGTTTAGTCAGAGGTCAAGTTGACCAGGATTTATTTTGTTTATATGTTTCTTTTGGCTTTGCTGTGTTTTGTCACTGTAAATAGAAAATAAACCGCACCTTTTTTTTTGATTTTGAAAACCACAACCTCCGTTTGCTGGGCCTGTTTTTGTGTGGGGAGCCCATCCCGGGGGTCACACACACCCGCTGCCGAGCTAACCCCCTCACAATTGTTATATAAAATAAAATAGTTCAACTCACCATAATGCTAATCAGTGGGAGCCCCGAGTGTGTCACTTGCCACGTCATCTGCCACCAAATGCAGATTGTTACTTTTTGCAGATTGTCACTTGCCACGACGCCACCTGCCACACATTGCGGATTGTCACTTGTCATGATGCCACACATTGCGGATTGTCACTTGTCACGATGCCACACATTGCGGATTGTCACTTGCCAGGACACCACCTGCCACACATTGTGGATTGTCACTTGCCACGACGCAACCTACCACACATTGCGGATTGTCACTTGCCACAACGTCACCTGCTACACGTTGCAGATTGTCACTTGCCACACGTAGCGGATTGCCACTTGCTGTGTCCCAGAGTCAAGGCAGGCAGCAGAGAGATGATGTAATCTCTCTGCTGCCAACGGCTGCACGGTGAGGGCGGAACTGCAGTGAGGGGGGTGGCTGACAGAGAGGAAGAGGTGGGGGTGGCTGACAGAGAGGAGGTGGGTGGCTGACAAAGAGGAGAGGGGGCAGCTGACAGAGGAAGAGGGTGGCTGACAGAGAAGAGGGGGGGCGGCTGATAGAGAGGAGGGGGCAGCTGATAGAGAGGAGGGGGGGTGGCTGATAGAGAGGAGGGGGCAGCTGATAGAGAGGAGGGGGGGCGGCTGATAGAGAGGAGGGGGCAGTTGATAAAGAGGAGGGGGGGGCGGCTGTTAGAGAGGAGGGGGATGGCTGACAGAAAGGAGGGGGGGCGGCTGATAAAGAGGAGGGGGGTGGCTGATAGAGAGGAGGGGGCAGCTGATAGAGAGGAGGGGGGGCGGCTGATAGAGAGGAGGGGGGCAGTTGATAAAGAGGAGGGGGGGCGGCTGTTAGAGAGGAGGGGGATGGCTGACAGAAAGGAGGGGGGCGGCTGATAAAGAGGAGGGGGGGGCGGCTGATAGAGAGGAGGGGGGGCGGCTGATAGAGAGGAGGGGGGGCCACGGGCGGCTGACAGAGCAGATGAGAGAGACGGACCTCAGGAGACAGTGACACACAGCGCAAGTTAGGACTCCGGGAGCATGCAGGGCTGGCGCGATTACCCACAGTCCAGCTCCTCCAGGCGAATCACAAGCCTCATCTCCGCCGTCCGTCCCGCACATGACCTGCTCGTTCGGCCAATCACAGGACACCTGCCGCTGCCCATTGCTGAGCTCGGCTCAAAGACAGAGCACACTGATTTTTAGGCAGCCCTGCAGTTTGAACATTGATTTTGCCACCCCCCTGAAAGTGCCGCCTGGGACCGAGGTACCATCGGGTCCCATGGTAGGGTCGGCCCTGCATGACGCCCACCAATGACCAGATCAGCTACACTTGGGGACTGAGAGCCAGCTGCTTGGATTTTTGCTTTTCCTTTCACAATGTTGAGAGTGCAGGTTATTTGCCGTGTGCAACTTGCAGTAGGGGATATGGATTTGTGTCATTCACTTTGGCAGGATCTCACTGAGGAAGAGCTGCTTGAAGGGATTTTGACTGCACATGCCTTAGCCGTGGAGGGGAGATTTTCATTTGGTGAAGTACAACCTTTCATTCAGGTCTGTTCTGAGCTACTATTTCAGGTTACCTATCAGGGCCACTCATGATATTTTCACTCCTCCATTTACTTTGTACCAGGCTGGATTTTTGGGTGGGTTGCTAAAACATTGTGCAGGTTCGTTTCTCCAGCAGTAGGCAGCCTATTCACAACAGGTGGTGTTGGAATGCATTGTTTCTGTGCACCGTTTATTGAGCAATGTGAGCAAAGAAGAGACAAATTGACTTTAGTTCAACCTCTATTACAAGCTTGGTCTGAGATCATATCCCCAGTGCTAGATGAGACACATAAGTACCCTGCCACCAGTAAGCACACTTCCCCTGTATGCAATCCATCGAAAGCTCTCCCTGCAGTGCCGTTACCCATAGCAACATCTCAGGACTCTTCCTGTATTTCTGATACTCTTCCCTCTATTCTTCCTAGTGTAGCGAGTATTTAAATTTGGGGGGGGGGGACTACTAATTGTTAGGGAAACTGAGAATCCCTTTTGTGGTTCTTAGAGGACTCTGGTGGTGCAAGGTTCCCTGTGGCCTGCAGGTGGCGTTGTCACCCTGGGTCGAAGTTGAACCTGCACCGCAAGACTGTACCTTTTTGTCCTTTCCTGGCGCCGGTACAGCGGGGCGGGGAACCCACTGTGACGCAAAGGGAGAGGAGATAAAAGGGGTGGACGCCCTGACCTCGGGGTTCAGAGTTGGAGGACGCGGCCGCGCCCAGGCACCTTCAGCCTGGGTGCTGGCGTTCCGGAGTTCCGGGCCCAGGTGCCCTTGACCTGGCCGGAGCGAGGGATGGAGTCCATCCCAGGCACCTTAAGCCTGGGGTGAGGTACTACGGCCAAGGCCTGGGACCCAGTAACTTCGACTGGGTTCCGCGAGGGTGGAGGAGTCCGAGGGGCCCTAAGGTGTTGGGACCCGTATCTGAGGTGAGGAGGCCGGGGAATGTAACCCTTCCAGATAGTCCGGTACAGCATTAATCCAGTGACGGCGGGGCCTCTGGTAACTCCCTTGGAGGGATGTCTTCCCCCTGACAGGGGCTGCAACGTAGCAAAGGTAACTCTCCAGTTCCTCTTCACTAGAGTCGCTGGAAGAGACTCTGTACCAGAAGTCCATTTAACAGCCACTGTGCTTAGCAACCGTTGGTGAAACCTCAACGGTTTAGTTTCTTTGAGGATTGTGCCTTGACCTACTCCCCACCAATACTGAACTGTTCTATGGGTCTCAAACTGTCTGCTCGCAAAGGACTATTTGTTTGCCGTTATGGAATAAATACGTGTTGGACCTTTTTCAGTGTGTGGTACTCCAATTACTGGGAGCAAAGGGGGTTATCAGCAGAACAGACTTGGCTCTGAGCATATACACAGCCCGGGTGTAATCTGATTCTGGCCTTCACCTCTACATGCTGTAATCTAGAGGGCATGGGCCATGGCGCACCTCGCTCTCCCCTCCAAGGTATCCCTAGACCAGAGCCAGGAGTAACCGATAAAGAAGAGAGAGAGGGTGAGGCCGCTACACTAGTACTGTTACTACCTTTCCATCAGCAGTACAGTCTGGTCAGCACAAGGCAACTACGTGCAGGACTCTAATACCTAAGCCAAAGAAAAAGAAACAAAGCTCGTCTCCTGCTCTTATAACTGTGCCACTATCCATGCTGACTGCTGATGCGATCCAGTCCTCTTCCATGCAGACTGCTGATGCGATCCAGTCCTCTTCCATGCTGACTGCTGATGCGATCCAGTCCTCTTCCATGCTGACTGCTGATGCGATCCAGTCCTCTTCCATGCTGACTGCTGATGCGATCCAGTCCTCTTCCATGCTGACTGCTGATGCGATCCAGTCCTCTTCCATGCTGACTGCTGATGCGATCCAGTCCTCTTCCATGCTGACTGCTGATGCGATCCAGTCCTTCTCCATGCAGACTGCTGATGCGATCCAGACCTCCTCCATGTTGCCTCCTGCTGATGCGATCCAGTCCTCCATGTTGCCGCCTGCTGATGATGTCTATGCCTCCCCCATGTTGCCGCCTGCTGATGATGTCCATGCCTCCTCCATGTTGCCGCCTGCTGCTGATGTTCATGACTCCTCCATGTTGCCGCCTGCTGCTGATGTTCATGACTCCTCCATGTTGCCGCCTGCTGCTGATGTTCATGACTTCTCCATGTTGCCGCCTGCTGCTGATGTTCATGCCTCCTCCATGTTGCCGCCTGCTGCTGATGTTCATGACTCCTCCATGTTGCCGCCTGCAGGGCCAGATTAAGAACATCATGGGCCTGGTGCTGAGGATTTTGGTGGAACCTTTTATAAATAAATATATAAAAATGCAAAAAATTTTTGTTATAACAAATTAAATTAAAGAGAGAGAGGGAGGTTGAGAGAGAGAGAGAGAGAGAGAGAGAGAGAGGAGGGAGAGAGGAGGGAGAGAGAGAGAGAGGAGAGAGAGAGAGAGTGGTGAGGGGTAAGGGAGGAAGGATGAGAGAGAGAGGATGTGCATGATCATGCGTGGGAATGACATCAACGCAGCCCGGCCAAGGCAAGTGACCGAAGGAACAGAACCCAGAAGGAAGACCGGGTGAAGATGGAAGCGCCCGGCCCCGCCGGATTGATCACAGTGCAGCACTGGAGAGCTCAGTCTGACAATTTAAGTGTACCCTAATGTGCTAATATACTGTGCATACTTGTACATTGTGGCATAACTTACCTCAGGGCCTCTAAAAAGTAGTAATGTTAGCAACGTTTACTACCGCTTTAATATCACAGGATCCCAGGAGCCTACATCATAGTAGTAGATTACTACATCATAGTAATCAAAAAAATTAAATGAGTACTAATAATGGGGCAAAACAAATATGAGGACTGAGAAGATTTCCTTTAGTTGAACTAACAAAAGTGCGCCCATTCTAGAGCCTAGAGCTGGAAACGTTGAGGATATTCAGTATAATTTTAAAGAACTGTTTTTGTGGGTAAGAGGCATAGGGGAGGAGTATGGACGGTATAAAAGTGGGAAGTATGTGCAGGTGAGGGAGAGGAATGTGGAGGGTCTAACAGTGGGCATTATGTACAGGAGAGGAGTGTGGAGGGTATGGCAGAAGGCACTATGTACAGGAGAAGAGTTTGAAGGGTATGACAGTGGGCAGTATGTACAGCAGAGGAGTGTGGAGGGTATGCCAGTGGGCAGTATGTACAGGAGAGGAGTGTGGAGGGTATGACAGTGGGCAGTATGTACAGGAGAGGAGTGTGGAGGGTATGATGGGGGCAGTATGTACAGGAGAGGAATGTGGAGAGAAAGATAGTTGGCAGTATGTACAGGAGAGGAGTGTGGAGGGTAAGGTTGGGTTACAGCATGTACAGGAGAGGAGTGTGGAGGGTATGACAGTGGGCAGTATGTACAGGAGAGGAGTGTGGAGGGTATCGCAGTGGGCGGTATGTACAGGAGAGGAGTGTGGATGGTACGATAGCGGGCAGTATGCACAGGAGAGAAGTGTGGAGGGTATTATGGGGGCAGTATGTACAGGAGAGGAGTGTGGATGATATGATAGTGGGCAGTATCCACAGGAGAGGAGTGTGGAGGGTATGACAGCTGGCACTATGTACAATAGAGGAGTTTATGAATATGGGCAGTATGTACAGGGGAGGAGTGTTGAGGGTAAGACAGTGAGCAGTATGTACAGGAGAAATGTAGAGGGTATGACAGTGGGCAGTATGTACAGGAGAGGAGTGTGGAGGGTATGACAATAGGCAGTATGTACAGGAGAGGAGTGTGGAGGGTATGACATTGAGCACTATGTACAGAAGAGAAGTGTGGAGAGTAGGACAGTGAGTAGAATGTACAGGAGAGGAATGTGGAGGGTATGATGGGAGGCACTATGTATAGGAGAGAAGTGTGGAGGGTATGACAGTGGGCACTATGTATTAGGAAAGGAGTGTGAAGGGTACAACAGTGGGCACTATGTACAGGAGAGAAGTTTATGACAGCGGGCACTATGTACAGCAGAGGACTGTGTAGGGTATGACAGTGGGCACTATGTATAGGAGAGAAGTGTGGAGGGTATTAGACATGTGCAAAAGGAAAAAAATTGTTTTGTTTCGTTTTAATTCGTTAATTAATTAATTTCGTTTAGTTAGATTCGTTAAATTTGTTAAATTCGTTTTCGGATTTCGTTTCATTTTCGACCGAATTCGAAAATCAGTCACATTCGAAAATATTTCAACCGAATTCGAAAATTTTTCTACCGGATTCGAAATTATTTCAACATGATTCGAAATTATTTCAACCGCATTTGAAACTATTTCAACCGGATTCGAAAATATTTTGCGACCTGACTTTGGGTCCACGTATCTCAGGGTCACTTAGTGATAGAAACTCCAAATTTGGAAATGTTGTAGTGCTAGTTCTACTCTGTTTGCATACCAAATGTGGGGTTTCTAGCTACAAGTGGCCCCGAGATATGTGGCCCCGAGATATGTGGCCCCAAAGTCGGGTCGCAAAATGTCATTCTCTGCTGCAGAAAAGTGCTTGACATTTTGCGACCCGAATTAGGGTCCACGTATCTCAGGGTCACTTAGGGATAGAAAGCCCAAAATTGGTATGCAAACACAGGAGAACTAGCATTACAATATCTCCAAATTTGGGGTTTCTATCACCAAGTAACCCAGAGATACGTGGACCCAAATTCGGGTCACAAAATATTTTTGAATCCGGTTGAAATAGTTTCAAATGCAGTTGAAATAATTTCGAATCATGTTGATACTATTTCAACCGGATTCGAAAATATTTTGTGACCCGAATTGGGTCCATGTATCTCGGGGTTACTTGGTGATAGAAACCCCAAATTTGAAGATGTTGTAGTGCTAGTTCTACTGTGTTTGCATACCAAATTTGGGGTTTCTAGCTATAAGTGGACCCAAGATACGTGGCCCCAAATTCGGGTCACAAAATGTCATTCTCTGCTGCAGAAAAGTACTTGACATATCGCCCATATCTGGGGGTCACTTGGTGCTAGGAGCCCCATAACTTGTGGCAGGTGACGTGGCAAGTGGACAAATAACCATCTTCCAAAATGTATAATTCAAATAAAAAAGATTAGAACAGAATAGAAAAAAAATATAATTTAATAGAATAAAATAGAAAGAATATACAACCATCTTCAGAAATTCGAATTTCGAATAGTAGGAATTACATTTTTTTTATTAATTAATTTTAACTTTGGATAGAAAAGATTATAATAAAATAGAAAATAGACTAGAAAAACAATAGAACAGAATAGATTATATTATATTTTATTCTATTCTGTTCTATTGTTTTTCTAGTCTATTCTTTTATATTCTATTAAAATCTTTTCTATTAAAATCGAAATCATTATATACTAAATTCGAATTTCGGAAGATGGTTATATATATTTTTTTCCCGACATTCGAATTTCGTATAGAATGAATTCAAATTCGAATCGAAAAGATTATAAATAGAATCGAAAATATTGGAAAGAATCGAATAGAAAAACAATAGAACAGAATAGAATAAAATACATATATATATATATTTTATTCTATTCTGTTCTATTGTTTTTCTAGTCTATATTATATTTATATTCTAATCTTTTCTAATTGGAATTCAAATTCATTCTATACAAAATTCGAGTGTTCGAACATGGTTTTATATATATATATATATATATATATATATATATATATATATATATATATATATTTATTTATATTTATATATATATATATATATATATTTTTTTTTTTTTTTTTTTATTGTTCTATTGTTTTTTTTATGATATTTTTTTCTATTATTTTAGAATATTTTCTATTCAAATTCGATTTTATTCTATATGAAATTCGAATTTTGGAAAATGGTTATTTATATGTATGTATATATATGTATATATATATAACCATCTTCCAAAATTCGAATTTAGTATAGAATAAATTCAAATTCGAATAGAAAAGATTAGAATAGAAAAACAATAGAATATAATAAAATATAATATATATATATATATATATATATATATATATATATATATATATAGATATATATATTATTTTATTCTATTGTTTTTCTAGTCTTTTTTCTATTTCTATTCTAATCTTTTCTATTCGAATTCAAATTCATTCTATACGAAATATTTATACATATAACTATCTTCTGAAATTCGAAATTCGAATAGAAAAGATTAGAATATAATAACTATAGAAAAGAATATAATAAAAAAATATGGACGGTCATATTCTATTGTATTCTATTCTCTACTATTCTTTTATTTCTATTCTATTGTTTTTTATTTTTATATTCTATTTTATTGTATTCTTTTTTAAAAAACGATTTATATTTTTTCTAATTTGATTCAAATTTATTTTCGAATTCGAGTCGAAAATATTTCGAATTCGATTCGAAAACATTTAGAATTCGATTCGAATTTCGTCCGTGATTTTTCGATTCGAAAAAATTCAGATTCGGTTAAATTCGTTAGTATTGTAATTCGGTAATTCGGATGCATCCGAATGTCCGAATAATGAAAAATTCGTCCGAATTTCGATTTGGAACGAAACGAAATGCACATGTCTAGAGGGTATGACAGTGAGCAGTATGTACAGGAGAGAAGTGTGGAGAGTATGTACAGGTGAGGAGGATGAAGGAATCTGGGAAGGAAAGATGCAATGGTTTGTGGAAGGATGTTTAGGGACTGCGTAGTGGTTAAGCGGGCCATACATGGATTGAAATGACTCCAATTAAGCAGAGACCAGCCATAGTCGATCTATGTATGGGCTAGCTGGTTTTACACAAGTCAATCTATTAACCGACTTGAGTACAACCAGCCTGTCAGGTTTTTCCCAAAATAATCAGTGCTGCCAGCTATAGTTAGCAACACTGATCATTATATTCACAGGCAGAACACAATAACACTGCAGGAGTGATTCCCCCATCCACAGGTCAGCAGGTGAGAGGGTGTGTGGGGACAGGCTGGGGAGAGGTACTAGTCAGTGGCTGGGTAGGCACGGGCCAGTATCAGAGCCAGATACACACAGGTTACATACGCCACGATCGTTAGAGCGAGAGCAATAATTCTAGCACTAGACCTCCTCTGTATAACTCTAAACATGTAACCTGTAAAAAAATGTAAAGCATCGCTTAGTATACAAAAAAATTGTGCTAACTTTAGCGTTTTTTTTTTTTTTCAATGAATGAAACAGTTTCTTTCCAAAAAAAAAAACACGTTTGAAAAATTGCTGCGCAAATATCGTGTGACATAAAAAGTTGCAAAGACCACCATTTTATCCATAGGGTGTCTGCTAAAACAATGTATATAATGTTTGAGGGTTCTGAGTAAGTTTCTACCAAAAAAAAAAATGTAGGAGAGAAGTGTCAGAATTGGCCAGGGTTGCGAGGGGTTAATTACTATAAGTAATATACAAATAATTATTATAAGAACTGTGAGCTCATCCTCTCAGTCTGCTGCAGAGTGTGTCAGTTTGTATTTAAACTGGCTGCTCTGCATGAAGCTTTAGACAGGCTGCCAGACGCCAACAGCCCAGTATCTCCGGAACCATAAATGATAGGAGCCCAATATTTTGAGCAGTGGGGGGGGGGGGGGGTAGATCTTCAACTACATATCTCCCAAAATGTGGGGTTTCTGTGACCCATGGTCGCCGAGCTACAACCCTCGATGTCGATCTTTTTTTGTTAGATTTTTTTTTGTTTTTGGGCAGATGGGCCTATCTTGAGGAAGGGGCCTGGAGCTGCAGCTCCAATAGCCCCTATGTTAATCCAGCCCTGGCCGCATGTTGATGATGTCCATGACTCCTCCATGTTGCTGCCTGCTGATGATGTCCATGACTCCTCCATGTTGCCGCCGCCTGCTGATGGTGTCCATTCCTCTTCCATGCTGCCACTTGCCGACGGTGTCCATTCCTCTTCCATGCTGCCGCTTGCCGATAGTGTACATTCCTTCTTCATGCTGCCATCTGTTGCCAAGCCTGCCGCGGATGACCTGCCATCTGTTGCCAAGCCTGCTGCGGATGACCTGCCATCTGTTGCCAAGCTTGCCACGGCGGGTTTCCGGGGTGCCGCTTCCCCGCTGGACTATGCTGGTTCCCAGGTTGACGCTGCCCAGCTTGACTATGCTGGTTCCTGGGCTGCTACCCAGTCTGATGTACCCCCTGCCCAGCCTGTTGATCTGGTGCCCGCCGCCCCTCTGGACTATGCTGACTCCTGGGGCTGCCGCCCCTCTGGACTATGCTGATCCTGGGGCTGCTGCCCCTCTGGACTATGCGGATTCTGGGGCTGCCACCCCTCTGGACTATGCCAAATCCCTACTTGCTGTTAAGCTGGACTCTGAGAGGGTAAAACTCCCACATACTGCTGTGTCTAAGGCTTCTAAAATTACAGTGTTATGTGGCCTAAAGGGGTTGTCTGGGTGGGTTAAGATCCCTACTTTTGCTCATCCCGAGTTCTCATTGCAGCCAGCGGATCCTGTTATGCCAAAGCCAGGAGGTCCAGAACTCCACTTTGAACTTGAGAGCCACATCTGCTGTTACAGCCCCGGTAGTAGAGGTCCCATGGGAAAAGACATTGTTCCATTTGAACTTTGTCCTGACCCAGGGGTCATCTCTGCGATCCCTGGTGCATTTGGGGACCCGAGTGGAGTAACCTATGCGCTGGGTAGACCCGAGGGAAAGGTACAGTGCAGAACGGCCTCTAGCAACAGAGGGAGAGAGGGTCCAGTCGTGAAGGAATGCCCTGGCGTCATTGGGCAGTCGGGTGTCCTTTGGTGCCCCAGCATTGGGATACAGGCTGCTTTTGAGAATATGCCTTTGGTGTTGCGCCCCCTTAGGGATCTGACCAGCAGAGAACCCGGCCAGTGTTGGGACCCCGGTGGTGGAGTTCTCACCAGGCCTTCAGACGTAGACAGTAGAGAGCTCAGTCAGCTTGCAGACCCTGGTGGTGGGGCCCTATGGAGCGTCCAGAGGCCGCTCCTTATGGGGGGGAATCTGTTAGGATTAAGTTCACCTGCTGGTGGCACTATCCTGCTCTGGGCTATTTGCTGCAGTTCCAGTGTCCACCAGCAGGTGTCATTTAGGAGCCAGCAGGCTGGTGTAATCATGCAAATTAATGTTCAGCTGCCTGGGGGCTACTTAAAGCTTCTCCTCCCTTCCTCTGGTGGGTCGCTATTTTAGTCCCTGCCTTGCTGCTGATCCTGTCTGCAACCCTCTACCTTACTCCTGCCCCCCTCTGCTCTGTCCCCAGCCTTGATCCCCCCTTCCTTGCAACCTTTTACCCTTGTCCCTAGCTTGGTCTGTATATATATTTAGTTGTTCAGGTTCAACAGCTCTTGTTAGTGGGGTTTTCGGTTAGTTCATGTTTTCTGCGTGCTGTATTTGCTGTGTTCTTTGTTTGCTATTTTTCACTGTGAATAAATATCACTTTTAATATATATCCTTTGTTTGGTCTCAGTTCCCTTGTGTAGCTACGTGTCTGGTGGTCTTAGCTACTGATCCTGACATATATATGCATTGCACGCTTTGTGTGTGTATATATATATATATATATATATATATATATATATATATATATATATACTGTATACAGTTTAGCTAGATCTCACTGCAGAGCGTTCCTGTTATTCTCTTCCTAATAATACTACAGGCAGGCAGTTGATTCAGCTAGCTGCAGTATATTAAGTCAGTGTACTGTATACTGGCAGTGGGCACAGTGTGCAGCTAAAACTCACTGCAGACAATTCCTGTTATTCTCTTCCTAATAATACTACAGGCAGGCAGTTGATTCAGCTAGATGCAATATATTAAGTCAGTGTACTGTATACTGGGCACAGTGTGCAGCTAGAACTCACTGCAGACAATTCCTGTTATTCTCTTCCTAATAATACTACAGGCAGGCAGTTGATTCAGCTATCTGCGGTATATTAAGTCAGTGTACTGTATACTGGCAGTGGGCACAGTGTGCAGCTAAAACTCACTGCAGACAATTCCGGTTATTCTCTTCCTAATAATACTACAGGCAGGCAGTTGATTCAGTTAGCTGCAGTATAATCAGTATATACAGTGTACAGTGTTGGTCGTGGACACGGTGCATCCTCATCAGCATGTGGCTGTGGGGCACACTTGTCCTTTTTTTCAGCAGCTGGCCGTGTTGAACCACAACATGCAGAAGAGTTGGTAGAGTGAATGACCAAGCCTTCCTCATCCTCTGTCACCCAGGCTACCTTGGCTGCCAATGCAGGTGCCAAAGCGGCCTATTCCATTGGCTCAAGGTCATCATCAGTTACTCCCTAGCCCATCATGCACGGAGGAGTCCCCCGAACTGTTCGACCACAGTGTCGGGTACATGCTGCAGGAGGATGCGCATCGTTTTGAAGGCTCCGATGATGGTATCCAGCTTGAGGAAGGCAGTAACGTGAGCCCAGAGAGAAGGGGTGCCCAAGAAGGACAACAAACTGGCAGTCATGTCCCCCCAGCTGCAGCATACTGCAAGGTTTGCTCCAGTGACGAGGAGGGAGGGGCTGATGAGGTCACTTTCTCTATGTGGGTGCCTGATAGGAAAGAGGAGGAGGAGGAGGATCAAGCGTGGCCAAAACAGCAGCCGCTTGGGCATCACATGCTTGACCAGACATATGTTGACCTGCCATGCAGTCTGTTTGGCAAGCGTACATAAAAGACCCACAAAAAGGACAAATCGGACCTCTATTTGCTCCTCATCAGCTGGGATCTCCAACCCCACTATACCTTCAGTCCTCTCAGAAACCTGCACTGAGAGGAATAAAGTACTTGTGGGCAATCTGCTATCGGTACACCAACGTCAGATTGTAGCAGGAAAATTTCCCTGCCCCAGTTGCTACACCGGCGAAGAAATTCGCTCCCAGCCATCCACAAGCCCAGTGGTTGAATGCTAGCTTGGCTAAATTGCTAGCACTTCAACTGCTGCCTTTTCAGTTGGTAGACTCTGTCCCCTTCCGTGAATTTGTGGAATGTGCGGTACCTCAGTGGCAGGTTCCTAAACGCCACTTTTTTTCATGGAAGATGATTCCGGCTCTCTACCGGCATGTGGAAAGCAATGTCTTGGCCTTGCTGGACAGGGCGGTCAGTGGTAAGTTGCATATTACCGCTGACTCATGGTCCAGCAGGCATGGACAGGGACGTTACCTATCTTTTACAGCGCACTGGGTGACTCTGCTGGCAGCTGGGAAGGATGCAGGACAGGGTGCAGTAGTGTTGGAGGTTGTTCCGCCACCACACCTCCAAAATGCTACTAGTGGTGATTCTGACACTTCTCTCCTCCACCCCCTCCTCTTCTTCTTCCTCCATGGCCTCTTCCTCGGATTTGTCCTCGGAACCAGCGGTGCTCCATAGGTGTTCAAGGGGCTACGCAAGCACGAAGGCAAAGAGATGCCATGCAGTGCTTGAGCTGGTGTGCTTGGGGGACAGGAGCCACACTGGGGCAGAGATTCTGTCAGCTCTGCAGGGGCAGGCTCAGAGGTGGTTGACACCACGCCAGCTTCAGCCAGGAATGGTGGTTGGCGACAATGGCACCAACCTCCTCTCCGCCCTCCGACAGGGACACCTGACCCATGTGCCCTCTTTGGCTCTCGTCCTTAACTTGGTGGTGCAGTGGTTCTTGGGCAGGTACATGGGTTTACAGGATCTCCTGAGGCAGGCCAGGAAAGTCTGTGTGCATTTCCGCCAGTCATATAATGCCAGTGCTCGGCTGGCTGACCTCCAAAAGGAATTTAACCTGCCCAAGAACTGCCTAATCTGTGACATGCCCACCAGATGGAACTCAATGTTGGCCATGCTGCAGCAGCTGCACATGCAGCAGAGGGCCATGAATGAGTACCTGTGCGACTATGGCACCAGGACAGGGTCAGGGGAGCTTGTTTTTTTTTTTCACCACGCCAGTGTGTCATGATCAGGGATGCATGCACTGTCCTGTCACCATTTTAGGAGGCCACGAGGATGGTGAGCAGTGACAGTGCATGCATCAGTGATACTGTCCCTCTTGTCCACCTGTTGGAGCACACGCTGAATGGAATAATGGACAGGGCACTTGAGGGGGAACAGAGGGAGTAAGAGGAGGACTTCCTTACCTCTCAAGGCCCCCTTTATCCAGACAGTGTTCCTGCGGTCCCGCCGATCACACAGGAAGAGGACGAAGAGGAGAAGGATTGTGTCAGCATGGAGGTGGAGCCTAGCACTCAGCATCAGCAGCAGTCTTCAAGGGATCATTTACAGTCCCCAGAAACTAGGGTTGTCCCGATACCACTCTTTTAAGACTGAGTACAAGTAGCAATACTTTTTATCAAGTACTCGCCGATACCAATTACCAATACTTTTTTTTTAATGTCATGTGACAGTTTCTCAAAGCACAATACAGATTAGGTGGCACTCATATGCAGCACTGATGAGCACTGATAGGATTAGGTGGCACTGATATGCAGCACTGATGAGCACTGACGGCTGGCTGGCACTGAAGGATGGCACTGACGGGTGGCTGGCACTGACGGATGGCACCGCCAGGTGGCTGGCACTGACAGATGGCACCGCCAGGTGGCTGGCACTGACAGGTGGCACCGCCAGGTGGCTGGCACTGATGGATGGCACTGCCAGGTGGCTGGCACTGATGGATGGCACTGCCAGGTGGCTGGCACTGATGGATGGCACTGCCAGGTGGCTGGCACTAATATATGACACTTATTGGCATTCGCACTGATAGGTGACATTTATGGGCACTGATGGGGAGGCATTAAAATCCCATTAAGGAAGGCTGCCTGCGATGCCCATCTTGGTACTCCTTGCACTCAGCCGCATAAAAGCAGCAGCAGCCATCTTGTTGCACCCAGCCCAAACTATATGGGCTGGGTGTAACAAGATGTCCGCTGCTGGCATACTGATTCTGAGTGCAGGGTTTACCAAGATGGGCATCAGGATTTTCAAGCACTGACGGCAACATGGAGCGTCACTTCCGTTACCGAATGTGAGGGCTCTGGTCGCCGATCCCGATGGAGGATGCGGCTGTGCCCTGCACTCAGCACCCCTGCCAGCTTACCTGCTTGAAGACTTGCTCGACACTCCGCTTTCCACTCCGCCCTCCTCTACGCCCGCTGACTCCGCCCGCTGACTTCCTGTTGAACACCGCCTCTCTCCCATCCCAGGTATCAGGTAAGGCATACTAGTATCGGTATCGGGACAACCCTACCAGAAACCCATGGACTTGTACGTGGCTGGGAGGAGGTGGCTGCGGATCATGTCATCCTTAGTGACCCAGAGGACTCCGGACCGAATGCCTCAGCAAACCTACGCTGCATGGCCTCCCTGATCCTGAAAAGCCTGCGAAAGGATCCTCTGACTCGTGGTATCAAGGAGAGGGATCATTACTGGCTGGCAACCCTCCTTAAACCACGTTACAAGGGTAAGGTTGCGGACCTTATCCAGCCGTTGCAGAGGGAGCAGAGGATGAAACATCGGGAGGCCTTGCAGAAAGGTTTGTGAAACGCGTTTCGAGAGCCTGGGAGGTTACAAATTCCTGGTCCTGGACAACGTGTTGCTGAGGCTTCGGTCAGTCACAGAAGGAGCGGTGGAGAAGGTGGCTGTCTGACCGATGCGTTCAGACAACTTTTTAGTCCGCAGCCCCAAGGTATGATCGGTTCCAGCAACCATCGCCAGCATCTGATTTACATGGTGCAGGAATACTTAGGGGCAAGATCAGACTTGGACACCTTTCCCAACGAAAATCCTCTGCGTTACTGGGCCTTGAGGATGGATCACTGGCCAGAGCTTGCACAATATGCAATTAAGCTACTGGCCTGTCCTGCATCCAACGTTCTTTCGGAACGCACATTCAGTGCTGCTGGAGGCTTTGTAACTGATCACAGTGTGCGCCTGTCCACCGACTCGGTCGATCGGCTGACCTTCATAAAAATGAATCAGTCTTGGATCACCAGCTACCAAGCACCTGATGCTGATGTAACCAAATTTTTTTTATTGTGGGATCCCTTCAAGACTGTCTATGCTTATGAATGAATGAGTGACTTGTATAGCACTACACATGCGAACTGCATCGCCTCTAGGCGCTTTTTTGCAGCCAGTGTCTGCTTGGCTGGTGCAGTCATTTTACCCCGTAGGATCTCAACACGCTTGGGACACACAGTCGTACACACATTTGTAGTCAGAGTCTGGATACTGAATAGAAGCCGTGACCGCCTACCCCCAACCCTGGCGACCTGAGTTGTGCCTTGGTCGCCCGTGAGAGTACGCCTAAAAGAGGGCATACCCAGAGTATAAATAAGTAAAAGAGTGAAAATAAGGGGGCCCGGGTGGGCGGGGAACCTGGAAACACAGCCGACGCAAGCCAGGGGGAGGATGGGGAGGATATAACGCCCCACCCTCCTCCTACAAATTCAGGCTAGCCAATGGCTAGCCTTCTAACTTGTAGTCAGAGTCTGGATACTGGATACTGAATACTGAATAGAAGCCGTGACCGCCTACCCCCAACCCTGGTGACCTGAGTTGTGCCATGGTCGCCCGTGAGAGTACACCTAAAAGAGGGCAAAAATGACACTGACTAGGTATGCAAGAGAATTTAATGAAGAGCAAACATGACAGTTAATCCAACAAAACAGTAAAAGCCCGCTTCACCTCTACATGGGGATTTGGTATGTACCTCTTATAACACGATGATCGCCAACGCCCCATATACTGAATGACATGCGACGGTACCCCCTGCTTAGAAGCTGCAGATGCCGCCCCAATCCTGAACGAGTGCCCTGAGTACTGACCAGGGTCATAACCCAGCCTGCCAATCAAAAGCCGGACATGGGAAATGAAGAGACTGGAAGTTAGGGCCCGCGTAGGAAAGGGGAGCAAAGGGCTATAAAGCGGGGGTGGCAGCGAACAAGCCCATGAGCTGATCTAGTACCACCACAGGACACCAGGCCGTGCCGGTCCTGTAATAACGGATGACAAAACCTAGCCCTACCTGAGAGTTCTTGCACCTGGGGAGCTGTAGCACAAAATGATCCGCCAACCTGATGAGATCGTCTCTGAGGAGAACTGGAGCGTGGGGCCCTGCCCTGGACACTTCCCCCGGCCTGAGGAACCCAAAGAAGCTAAGATATACCGCAGCTTTCAGGACCAAGCTGGGACCCAACCCGAAGGGAGAGCGGGACAACAAATCTGACAGCCCCCGGAAGATCACCCCCGAGATAGGTAAACGTCTGACAACTGGTCTACCTTGCGTCTTCTGTATACCCTTGAGCATGGCCCTGATAGGATGAGCCGCAAAAACTGACGATGACCCAGGATGGAGTAGGGAAAGGAAATGTTGAATGCCAGCCAGGTATGATTTAATGGTGCTGTGGGACAAAGACAGATTACCATGACAATGAGCCATAAATGCCAAGAGGAACTTGACATCAACCACCCTGGCGCCCGGGTAACGGGACGAGAAACCACCAAAACACCTCCACCCCGTTCTGTATGCCTTGAGAGTGTTAGCGGACAAGGAAGCGTTGATAAGGCAGGCTGCTTGAGTCCCGAGAGCGACTAGTCCAACGTCAGCTGGGCAAACTACGGGACAGGCAAGCCTTTCCGTTCCGCCTCCGGATGCTGCAGAAAAAAAACGAGGAGGGTCAGCTCTGGACAAGGCATCTGCCGCCCCGTTATCGACCCCCCTCACAAATTGCCCCTGAAAATGAAAATTGAACTTGAGGCCTAACCAAGTCAACCTGCGCATGAATGACATGATCAACAGAGAAGCAGATCTCTCCCTGTTGATGATCTCCGCAGTGGCGCTGTTATCGGTAAAAAAGATGACGGTCTGCCCGGACCACGAGGGACCCCAGGTGCAGGCAGCAGCCACAATGGGGAAAATCTCAAAAAGCGCTGATGTCCTGGCAAACCCTGGAATATCAGCCACTTCAGAAGGCCAGGGGCCTGCAAGCCATTGACCCCCGAAAATGGCCGAAAACCCCACCGAGGCCGCGGCATCCGAGTACACCCTCGGGGAGGCTGCCGTGGGTGGACGGATGAATAAGGAAACCCCATTCCAGCTGCATAAGAACTGATCCCACATCAGCAGATCAGCCTTGGCGCCGGCCCCCAAATGCACCACCGAGTCCGAGTCTCGGTAGAGCGGAAGGAGAGCCAACAGGTGGGAGACAAAGGACCTGCCTTGTGGGATGATTCTCATGGCAAAATTAAGCATGCCCAAGAGAGACTGCAGTTCTCTCTTAGAACATACCGGGGACCTAACTAAATCATGAATGACCCCCCGAATCCTAATCCGCTTGTCCTGAGGTAGACAAGCGATCATGCGGACGGTGTCCAAGGTGATCCCCAGAAACGTGATCACGGTGGACGGCCCATCGATCTTGTGGACAGCCAAGGGGACATTCAGATCCCTGAACAACTCAGTGAGAGTGGCAAGATCCTTGGGTGGCCGTGCTGGGCTTTCCAGCAGCAGGAAATCATCCAAATAATGAATAACCTTGCCACACCCCAGCTGTGCAGAAAGGATCCACTCAAGCGCAGTGGCAAATGTATCAAAAAGCCAAGGGCTGCTCTTGGACCCGAACGTCAGCTTGGTGGCGAAGTAAAACTGCTCCCGCCATCTGACACTGTACCATTGCCAGAGAGATGGCATGATCGGGAGGAGTTTAAAGGCGTCCGCAATGTCCGCCTTTGACAACCATGCCCCCCTCCCTAACCGCAGGATATGCTGCACAGCGGAATCCACTGAAGCGTACTTCAAGGAGAACTCTTCCGAAGGAATGAGAGAATTAAGACTAGGTACTGGTGACAAATGAGGAGCCGACAGATCATGAATTAAACGGTATTTATTAGAAAATTTTGCTTTAACCACCCGGATGGGGCTCACTCTCCATAAATCGAAAGGCGGGGAAGAAAAAGGCCCAATGACAAATCCCTTGGACAATTCCACCCTCAACAAGTCATCCACCAACTCAGGATTGGTGACAGCCGACACCAGATTATCACACTCGTGTGAGTGAAATGGAAGGGTAATCAGGCCCGTATGGAAACCCTCCATAAAACCATCCATCAAAAACTGCTTGAGAGCCGGGGATGGGTGGTGATCCAGCCAGAACCCCAACCTGGAGACATTGACCCGGCTCAGTCAAGATACACTTGATGGCTTGACTGGACAGGCGGTTTTGGGATGGGCCCTAAAACAGTTTGCACAGACATGCAGCAGTCTGCACTGGTTGTAATTACATGAGGTGTAATTATAATTATTACACAGCTGTGACCTGCCCAGCATATGGATGGGCCTGCCAAGCTTGTCCACCAGCCCTGAGGACCCTACGGAAGGACTGCCAGACACCGACCTACTGGTCCCAGCTACCCCTGGATGATCAACATTGGGACACCAGTTGGTGGTGTGAGCAGCAGACTGACAGGTAGTACATGTTGGAGATCTCTGACTAGCGAAATGTCTGCAAAACAATTCTGTGTCAATGACAGTCCAACATGAAACCACCTGAAACTGAGCCCACATGGCAGCGACCTTAGACGAAAAAGACTTACGATAGTCGTAAAAGGTGCTGCCACCATACTTTTGGGCCAAATCGACTACCTTATGTAGATACAGGTCCAACTCCTCCCTCCTGCCGGGACTAACACCACAAATGACATCCCTGAAAATTCCAAACGCAAGGACAAACTTAGCAACGTTGAGCTTACGGTTCAGCCTGGGATCCCGGGTCCTGAGGACCACCGAGACCTCCCCGCAAGCATAAGCCTTGTTCTCCACAATGTCCTGCGAGGCAATGAGCAGGGATGCCAGGTTGATGTCCTTCCCTTCCAGGATGTCCTTTCTCAGATTGGCCGGGACAAAATGGGCAGGGGAAACAGAAGGAAAAACAACAGCCACAGAAGGATCAGCCAGCGGTAGCGGCCCACCAGTGATACCTGTAGGAGTTCCAGATGGACCAGGAGCTGAGGAAGCTACCGGAACCACCACATTGTCCGGACGGGCCTCCAGCACATCCATCCTATCTTGTAAAAGCTGGACCGAAGATGAAAGAGTATTTAACACCGTATGGATTTGCCTCAAAGCGGTGAGGAGGGACGCATGCTCCGCACTGGTGGAAGGAAGAGGCTGGGATGGGTTTGGAAAAAGGAGCCTGAATAACTCCGCCTTCCTGGCCGACGCCGAGAAAGGAATGCCCCTGGAACGAAGTTCGGCAATGAGTTTGGGTATGGTCCAGCTCCTTAATGAAGGTGTACTGCCGAGCTCCGAGCCCCTTGCTGGTGTGGAAGGACCAGCTGGTGTGGAAGGGCCAGCTGGCGTGGAAGGGATGAACGCAAACTCCACGCTTTCAGAGATATGCGACATGCTCCCAATCTGTGAACAAAACACAAATAATCCACCAGTCAACACCACCTACCGACCTAACCAAGCCCACCTGCCCTAACGTAATGATGTGTGCAGTTGATGCCAAACCAGGCGCCTGAAGAAGCTAATGACCGTGACCCCCTGCGTGAGTGTAGCGTGAGCCCAAGCAACCTGTGGCGTAGGACAGGCAATTAAAAACGAACACTCAGGGCTTAGTACCTACAGACTGTGGTAGGCAGATATAGGCATGTAAGTGATGTGCACGTATGACGTATGAATGTACAGGCGAGAAGATTGCATCAAATCAATTAAAAACGAAAACCTCAGCCTGTACGGATCCGAAGACGTGACAGATCCTGGAATGTAAACCCCTAACTACCCCTGAGTAAAAAGGCCACAGTACGCACCTGAAGCGTCCGAATGAACAGAGAATTCCACCTGAAACAACATTTAGATGTATGCACTGAACAAATGACGCCCAGAGCGAGCTGTGCCCCCCTAACCAAATTCGTGGTGACTTAGAGCAAAACAGAGTGTACGTGTACTGTGGCGGGAACGACAAACGGGAGAAATGAAGAAGCAACCCTGAACGTGACCTACCCTGAAGCTACAACGAACCCTAGCGGGACCCAGTGACAAGGTGTCAACGAGTGCTGACAACGTATGGAAAAGCAGCCCCGTGGCCAACCGGCTGGACTAGAGTCCCGGCAACCTGAAAATAACAGCTAGTGCAAGCTAACCTAAGTGGGAAGTGGACCAGGGGTAGCAGGTGAAGTGAACCGGGGGAACCTGGAGTAGAGGACGCCTCAAGCCCAGACCCCCACTCCAGTAACCCGGGCCCCCCCCCCCCCCATTAGGACCTGATGCGGGGGAAGCCGACCCAGCAAGGGGTGGAAAGGCGAGGCTGGTAGAGTAAGAAAGGTGACACTGCATCCTACCTACCAGATACCAGTGCCACCGCCCCTCCCCCGCTAGATGAAGGTGAACCTACCTGTACCAGGAACTGGAACCCCTGGACGACCTGCGAAGAGAAATGCACCCTGGGCATGGGGTGGCATAGAACAATGAAAACCCCAGCAGAAAAAACAACAGGCACATCGACATATATACAACAGTGCTAGCAATGAAAAGGGGCAAGTGACAGCCCGCCCCCCCCCAACCAGCCCGAGACCTACCTGTACCGATCACAGAGAAAAAGAATGACAGCTGCCACGAGAGGTCCCTGCAATGCCACTTGTCAATGCTGCGCCAGCACTGAGAGGAGAAAAGCCCAACCTGCCGCCAGACGCCGGGACAGCTGAAACCCCGCCAGCTGCTCCCTGTAGCGGGGAAGAAGAGAGTAAGATCATGTACTGACCCCCCACTGACCGACCGTCAGTAAAGTGCACCGACCCTTATAGGAAGGGACACCGCTCCGCACGCTGCCTGTAAACAGCCACCGCTTGCGACCCCGGAACCGGAAATTACGTCACCGCCGGACCCTGACCTGTAACCTGGAAACACAGCCGACGCAAGCCAGGGGGAGGATATAAACGCCCCACCCTCCTCCTACAAATTCAGGCTAGCCAATGGCTAGCCTTCTAACATATACTGGGCCAATTTTGGACAAGATCCAATTAACCTACCAGCATGTCTTTGGAGTGAAGGAGGAAACCGGAGTACCCAGAGGAAACCCACGCAGACACAGGGAGAACATGCAAACTCCAGGCAGATGGTGTCGTGGTCGGGATTGGAACCAGCGACCCTTTTGCTGCTAGGTGAAAGCGCTAACCACTACACCACTGTGCTGTTCCTGATGCTGAGTGACTATCCTGTTATGCTGAGTGACTATCCTCTCCTCCTCAATGTTTATGTTGATAGCTTGTAAGAACATTTTTGGTTCTGGGCACCGCCACCAGTGGCTAAGGCCCAATTTTTCTGCCTCTGTTTAACAGGGGCGTGTAATTAAATTTTTTTCTGCAATACTTTGCAGCAGGGCTCATTCCTGCGCTCCAACTAGAGTATCTGTGAGGGATTGCAGTGTTGTGGCACCAGTACCTAAGGTCCAATTTTTCTGCCTCTGTTTAACAGGGGCGTGTAATTAAAACTTTTGCTGTAATACTTTGTAGCAGGGCTCATTCCTGCGCTCCAACTAGAGTATCTGTGAGGGGTTGCAGTATTGTGGCACCAGCACCAGTGCCTAAGACCCAACTTTTCTGCCCCTGTTTAACAGGGGCGTGCAATTACAGTTTTTGCTCTTATATTTAATAGCAGGGCCCGTTCCTGCGCCCACCAAGAGTAACTGTGAGGGCTTACAGTGTTGTGGCAACACCAACACCTAAGGCCCAAATTTCTGCAGAGTATATAGGGCAGGCCCCTACTTTGAAACATCCGACTTACAAACGACTCCTACTTACAAACGGAGGGAGACAACAGGAAGTCAGAGGAAATCTACCCCTAGGAAGGGAAATTCTCTCCTGTAAGAGCTAATATGGAAAAAACGTGTCTCCTCTCCACTGATGCTTTATCACCAATCCTTGTTTCCCTAAAAAAACCAAATTTTCAAAATCCAATTGTCATTGGGACAGAAAGTGAGGTGAAATCTTCTGAACAGGTGCACAGACAGCAAAAAAAAATGTTACAGGGACGATAACCCTTCCCTATGTTTTCCAAAAAGCTTAAAAATGTATTTTTTGGCTGGAGCTACACTTAAAAAATTTACCTGTTCCAAATTACAAACAGATTCAACTTAAGAACAAACTTACAGTCCCTGTCTTTCTTGGAACCGCCTGTATACTGCTGTTCAGAGTATATAGGGCCTGGGGGCTCCGCGCTTTTCCTTTTTTAAATTTTTGTGCGGGGTTCCCCTTAATATCCATACAAGACCCAAAGGGGCTGGTAATGTGCTGGGGGGGGGGGTACCCATGCCTTTTTTCTCAATGATTTTCATCCATATTGGCAGGACCAGACATTACATTAAAGCTGCAAGCAGTTTTAAATGACTTTTATTCCTTTAGAAATTTCATTTTGTGCAGGGACAGTTATAAACATGGGAAACACGCACCACTTTACAGGCATACTATAGACACCCCCAGGCACGATATTTAAAGGAATATTTCACTTTTATTTTTTCACTTTAAGCCTCATTAAAATTACTGCTTCCAAATTTATTTTCGTTTTTAAAACTTTTTTTTGCATTGATACATGTCCCCTGGGGCAGGACCCGGGTCCCTAAACCCTTTTTAGGACAATAACTTGCATATTAGCCTTTAAAATCCGCACTTTTGATTTCTCGCGTTCAAGTCCCATAGACTTTAACGGTGTTCGAAAGTTTGTGCAAACTTTTGGTCCGTTCGCATGTTCTGGATGCGAACCGAACCAGGGGTGTGTTCGGCTCATCCCTACTGGTTATCTACCTCTCTCCGCCTACATACTCCCAACCCCTATCTACCATAGCTGACATACGCAGAATGGAACATCTGTCGGCACTAATTGAGGACTCAGTATCCAAGTTTAATAAAATTTGGGAGGCTTGGGATGACTCTACCTTCTGCTCCGAAGCGGCTCATTCAGAACCGTAGGTAGATACATTATTCTTTTGTTTAATCCAATCTATTACTCATGTGTCCATTTGCATCCCGACCTCCATGGTGCCCCCCCCCCCCCCACTTTAATTTCAAATTTTCTTTTATTCAATACTTCTAGTTGTAACGTTATACTTTATACGCTTGAGAACTCAGATGTTGACCTATTGATAGTTTCCTGTTTTGTATTGCTGGCAGTTCTCATGCCATTTTGACACTTCCTTCTTGTACAATTTCTACTTCTTGTATGAATAACAAACATTTAATTAAAAAACAATAAAAAAATAAAATAAAAAAGAACACTAAATTTCAAAAGAGCCAACTGTTCTAAACTGTGCTCAATGATTCCAGATATTAAGTGGGACCAAATCCTTGATGCATTGAATACAGAGGAAAATGGGAATGCTTTAGGAATATGTATATTAAAGTGGATGTAAACCCGATTCATGAATTTTTAGCTGGGCACAAATATCTGCAGTGTTTTCTTCTCTCTCTTCAAAACCCTAAGTCCCATAGCTTTCTCCTGCTCCGTTCTTCTGTTATCAGCATGATAACTTCTGACAAGTTCTCCGACAACTGTGAAAATACCAGCTTGACATTTGTGCCAGGGTGGGTGCTATAAATAGATTAGCAGAGAGCTGGTTTATTCACAGCATGGCTCTGCAAGTCTCTGCCTATGTGGAGAGGGGGTGTGTGCCTTTCCTCCAATCAGCTGTCTCACAGTGTATGGCAAGAATCCTCACCCACAGATGAATCAGGAAGAGAACATTCTAACAGGATGTGCACTTTCTAAACCGTATATAAAGCTGAAGACAGCAGGTATACATGTAAAACTTATGTAGGAGGATTTGTTTCATCTCTGTGTATGATCTGAGGCTGTTCACTTCACTGGGTATATGTGAGGGTTTACATCCACTTTAAATAAATGTATCACTGAGTGAATTCCATGGGGTAATATGGAAGAACAAAAGTTAAACCTGGGTGGCTGAACGAAAACGTAAAATGTAATATGAAGGACAAAAAAATGGCCTTTAACCACTTAAGGACCAGAAGGATTTGCCCCCTTAATGACCAGGCCATTCTTTTACGATATGGCACTGCGTTGCATTAACTGACAATTGCGCGGTCGTGCGACTAACAAAATGTATGCCCTTTTTTTCCCCACAAATAGAGCTTTCTTTTGGTGGTATTTTTTGCGTTCTAAACAAAAAAAGAGCTACAATTTTGAAAAAACAAATAATATTTTTAACTTTTTGCTATAATAAATACATATTTTTGGTAAAAAAAATAAAATAAATTGCAATAAGCGTATATTGATTGGTTTGCGCAAAAGTTATAGCTTCTACAAAATAGGGGATAAATTTATGGCATTTTTAATATTTATTTATTTTTTACTAGTAATATCGGCGATCTGAGATTTTTAGTGGAACTGACATTGCAGAGCTAAAAATAATCACTGATTACTGTATAAATGTCACTGGCAGGGAAGGGGTTAACACTAGGTGGTGATCAAGGGGTTAAGTGTTCCCTAGGGAGGTGTTTCTAACTGTGGGGGGAGTGGACTGACTGGAGTAGGAGAGAGATTGCTGTTCCTGATCACTAGGATTGGCTCCGGTGTCGCGCCTCCTATCGCTCTTAAAGCGGCTGACGTACACTTACACGCAGCTATGCCAACCATCCGCAGTAAAATGATGGCTGCTGGTCGGCAAGCGGTTAAAAAATACAAAGCAGAGGGATCAGCGTCAGCCTTACAACAATACAAGGTATGCAATGCGATGTAAGAACGCAATCAGGGCGGCTAAAAGAGACTATGAGAAACACATAGCAGAGGAGAGTAAAAATAATCCCAAGAAGTTTTTAAAATATATTACCGGTAAAAAAGCGAGGACGGAACACAAAGGCCCCATAAAGGACGAGGAAGGGAGGGTGGTTACAGATGACAAGGAGAAGGCAGCTGTGCTAAATGCTTTATTCTCCTCAGTCTTCACACAGGAAAAGGAGGGGAATACCGACAACGACAGTGTTGTTAGCAACACGCCACAGGATATACCCTTGTGGCTAAGAGAGGCCGGAGTCCAGAAAGGATTAGAGAAGCTTAACATAAATAAATCACCGGGACCAGATGGCTTACACCCGAGTGCCCTTAAAGAACTCAGTGAGGTTATAGTCAGACCGATATTTAAAACTTTTATGGACAGCATACTGACAGGATTGGTACCAGCTGATTGGCGAAAAGCCCATGTGATACCAATATTCAAAAAGGGCAGAGATCTATTCCAGGGAACTATAGGCTGGTCAGTCTAACGTTGGTAGTTTGTAAACTATTTGAGGGGATGATAAGGGAACATATCCAAGAGTTTTCTGATGAAAACAGTATCATTAGCAGTAATCAGCACTAGAGTTGAGCGGACACCTGGATGTTCGGGTTCAACGGGTTCGGCCGAACTTCGCAAAAAAGTTTGAGTTCGGTACCCGAACTTGACCCGAACTTGACCCTGAACCCGAACCCCATTGAAGTCAATGGGGACCCGAACTTTTGAGGACTAAAATGGCTCTAAAAAAGTAATGGGAAGGGCTAGAGGGCTGCAAATTGCAGCAAAATGTTGTTAAGAGCATGGCAAGTACTCTGCAAAAAAATGTGGATAGGGAAATAACTTAAAATAACAGGGGTGGGAGGCATGTGAAGGAACTGGAGGCACTGTCAGCAGCAACCCAATCTACTATCGCCTGTACTTGTCCTGGCCTCAACATTCATAGAGCCGCATTAGGCCCGACCAAATACCGCTGCAGGCTCTGTTGCCTACTCGCACCTGAGGAAGGTGTTTCACTTGTGCGTGTAGCTGGCACAGATCGACCAGGTCCTCTCCCTGCAACAGGAGCTCCACCAGCAGCACCACGACCGGGGCCACGTCCCTTATTTGACGTTCTCCTCATATTTCTCAAATTTAGGAGCTTGCCCTAAATGGGTGTTTTTTGAATAGCAGAATAGAAGAACAGTATCTAAAGTGTGTATCTCACACGTACAGATATGCAGAAGACGTTGTCAAAAAAATTTTTTTGCCCTACATTTTTTTTTTTTGAATATCAGAATAAAACAACAGTATCTAAAGTGTGTATCTCACACGTACAGATATGCAGGAAACACTGCAAAATATATTTTTTTGCCCTAAATGTGTTTTTTTTTAATACCAGAATAGAGCAACAGTATTTAAAGGGTGTTCCCCACACGTACAGATACAGACTAGGCCGCAATTTAAGATTTTTCCCCTAAATGTGTTTTTTTTTGAATAGCAGAATAGAGCAACAGTATCTAAAGGGTGTATCTCACAGGTACAGATATGCAGAAAACGCACCAAAATACAGACTAGGCCGCAATTTAAGATTTTTGCCCTAAATTTTTTATTTTTTGAATGGTAGAATAGTTGAACAGTATCTAAAGTGTGGATCTCATGCCGCATACACGCGATCGTTTTTAATGTCATTTTCAAAAACGACGTTTTTCTCTACGTGGTTTTTTTGTTTCCTCTCAAACCTGTCTTGCATACACACGTTCATTAAAAGAAACGCTCGAGCAAAGCGCAGTGATGTACAACACGTACGACGGCACTATAAAGGGGAAGTTCCGTTCGAATGGCGCCACCCTTCATGTTAGTAAAGTTTGTTGAGCGTCGATTCGTGCTTTTCAGCCTCGTGCTTTTCAGTCCGTTACAGCGTAACAAATGTGCTATCTCCATTACGAACGCTAGTTTTACCAGAACGAGCACTCCCGTCTCATACTTGATTCTGAGCATGCGTGTTTTTTTTCCCCTCGTAAAAGCATACACACTACCGTTTTTCACGTCGTTAAAAAAGACGACGTGAAAAACGACGTGAAAAAATAGAGCAGGTTCTCATTTTTTTAGGCCATTTTTCACGTCGTTAAAAATGCTCTGGAGCCTACACACGATCGTTTTTAATGCCCAATTTAAAAAATGGCATTTTTAACGACGTGAAAAACGATCGTGTGTACGCGGCATTACACGTACAGATATGCAGAAAACGTTGCCCAAAAAGTTTTTTTGTCCTAAATTGTTTTTTTTTGAATAGCAGAATAAAACAACAGTATTTAAAGTGTGTATCTCACTAAATACAGATATGCAGGAAACACAGCAAAATATATATTTTTTGCCCTAAATGGGTATCTTTAGAATAGCAGAATAGACCAACAGTATCTGAAGGGTGTATCTCACAGTAACATATGCAATGCAGTGCTGGTGCACTGAGCTTGCATAAAATGCCCGCCGACGCCAACCTAACTAACAGACGGATAAAAGTTATCTTTTCTCTGGCACTGGGCTCAGGGCAGGGTAAAAAGATTGTGCACTGCACCCACACAACAAAATCAAGGTAGATCGCTGAGCAATTTGATTTCTGAATCAGGACTCCTATCTAATTCTCTCCCTCAAAGCAGTAGCAGCAAACTTTCCCTACACTATCTTTAGAGTGACGTGCTGTGCTATGTGCCTCTAGCTTATATAGAGGCTGAGTCACATGCTGCACTGGCCAATCACAGCCATGCCATTAGTAGGCATGGCTGTGATGGCTTCTAAGGGCACACGCGTTAAACAAATGTTGATTGGCTGCCCTGCAGCTTTTTAAAATGCGCCATTACATTGCCGAACACCGAACTCAAACCCGAACATACAGTAAATTGTTCGGGTCCGGGTACCAAAAACCCAAAAGTCCGGTACGAACCCGAACTTTACAGTTCGGGTTCGCTCAACCCTAATCAGCACGGGTTTACGAAAGGTCACTCTTGCCAAACCCACATATTAGTCTTCTACGAGGAAGTGAGCTGCCATCTGGACAAAGGAAGGCTGGTGGATGGGGTGTATCTGGATTTTGCAAAAGCATGTTATACAGTCCCCCACAAACGCTTAATCTACAAGCTGAGGTCTGTAGGCATGGACCATAGGGTAAGTACCTGGATAGAAAACCGGCTACAGGGGCATGTCCAAAGGGTTGTGATAAATAACTGTAGCGGGTACTTACTTTCCCGGGTGCATTTTTTTAATCTGGCTGTGACATCCGTGCTATGTTCCCTGTGGTCCACGAGGTGGCGCTGTCACTGTGACCAGAGGGACAAATATCACTGTGTGCCGAGGCCCTTTTTGTCCTCTCTCGGCAGCGGTATGGTGGGGCGGGGAACCCGCCGTGCTTGCTGGGGGAGGGTATAAAGGGGGCCGGCCATCTTGGTCACGGGGTCTTCGTCCCAAGCACCTTCAGCTTGCGGATGTGGGTTTGTGCTCGTCCCCTAGGAGGCCTCGGCCTAGGGGACCAACGGAGATCGTGTTCCACCTCAGGCACCTTCAGTCCTGGGGTGAGGTACTTACAAGAAGGTCCGGAGCTCAGTGCCCAACACTGAGTTCCGCGAGGGAAGGGTCCTAAGGCACTTCAGGGATGGAGGCCTGAATCTGAGCAAGACGCAATGGACCGGGGAGAGCTCCTCACTCGAAGACCCAGTGCAGCAGACTGCCGGTGATGGGTGAGTCTCTTGTCGGAGACCGTCCAGAAGGATCCCCTTCACCTCGTGCGGAGACCATAGCCCACTCTCCAGGAGGAGAGTGGAGGACCGAATTTGTGTCTGGGCCTATTCACACTCACACCTCCTTTTCTGTTCTATCTATCAAGGAAGTCCCTGTATGGTGTGTTCTAATAAAGGAGTGTTGGACTTTAATGGTGTGAGGCTCACTTCCTGGCGGACGAAGTTCACGGTGACTCTTGGAGGGAGGATCCGGGTGCACAGCACAGACCCGAAGGTAAACAAGACATTGCTGATACCACAGGTATTCCCACGTGGTGGAAGCTAGGCGTAGCCCACCCGCTCTCTCTCTCTCCCCCATCAGATACCCCTAGACAAGAGACAGTGCGAGTCGCACGGAGAGAGAAGAGGGGAAGGCGCTACATAACGTATACTCAGAATGGTCTAGAGTGGTTAGTGGGCTACCCCAAGGCTCTGTCCTGGGACCAATTCTGTTTAACTTATTTATAAATGATATGGAGGGTGGGATAAATAGCTCGATCTCAGTGTTTGCTGATGACACAAAAATATGCAGGGCAATAACACAGCAGGATATAGACACTTTTCAAGAGGACCTAAATAAATTATAAAAAAAAACAAAAAAAACAAGGAGAGGGGCGCCTCTGAGATAGATATCAAACCAACATTTATTGGTAGCAATATTCACTCACATTGAAGATGAACCAGTTGCATTCAGCTGGGCAGAGGAGTAGATGAACTACAGGTCACAGAGGGTCCATGGAGCTGTCATCACAGAGAATCCTGTCAGGGAAGCTGGTGATGGTAAGCAAGCAGGAGTATTTCCTTCTGGACAGATCTTTATATTGCCACAGCAAAAACAGAGTTTATTAAAAAGGCAGAGTGAGTAAAAACAGAGTGGTTTTCATTCAGTCTAAGGTTCCAAACACAGTGGACAGGAGGGGAGACATCTAAGCTGGATGGCTGGCAGCGCTGTGCTGAGGTCGCAGGTGCTCACTGCACTTCCTGGTGGATGGAGGAGCCCGACCATGTGATCTGATTCAGAACGAGGCTTGAGCAGCACTTGGGCAGCACAACAGTACACAGCGCCGAGCTATGACGTCATAAACATGCGACGCGTTTCTGAGTGGGCTCGTTGTAGATGTTTAGAGCAACGGCACTCCTTTTTCAAGCATTAGGTCCTTGTTTTAAATAAATTATTAGAATGGGCTATTGCATGGCAAATTAAGTTTAACATTGGCAAATGTAAGGTAATGCACTTGGGGGGGGGGGGGGGTGTCGGGTGGAGTAAAAATAAAAAACCCAAGTTACTCTTTAGTCCTTGGGGCTTCCAGGATGGAGAAGGATCTAGGGGTCCTAGTAGAAGACAGACTGAGAAATAGCATTCAGTGTCAAGCAGCGGCTACCAAAGCCAGCAGAATATTAGCATGCATTAAAAAAGGAATTTACTCCAGAGATAAAACGATTATTCTGCCACTTTAAAAAACTCTGGTTCGGCTGCATCTGGAGTATTCCATCCAGTTCTGGTCACCAATCCTCAGAAGAATGACAGGTCCATGCAATATGCAGACCCACATGGGAGAGCTCAAAGGGGAATGCATGTTTCACTATGTTGTTTTACAGGATTGCCATTGGTTACAGCTACAGCTTCCCCTGCGCAGCAACAAGCAGTGGATTGGAGGAATTTGGCGGGTAGCAAAGCCCGCGATTCTGGAGGAGATAAAAGGGGCAGTCTGGCCGTTACCTGCAGACCCTGTGGATCAGGAACGGGACTCGGAAGGATGAAGCGCCGTTCGCCTGAGAATAGGGAGAGCCTGCTCCGCCGCCTCATTGAGAAGGCCGAGAGTTCCAGAGGCGAGGAGTGGCTTCTTCAATGCCTGGAGGTCGGTCATTCCAAAGCTCCGCCCGGGCCATCTGCTGTCACAGCCCATAAGAACATGGAGGAGCCAGAAGCGAGCATGCGCAGTCCGCGCCAGCAGCCAGGTAGAAAGAAGAAGAGACAGAGGATAGATGCTTCTCCACAGCCCAAGGGAAAGGAGAGAGCTGGCAGCGTTCCTCCCAGGAATGCCCCCCTCTTAGAACACAATGGTGCTACTCAGCCTGCCGCTGCTGCGGCCAGAAGTGAGCAACCCAGGAGTCTGCCTGTGGGTGAGACACTCTCTATGTTAATGTCACTGAATTGAATGTACTTGTTAAATCCTTATCTAGTATATTGCATGACCTTAAAAGGGGCACACACACAGTTGGTGCTTTTGTTAAAGAGGCTGAAGGAGCAGTTTTCTGGTGCTTTGCATGGTTCTAATACCAGTGCTGAGTCAAGGGGGGCATAGTTACATGGTGCAATTTTGCAGCAGAATGACAGCCTTTTTCAGCGTAATGACATGGATGATATCCATGACATGGATGATATCAGTCCAATTTGGCAAGGTTTAACAGATACCCCTCTGGGTGAGAATTTTAAAGATGATACAGGTATCATGGCTCGGAAGCCTGTTCAGGCTCGCAAATCTGTTATCTCTTCTTCGTGCTCCGCACACTCTGTAGTTGCGGAATCCTCCTTTAAGACTCCTATGCCATGTGAAATTTCACCTCTAGGTTTCTACTTGGCCAACTCTGTCAAGGAGAAAATTTGGGGGGGGGTGATTTAATTGATCTGCTGTCATTATTGCCAGCATCCAAGGAATTCCTCGCCAAATCTGACAGGAAGTTGGAAGACCGCACTGAAGAGGATAGACGAAGGGCTGTCCCCAAAACCTTTCAGAATTGGTTGCAGGCTTTCTGCATTTATGCAGCTGTGCTGGGAGAACAATTTCCTGAGAGATGCTCAGGCCTATTTCAGCACGTGGATATAGTTTCAGAAGCTTTTCGTCATTTTGGTGGTACAGCATGGTTCACCTATGACGAGAATTTTAGACAAAACTTAGCAGTTCACCCTACCTTACAATGGGGATGCAAGGATGTGGGTTTATGGTTGAACCTCATGCTACCACAGAAGCCGCAATTCACACCTTGAGCAGTGGCTAGCCCACAGAATGCCTTTTGTAAAGGCTTCCGCTTTGCCTTTAATGAAGGGCAATGCACATTTTTGTCAAACTGCAGATATAGACATGAGTGCTCTTACTGCAATGGGAACCATCCTGCTAGTAGATGTTTTCGGAAGTCATCAGCAGCTTCTCTCCCATCATTACACCGCGTTCATGACGCCAGTGAGCTCGCCAAGAATGCTACCATGGTTAGATCATTACCCAGATCGCACAATGGCGCAGCTGCTAATTGATGGTTTCAAGGAAGGTTTCTTGGTTCCCTCCTTTTCTGGGTCGGGATGCACTTTGGTTAAAATTTACGTTCGGCTATGATCCACCCTGACATTGTCCGGGTCAAGATTTCTAAGGAAGTTGCGGAAGGAAGAGTAGCTGCTGGCCCTTTCCTTCGCCCACCTTTCACAAACTTCCGACACTCCCCTTTGGGCATTGTTCCCAAAAAAGTACAAGGTAGTTTCAGGCTCATTCACCACTTGTCCTATCCAGAGGACGCTTTCACTCAATGATGAGGTTTCAGAGGTTATAGCCCCTGTTTCATTATCTTCTTTTGATGAAGCGCTTGTGCTGTTAGGACGCTTTGGGCAGGGTGCTCTGTTAGCGAAAGCGGACATCAAATCTGCCTTTCGCCTGCTACCAGTGCATCCACAAGGTTTCAATTCCCTGGGTTTCCATTTTCAGGACCAGTTTTATTTTGATAAATATATGACCATGGGTTTCTCGTTATCGTGTTTTTATTTTGAGGCCTTGTCTAAATTTTTACATTCTGTCTGAATGTTCCCCTGAGGGGGGTTTCCTGCATTATTTAGACAACTTTTTATTCGTGGGGCCGGCTGACTCCCCCTTACTGTATGTCTTGAGTCGCTGAACGAATTCTTTTGTATCTGTGATTCCTTCGAAATTTCCATTGTGCAAAAAAAGACGGTTTTTCCCACATCCACTATAGAATTTTTGGGGATGACTATTGACTCATCCTTAATGTAGTTCAAATTGTCCATGGTGAAATTGTATCGTATGAGAATAATGATCTAGTTATTTTTATCTAAACGCAAGGTGTTGTTAAAAGAGGCCCAACCCTTATTGGGTCTGTTTGCATTCGCAGCTAGGGTTATTCCAATAGCTAAAAAAAATTCTAGGCGTTTTGCTTTGGCTGCTAAAGGTCTTAAGAACCCTTATTATCATGTTTGCATCTCTAAAAGTGTCAAAGAGGACTTAAAAATGTGGGATTCTTTTCTTTGCAACTTTAATGGGTCCACCGTCTGGCAGCAATCTTTTACCAACGATTTTCAGTTAAATTTCTTTGGAGATTTTCTGGATGGCCATTGGTGTGCCTCTGAATGGCACTCCAGTTAGTTGCAAAAATACATTTTACATAACATAGTCCTCCTTGAGTTGTTTCCGGTTATAGTTTCAATTGTAATCTGGAAAGAGCAGTTTATGAATCGTAGGGTTATCGTGCATACGGATAACAAAGGTGTGCTTTTTGCTATCAATATGTTATTGTCTAGATCTGAGCTAGTTGTTTAAACTTTTACGTTTCTTAGTGTTGCACTGCATTCAATATTTGGTTGAAAGCACGACACATATCTGGGATTGATAATAACATAGCTGACGCTTTATCTCGTTTACAGTTCCATAGATTCCGGGAATTGGTTCCATCAGTGGATCAATGCGGAACCCCTTGCCCAGATTTCCTCTGGGGCTTGATCTGGGACTGATATTTGCTCATCTCCGGAATTCGATAGCACAGAAGACGTGGCTGAATATTGTCAGGCATGGTCCAAATGGTGTTCCTTTTGCTCTAGCATGTTTATAGATGTCTTGGAGGTGAATGCATATGTTTCCTTAGCTTTTGTATCCTTTCTAATTCAGTCTGACCTCAGTCCTGCCTCAGTTGGTAAGGTATTGGCTGGTGTGTCATTTTTTCAAAAATTTGCAGGCATGTCAGCTTTGACCTCTTTCTTTCAGGTCAGTCAGATCCTCAAGGGATTCAGGAAGTCACTCCCCACTCAGGATTCCAGACATCCCACTTCGATAAATTTATTGATTAAGCTGCTCTCAATATTAGAAGAGATTTGTTTTTCTGAATTCAAACTCTTGCTTTTCAGGGCAGCTTTCTCTGTTACCCTTTTTGGTGCTCTAAAGCCCTGTACACACGATCGGATAACCTATGGATTTTCGTCCGATGGATTTGTCCATCGGAAATCCGATGAAACTGTTTTTCATCAGTCTTGCCCACACACCATCAGTCAAAAAACCGACCGTTCCAAACGCAGTGACGTA
The DNA here is from genome assembly GCA_029206835.1 of Rana muscosa. Classification (NCBI taxonomy): domain Eukaryota; kingdom Metazoa; phylum Chordata; class Amphibia; order Anura; family Ranidae; genus Rana; species Rana muscosa. The sequence continues at coordinate 218,762,572 of CM055120.1, read as the reverse complement.
AAACACTCTGATGAGCCGAGAAAAATGAAGTTTAATGCTTCTGAGCATGCGTCGACTTGATTCTGAGCATGCGTGGGTTTTTGATCCGATGGACTTGCCCAAAGACGATCGGATTTTTCTATCGGTTTTTCATCCATCAGAAAAATGTAAAACATGTTCTATTTTTTAAAACCGATGGAAAAAAGACCGATGGGTCCCATACACGATCGGTTGGTCTGATGAAAACCATCCATCGGACGGTTTTCATCAGTCAAACCGATCGTGTGTACAGGGCTTAAGAGTTGGAGAATGTACATCCCAAAACAAATCATCCTTGTCCTTCTTACTGTTTTCTTATGTGTCTCTGGAGACGGAATGCCTACGTCTATTTATCTGTAGGTCAAAAACTTTTGGTTTGGGTAATGGTCAGTGGATATCTCTGGGTAAATCTCCCAATCTGTTGGTTTGCCCGGTGTCCCATGCTGCCAGTTATATGTCAGTCAGGCCCTCCTCTGATATTTCCTTTTTTTTTTCCACCTGGAAATGTCCCCTTTGACCCGATACTAGTTTTCCGCTGTGCTGTCTTCATGCCTTATGATTGGGGCCTCCACCACAGCTAATTCGTTGGGATTCTCGCCCGAGGGTCAAAAAAGGGTTGGCAGGTGGGCTAGTAGTAGATATAAAATTTATGTCCGCCATGAGTTGTTAATTGTATAATTTTCTATTTTCAGATTCTTCTAAATGCATAATCTGGATAGTAGGCCATTCCTACGTTTTCTGGGCTGAAAAGCAGGCTGCATCCAGGATTTATTCAAGCAATTTAGGTCTGGATCTTAATAACTTTACGGTTTTATGGTCTGACATTAGGGGCCTAAGATGGCATAATCTTAGAGACCACTTAATTCACTTATCCAACATTTGCCCTTCTCCTCAGGTTCTAGTTCTTCACGTTGGGGCAAACGACATTGGTAAAGTTCGAACATGGGATCTACTATGTGAAATGAAGAGGGATATCTATGCCATCAAGCTTTTGTTTCCAAACACCAATTTGGCCTTTTCTGAAATGATCCCATAGAATTCATAGACGGCTAAATAGGACTATACATAACTTTTTAGTGTCCTCGGGTGGTGTGTCATTCCGCCATTTGGAGCTAGAGTGTTTTATACCTGGGTTATTTGGGAGGATTTAATTCACTTGTCAGACATAGGCATGGACATGGACATATTCAATATGGGCCTGCAGAGTTTAATTGAAAGAGCCATGGTGTTGGGGGGACCTCAGCCAGCAGTTTTCCTCCTGGCCTCGGTCGGTGGGGAATAGTCATCCAGCAATGTCTGGATGGACACCGTGTAAATTTTGGGTTGATGTATTATACCCAAGATGGCTTCATATTTATTTAAATTTTCGTTAATTTATTATCAGGTTACCCCTTGAACAACATCGTGGCCTAAGTTTAATTTTGCCAAAAGCAAATAAAATTGTTGAAAGAAAAGAAATGTTTGTTGATCTTTTATTTATTAAAGACTCATTTGTGCTAGCCCATGACAGGTCCATGCAATATGCAGGACCCACATGGGAGAGCTCAAAGGGGAATGCATGTTTCCCTATGTTGTTTTACAGGATTGCCATTGGTTACAGCTACAGCTTTCCCTGCGCAGCAGCAAGCAGTGGATTAGAGGAATTTGGCGGGTAGCAAAGCCCGCGATTCTAGAGGAGATAAAAGGGGCAGTCTGGCCGTTACCTGCAGACCCTGTGGAACAGGACCGGGACTCCCACCTGCCCTCCCTATTTCTTAGAACAGTCATGGTGTTTAGTGGAGGAATAGTCGTCCATTAGGCTTGTGCAATTCGTTTCGTAACGAATTGAAATTCGTCCGAATTTAGCAACTTTCGGACATTCGGAAGCATTCGAATTTCCGAACAAAGCAATTACGAATAAGACCGAATCCGAAATAAATTATACCGCAAATAGCGAATGCCCGAATGTCTTCGGCATAATTCGTTATGAAAAAGTTACGAATGTACGAATCCATACGAAGCACAATAACACTCACTCTGCTCTGCTCTCTGCTTCTCCCACACCGTGCTGAACTCCCTCTCAAAATGGTGTACAGGGGCGGAGGTTATAGCCGCATGTAAAAAACGAAAGTAAAATACGAGATTTCGAATCCATTCGAAGCACAATAACACTCACTCTGCTCTGCTCTCTGCTTCTCCCTCACCGTGCTGAACCCTCTGAAAATGGTGTACAGGGGCGGAGCCTATAGCCGCATGTTAAAAACGAAAGTAAAATACGAGATTTCGAATCGTTACAAATAACCGCAATGTATTTAGAAAAGTACAAATCCATTCGAAGCACATTAGGCATAATAGGCAGCGTCGTTGTGAGAGAGACACGGAAAATTACGAATCAACGAACCCAAAAAAAGTTACGAAAGTAGGAGTTGTGTCCAGAATCAACGAAAAACAACGTACTCTACCGAAAGTACGAACCCAAAAAAAGTTACGAAAGTAGGAGTTGTGTCCAGAATCAACGAAAAACAACGTACTCTACCGAAAGTACGAATTATAAAGCAACAAAAAATTCAACGAAAAATGTCGCTTGCAAAAATACGAATGAGTCCGAACACGAAAAATCCCGTCTAGCAAAATTACGAATGATTACGAATCAACAGGACCGGAAAGAAACGAACCGAAACGGAACAAATTTTTCCGTTGTGCACAAGTCTATCGTCCATCATTGTCTGGATGGACACCGTGTAAATTTTGGGTTGATGTATTATAGCCAAGATGGCTTCATATGTATTTAAATATTCGTTAATTTATTATCAGGTTACCCCTTGAACAACATCGTGGCCCAAGTTTAATTTTGCCAAAAGCAAATAAAATTGTTGAAAGAAAAGAAATGGTTGTTGGTCTTTTATTTATTAATGACTCTTTTGTGCTAGCCCAAGGATGTGGAGCTGGAGAGAGTCCAGAGAAGGACTAACAAAATTAATATAGGGACTGGAGGACCTCAATTATGAGGAACGCTAAATTTTTTCTCCTGGAGAAGAGACGCTTGAGAGGCGATTTGATAGGGCTATACAAATATCTCAACGGTGATCCCAGCGTAAGTATGACATTTTTCAGTCCAAGGGAGTGTAAGAGGACAAGGGGCCACGCGATTAGACTGGAAGAGAATCGGTTTAACCTTAAGCTGCGTAGGGGGTTTTTCACTGTCAGGGCGGTAAGGGTGTGGAACACTCGGTGGTGTTGGCAGGAAGTATGGATAGTTTTAAAAGACTCTTGGACGTGTATCTTAGCGAAAACAATATAAGGGGATATGGGAAATTATTTTTCTACACACACACACCTACACAGGTTGAATTGGATGGACTATTGTCTTTGTTCAACCTTACCAACTATGTAACAAGTAAAAAAAGAGCTTTAAAAGGAGAAGAATGACCATATGTTTTGGCTATATGTCCCTTTTGGGTCACAGTAGTACAACTACTAATTTACTGTTGTGACCCAGAGCAGTGGCATAGCATGGGTTGTCAGCACCCGGGGCAAGGCAAGTAATTTGCGCCCCCTAACCTGTGGACTTTTAGCACTCCCCGAGTCCCTTCAAATACAATAGTACTGACCAACCTGATTTCAACACTGACTAACCCGATTCCTTTACTGACCATTACACACTACACTGACCACTATATTATACTGTCCACTATACTGACCACTATACTACACTAACCACTATACTATACTGTCCACTACACTGACCACTATACTATACTGTCCACTACACTTACCACTACACTACACTGACTACTACACTGTACACTACACTAACCAATATACTGACTACTATACTGTCCACTACACTACACTGACCACTATACTAACCACTATACTACACTGCACTGACCACCATACTGTACACCACTATACTGTCCTGCCTACAGTATCTCTCTCGCTCTCTCCCTGCCTCTCTCTCTGCATCTGTCTCTCTCTCTCTGCCTCTATGCCTCTCTCTCTCTGCCCCTCTGTCTCTGCGCCTGCCTCTCGCTGTCTCTGCCTCTCTCTCTCTGCATCTCTCTCTCTGTCTCTGCCTCTCTCTCCCTTCCTTTCTCTGCCTCTTTGCCCCTCTCACTCTCCCCTGTCCATGTTCATCCTCACCTGCATGAATTTTTAGCCATTTTAATCACTATCAATACTATATTTGTCAGGGATACCTCATGCAGGCATCCAGCAAGGGTGATCAGATCAGTTGGCTGCACCCCTGCGCCACGATAGGTAGCTGCCTAAACTACTGCAACTCTCTTTATCTGGGATTGCCAAAGATGTTAGTGCAGAAGCTTCAAATTATTCAAAATGCTGCGGCTAGGTTACTCATGGATGTCCCGCTGAGGGATCATATCACCCCTGTCCTCTGCGCCTTGCACTGGCTGCCGGTCCACTATCGCACCTTACAGTATTTAAGGCTGGATGTATTATGTTTAAGATAATGAGAGGCCTGGCCCCAAGCTATCTCTGCTCTCGTTTTCATAAACAAGCTTTTGTTAGATCACTCAGATCTACCGGCAGAGATCTCATCTCGGTGACCAAGAAGATCCGGCGTGGTGGTTGGGCCTTCTCCCACCAGGGACCCGTTTTGTGGAACAGCCTCCCCGTCGAGCTCCAGGAGGCCCCTACTATTCCGGTCTTCCGCGGGTTACTGAAGACTTGGCTTTTCACGCAAGCCTTCCCTGCGTAGCCTCTCTCTCTTCCACCCTTTCTGCTGCTCTGTGCTGCTTCTGGTTCCTGGGTCCTCTATTCCCAGGAATTCTGCTATGCGCATCGGGACCCTTCGGGGTAAGACCGCGCTATATTAAGATACCTCTCAACTCAACCTTAAAGGAATCAGGACCAGATGAGTAAGTGAAAATATATATTTATTTAAGATAATGACACTTCCAAAACCAATAAATCATAACAAGCAAGTGGAAAGTAAAAGAATAAAGCAAACTCTATATGAAAATCTAACTATATACAAATGGGGGAGAACACACATAAGCCAGACAGGACAGGGACTGGAGATAAGGGGAACAGGAAGCCAGGCACTGGGAGCAGAAAGTCAGTAGTGGGAGCAGGAAGCAGGTAACAGGGGACAGGTCTCCGGATCAGGATTCTAGGAACAGGGAACGGATCAGGCTTAGGCAGGGACATGGCTTGGAGGAAAATACTGAAGCCCTGAGCCTGCAGCCTGATTACTTGTATGTACGTCTGCTGGGAGACACCCGCTGGTGGCCACCAGAACTACACCATTTGGTGCTAAAAACACTTACCAGAAATAGCGGTTGCTATGCGGAAGTCCCTAATCTGCCTCTTCATCCTCAGTGGATCTTCTCCCTCCGCCCTACTCGCGGTGTCTTCTGGTGAATGGGGCGCGCTGCTTTCTGGGAACTGTGTGTTTCCCAGAGAGCACCCGGCCCATTTACACAGAGACCCGCGCGGCTCGCGAATGCGCAGTAGGAAACGGGCAGTGAAGCCGTAAGGCTTCACTGCCTGTTTCCCTAAGTGAGGATGGCGGCTCGGGACCTGCAGTGCCCGAGGGATCGGCATTGGGGAGGGCATCATCGTGGGCGAGTAGGACAGGTAAGTGTCCTTATTAAAAGTCAGTAGCTACAGTGTATGTAGCTGCTGACTTTTAAAAAAAAAAAAAAATCGCGGGTGGCATCCCGCTTTATGTCTAAAGTCACAAAGCTTGAATACAAGAATACGGATCTTTATTTTCAGCCATGTCACTGTCGTTTCCGAACCTCAATAGAATCAGCTGAAATTTTTTCGCGCAATCTTCCAGAAAGTTTACATTTTTTACCATATATTAGTCAGCATGGGATGGCATAACTCCTGCTCATGCACACTGGAGTGAATTCATCTCAGAATCTGGTTCTTGTTAGATGTCATAATGTACGATTTTCTTTCAATTAGTACAGTATTTGTTCTATAAAAATCAAATGAGCAAGTCTACATAATAGAAAACAAAGATTGGCCATAGACTAGACATAGCCCTTAGCTACGTACGTGGGCAGTAGTGCTCTGTTGTTCAGGTATTTTAATACCAATTTCGGCATTCTCATTTTTAACATGGAAAGTGGAAACGAAAAAATGTGAATGATTGTCTGATTTTTTTTAATAGTGTGTACTAGGCTTAAAGTGGAAAGTAAATTTTCATCACTAACTTTTACCTATAGGTAAACCTATAATAAGGCTTACCTACAGGTAGTGTAAATATCTCCTAAATGGGCACAGTTTAGGAAAAATTTACTGTACATGCCGCCAGTGACATCACTGGCACATGCACTCTGAAGGAACGACCACCCATGTTGTTTCTTCCACGTCCTGTGCCGTGACCGGCGGCTCCTGCTCACATGCGCGGGAGTAACATCAATTGCGGCTCCGGCCAGTCACAGAGCCAGAGTCCACGAACCTGGAAGCAAGATGGCTGAAGATGGGAGTGCCTGACATCTCAGCGCTGGAAGAGCTTTGTTTTAAGGAAAGTTTACCATAATGTGCTAGTATGCAATGCATACTAGCACATTATGACATTACCTTGCAAGGTAAGAAGAAAAAATAAAACGTCCAGCGGTTTTTACAACCGCTTTAAAGAAGATAGCAAACAAAAAGGGAAAAAAAAACTCTTATTGTGAAAGAGGAAAAAAGGGGTTGCTTTACTTAAGGCAAATAGGCTGTTCATTTTGCAAGGGAAGGTTTCCTTAGCATAGTGAATGAGGTGAAAATGTACTTTGCAAAGGATATCCAATCAAGTGCAAGGAAAATTGACCCCTTGGAGCCAGTGCCTCCCAGCCCTTTAAGGGGTTTCAGATGCCAGAGGGCAGGGAAAGGTTTATGATCATGTGACCACCACGATTGTCTGTCCCAGTGGTCACCAAATCCAAAAGCTCCCCATCGCAAGAAGCGCTTGGGAGATTTCCGTTAGCCATCGGTAACTATGCCAGGTCCATGCAGAACGAGCGCTCTCAGCACAGATCTGTCTGCAAATTGGTACGCAAATACGTGGTCTCTTGGCCCCAAGGCCCACCCACTGAGAGGCCACATATTTACATAGCGTTGGTGCCTAGGGGTTAAAAAGCAGCATTTTTGCCTGCACATGATTCAATGATGGAAGTTAGCAGAGCTTTAGCTCATTCACTAAGTTAACGGGAAATTTCTTAGCAAAGTTGCCTTTAGTACAGCAACCCCAATGTGAATGTGATTTGGTAAAGGATTTGAAAATATACACATAATAAATTGTGTGAATATAAACTTTAATTATCCAATCATGTGCAGATGAAATAAGTAAACAGGCATTTTTTTTTTTTTTTACAATTGGCGATTTGAAGTAAATCTTCACATAATTTATAACATGAACATTCTCAAATCCTTTAGTAAATCAATCTTTTTGTGTGAATATTCACTTCATTTATCCAATCATGTGCAGATGAATTTAGGAAATCATCCTCAGTGGGTTCCTTTTGTAATAAAAGTCCTTCCTGCTTGCAGTTTTTTTTACAAAGTTCCACTTTAATTTCACAAATCTTACTCTATATTACAAACAGATACGGTACATAAACGTCTAACAAAATATTTTTTGGGACAAATTAGGCAGTATAATGGTGACACCTACAATAACCGTGTACTAACCCCAAAAAATATTAATTGTGCATCTTTCTGCATTGTATATCAGCAACCTGTTCATGATCTGAAAAAGAGGTTATTGCAGTAATAACCTTTAACAGACAGTACACAGAGCACAGGCAGACTGCCAAGGGAATTAAAAAGAATATTTTAGCCATTAGTCATTTTAAACTGCAGAGACAAAAAAATAAAGATTGTACTCTCTCCAAGGGAAGCCATTAAATTAGATATAGGATTTCAGTTAAGCTGAATATTGGACTGGATGGATAGAACTTCAAATGATACAGTGCACGTAGATGTCTAAAAATAGAGTAAAACACTTAAGTAACGTCATCAGTTTGGATGATAGCATTCATTGGGCATTATAATTTCACAAACGCTGTTGTATTATTTCAACATTTAGGACATGCCACTATTGCAACAATGACCGAGTGAGTAAATCTGCTGTAATAGTATGTGTAAAGGAAAGTCATGCTTGCTTGTGAACTTGTTTTGCAAAATGATTACATGGGATTAAAAACCATTATTGAAGGGTATTTATTTGCATTGAGTTGTCGTGTCTAGTAGTCATTTAACAGAAAGAAAACCAGTTTGAGTTACCACTGCCTCATGCACAGTGTTGCTTGTTTACATAGTTACATAAAGTTGTAAGAAGACTGAGGTACATCAAGTTCAACCTCTCATAATTTCTGCAGATTCAGTCTACAGGAAGGCAAAACTAACCCTCCCTGTGTAACAGAATGAACAAAATGACTTCCTTAAAGGTAGTCTATCTGATTCCCTGGACCAAAATATACTGCATTGCTATTTTAATGCATTACTATTTAAATCTCAATGCTATCAGCTGAAAGAAAATCATCCAGTGATAAAACTAGCGCCTGGGGTGCAACTGTACGTGTTCAAGCCACAGTCATTTTAATATCAACTTTGTGGATCCTGTCCTTTTTAAACTTCCACCACACCCATGCTTTAAATTGATGCAACCTTTGCTGTGTAATTTCCAATGCCGTTTTGGAACTGTCTACTAACAGCAAACCTGTCAAGTATATCAATGTGCTGAAACAAATAAAAATACTGTCAAAGTATAGACACTAAAACCACCTGACAATAACCTACCTAATATACTCGAGTATAAGCTGACCCGAATATAAGCCGAGGCACCTAATTTTACCACAAAAATATGGGAAAACGTATTGACTCGAGTATAAGCCTAGGGTGTCCATCTGCATGCCTCACTGTGTCCATGCCTCACTGTACCCATGCCTCACTGTGCCCATGCCTCACTGTGCCCATGCCTAGACTGACGTTTAACATGGGAGTCTATGAAAGGTGTGTCCGGATTTGAAAAATCGTTGCTCTCCGGCTGTAGGTCCCACAGACAAAAAACTTTGCACACTTGTAGATGAAGAGTGGGGCTACATGTGTGCCAAGTTTGGCCGGTACCGGGTCCCCAAAGTCCGGGAGATCAGGCGCAAAAATGTGACTTGAGTATAAGCCGAGGGGGGCATTTTCAGCACAAAAAAATTTGCTGAAAAACTCGGCTTATACTCGAGTATATACGGTAATTGATTTTTAGGCATCCGGGGATACATTACATTACAGGTGTGCACTATATACAGTCTTCTTTCTGACGCAGTTCTAAGCCCCACTACTAGTCTAACAGGGTGAATTTGGTTTTCAGATTCCGCACGCAGACCCCCACAAACTCCTGGAAAGGGTTGTGGGTACGAGGCCCTTGTCCTCATCAACATGGGGACAAGGTGTTCAAGGGGGACCCCAAAGCACCCTCCTCATGTTAAGGGCATGTGACCACATGCCCTCAACATGGGGAGGGTGCTTTGGGGTCAACATGGGGAGGGTGCTTTGGGGTCAACATGGGGAGGGCGCTTTGGGGCCCCCCAAAAGCACCTTGTCCATATGTTGGTTGTGGGGGTCTGCGGGCGGGGGGCCCAGATCCCTGCTCCCCTATGTGAATGAGTATGGGGTAAAGCCAAGGGCGGGTTTATTGTTTCACTTTAAGCATTATTAAAATCACTGCTCCTAAAAAAACACCCATTTTAAAAACTTTTTTTGCATTGATACATGTCCCCTGGGGCAGTACCCGGGTCCCCAAACAATAACGTGTATATAAGCCTTTATATTTAAGACTTAATTTTTCACGTTCGTGTCCCATAGACTTTAAAGGTGTTCGCATAAATTTTTTGTTTGATCGCATGTTTTGGTGCGAACCAAAATTGGGGGTGTTCGGCTCATCCCTATACCCTGGCAAACAAACTGTTGAATAGGTGGGTATTAGCTCCAGGAAGAGGCCCAAGTACGGTAGAGGTAAAGGCCCCATAGCATTTTTCTGTAATCTAGGGGTTTCACAGACACATATAAATCAGAGTGTTATTGATGCTACTTGCAAACCAGTTGAATATTTGTTGAATAATAATCTATTGTGAGAGTGAGAGCCCCTGTCTCTGTGTAACAGAGTTTAAAATAGACACAGGACTTTCAAATAGTCAGTTTGAAAAGCTTCAGCAATAGCTTTGTGAGCAGAGAAAATTATGTTTTACATTTTCTCTGGATTTGGTAAGTCTGGATCAGGGCTGGAGACTTGAAGACTCCACAGAGCATTGGGTGGGATGGAGTCTTCAGTCTTGTGTCCAGAGGTGTGTGTGGTGTGTGGTGTGCGTGTGTTCCTTGTCCTTCTCCAGCCCCGTGTTCTGCGGCTCCCTGTCCTCCTCCGACGCCGCTCGCCCCCTCCCTCTCTCCCTCATTAGTTTGGTCATTCGTTCCCCTGCAACCGGCTCCCTCCTCTCCTCTCCCGGCAGCTGCGGGGATGTGTCAGGATGGAGAGCAGAGGAAGGGGCCAGTAAATATGTATTTTACCGGCTCCTTCTTTTTCTGAATTGGACATAGAGAACAATCGCTACCAAACGCTCTCTATGTCCTGTAATAACTGAGCAGAGTAAGCTGTGTGTTACTCCAGTTTATGAATGAACAGGAACCGCTGTCTCCTGTCCTTTCATCTTCAATGCTGAGACAGGGACTGGGGAATCTGTCTTCTCAGCAATGGCGGTGGATCCATAGAGGGCGCAGGAGCACCACCCCCTCTCTCCTGCACCGCTCCATCACCAATAGATAGATTCATCAATCTATCTATTGTCGCCGCTGCCGCCCCCTATTCAGGTGTCCGGCCCCTTGTCGGGCATCTGAATTACAGCGGTGCGGGGGGGGGGGGGGGGGTTTATGAAAGCGCCTGATTAGAGCCCTCGGCTCCAATAGGCTCCAATAGGCGTCCTGATTAGAGCCGTGGGCTCTAATAGGCTTCCAAATTGGTAAACAGCGGGCGCAATGCTGTGCGTTCACTGTTTACACAGTGTTGTGTTAGAGAAGCGAATAAATCACTTCCCTAACACTGACCCGTCTCTCAGCCAATCAGGTGCTCGTGTCTGGTTACCCTGTCACCTGATTGGCTGAAGTGACAGGCGCTGTGATTGGATGCCTATCAGGCATCCAATCATAGCAGAGATGACGGGAAGAGGATGGGAGAAGGCATCGAGGACTCGAAGCGGAGGACAGCGCTGAGGCAGGTAAGTGCCGGGCGGGGGGGGGGGCACACTGGCAGAATTTGATGGGACACACTGGCAGCAATTGATGGGCACGCTGGTGACAATTGGCAGGGCACGCTGGCAGCAATTTATGGGGCACGCTGGCGGCAATTGATGGGGCACACTGGCGGCAATTCATGGGGCACACTGGCGGCAATTCATGGGGCACACTGGCGGCAATTCATGGGGCACACTGGCGGCAATTCATGGGCACACTAGCAGCAATTGATGGGTACAGTAGCTGCGTTTGATGGCACAGTGGCGGCAATTTATGGGTACAGTGGCTGCGCTTGATGGGCACAGTGGCTGCGCTTGATGGGCACAGTGGCTGCGCTTGATGGATTCCATCAAGCGCAGCCACTGTGCCCATCAAGTGCCTGTCGCTGTGCTTGATGTTTTTTTTTTTTTTTAGTTTGTTTGCGCCCCCCCAAAAAAAATTCAGCACCAGCCGCCACTGGTCCTCAGCATCTTTTTCTGTCTCAAAGGGGAGATGTCAGGGGTCTGTTTAGATCCCTGACATGTTACCAAAGCCCCACAACTTATATATATTAAAAAAAATCCAATAAATATTACAGAAAAAAATAGTAAAAAAATGATAAATAAAAATGGGTAAAAAATAATATAAAATAATAAACTACGAACACCCACCCTACTGACACTGTCCACAGTCCCAATTCCCCCCCCCCAAAAAAAAAAAGCATTGTAAAAAAATACATGCCATACTAACACAATCAAATCCAAGTGCTCACTGTGTTGTAAATTGCTCACGCTTTTAATGAAAAAAAAAAACATACGAAATTCCTCGTCTTGTTAACAGCAAGTAAAAACACGGATAGCTGCGGGTGACGCCAAAAAACGTGGCTCCTTTCGTACGTGTTGCGTCCTACGAGAATTCTTCATCGGTAGTCCCGCAGGACGTAACGCGTATTGGGGAGGATCCACGTTCTTTGGCATCACCTGCGGCTATCCAAACGGACCTTGTATCTCTTCAGCCGCTTGTCGGCCGTGTTTTTACTTGCTGTTAACAAGATGAAGAATCTCAAGTTTTTTTCATTAAAAACGTGAGCAATTTACAACACAGTGAGCACTTAGATTCAGTTTTTTCTTAATTTTTACAATACCCTTGGATTTCGGTGAGCCACTTACCAGCTGAGACCAGTTATCTGCTTTCCACTTCCCCGGGTTAGTGGGAAAAAGGCGAAGTTAGACCTTCTGTAGTACAAGGGTCAACTCTTTGAGGTGAGCGAAGCAACCCGCATGTTAGTGGTGGGATTATTCACATAATTTTGATTCCTGCACCATTGGAAATCTGTCATCAGGATTTATATCTGTGGATCGATCTCTGAGTGTGGACTTTTATATGCTCATTATTTTTTGTGTGCACTGTTTTATTAATACTGTCCATTGTTCTACTGACACCATCCAGTGACCCCCAAAAACATTTTGAACAAAAAGAAAAAAACAAATAAAATTAAATTGTAAAAAACAATAAATAAAGAACTACTGACACTGTCCTACTGCAACCATCCTGCACATACTACCCACCGCTGTACACTACACACTCCTCTCCTGCACATAATACCCAGGCCATACACTACATACTCCTCTGCTGCACATAATACCCACCTCCATACACTCCGCGCTCCTCTCCTACACATACTACCCACCTTCATACACTCCACACTCTTCTCCTGCACAAACTACTCATCACCATACATTCCATACTCCACTTCTTCTCATACTACCCACCTCAATACACTCCACACTCCTCTCCTGCACATACTTCCCACTGCCTTACACTCTGCACTGTACATTCCCTATTTAACAATACCACATTCTGCATTATATAAGTAAACTTAGAGTCTATAAAATCACAACCCTTTAACCGCTTCCTGACTGCCGCACGAGGATATACAGTAGGTGCCGCCGATATTGTGTCAATCTCGCCGCTTCTAGCAGCGAGATTGACACCCTATGAGCTCCGTCGCGAGAGCCAGCGCCGAGCTGTCTCGTCATCGGGAAAGGAAAAATGTTCCTTTCACGATGAGCGACGCGCATTGCCGATAGACGGAGATCCAACGTGGATTCCCGCCAATACCAGGCACTGCGTTTGGTATGAATCCTGAGCGGGAACTCCACGCCAATTTTTAAAGAAAAACTGGCGTGGGTTCCCCCTCCAGGAGCATACCAGGCCCTTGGGTCTGGTCTGGATTTGAGGGGGGAAAACCCTACGCCGAAAAAACGGCGTGGGGGTCCCCCTCAAAATCCAAACCAGACCCTTATCCGAGCACGCAACATGGCAGGCTGCAGGGGAAGAGGGGGGGACGAGAGAGCGGCCCCCCTCCCTCCTGAACCGTACCAGGCCGCATTCCCTCAACATGGGGGGCTTGGTGCTCTGGGGCCAGGGGGGCGACCTGCGGCCCCCCCACCCCAGAGCACCCTGTCCCCATGTTGATGAGGACAGGGCCTCTTCCCGACAACCCTGGCCGTTGGTTGTCGGGGTCTGCGGGCTTATCGGAATCCGGGAGCCCCCTTTAATAAGGAGGCCCCCAGATCCCGGCCCCCCCACCCTATGTGAATGAGTATGGGGTACATCGTACCCTTACCCATTCACCTGGTGGAAAAAAATGGCAATAAAAACACAACACAGTTTTTTAAAGTACTTTATTGCACAGCTCTGGGGGTCTCTTCCATCTTCGGGGGTCTCCGGTGTCGTCGCCGCGCTCTCCGGTTCTTTCTTCTGCCGGGCCACCGCTATCTTCTTCCAGCTCTTTTGCTAGCAGAGGCCCGGTCTTCCCCGTCGTCTCGTCCGTCTCTCCGTTGTCCTTCTGCCGGCCCCTCCACTATCTTCTTGCAGCTCTTTTGCTAGTGGAGGTGCCGGTCTTCTCAGTCGTCGCCGTCGGCGTCTTCTTCTCTCTTCTCCTGCTCGATGTTGACTCGTCGCTTCCTCTCGCAGTAATGCTAAATCTTCGGTCCGCAGAGATTTATATAGGCTTCTCATGACGTCACAGTCACATGCTCCGGGTGACCCCGGAGCATGTGACTGTGACGTCATGGGAACATGTGACTGTGACGTCATGAGAAGCCTATATAAATCTCTGCTGACCGAAGATTTAGCATTACTGCGAGAGGAAGCGACGCCGATGACGGAGAAGACCGGCCCCTCCACGATCTTCTTGCAGCTCTTTTGCTAGTGGAGGGGCCGGTCTTCTCCGTCATCGGGGTCTTCTTCCCTCTTCTCCCCCTTGATGTTGACTCGTCGCTTCCTCTCGCAGTAATGCTAAATCTTCGGTCAGCAGAGATTTATATAGGCAGAAGGACAACGGAGAGCCGGACGAGACGACGGGGAAGACCGGGCCTCTGCTAGCAAAAGAGCTGCAAGAAGATAGCGGAGGCCCGGCGGAAGAAAGAACCGGAGAGAAGAAGAGGGAAAAAGGCGACGGAGAAGACCGGGCCCCGCTAGAAAAAGAGCTGCAAGAAGATAGCGGTGGCCCGGCAGAAGAAAGAACCGGAGAGCGCGGCGACGACACCGGAGACCCCCGAAGACGGAAGAGACCCTCGGAGCTGTGCAATAAAATACTTTAAAAAACTGTGTTGTGTTGTTATTGCCATTTTTTTTCCACCAGGTGAATGGGTAGGGGTACGATGTACCCCATACTCATTCACATAGGGTGGGGGGGCCGGGATCTGGGGGCCCCCTTATTAAAGGGGGCTCCCGGATTCCGATAAGCCCCCCACCCGCAGACCCCGACAACCAACGGCCAGGGTTGTCGGGAAGAGGCCCTGTCCTCATCAACATGGGGGCAGGGTGCTCTGGGGTGGGGGGGGCCGCAGGTCGCCCCCCTGCCCCAGAGCACCAAACCCCCCATGTTGAGGGCATGCGGCCTGGTACGGTTCAGGAGGGAGGGGGGCGCTCTCTCGTCCCCCCCTCTTCCCCTGCGGCCTGCCAGGTTGCGTGCTCGGATAAGGGTCTAGTTTGGATTTTGAGGGGGACCCCCACGCCGTTTTTTCGGCGTAGGGTTCCCCTTCAAATCCAGACCAGACCCAAGGGCCTGGTATGCTCCTGGAGGGGGAACCCACACCGTTTTTTTTCTTTAAAAATTGGCGTGGAGTTCCCGCTCAGGATTCAAACCAAACAGTGCCTGGTATTGGCGGGAATCCACGTCGGATCCCCGTTCAATACAGTGCCGCGTCTCCTCGCCATTGCAGCGAGCGCGACATGTGTCGCCACCCTGTCGCCGAAAATCTCCGCGATAGGATCGCGATGAATATACAATGTCGGCGGCACCTACTGTACGTCGACAGAATGGCACGGCTGCGCAAATGGGTGTATATATATGTCCCCTTTAATCTGCGAGCCGCGTGGTCACCGCCGGCGGCGCTTGCGACCCTGCCGCAAGCTCCATGACCTTGCCCGCGGGATGTCCGCCAGTATCCCGCGATCGGGTCACAGAGCTGAAAAACGGGGATGTTCGTGTAAACACAACATCTCCCCGTTCTGCCTAGTGACATGTC
This sequence comes from Rana muscosa, assembly GCA_029206835.1. NCBI lineage: Eukaryota > Metazoa > Chordata > Amphibia > Anura > Ranidae > Rana > Rana muscosa. Next base: position 218,746,820 of record CM055120.1, on the reverse strand, counting down.
ACTGATCGTCTGTTCCCTGTCATCAGTGACGTGTCACGCCAATCCACGCCCCCTAAGTCACACTTAACCCCTTCAGCGCCCCCTACAGGTTAACCCCTTCACTGCCAGTGTAATTTTTACAGTAATCAGTGCATTATAGCACTGATCGCTGTAAAATATACAATGGTACCAAAATGGTGTCAAAAGTGTCCGATGTGTCCGCCATAATGTCGCAGTCACGATAAAAATCGCTCATCGCCGCCATTACTAGTAAAGAAAAAATAATAATAAAAATGCCATAAAACTACCCCGTTTTGTAGACGCTATAACTTTTGCCCAAACCAATCAATAAACGCTTATTGCGTTTTTTTTTTTTACCAAAAATATGTAGAAGAATACGTATCGGCCTAAACTGAGGAAAAAAAATGTTTTTTAGATTTTTTTGGGGATATTTATTATAGCAAAAAGTAAAATATATTGCATTTTTTTTAAAATTGTCGCTCTATTATTGTCTATAGAGCAAAAAATAAAAACCGCAGAGGTGATCAAATACCACCAAAAGAAAGTTCTATTTGTGGGAAAAAAAAGACGTAAATTTTGTTTTGGAGCCACGTCGCACGGCCGTGCAATTGTCAGTTAAAGCAACGCAGTGCTGAATCGCAAAAAATGGCCTGGTCTTTGGCCAGCAAAATGGTCTGGGGCTGAAGTGGTTAAGCTACGCCCGATATTTCACACAATTTAACCCATGCCCACATTTTGCAGTGGCACGCTGCGCATTTTATTTTATCGATGCCTGGGGCCCACTATTTATCTTACACACAGGCCCACTCATTTCATGATATGTCCCTGAGGTGCACACATCCGTTATAAGGCAGATCTGAGCATAGCTCAGAGAGGTGGGGTTGGAGCAGTTGCTGCAGCCAGGAGGGAGGTGTGCTCCTGTTTAGGAACTCAGGCACTAACCTTGAGATGGCACTCAATGTGGGAGAGGTTCCAGGGCAGTGGAGAGTTGGGCCAACAGAGAGTCTGGGGGGCCATAGCTGAGACAACTGGAAGAGAGAGTCCCGGGGCCTGTAAGTCTCGAAGGAGTGTGAAAGCCTGGAGTGCAAGAAGAGCTCCTTCCTAGAGGCCAGGAGTGGCTTGCGCAGCATGGTACTGCGACCAAGTCTGAGTAAGCCTTGAGAGCCAGGTGGCTTGGCATTTTCATTTGCTGTATTTCTGCTGGAGAAGAACCCCTATGTGGGCAATCTATGCGTGTATTAACTTTCATTTTGTTAAGTTTAATAAAAGTAGGCTACCACGCCCTAAACCCAAAGTTCCTGTTTGCTGTGAACTCACTGAAAAATGCATCTACCACTAAGCTAGATATCCCCCACAATACACTATATACTGTAAGTAAATGTATTGTGTAACATTGGCACATATATTTACAAATCCCTTTCTAACCCTTCAGATGTTTTTGGGCTGCAACAACTGTTTTGCAAATATATAAAATCTTTTTTGATCTGGACATGTTGCACTTCAAAAAAAATTATGATGTGAAGAAAGAAGATTCCTATTCCTAGAAATACACAATTTTTCCTCTATCAATATTGTTGGTTGTTTACATCAGTGTAAAAAAAAAAAAAGTTCAAGTTTTGTGTATGTCCAATCAAGTAGTTGGATACTATGGGGGTTATTTAAGAAAGGCAAATCCACTTTGCACTACAAGTGCACTTGGAAGTGCGGTTGCTGTAGATCTGAGGGGGGGACATGCAAGTAAAATAAAAAAAAGTATTTTTGCTTGCACATGATTGGATGATAAAAGCAGCAGAGCTTCCCCTCAGATCTACAGCGATTGCACTTGTAGTGGAGAGTGAATATCCCTTTAGTAAATCAACCCCTATGACTCCATGGAAATAATTTACTAAAGACAAATAGACTGTTCGCTCCTATACAAGGGGAAAAAAAAGAAAAACGTATTTTGCTTGCACACAGTTGGGTGATGGAAATCAGCAAAGCTTATCCTCATTTACTAAGCTAAGGGAAAATTCCGTTACAAAGTGAACAGCCTATTTTCATATTTTCAACCCCCAAATGTGTGCCTATGAAGTTACATGCAAAACTTGCACAGTTGATGGGATTAGTTGGAGATGTATTGTTTTTGTTTCGAACAAAGATATAGAAATGTACACAGATACTCACCTCTCTTATTGATACACTAGTGTTTATTTACTATAGCGCAAATTTGCAAATAAATGGTCGCAAAATGCCTAAAATGTATTCACTATAGCGCTCGGGAAAAAATAGTCTAAATCAGTAGTTGTGATCGAAACATGGCAATTGCACATGGAAATATTGTTTAGAGCATGATATGCTACCCTAAATGGTTCTTAACCACTTAAGCCCCGGACCATTTGGTAGCTAAAGGACCAGAGGTGAATTCAGAATTTTGCACTGCGCTGCTTTAACTGTAAATTGTGCGGACATGCAATGTTGTACCCAAACAAAATTTGCGTCCTTTTCTTCCCACAAATAGAGCTTTCTTTTAATGGTATTTGATTGCCTCTGCGATTTTTATTTTTTGCGATATAAACGGAAAAAGACCGAAAATTTTGAAAAAAAAATGATATTTTCTACTTTTTGTTATAAGAAAAATCGAATAAACTCAATTTTAGCCATACATTTAGGCCAAAATGTATTCAGCCACATGTTTTTAGTAAAAAAAATGTCAATAAGCGTATATTTATTGGTTTGCGCAAAAGTTATAGAGTTTACAAACTAGGGTACATTTTCTGAAATTTACACAGCTTTAAATTTATGACTGCCTATCTCATTTCTTGAGGTGCTAAAATGACAGGGCAGTACAAAACCCCCCCAAATGACCTCATTTTGGAAAATAGACACCCCAAGGAAATTGCTGAGAGGCATGTTGAGCCCATTGAATTTTTTTTTTGTCCCAAGTGATTGAATAATGACTAAAAAAAAAAAAAAAAAATTACAAAAAGTTGTCACTAAATGATATATTGCGCACACATGCCATGGTTATATGTGGAATTTCACCCCAAAATACATTTTGCTGCTTCTCCTGAGTACGGGGATACCACATGTGTGGGACTTTTTGGGAGCCTAGCCGCGTACGGGACCCCGGAAACCAAGCACCGCCTTCAGGATTTCTAAGGGCGCAAATTTTTGATTTCACTCCTCACTACCTATCACAGTTTCGAAGGCCATAAAATGCCAAAATAACACAAAACCCCCCCAAATGACCCCATTTTAGAAAGTAGACACCCTAAGGAAATTGCTGAGAGGCATGTTGAGCCCATTGAATATATTTTTTTTGTCCCAAGTGATTGAATAATGACAAAAAAAAAAATACAAAAAGTTGTCACTAAATGATATATTGCTCACACATGCCATGGTTATATGTGGAATTACACCCCAAAATAAATTTTTCTGCTTCTCCTGAGTACGGGGATACCACATGTGTGGGACTTTTTAGGAGCCTAGCCGCGTACGGGACCCCGAAAACCAAGCACCGCCTTCAGGATTTCTAGGCACAAATTTTTGATTTCACTCCTCACTACCTATCACAGTTTCGAAGGCCATAAAAAAGCCAAAATCGCACAAAACCCCCCCAAATGACCCCATTTTGGAATATAGACACCCCAAGCTATTTGCTGAGAGGCATGGCGAGTATTTTACAGCTCTAATTTGTTTTTGAAAACTTTGTGACAAAAAGCGAGATCTGCAAAATACTCACAATACCTCTCAGCAAATAGCTTGGGGTGTCTACTTTCCAAAATGGGGTCATTTGGGGGGGTTTTGTGCCATCTGGGCATTCCATGGCCTCCGAAACTGTGATAGGCAGTGAGAAGTGAAATCAAAAATTTACACCCTTAGAAAGCCTGAAGGCGGTGCTTGGTTTTTGGGGTCCCGTATGTGGCTAGGCTCCCAAAAAGTCTCACACATGTGGTATCCCCGTACTCAGGAGAAGCAACAGAATGTATTTTGGGGTGTAATTCCACATATGCCCATGACATGTTTGAGCAATATATCATTTAGTGACAACTTTGTGCAAAAAAAAAAAAAATTGTTGTTTTTCCGCAACTTGTGTCAACATATAAAATATTCCATGGACTCGACATGCCTCTCAGTATATAGCTTGGGGTGTCTACTTTCCAAAATGGGGTCATTTGGGGGGGTTTTGAACTGTTCTGGCATTTTATACACAACATTAGGAAGCTTACATCCACTCTTCTAACCACTTGAAGACAAAGCCCTTTTTGACACTTTTTGTTTACATGAAAACTTTTTTTTTTTTGCAAGAAAATTATGTTGAACCCCCAAACATTATATATATTTTTAAAGCAAAGGCCCTACAGATTAAAATGGTGGGTGTTGCATTTTTTTTTTTCTACACAGTATTTGCGCAGCGATTTTTCAAACGCATTTTTTGGGTTAAAAAATACACTTTTTTTTATTTTAATGCACTAAAACACACTATATTGCCCAAATGTTTGATGAAATAAAAAAGATGATCTTAGGCCGAGTACATAGATACCAAACACGACATGCTTTAAAATTTCACACAAACGCGCATTGGCGACAAACTACATACATTTTTAAAAGCCTTTAAAAGCCTTTACAGGTTACCCCAGTAGATTTACAGAGGAGGTCTACTGCTAAAATGATTGCCCTCGATCTGACCTTCGCGGTGATACCTCACATGCATGGTGCAATTGCTGTTTACATATGACGCCAGACCGACGCTTGCGTTCGCCATTGGGCAAGAGCAGGGCAGGACAGGGGTGCTTTTTTTTTTTCTTTTTTTTTATTATTAATTTTGCTTTTTTATTTTATTTTTAAATTGTTCCTTCCAAGTATTTTTTTTTAATCATTTTTATTGTTATCTCAGGGAATGTAAATATCCCTTATGATAGCAATAGGTAGTGACAGGTACTCTTTTTTTTGAAAAAACTGGGGTCTTCTAGACCCTAGATTTTTCCTCTGCCCTCAAAGCATCTGACCACACCAAGATCGGTGTGATAAAATGCTTTCCCAATTTCCCAATGGCGCTTTTTATATCCGGGGGGGGGGCATTCCCTCCCACTGCTTGTAAAAGCAGTCCAGAGGCTAATTAGCCGCTAGGATTGCTTTTACATGAAACCTGGCCGCAGGCTGAAAAGAATGATACCAAGATGATACCTAAACCCGCAGGCATCATTCTGGTATAAACATTCAAAGTCCAGCAACATACCAGTACGTTGCTGGTCCTTGTTGGACATGTATTGTAATCTTTTTTTTTCATGCAGCCAGTTGGCTGAACGAAAAAAGAGATTGATCGGTGGGTATGCCCACCATTAGAATACCGCCCTTCATCCACCCACTTCCAATGATGGGCATACACGCACCATTTATATATGCCGAAGCATGGGGGCATCCTCCCACAAAAAAGTTATGCCGCACACACATGGTCGGACTTTTCCACGGGCAAGCCTCCGTCGGAATTTCGACCGTATGTACGCGGCATTAGGAGCAAAATCGCTCCTCCGCCCCTGCTGCCCCAATGCTTCGGCATATTTGCTTTTTTTTTTTAACTGTGGTGGTGAAATCACCTCCTACAGCACTGGAGTCGCAGGGATCAGGCCTGTCTCTGCGAACGCTGCAGTTATGTGTGTTTTTGTTTTGTAAGTGATAGTGATCGATCGATACTGCACTTGGGTGGCCTGGGCTGGACGGAGGGGCAAAACGCAGGTGCCAGCAGGTATCTGGGCTGATCCCGCTAACACTGCGTTTTTGGGAACCCTAAACTGCTGGGGACGCTAGTATAGATCTGATCAGATCAGATATTGATCTGTTCAGATACTATACCACTAAGGGGGGTGTATGCTTCACACGTGGGTGTTAGCGTTACTGGCACTAACCTGACGCTGCCTGGGGTGTGACGCAGACCCTCTCTGACGCTAAAACCTAATTGATATCACCCGCCGGGCGATCAGGGGGTTAAACCTTTATTGGGTTATATACACGGCGGGTGCCCTGACACTATAAAAAGCAAACTAACTAACCAGCGTCACCCGTAACACTTATATGGTGATCACTGGTGAAAGGGTTAACTAGGGGCAATCAGGGGGTTAAAACCTTTATTAGATAATATATGGGGGTACCTGACGCTATAAAAACCTGCGGCGAACCTAAAAAAAATTACCAGCTACCGATCTGCATCACCGACACCAAGACAGCGTTTAGAAAAACGATCGCTTAATGACAGTGGTGATGGGGGTGAAAGGGTTACCTGGGGGGCGATCAAGGGGGTTAAACCTTTATTAGATAATATATTGGGGTACCTGACGCTATAAAAACATGCGGCGAACCTAAGAAAAATTACTGGCTACCGATCTGCATCACCGACACTAAGACAGCATTTAGAAAAACGATTGCTTAGCGACAGTGGTGATAGGGGGTGAAAGGGTTACCTGGGGGGCGATCAAGGGGGTTAAACCTTTATTAGATAATATATTGGGGTACCTGACGCTATAAAAACATGCGGCGAACCTAAAAAAAATTACTGGCTACCGATCTGCATCACCGACACTAAGACAGCGTTTAGAAAAACGATCGCTTAGTGACAGTGGTGATGGGGGTGAAAGGGTTACCCTGGGGGGCGATCAAGGGGGTTAAACCTTTATTAGATAATATATTGGGGTACCTGACGCTATAAAAACATGCGGCGAAACTAAAAAAAATTACTGGCTACCGATCTGCATCACCGACACTAAGACAGCGTTTAGAAAAACAATTGCTTAGCGACAGTGGTGATAGGGGGTGAAAGGGTTACCTGGGGGGCGATCAAGGGGGTTAAACCTTTATTAGATAATATATTGGGGTACCTGACGCTATAAAAACCTGCGGCGAACCTAAAAAAAATTACCGGCTACCGATCTGCATCACAGACACTAAGACAGCGTTTAGAAAAATGATCGCTTAGTGACAGTGGTGATAGGGGGTGAAAGGGTTACCTGGGGGGCGATCAAGGGGGTTAAACCTTTATTAGATAATATATTGGGGTACCTGACGCGATAAAAACATGCGGCAAACCTAAAAAAAATTACTGGCTGCCGATCGGCATCACTGACGCTAAGACAGCGATCAGAAAAATGATCGCTTAGTGACAGTGGTGATAGGGGGTGAAAGGGTTATCTGGGGGGTGATCAGGGGGTTAAACCTTTATTAGGGGGGGTTAGGGGGCTACACTGGACCTAAGACTAAACTTTGGTGACACTTTTACAGTCACAAATGTCACTGATTGCAGTGATCACTAAATAAATGGTCAATGCAATCAGTGACACTGTGACTGGGGGCTGGGGGGTGATCTGGGGGGTGATCTGGGGTGTCTGGGGGGGCCTGGGGGGGCGATTTATGTCCCTATGTGTCCTGGTGTCAGTGTAGTGTTGTGTGCACTGACCTGATGTCTTCTCTTGTACGGCGCTCGGTATATGTGGGCGCCGCACCAGAGATGACATCACTTCCTCCTGCTCCCTCTGTCTGACACAGACAGAGGGGGCATTTCCATTCGCCGGGAGCGATCGCGAGGGGGTGGCCAGAAACTAATGGCTGCCCCCTCATCCCGGAACGCTCCCGGACACTTAGCCACCGCTCACTGTACAGAAGGGGGGTCCGATTGGACCCCCCAACTGTACAAAGGCAATCACGTACACTCTACGTGATTGTGCCTGTCGGTGCCATTCTGCCGACGTATATATACAGTGAGCGGTCGTTAAGTGGTTAAATATGTGGTATATGGTTTAAAGATAATCTGCTTTTAAACTGATGAATAAATTGATGTATAAACTGAAATTTCATTGAAAGTCCAAGACCCCATACACAATATTAGATTTTCTGTAGATTTTTGTCTTCAGACTTACCCAAACTATATAATATAAGGTCAAACCTTAAGGCCTCTTTCACACTGAGGCGCTTAAAAAACTGCCAGTAAAACACTGATTGCTTTTGAAGCGCTTTTCAGGCGATTTTGAAGTGCTTTCAATTCATTTCAATGGAGAGGGGCGTTTTTTCAGCGCACTGCCCCAGTGTGAAAGCATTCATTGATTTTAATGGAAATACGTTTTCGTAAGCTTTTCAGGCGCTTTTTTTAGCGTGAAAGCGCCTGAAAAGCGCCTCAGTGTGAAAGTGGTCTAAGAGTTTCAATTTGTATGCAATCAGGCAGGCCCTTGCACTACATGGTTTTGGTAAACCTGAAGAAAGAAATCTGCAGAAAATCTAATAGTGTGTATGGGGTCTGAGATGAGATAAATTCCCCCTCTTTTTACAACTATGTACCAGCACATGTGCTCATGCTCAGACATGCAAAACAGTCACAATTTAACTCTCGTTCAGCTACAGTAAATTAGCACGTGGCTAAAAAGCGTTTGCGAATGCGAAAATGTGCGTTATTCAGCCAAATGCAAGTTTCAACTATTGATTATAATCGTACAATTGTTACTTCCACAAAAAATACATTTTAATTTTGAGACAAACAGTTTATTTCTTTAAAATAAATTGTCCTTGCTGGGTTTTTATGTTGCTTCTTTGTAATTTTTTTTTTTTTTTTAAGAATGCTAGGAATGTCTTGATGTTTTGGTAAAAAATATTTTTCTCTGTCTCTCTCACATGTTGCTCTACATCTCACAAAAATCAAATCCGAAACTTCCACACGTCTTCACAAGCCACAAACAATACCATCGCTGATGCACATTTAAATGAGTCATAATTTTGTGTGTTTAGTTTTTCCAAATGATCATAACTTGACCCCAGAAAATGTAATATGTGTTCCAACATCAGAAATCAAAATGTAATTCCCAAGATTCAGAGGGTAACATCACTATTCTACACTCACACACCAAGAACCACCAAATATCACAGAATTAATTAAGAATTATAACTCCTGATTAATGTCATTCTACCACCTATAAGTATATATGTCCAAAGAAAAGCAGTATTTGTGTAAGAAGGTTCCACCACTATTGCAAAACATGTCATATATTTTCCATGAGCAAGGACAATCACCCTTCAGATTTACCCACCAGCACTAATAGCAGTCTCTTACTAAGCAAAAAGCAACACAATTCAAGATGGTTCAGCGTGCCGACAGTAATCAGCCAAACACAGCCTTCAAAACAGATGGCATATCACAGAAACAGGCTGTTCAATGGCTCTCCAGCCTTCCACAGTACATCTGCATTGATTAACTTATTGCACCCCTGGGACTTAGGACTGTTTGACACCACAAAGATGCAGCCTCCATCCATGTGGCAGCACAGTGGCTAACTGGTTAGCACTTCTGCCTAGCAGCACTGGGGTTTTGGTTTGAATCCCAAATATGCCGCTACCTAGCTAGAGGCTTATATGTTCTTCCTCTATTGTGGTGTTAAAGTTTATTTTTCACCAGTGATTACATTTTTGACGGGTTTCACATAATGCAAACCCAAGAAATGACAATATAAATCAAGCGAGCGTGGGTTTGCACCAAATCTATAACTGTGTGTTTTGGGCCAGATATGGATGTATAAGTCTGGTGTGATCCTGCACACATATTTTAATGTTGAATGCTGATGAATGATGAATTGTCAACAATTGTGTGAAGCAGCCCTCACAAAGTTGTCATTTCCTGTTTTGCACCCTCCACATGCCCAACAATGTACAAGTTAAATTTTTTGTTTTTTGGTATCACTGATCATGGCCAGTAATAACATTTGTTATTTTTAGGTTTAGACTGCACAGATATATATTCATTTGTAAAGCGTGTGTGTTCCTGATGAACAGGTGTAAGCACTTGAGGCATACATGAAGAGACAGAATCAATTACACTGGTGGGTGTGTCCTTTACTGGGTGGGTGTAGGTGTGCTAGCAATCCTAGCTAGGATACATAAAGGGCTGCAGTTGTGGTGGTTATTTGGCCTGAGAAGAGGCCAGAATCTTTGTTTGCAGTGCTTATATTGGTTTACAAATGAAATTTTTTGTTGGGGGGGGGGGGTTTATTGCTTTATGCGTTTGCTGGTATAGTTTTGCATTAAAATAGGATTTTTGTACTCCCCGTAAAATCCTTTTCTCTGAGTTCATGGACGGACACAGCTTCAATCTTGACAAGTGGGTATTAGCCTTCATTTAGGAGTGACTAGGCAGAAAGGAAAAAGTGTTAACAACTTCAGAGCTGAACAACCCCACCCAGGGAGCGGTCCTACTGGCTATATTCCCTCAGCCTGCACTAAGCAGATCAGTTCGTCAAAAAGCAGTACAAACTTAAAAAGGAGGGGTGGGTGCTGTGTCTGTCCATGAACTCAAAGAAAAGGATTTTACGGTGAGTACAAAAATCCTATTTACTCTTTCGTTCATGGACGGACACAGCTTCAATCTTGAAAAGTGGAACGTCCCAAAGCAGTGTAAAAAACGAGGGGTGGGAACAGCATTAAAACAACTTCACCCCAAAACGAAACTGAGCTCCTCAACGGAAAGAAACATCCGAAGATGCGCACACATCAACTTGTAAAGTTTAGTGAAAGTGTGAACGGACGATCAGGTCGCCGCCTTACACACCTGGTGAAACAGACGCTTGATGCTCTCAGAGCTCGGACAGTGTCCAAGAAATACAACGGATTCGACGGATGAAGACACAAGGATGGCAGTACAATGTCTTCCTTGAGATGGAAGGTCGAAACGACCTTTGGAAGAAAAGAAGTCTGCGGACGCAGCATCACCTTATCCTTGTGGAAGATCAGATAGGGAGCCTTGCCCGACAAGGCTGCCAGCTCAGAAACCCGTCTTAACTGACGTAACACCAAGAGGCACCTCATGCCCTGGTCGAATGCTCCGGCAAAGGGAGGCGCCTGACCCTTCATGGCGTAAGCCTGATCACGATCTGTCGAGTCCACCTAGAGATGGTGGCCGACGAGACCGCTGGGCCCTACTAGGGAACAGCCACAGAAACAAACAGTGAGTCTGGACTCCGGAACGAAGCAGTACCAGACAAGCATACTCTCAGAGCTTGGAAAACGTCCAAGGAATGCAACGTCGTCTCCTTAGGATTCGTCGAAAGAGGATACAAGGATGGCAGTACAATGTCTTCCTTGAGATGGAAGGTCGAACACGACTTTAGGAAGAAAAGTGGGCTGCGGACGCAGCACCACCTTATCCTTGTGGAAGATCAGATAGGGAGGCTTGCCCGCTCAGAAACCCGTCCTAACTGGCATAACAGCCACCAAAAGGACCACTTTCTGAGAAAGTGTCAACAAGGCATACTCCCTGATGTTCTCAAACGGTGGTTTCTGAGGCACTTAGAGGCCATTACGTTAAAGCCATTGACTGCAAGCAGGATGGCATATGGGGCCCTGCGACAGCAGGTCCTCTCGTAGCCGTAGACACCAAAAGGACGCCAGCTACACAAGCCCCACGAAGGTAGTGGAGGGTGGACCGGAGGGGCCGCCTGCCGAACCCTCTGTACAAACGTTTTCACTAGAGCAGGGGTCTCAAACTCAAATTACCTGAGGGCCACAAGACAACTATTCATATCCCATGGGGGCCGCATGCAAACTTTCAAACTTCAAAAACAACAGCACTGGTGTCAGCGGACGCATTATTAACCCCCAGCACTGGTGTCAGCAAACGCATTATTAACCCCCAGCACTGGTGTCAGCAAACGCATTATTAACCCCCAGCATTGGTGTCAGCAAACGCATTATTAACCCCCAGCATTGGTGTCAGCAGACGCATTATTAACCCCCAGCACTGGTGTCAACAAACACATTATTACCAAGCATTGGTGTCAGCAAACGCATTAAACCTAGCACTGGTGTCAGCAGACGCATTATTAACCTTCAGCACTGGTGTCAGCAAACGCATTATTAAACCCCCAGCACTGGTGTCAGCAAATGCATTATTACCCCCCAGCATTGGTGTCAGCAAACGCATTATTAACCCCCAGCATTGGTGTCAGCAGACGCATTATTAACCCCCAGCATTGGTGTCAACAAACACATTATTAACCCCCAGCACTGGTGTCAACAAACGCATTATTAACCAAGCATTGGTGTCAGCAAACGCATTATCAAACCTAGCACTGGTGTCAGCAGACGCATTATTAACCCCCCAGCACTGGTGTCAGCAAACGCATTATTAAACCCAGCACTGGTATCAGCAAATGCATTATTACCCGCCAGCATTGGTGTCAGCAAACGCATTATTAACCCCCAGCATTGGTGTCAGCAGATGCATTATTAACCCCCAGCATTGGTGTCAACAAACACATTATTAACCCCCAGCACTGGTGTCAACAAACGCATTATTAACCAAGCATTGGTGTCAGCAAACGCATTATTAAACCTAGCACTGGTGTCAGCAGACGCATTATTAACCTTCAGCACTGGTGTCAGCAAACGCATTATTAAACCCCCAGCACTGGTGTCAGCAAATGCATTATTACCCCCCAGCATTGGTGTCAGCAAACGCATTATTAACCCCCAGCATTGGTGTCAGCAGACGCATTATTAACCCCCAGCATTGGTGTCAACAAACACATTATTAACCCCCAGCACTGGTGTCAACAAACGCATTATTAACCAAGCATTGGTGTCAGCAAACGCATTATCAAACCTAGCACTGGTGTCAGCAGACGCATTATTAACCCCCCAGCACTGGTGTCAGCAAACGCATTATTAAACCCAGCACTGGTATCAGCAAATGCATTATTACCCGCCAGCATTGGTGTCAGCAAACGCATTATTAACCCCCAGCATTGGTGTCAGCAGACGCATTATTAACCCCCAGCATTGGTGTCAACAAACACATTATTAACCCCCAGCACTGGTGTCAGCAAACGCATTATTAAACTTAGCACTGGTGTCAGCAGACGCATTATTAACCCCCAGCACTGGTGTCAGCAAACGCATTATTAAACCCAGCACTGGTATCAGCAAATGCATTATTACCCCCCAGCATTGGTGTCAGCAGACGCATTATTAACCCCCAGCATTGGTGTCAGCAGACGCATTATTAACCCCCAGCATTGGTGTCAACAAACACATTATTAACCCCCAGCACTGGTGTCAGCAAACACATTATTAACCCAGCACTGGTGTCAGCAAACACATTATTAATCCAGCACTGGTGTCAGCAAACGCATTATTAACCCCCAGCATTGGTGTCAGCAATCACATTATTAACCCAGCATTGGTGTCAGCAAACGCATTATTAACCCCCAACATTACCCCCCCACGCTGCACAAATAGCCCCACACTTTATAAAATACCCCGAACTTCACAATTACTCCCCCCGAACTTCACAATTACCCCCCCGAACTACACAATTACCCCCCACACTCCAAAAAATACCCCCCACACTCCAAAAAATACCCCCCACACTGCACAAATTTCTACCCCAGTCACCACACTAAGGACTTTGCCTCAGTGTGATGGCTCACTCACCTCTCCTGGCAGTTAGGATCGTCTACCTCCCGAGTCCTTTCCTCCTGTCAGCTCCTGGCTTCCACAGAGGCCTAGTGACAGCCAGGGCACTCAGAGAACACAATCTCCCGCCCTGAGGTGGCAGCAGGACCCTGGATCGGGGGCTCTGATCGATCGTCAGTGCATGGTGGGCGGGGCTATGGGCGGATCCTTCCTCCGCACGGTTCTCTCTCTAGGCTGCAGCAGCGTGCAGCAGAGAGGACAAAGGAGATGGAGAGGTAAAGATCTGCGGTGCCTGTGCAGTAAAAAAAACTTGTCCAGAATTGGCCCTGCCTGCGGGCCATTTTTAACTGGCCCGCGGGCCGGTACTTTGAGACCCCTGCACTAGAGAGTGAGCCACCAGGGGTCGTTGAAAAAGGATAGCCAGGGCAGATACCTGCCCCCTAATTGTACTTAAAGCTACATTTTTGGCCCGCTCCCTGCTGAAGAACAGCAGGACTCTGGAACCAAATAAGTATGCGGATACCACCTAATTTCCTCACAAATGGATATGTAGGTCTTCCAGGTGCGATGGTAAATCTTCATAGGGGATGATTTCCAAGCACTCCTCATGGTAGAGATCACCGAGTCTGACAGGTCCGGTCTCCTAGCAATGGCTCTCAAGTCATGCCGTTAAGCCAGTGACTGTAAAAAACAGGATGGCGAGGGGGCGTGGCTAGCCGCGGACCGAGATGGCGGCGTGAGAGCTGAGCTCTGTAAACCAGGGACACATCGCGGCTAACAGCGGCTTTTCCAGGTACACTTCAGCACCGGAAAAGGAGCGTTCTACGCCCAGACAGCCCGAGGACCATGACGAGGAGAAGGAAGGAGCTCCGGAAGCCTCAGAAGCTGACGGACTTCTATGCATGGGGGAGTAATGGAGGTAGGCAAAATGGCGCCAGCGCCACGTCCACCCCAGCCCTGTCCGCACATCCCCGCTTACATCCCGCAGCACATAGCTGCAATGATGGCTCTCCTAACAGCTCCCACTCCCTCCCTGCCACCCCGCAGTCAGCTAGTCCAGCTAAGGCTGGATTCCGGCTGGATGGCTCTGGATGCGATTTAGCAGCAGGCCCTGACATAGACTCTGGGGAGGACACGAGGGAGCTACCAGACAGCATAGAGGTTTTCCCTACTATGAATCAACCGGTCATGGACACGGTGCTGAAGGACATGTTACTGTCACTTAGGAGTTCACTCCAAGCTGATATGGTATCTTGTATGCAGAAGTTTAACAGGGAGATTCAAGTGGTTGAAGCAAGGGTGGATCATGTGGAAAATAAGATGGGAGAATTTGCGGAAACCATTAATGACTTGGTGGACGCGCATGATGAGCGCGGGGAGGAAATAGACGGGCTTAAAGCGAAAATTGCAGATATGGAGGACAGGGCAAGAAGAAACAACCTAAAAATAAGAGGTATCCCTGAATCTGTGCAGCAGGGTGAGCTGAGGGCATTTGCTGTAGCCCTGTTTAAAGATATTTTACCTGACCTTACAGAGCTGGATGTCTCCATAGACAGGATTCACCGCCTACCCAAGCCGTCCTATCTTCCTAATCAAGTACCATGGGATGTTATCCTGCGGCTGCATTTTTACTACACGAAAGAAAAACTCATGGCAGCCATGCGCAACAAAGATCTAATTCCCCTGCAGCATCAGCATCTGCAGTTTTTTGCAGACCTCTCTCAACACACTCTCCAAAAGAGGAGAGACCTCAACACCATAACTAAGGCCCTGCGCAACCACAAGATCAGTTACAGATGGGGATACCCTACCAAACTTACAGTCACTAAGGATGAAACCACCTTTGTTATAGACTCTTTGGAAAAGGGATTGAAGCAGCTTAAAGAATGGCAGATCATCCCAGAAACAGAGGGCCAGCCGGTGTCTTCCAAAAGTAACCCCCCTAGGGGATCTGAGTGGCAGAAGGCGAATGCACAGAATTGCAAAAAACACTAAATCCTGGAAGCTGTGCATATTACTATAAGTGCCCTGGAGAGTGAGGTTCTCTCACGCCTGGACTCACCCCTGAGTACACTTGAGCAGCTATTGCTGCACCCGAGGGTATACCCTCAATACTTCTCTTCTTCCCTGAGGAATACGTTTACACCCTTTAAATCACGGGACTGTATGCTGCAAGTTAGGCAGCATTCGTCTCTTTTTGGTTCTGTTTTTTTTTTTTTTTTATTGTTTCTCAGTCTTTTTTTTGCACTGCAGCATATATGTAAGCTATTGATTCCAAAGCTGACGCATACCCATGGAGCACCCGGAAGGCCTGAGAAGAAGAGGTCAAGTCTCTACGGAAAACTCTACTCCCGATCCAGACAACTCTTCAGTCACCAACTGTTCCAACATACAGTGAGTACTTCCCTTGTGGTTCCTTCAGCTACAATAAGTATCCAATGCATTACCTCTTCTCACCACAGGAGGGAGATGTGGTCACCTGTATTATTCAACATTGAATTACAATATCCCATTAGCAAACACTCCTTTCAACCATGGGGATAACTTTTTTGTCTATAAACGCAAAGGGTCTTAACCACCATGCTAAAAGAAGATCTATATGGAAGGAGGCCGCTCAGTTTAAATGCGATGTACTTTGTGTACAGGAAACCCACTTCACCGCCAAAGACCCCCCGCAGTGTTCAAACAAAAGTTTCCCTTACATTTTTTCTGCCAACGCAGATGCTAAAAAGAGGGGGGTTCTCGTAGCATTCAGAGACACTGTTTCCTTCCAACTGCAGGAGGAAATAAAGGATCCACAGGGCCGCTATATCATAATTCTCTGTGAAATTAACTCCTCACAATACACCATTGTTAACGTGTATGCCCCCAACTCCAACCAAATTCGATTCTTTAATAAAACTATCAACAAGATAAGGAAACACCAAAAGGGCTCGCTGATTGTTTGCGGAGACTTTAACCTCATACCTGTTCCTGCTCTGGACTCTACTTAAGCAGGTCCCAGAGCGGGCAATCATCTTCAACCCACTATTCATCAACATGACCTGTTTGATGCTTGGCGTTGCCTACACGCTAGTGAAAGAGATTACACTTTTTTTTCTGCTACACACAAATCCTACTCCAGACTGGATCTTTTTTTAGTGGATCAAGGAGTGTTGGCCAGAACGACATCCACTGTCATTAATACTATCACATGGTCAGACCATGCATCAGTGACCCTGACTATCTCTGATGCCTTTTCCTCTAGGCCGACTCCTGTGTGGAGAGCTAACCCCATTCTTCTGCAATCCACAGACACTAAACAATTGCTAGAAAATCATCTGACTCAATATTTTATGGAAAATGAAATGTCTGTCAATGATAATTTTGTATTATGGAACGCCCATAAGGCTTATATGAGGGGTATTTTCATTCAGCTGGGGGCAAGGAGGAAGAGGCGGCAGCAAAAACTATTACAGGAACTAACACAGAAAATTCAACTCCTAGAAACCCAAAATAAAACCAACCCTTTACCTCAAATTTCCCAACAGTTATCCCAACTTCGTTATGACTTACGCCTGCTCTTACTGGGCCAATTTGAAAAATCATCTAGAAGGCTTAAAACTAATTATTACGCAAATGGGAGCAAAGGCAGGTAGGCTGCTGGCCCAACGCCTGAGAGGTACCAGATACAAATCCAAAATCCCCTTCCTTGTACATCCACTTACCAAAGAAAAACAATTCCATCCTAATGACATAGCAAATGCCTTCAGCCACTACTATGGCTCTCTATACAACCTATCAAATGATCCTATTATACCCCAACCCTCCACTGACCTTATTAATGATTTTCTACAAAACATCTCCCTCCCAAAGGTCAGTCCTGAACAGCTTATACAACTTAACTCTCCCTTCACGACCCCTGAGGTTATACAAGCTATACATACTCTTCCAGCGAACAAGTCTCCTGGGCCGGATGGTTTCATAGGGGAATATTACAAGACCTTCCAAAATATTTTAGCACCATACTTATCCAAAGTTTATAATGCTGCGGTTGCCTCTTCATCCTTCCCCCCTGAAATGCTGAAAGCATTAACAATCACCCTGCCGAAGCCGGGGAGGGAACCAACCACCCCTCAAAATTTCAGGCCAATATCCCTCCTTAACACTGATTTGAAACTATATGCCAAATTGATAGCAATGCGTCTGATAGACATTCTCCCCCAAATCATACACCCCGACCAATCGGGATTCACAAAAGGACGACAGACGTCCGACGCCACAAGGCGATTAATTAATATTATCCATCAAGCAAACCTACAAGGAACGCCTTCTCTGCTCCTAGCTTTGGACGCGGAGAAGGCGTTCGATAGAGTTCACTGGGGATATTTGTCGCGAGTGCTGCAGACCTTCGGGTTTGAGGGACCTATATATGCCGCTATAATGGCATTATACACTAAGGCATCTGCTCAGATATTCAATTCAGGGGTGCTATCCAGGGATGAGCCGAACACCCCCCTGTTCGGTTTGCACCAGAACCTGCGAACAGACAAAATGTTCGTGTAAACTTTAGAACCCTATTAAATACAATGGACTCGAACGTTCAAAATCTAAAGTGTTAATTATAAAGGCTAATATGCAAGTTATTGTCCTAAAAAGTGTTTGGGGACCTGGGTCCTGCCCCAGGGGACATGTATCAATGCAAAAAGAAGTTTTAAAAACGCCGTTTTTTCGGGAGCAGTGATTTTAATAATGCTTAAAATGAAAAAATAAAAGTGAAATATTCCTTTAAATTTCGTACCTGGGGGTGTGTATGATATGCATGTGAAGTGGCGCATGTTTCCCGTGCTTAGAACTGTCCCTGCAAAAAATTTCATTTTTGAAAGAAAAAAATGCATTTAAAACTGACTCGCGGCTATTAATGAATTGTCGGCTCCCGGCAATACATACAAAAGTCATTGATAAAAAATAAAAAAAAAGCGTGGGGGTTCCCCAGAATTCAATTACCAGGCCCTTCAGGTCTGGAATGGATATTAAGGGGAACCCCGCCGCAAATTAAAAAAAAAAATTGACGTGGGGTTCCCCCAAATATCCATTCCAGGCCCTTCAGATCTGGCATGGATTTTAAGGGGAACTCCACCCCAAATTTTTTTTAAAAATGGCGTGGAGTCCCCCTAAAAATCCATACCAGACCCCTTATCCGAGCACGCAACCTGGCCGGCCGCAGGGGAAAAGGGGGGGGGACGAGAGAGCGCCCCCCCCCTCCTGAACCGTACCAAGCCACATGCCATTTGTTAAAGGGGTCTTCCAGATTCCGATAAGCCCCCCGCCCGCAGACCCCCACAACCACCGGGCAAGGGTTGTGGGGATGAGGCCCTTGTCCCCATCAACATGGGGACATCCTCCCCATGTTGAGGGCATGTGGCTTGGTACGGTTCAGGAGGGAGGTGGGGCCGCTCTCTTATCCCCCCCTTTTCCCCTGCGGCCGGCCAGGTTGCGTGCTCCGATAAGGGGTCTGGTATGGATTTTTAGGGGGACTCCACGCCATTTTTTTTTTAAATTTGGGGTGGAGTTCCCCTTAAAATCCATGCCAGATCTGAAGGGCCTGGTAATTGAATTCTGGGGAACCCCCACGCTTTTTTTTTATTTTTTATCAATGACTTTTGTATGTATTGCTGGGAGCCGACAATTCATTAATAGCCGCGAGTGAGTTTTAAATGCATTTTTTTCTTTCAAAAATGACATTTTTTGCAGGGACAGTTCTAAGCACGGGAAACATGCGCCACTTTACATGCATATCATACACACCCCCCAGGTACGAAATTTAAAGGAATATTTCACTTTTATTTTTTCATTTTAAGCATTATTAAAATCACTGCTCCCGAAAAAACGGCCGTTTTTAAAACTTCTTTTTGCATTGATACATGTCCCCTGGGGCAGGACCCCGGTCCCCAAACACTTTTTAGGACAATAACTTGCATATAAGCCTTTATAATTAGCACTTTAGATTTTTCCCATAGATTTTTCGAATTTGCCGCGAACACCCCAATTTGTTTGCTGTTCGGCGAATGGGCGAACAGGCAATGTTCGAGTCGAACATGAGTTCGACTCGAACTCGAAGCTCATCCCTAGTGCTATCCAAGCCATTCAAAATCACAAATGGGACCCGCCAGGGATGTCTTCTTTCCCCTCTGATCTTCAACATGATCATGGAGCCCTTGGCGAGTCACATCCGCAACCACTCTCACATAGAGGGATTCAAATTTCGAAATTCGTCTCACGTCATCAGCCTATTTGCGGATGACGTCATCCTGATGCTCACGGGTGTAAAAACTTCCCTGGCTTCGGTTCACGGGGTTCTGCAGAGATTTAATAGCCTCTCCTACTATAAAGTTAATGAAGATAAATCATTCATACTGGGTCTTAATGTGCCACAGGATACAATGAGAGAATTAGCTGATAAATACCCTTATAAATGGACAGAATCAGGGTTGAAATATCTTGGTATACACCTAACTTCCACTACAAAAGAACTGGTCAAGGCAAACTACTTGAAATTCTTAGATAGCTTGCACAAGAAACTTCAGAACATATCCAAAACTGAACTATCTTGGTCAGGGAGACTGGCAGCTTTCAAGATGTTAATACTTCCCCAACTCCTGTATTTATTCAGGACATTGCCAATCCAGGTACCCAACAGTTTCTTCGCAAGGGCCCAAACTTTAATTAACAAATACCTTTGGATGGGCAAGAGGTCAAGATGTGCTTTTTCTAAATTAACTTCCTCTAGGAAGGCGGGAGGGGTAGGCCTAACAGTCCTAAAAGATTACTACATAGCAGCCGTACTGACACAAATCAGGACATGGTTCCCTCAACATATCAGTAGTAGATGGGTAGAAATTGAGAAAACTCAAGTCTATAAGGGTAACTTACACCATTTTCTTCTAACCAGTCCACAAGCAACCGCTAAGTCGGATGATTGGTCACCTACCATTAAGGCGGCATTATCAGCCTGGAAGATACTACTAACCACCAAGTTTCACAACGTCAATCTTGCATCCGTCCATATACCATTGACAAGTATATCTCACATTATCCCAAATATAGACGTCAGTACATGGGAAAGACTGGGGATTACACAACTAGATCATCTATTAATAGGCCCAGCCCCTAAAACTTTCCGTGCCCTCCAAATAGAATATGGGCTCCTAGATAAAGAATATTACACCTATCGGAGACTGTTGAACTACCTACACACTTCACCCCCTACCACGATTATTCTCCCATTGCAAGTGTCTCAATACTTTACTACTCTAACCTCTAAAACCAAAGGAATATCCTTATTTATATTATTTTGGGTAAAAAACACGCCTTTAACAGGAATCACAATATACTAGCTTGGGAAAGGGACCTAGGCAATAGGTACACAGAGGAGCAGTGGCAATATGCCTTGCTAGCTAACTATGCAGTGACTAGGAGTGCAAGTCTATGGGAACTAACACAAAAAATCCTACTGAGGTGGTACTTGACGCCCTACAGAATTGCCAAATTCTCCCTTCAGGCATCAAGCACGTGTTGGCGGAAGTGTGGATTGACGGGTTCACTGTACCACATTCTCTGGACCTGTCCAGCGATAACGGCTTTTTGGAAAAAGGTATTCCATTTGATTGGAAAGGTACTGCATTTGACAGTGCCTATCTCCCCGGGTCTTGCATTACTAACATTGACGATAGAGTCCATACCTCATGAGCACAAAACTATTCTTGTCCATATACTTCTCAGTGCTCGTTTGACCATTATGAGACATTGGAAAAGCCAGCTACTTCCAAGTATAGGCGAGGTCATTATGACTACTAATACTCATTCTACATATGAAAGGTTGCTAGCCAGGGCTCAAAATAACCACTTAAAAGTCGATGCTTTATGGAAAAGATGGATAGACTGGTATGACACTAGCAAACTCATTACGTAAATTTTAATATATAAACTTTAATTACACTCTCACCTTACAATTATAGATTGTTACGTCACATATCACCTATGACTCTCAGGAATGGAATATGACTCAGCAACAATACTCCAATTCTTATATCTGCTGCATTGCTGTTCGATTTTCTGTTTGTTTTTCTGTTCGTTCAATTGCTTGTTAAATGTTTTATTATAACCTATCCTTCCCACCAACAGTTTTCCGGTCAGAGGTCAACTACCTCTCATATCAATGTGCTCATGCATACCTATGTTAAACCTATATTTGAAATATACTTGGGTATAGTTCCCTCTCACTTACCTTGTGGGTGTTCGGCGGGGTTGGGGCGCCGCTCTCTCCCGGATGGCACAGCATGATCCCGACAGGGGTGCTGGGGCGGAGGGGGGCGGCCTGCGATGGCTGAATACTATGGGCCGTTGCGAGTTACCAATTGTGGGACTACACCAGTTGGAATAGACTCGGACTACTTTCTTACCCTAAATTGTTCTGCAATTCATTATAGTTGACCAAGAAACTGTTGTACATACAGCATTATTGTTATCATGTATGCTTTACATTGCTTTGTATGTGATATACTTTAATAAAAATCTATTGGAATTAAAAACAGGATGGCGTATGGGACCTTGCGACAGCAGGTCTTTCCTTAGCGGTAGATGGCAAAAAGGCGTCTGCTACCAGACGCACTTGATCGGCGTACCAAGGATGCCGAGGCCAGTCCAGAGCAATTGGGACCATTGGAACCCTCTCTGCCTCCAGTCTGCGAAGCAGAGGAGGAAGGAGCTTCAGAGGAGGAAAGGCATAGATTAGCCAGTACTGGCTCCACGGTGCCATCAAGGCAGCTGTCATGTTTGCCATGGGTCTCTTGACCTGGCCACAACCTCAATACCTTCTGATTGAGTCGAGAAGCCAGGCGATATATGACTGGCGTGCTTCCCCTCTGGCAAAGGAGCTAAAAACGCCTCCGGGTGTAGAGACCATTCTCCTTGGTCCAGCATCTGGCAACTCAGGTAGTTCGCCTGCCAGTTTCCCACACCTGGAATGTATACGGCTGACAGGCCTGGTATGCTCCTTTCTGCCCCCCTTAGGAGGTGAGCGACCTTCGTAGCTGCAGCAGAGCTGCTTGTTCGTCCTTGATTGACATACGCCACCACTGTGGTGTTTGTCCGATTGGATTCTGACTGGACGCCTCTGAGACCATGTGGAGAGGCAAAGTCAGATCGCCCGGAGTTCCAGGACAATGATCGGCAAGTGGGATTCCTCTGGAGTCCAGCGACCCAGGTTGACTGAGCTCCCCAGACTCCTGTCCAACTGGGAAGACAGGCGTCCGCTGTGACCACCATCCAGTAAAAAGGAAGGAACGACTTCCCGGACAGAAGTGCCGGTGATGTCGGCCACCAACTAGGGAGGTCCTGACTAGGTGGCTCACCCGGATTTTGACAATCCAGGGATGAAGGGCACTTGACCCTCTGGACAGAATTACCTTCTGTAACACTTGCATGTGAAATAGTGCATATGGTACCGTCTCGAAGGAGACTACCATGAGGCCCAGGACTCGCCTGAAAAAGTGGCGTGACAACCATCTTTGGGATGTCAACTGCAGCACCGCAGCCCGAAGGGTCTGCAACTTTCCCATAGGGAGGAAAAAACTTTTGCCAGAATCAACCCTAGATACACTAGGAGTTGAGACGGTACCGATACTGACTTCTGAGTGTTCAGCACCCAACCAAGGATCGGAGGGTCTGACAGGTTATAGACCAGTGTTGCCAACCCCCTGAAGTGAAATTTACTGGCAAGGATGCCAAAATTTCTGTACGGCACCAATTTCTTACTGGCAAAAATGATGAAGATTACTGGCAGAGCCGCATTTTTTACTGACGCTGCAAAAAAGTACCTAAAATTACAGTTTTTAGTGCTAAACAGTGCAAATATCAATATTTCAACTATAAACACACAGCTAATGCTAATATCAATGTGTTTAAGTTAAAACAAAGTAAAAAAACATATTTCTCAATTCACATGAAGGTTAGGATACTATAACCCAGCCAGCACAGAGTTCCCTCTTACATCAGAGTCTGCAGGATGCCCCCTTACAGTGCAAGGGAACTCTTATGTAAAAGGGGAACGCTGCAGATCATGATGTAAGGGGGAACTCTGATGTGGAGGGGGGCTCTGGTAGTCGCACAGGTACTCATTGATGGCCCTCTGCTGCGTGTGCAGCCGCTGCAGCATGGCCAACGTTGAGTTCCACCTGGTGGGCATGTCACATATAAGGCGGCTCTTGGGCAGGTTCAACTCCTTTTGCAGCTCAGCCAGCCGAGCACTGGCATTATAAGATCTGCGGAAATGCACACAGACTTTCCTGGCCTGCCTCAGGACATCCTGTAAGCCCGGGTACCTGCCCAAGAACCGCTGCACCACCAGGTTAAGGACGTGAGCCACACAGGGCACATGGGTCAGTTGTCCCTGTCGGAGGGCGGAGAGGAGGTTTGTGCCATTGTCGCAAACCACCATTCCTGGCTTAAGCTGGCGTGGCGTCAACCACCTCTCGGCCTGCCCCTGCAGAGCTGACAGAACCTCTGCCCCAGTGTGGCTCCTGTCCCTCAAACACACCAGCGCAAGCACGGCATGGCATCTTTTTGCCTGCGTACTTGCGTAGCCCCTTGAACGCCTACGGAGCACCGCTGGTTCCGAGGACAAAGCACAGGAAGAGGCCATGGAGGAAGCAGAAGAGGAGGGGGTGGAGGAGAGAGGCGTGTCACAACCAGTAGTAGCATTTTGGAGGCGTGGCAGCGGAACAACCTCCAACACTACTGCACCTTGTCCTGCATCCTTCCCAGCTGCCAAAAGAGTGACCCAATGGGCCGTGAAAGAAAGGTAACGTCCCTGTTCATGCCTGCTGGACCATGAGTCAGTGGTAATATGCACCTTACCGCCCTGTCCACCGAGGCATGGACATTGCCTTCCACATGCCGGTAGAGAGCTGGAATCACCTTCCGTGAGAAAAAGTGGCGTTTGGGAACCTGCCACTGAGGAACCGCACATTGCATAAACTCATGGAAGGGGGCCGAGTCTACCAACTGAAAAGGCAGCAGTTGAATTGCTAGCGATTTAGCCAAGCTAGCATTCAACCGCTGGGCATGTGGATGGCTGGGAGTGAACTTCTTTCGACGGTCCAGCAATTGGGGCAGGGAAATTTGCCTGCTACAATCGGACGTCGGTGTACTGCTAGAAGAGTGCCCGCAAGTACTTGGCTGTGACACACCTAATTCTACACCTTCATTCCATTCATGGGTTGGAGATCCCAGCTGATGAGGAGCAAGGAGAGGTCCGCTTTGTTCTTTGGTGTGGGTCTTTAAGGTACGCTTGCCAACGAGCTGCATGGCAGGTCAACATATGTCTAGTCAAACAAGTGGTGCCCAAGCGGCTGATGTTTTGGCCACGCGAGATACGCTTGAGACATATGTTGCAAATGGCAGCGGTGCGATCTGATGCACTCGACTCAAAAAAGGCCCACACCAAAGAACTTTTGGAATAACGGAAAGAGGCAGCGCCCTGCACAGGCGTAGCTCTGCGGTGTGATTCAGTCGGTGTGCTGCCCTTATGCTGGCCCCCGGAGGGCATCCTGCCTCGTTGGAGATGTGCCTCCTCCTCTCTCCTATAAAGGCACCCACGTGGAGTCAGTGACCTCATCATCCCCTCCCTCCTCATCACTGGAGCCAATCTGGCAGTATGCTGCAGCTGCTGGAACATAACTGCCAGATTGCTGTCCTTCTTGAGCATCCCCTCTCTCTGCGCTCACGCTACTGCCTTCCTCTAGCTGGGTATCATCATCAGACCCTTCGAAACGCTGGGCATCCTCCTGGAGCATGTACCCAACACTGTGCTCAAACAGTTCGGGGAACTCCTCAGGAGGACATGGTGGGTCTAGGGAAGGAGTGACTGATGATGACATTGATACAAGGGAAGATGACGCTTTGGCAGCTGCTTTGCCAGTACCCTGAGCCTGGGTGAGAGAGGATGAGGAGGATGAGGAGGGCTTGGTCATCTACTCTACCAAGTCTGCGGCATGATGCGGCTCAACACGTCCAGCTGCTGAAAATAAGGACAAGTGTGTCCCATGGCCACGTGCTGATGACAATGCACCGCGTCCACGACCAGCACTGTTGCCCCCAGACACAGAGCCTGCTTGCCCTCTTTTATTGGCTCGTGACTGTCTGCCTCTCTTTGTTGGCCTTCCAGACATAGTAATGGCCTGCAGGGAGATGGGAAAACCAGCAATTGGGTAGTGTATATTGTGCTGGAGGCACACAACACCCACTAACTCCAGCAGATGCCTTTATTAGAGAACAGCAATGACGGGTATATACAGGTGTATACTGTGCCACCAACTCCTGCAGATGCCTGTAATATAGAACAGCAATGACGGTATATACAAGTGTACACTGTGCCACTAACTCCTGCAGATGCCTGTATTATAGAACAGCAATGACGGGTATATACAGGTGTACACTGTGCCACTAACTCCTGCAGATGCCTGTATTATAGAATAGCAATGACGGGTATATACAGGTGTACACTGTGCCACTAACTCCTGCAGATGCCTGTATTAGAGAACAGCAATGACGGATATATACAGGTGTATACTGTGCTGGGGGCACACAACACCCACTAACTCCTGCAGATGCCTGAGAAAAGAATAGAACACACTGTCCCTGCCTATGTATCTCTTTCCCTGCCTGCCTATCTAGCTTAGAGAACAGCAATAAAGTGTAGATCCAGGTGTATACTGTGCTGGAGGCACACAACACCCACTAACTCCTGCAGATGCCTGAGAAAAGAATAGAACATAGAACACACTGTCCCTGCCTATGTATCTCTTTCCCTGCACGAGGCCGCCGCGCTGGCGGCCTTTTATAGTGTGGGGCATGTACTAAACCCCCCTGAGCTATGATTGGCCACAGGCATCCTGCCTGTGGCCAATTATGGCTCTCCTCGCTGCCGGCGCTGTGATTGGCCAAGCATGCGGGGTCACAGTGCATGCTTGGCCAATCACAGCGCCGGAAATGCAGTGCAATGGCGCAGTGCATTGTGGGGAGTTCGCGTCACACGAATTTGGCGCGAACGGCCCATAATGTTCGCAATTCGTCGAACAGACAAACAGGCGATGTTCGAGTCGAACATGCATTCGACTTTAACACCGAGCTCATCCCTACTGACCACTATACACAATAAGACTTGGTCTGAAATTCTAACAGCCTGCTGGTTTCCGTCTCTCTATTCCTTCAATGGTTAAACATTGTCTAAATCCTCTCTCACTAAATTCTCTGTGAACTAATCAAGATTCTATAGTTGTAGTGCTTGACTACACTGACCTTAATCAACTTCACAAAGAATCTTCACTGATTCTTCCTATTTGTGTTCTATTTTATAACATTACTTTAATCTTTTTATTTTTTACCCTTTTAAGCTCTCTCTTTTGTTAAATAAATATCCATGTGTATGTTCCACATTACCTAATGCAATTCTGTTGTAAAGTTAAGGTCCCTGCTCTTTGTGGATCTGTTGAAAATTGTTTTTCCTATGTAATTGCTAATTTTCTTCAATAAAATTTTTTATTGCAAAAAAAAAAAATGGTTTGTGTTGTTGATTCGATAAGTCTGTCTGTATTTCTTATTACACATTAGATCATCCACTCAAATTTTAAAGTTACTTGCATAAAACATTTTATTACACATACATTAACATTTATTGACTCTTTAGTTTATAAAATGCATGAATAGATTATACATATATGAGAAAATTATATAAAAAACGATTTAAAAAAAGGTACCTCTTCATAGCAAATGTCAATGTTATGCCATATTTACTTTAAATTATAATGCTATTACATAGGGTACATTTCCTTTTGCTAATAACATTCCAGAAAAATGCTGTGATCATATTTAATGTAGAATGGTTATATAAAACATTTTTTATTAACAATATAGGTCCATAAACAAAGTTTAGGGTCAGCTTCGATTAAAACGAAAACTGTTCATTTGCTCCTTACCCAAGCTTTTTTTCCCAAAACAAGGGATACATACAGCATAAGGATAAGAACCTTTTAATTTCGGCTCCCTCCACCTGGCAGGCATTGGACAGACCTTTGCTATATGGTATAGAAAAAACCCCTGTCAAGTTTTTCTGCCATATGAGGATCCTTTATAGAGATTTCCTCCAACTTACTGTTCAGTAACAATTTCACCAGAAAGAAATGAGAAGAAATGTGACCAGCACCACAGATGGAGTAAGGGAAGACAAAAGTCCCTGCCAGCCTTTTTTTGTGCGGTTTGTTCTACTTTAAATTTTATTTGTACACTTGGTCACTGTAATGATTATGCTGACATTGGTCAGTTGTTAAAAAATACAGAAAAATAGCTTTATCATATATAACATTAGTGATTTTAAGCAGACAACAGAGATCTGTCAACTGCAGCTTTAAGAACCTAATAACAATTAAAAAAAATTTAACTAGTGCCAAAAACTAACTAGTGGCAAGCCAAATACATTATCTGAAGATTGTCATAAAAAAAAAAAAAAGTAAACATAAAATTAACAGACCAAACAAAACAGAATAGCAAGACTGTTTGACACATAAAAGATAAAAAGCTTGTACGATATTGATTATACAGTGGAACCTCGGATTGCGAGTAACGAGTGTTTCGCAATACGAGCACTGTATTTACAAAAAAACGTAACTCGGTTTGCGTGTGTTGTCTCGCAAAAGGAGCACGATTCAGGCCAAAGCGGTGCGCTGTTCGGAAATGCACGGACAGGCCTGAGGACAGCACAGCTGACCACGGCAAATCTTGGGAACAAAGTCTTTCCGAGGTTTGCCGAGGTGTCCTTGGGCCTTTTTGGACATTTGAGGCTCTCCGGCCCCCCCGGCTCTGGCCGTATGCGGTATTGCATACCATTGAAGTCAATGCAGAACAAATTATTTCCGTTTCCATTGACTTCAATGGGGAAACTCGCTTTGATATGCAAGTACTTTGGATTACGAGCATTCTCCTGGAACGGATTATGCTCATAATCCGAGGTTCCACTGTATAGCTTTTGAAGATGCCTAGTAAGAGGGGCGAAATGCATCAAGCAGGGACGAAATAGAGACCTTTATCTGACGGCTGGAACACACGCCACGGCGACGATCATTTATCACATATATGCCCAAAGGTTTTTATTGCTTATTATGCCATGAACCGCTCTCTCTTCATTGGTATGCCTTATACCACCATGATGGGAACCTTGTAATTGGAGAAGGAAGAAGCCAGACTCATCCACTGGTGCAGGACAAGACCGTGTGGTTTGAATCATATTCACTTCTAGATTGTAAGCTCTTATACGCAGGACCCTCTGATTCATCCTGTATTGAATTGTATTTCTAACTGTACTTTCTGCCCTCATGTTGTAAAGCTTGGCGCTATATAAATCCTGAATAAATAATAATAATATTGCTGGTGAGTGGGAACTCAGGAGGGGAGCACAGAGTGTCACCTGAATCTTCACAAGCAGGAATCAACTATATTTGGCACTTTGCTTGCATGGATGGACTTTTTCACTTATGATTGCACTATGATGGATTAGAAATTGCACAGGCACTTTATATATGTTTATTATTTAGCACTTATGTTTTGATATAGAAGCAGCGCTAAGTTTAATTAAGTTGGATTGTCAATATTGAATATATGACACAGACAAATCCGAATATCTTGAAAATGACAAAAATATTTTCTCTTTAATATTCAAATAACTGTTGGTCATTGTGCAAAAAAAAAAAAAAATCAATATAAAAACAAATACAAATCTTGACAATTTTGATAAATAATATCTTTTACTTGGCTATACATGCATTACATATGAAAAAGTGTTTTCCCTTAGCATGCTGGTCCATTTCCCTCCACAATTTGCTTCTAGTGTTCAGTCTTGCTGTTTGCTTTTGTTAAAGAATTTCCGTGCATCAACATCACTTAGTGACACCGAACAGCGGGATGGATGCTCCCTTCTGTATTCAATGCTTTCTTGAATTGCTTCCTTTATTACCTACAAAAAAAAAAAAAAAGAAGGACAGAACAAATGACCTATGTACATTTTAATTGCAGCATTTGCTAAACATTTTTCATTTTACTTAAATTTAATTCCACAAGAATGTGTTTTAGAAGACTGGACTGTTACATTACCCGTTGCACGAGATACCCAGGAAAAAGTTTAAATGTACTGACTATATGTCAAAATGGGCAAATTACAGAAGCCAAAAGCCATAACATACCACAACACTTTGTGATCTTTTGGTTGGTATAATCATGAATACCTAGAATGTATATGCTGAAAGTCATTAAAAGATTTTTTGGTGACTTAAAAAAACACCACGTTATACTTGCCTTATATTGCAATCCCTTATTTTCTTATTTGGCAGTCCCCCACTGGCACTCAGCAGTCATTTGATTGCTCAGTTCTCAGGCTTAGAGCTGATGTGGGACAGCTGCAGCATCACAGCAATACTGCAGCATACAGGCGAGTATAGATTTTTTTTATTTTATGAACCCATAAAAAATGATGTCCCTTGTAAATGTATATTTTTTCTTTGCTGGACTGTGGTCAGGGCCGCTGATAAGGCAGTACAACCAGTCCCGCTGTACTGGACCCAGGCACCCACAGCTAAACAGGGGGGCCCAGGGCAGCTTTATTGTTCATTTCTGCCTAAATTAATAAAATACATTTTACTAGACCATACCCTCACTCCTACTTGCTTACAAGGGCTTAAATTACATTTCCCTAGGCCCCATCAGGTTAACGGAGGGGTCCAGGAGGTGAAAGCAGAGGGACTTTTTTTTTAATCTTCAGGGTGTAGTAGGTGGAGAAAGTCAGAGCTGCTTTTCCACGGCACCCTGGGAGGTAGGTAGGGCATAGGCGTGGTTGAGTGGCCCCGTCAGGAGGGCTGTATTGGCCCCCATGATTTCCAACAGCGGCTCATGTACACTCTTATTATTTCATTATTTTATTTACCGGTTTACTCAAATGGGGAAATAGAAGAAAATGCAATACAATCAATTACAATTAATTGATGCAAGAGTCTATTTCCAGAGATACTCATATCAGTGCCACAACACCTTCCATTATCTTCTACGGTTAATCACTAGCAAAAGAGACATTGATTATACACATGTGGTAATCGAAATACAGTTGCAAGTAACATACTGTATATACGGTAGCTATGTCTGACTTGCATGAGTAAAATGAAGGAAGGGGCAGAAGCAACATTGTTTATTGGAGCAGTGTTTGCATTGTCAGCTGCCTGTCATTCCTGCCTGTAGCTGCAGCCACAAGATCCTATAACAATAAATGAGCATACACAGATGAATACTGCAATGGATAGTAATAAAATAATAAGGGAATAGGGCAAGTTAATGTGTTTGTGTTACTACACCATTATGCTACTCACACCTTGCCAATGGGATTCCTTTATGAGTTAGTACAAATTAGGTTGGCTGTATTTGTCTATGAAAAAAGGCCCAATTTTTAGGTTAAAAAGAAGGTGATACAATATTGCATCTACAGTAGATGAATTACAATCTTTTTTAAGGAGGGGGGCGGGGTTATGTGGCTAATAAACCACCTCAATATCAGCATGGTACACCCCCTTCATTACCAGGCTGTGATAGTTAGACTCACAATTACTAAGGTATGCAGCACTGTACCTAAATACATTTTATATAAATTTTAGGCCCC
Organism: Rana muscosa; assembly: GCA_029206835.1. Classification (NCBI taxonomy): domain Eukaryota; kingdom Metazoa; phylum Chordata; class Amphibia; order Anura; family Ranidae; genus Rana; species Rana muscosa. Next base: position 218,715,670 of record CM055120.1, on the reverse strand, counting down.
TTTCACACAGGCCGAACGATCTGGTCGGCCTGTCATCTCTTTAGGCGGACACGATTGGTCTATCCATTGCCCTCTATGGAGCGACGGGTGTCAAGGGACATGTGTCCTGTGTCTGTTGACACTCGCCGACATCCAATCTGATTCTGTCTGCTAAAAAGAAACAGATGGGGATCCGTCCCCCATCCATATGGCAGATCGGATGACAGCTGGATGTAATCGAACAGGCGGTCTGCTTAGATCTGACCGCCCATAGAGGAGAACGGACTGTGTCGGTGTCCACTTTGCATAAGTGGTGCGGACATGGACCTGTCATCTGCCTGCTCAGCGGGGATCAGCAGAAAGATCCCCTGCTAAGCAGGTGGATCCGCTGGCAGAGCGTGTCAATGTGAAAGGGGCCTTATATAAAACATATATAACGTTTTATAATCTTAGTTTCTGTTATAAAACATATTAATGAATCTTTCTTCATAAATGTTGGGCAAAGTGTATTCTACCACATCTCTTTGGTTAAAAAGCGAATGGGGGTATATTATTTATTATGTATGAAAGCTATATTGTCTACTAACTTTGGTATAAATAGATTTTAAATCAATGAAACCTGATGGGCTGCCCGCTTATTGCATTTCTTAAAGCTAAATTGCCAGGCCAATCCAAATACCCTCAAAAGGACTCCTTGTTGGATAGTAAATACTCCAAGGTTTTTGCTAAGAGGCATGAATAGTATTTTAAAGATTTAATTTTTTTGAGCTTTTTTCTGAAAATGAAGTAAATGCGATAGTTTTCACAACAAAACTTAGTTTGTAAGCAGTCCCCTCCACACAGAATAATACCAGTCATTATAAATTATTATTATTATTATACATGATTTATATAGCGCCAACAAAATAAATAAATATAATACACCCTGAAAATTAACAAATGACTGCACTTATAATGTTACCTCTACAATAATAATGATAATTGCTTTAAAGTGGTTGTAAACCCTGGATTTTTTTTTTTTTATTTCCCACCTGCAAGACAAAGCCATAATGAGCTATTATGACTAGCATACTAGCTCATTATGCATCACTTACCTTAGATCAGGGCCCCCGAAGCCGTCCTCGTCTCCCTCTCCAGCCGCAGCCATCGAAGGTTACTTCTGGGTATCGCCACTCCAGCCAATCACAGTGCCGCTCCGGCGCTGTGATTGGCCGGAGCGGCGGAGACGTCACTCTGCGCATGTGGCTAAGCCGGATTTGTGAATGGGATTAACCCTATAAATGCGCCATCGGTCTTTTTTCCCCATCGGCGTTTAAAAATAGAACATGTTTTAAATTTATCCGATGGTTAAAAAACAGATAGCAAATTACTATAGTCTGTGGGGAACTCCATCGGATAAGAAAACCCACGCATGCTCAGAATCAAGTCGACGCATGCTCAGAAGCATTGAACTTCATTTTTCTCGGCTCATCGGAGTGTTTAACGTCACCGCGTTTGGAACGGTCGGTTTTTTGACTGATGGTGTGTAGGCAAGACTGATGAAAGTCAGTTTCATCGGTTTTCCGATGGAAAAATCCATCGGTTAAAAAAACGTAGGAAATCCAATCGTGTGTACAGGGCTTTAATCTAGGCTTACCTGTAGGTGCAAGTTGCATAAGTGGGTTTACAACCACTTTAAAGTGGAACTTTTGTCAGAAAATTATGTACTTCTAGATCACATGAGGCTGGCCCATTTTGCAGGTGTGGCTATGGAAAACAAAGAAATTAGTCCCGGGGGCATGACCGGAAGCCAACCTGAATGGACGCTTAGCCAGCTAGCTTTCCCTCAGCTCCACGTCAATAAATCTGGGTTTTCCACCACCCATCCATGGGCAAACCCAGGACCACCCGCTCCTCTACAGCTCAGGGATCATCACCACCCCCCGCCGGGGTAATCCACGAGCTTTCGGGACTACTCTGACGTCCGAAATTACACTAGGTGGAGCAGACAAGATGGCGCCGGACGCAGTCTCCTACAGAACTCGGGCCTCCATGCAGCCTCCATCTCAGGCCCAGCAGCCACGTCGGGCCTCGCCAGTGTCCCATTTACTGGTCTCAGGACCCGATGAATCTCTACAGGCGGTAAGTCTCCTTCATCAGGCCACTCTCTTTCCCAGCCTTGCCATGTGGAGAGCAGGCCGCAGCCCATGACCAGCCCTCTGCGCCTTACACAGTGCACGGACGCCTTTCCATGGCTACTGTGGACGGTATCGGACCCCTGCGTCCACGAGAGAAGCCCCGACTCCCCCGCCACATCTGAGGACTCAAAGAACTATCCGACCCTCCCTGGCCCTGCACCCCCAGGCCTTCCTGATGCCTGACAGAGGTAGCGGGCCTCACCTACCCAGCACGCCTGCAACCCCCCAAGTCCCAAAGACTGTCCCGCTCCAGAGACTCCAGATCCCCCGGGAGAAACATTGGGACCCCCCTCTTCTATGCCCAGATTGCGAGCACCTATGCATCCTTTCAGACAGGGGGCCCATCGGGACCAACTCCATCACCCTCTCACACCCCTCCATGGTCTGAACCCTGGAACCCTACACCACGGCACACCTCCTGGGCTCCAGATACCCTTGCTGAGAGCCCCCATCCTTGGTCGTCTCCCCCCCACCTGCAGCCACACCAAGCAGCCATGGACCATCTTTATTCTGCACCCCCCTCTATGGCAATCCTACTTACAAGCTATCCCAACCAAGGAGGATTTTAAGCAGCTCAGAGGATGTGAAAGCTACATGCCTCAAACACCTAACGGACAGGGTGGAGATGGCTGATAAGGAGATTCAGGAGACCAAACTGGCAGTCCACCGCACCCAAATTCAAGGTACAGATCACAGGCCTCCTGCTAAGAGACATGCACCGCCATGTCGAAGATCTGGACAACAGGGGGCGCAGGAACAACATCCGCATGCAGGGCCTGCCTGAATTAGAAGAGGCTGAATATCTACAGTCTACCCTGCAGGCCTTGTTTAACAACCTTCTGGGTGAAGCCGCCAACAAAGACATTGAGATAGACAGAGCCCACTGAGCCCTTTGCCCTAAGGGCCCTGCCTCCAAACCACATGATGTCATCTGCAGAGTTCATTCCTACCCACTGAAGAAAGACATAATGCGCAAAGCTCGCTCCATCCGCAAATTGGTCTTCGACAACAATCCAGTGCAGATATACCCAGACCTTTCCTGGATTACACTTAAAAAACGTAGACTCTTACAACGCCTTCTCCACACCTTACAAGAAAAGGACATTATCTACAGGTGCGGATTTCCCTTTAGCTTGACAGCAAGACACCAAGGGAAATCTGCTATACTACGTTACCCGGAAGACCTGAACGCCTTTTGCGACTCACTTGGAATCCCTGTCCCTCAGCTACCTGAGTGGGACCTTGTTGTCCTAATCCCCTTTCTTTTTTCTAGTTCTCTCTTCTTCTTCTCTCCACCCGCTGGCTCTTCACGTAGTCCTTATTGGCCGCCTGATTCTCCTACCGTGGATGTCATGCTCCTGCACATGGCATGTCACCGAAGGAATCAGATAAGTATAACCATAGCTCCCCCTACCTCCCACAACGGCTAAGATTCTTTCATTAAACGTCCATGGCTTAAACTCCAATAGAAAAAGGCACCTGGCACTTAGGGAAAAGCAGTCGGGGGCAGACTTCATCATGATCCAGGAAACCCACTTTGATAGAGGGGACTCCTTCACATTTGCCTCCAGACATTACCCTCAGGCCTTTAACCCACGTAAATGTGCAGCTGTCACTATAATATTCAAAAGAGGCTCCCCGTTCACCTGCTCTGCCTCCTACCTTGATCCACAGGGACGTTTTTCCATAGAACGAGGCCTATGGCAAACACAAACAGTTACCTTCTGCGCCCTCTATGCCCCGAATGTCCGTCAGCTCCAATTTTTATTCCGGTCCCCCCACAAACTTCTTGTAATTAGGGGGAGACTTTAACCTGTCCCACTCCATGACTTTCGATCGTCATGTGGTGAATTCACAGGCTTCACAGACCCAAGCCCTTAGGGACTCTAAACTCTTTCGTCAGCTCAGTAGAAGTCATGCTTTTTTTTTGACGCCTGGTGGGTTCTCCACCCTGGTGATTGACAGTACACGTTTTATTCTGCCCCTCACCATACCATTTAACGAAGACTATTTCTTTGTTAATAACAAAACTCCCCGTAATGTCCGCTCCGCACAAATATTCCTGGTCAGATCATGCTCCCGTCCTGCTAATGCTGGACCTGGGCACCCCTTCCCCTAGGCTGTTTAATTGGCGGCTGAACAATTTTCTCCTTCAACACCTTCCCTCCAGAGTAGAACTGGAGACTACCCTGAAACACTACTTTGCAGAGAATGACACCCCGGGCAGCCCCTTAAGGCAGTTATCCAAGGCCAATGTCTTGCCCTTTCTTTAGCCATGAAAAAGGATGCTAGGGCCACCAAACTACAAGCTGAAAAGGACCTTAGGATCCCCGAAGCCCAGCTACAATCCTCCCCCTCCCTGTCCCTCCTCAAACGGATTACTAACGACCCTTAAAGACCTGGCGATGGGTCAGGTGGAGAAAGCACTAGTCCGCCTGAAACAACTATATTATGACAAGGGCAATACACCCTCACTACTGGCTAGAAAGCTAGCTGACCATGCCCATACATCCGCCCCGCATCAAATTAAGAACAGACTGGGCTGCTTACTATCCCATCCCCAGGATATAGCTAATTTGCAGAATACTACACTGACTTGTCTTCACTGACAAACCTGGGATCGCTCATAATCCCCCCCCACCAGACCTAGTCGATAGTATGACCCGCTACCTGGAGCAGGCTGGGATTCCCCAACTCCAACCTTCGGACCTTCTTGCACTCAATGCACCCATTACCGAAGAAGAACTCACAATGACTATTAAAGCCTTACTCTCTTAAAAATCGCCTGGCCCGGATGGCTTGCCATATGAGTACTACTAATCCTTCATTTCCCTACTACTCCCACATATGATTAAACGATTTAACGGCTTTCTTCAACAAACCCCAATCCCAAGTGATATGCAGAGATCCTTCCCTACCCTGATCCCAAAGACAGACAAGAACCCTTTATGTGCCAGCTATAGGTCTATAGCTCTATTGAACTCTGACCTAAAAATATTTACTAAACTTAGCTCTATCTGCTTGAACGCGGTTTTACCCTCCATGGTCCATAAAGATCAGGTGGGCTTTGTCCCCCTCCGCCAAGCAGGAGATAACACGAGAAAGGTCATAGACTTCAATCGATGTGGCCAACAGAGATGACTCAGAGTCCCTGATTCTGAGTCTGGATGCTGAGAAGGCCTTTGACCGTCTTGGTTGGCCTTTTCTATTTGCCACACTACACCACCTGGGTTTCCTGCGGGCAGTGCAACATCTTTACACCAGTCCCACGTCACAAGTGAAAACCCCCAAATGCCCTCTCATCCCCCTACCCAGTTACTAATGGTACCCGCTCTCCCCCTTGCCATTTGCAATATGTGTAGAACCTCTGGCGGCAACCATTCGCGGGAGCCCGGACATTTGGGGCATATCTGTTATGGGAAAGGAATTTAAAATCTTGCTGTTTGCAGACGACATTATCCTCACCCTGACCCAACCTATGATCTCCCTACCAAATCTACATGCTGAGCTTGACAAATATGGGGCAATATCGGGATATAAAATAAACGCGTCCAAGTCCGAGGCTTTCCCGGTGAACCTCCCAGGGGATGAAATACACCACTTACATTCCTGTTTCCCCTATAACTGGGCACTTACATCCTTGAAATACCTGGGGGTTAATCTCACCCCAACCTTTGCCAAACTCTATCAAGCCAATTTCCCCCCTATATAGGGCAATCAGGGAACTTGTGCAAAAATGGAAGAACCATCACATCTCTCTCCTAGGGCGCATTACATCTGTCAAGGTGATCATCCTCCCTTAGCTCCTGTATCTATTTCAAACAGTGCCCATTCCTGTCCCCTACGGACATTTGCGCAAATTACAAGCTGACTTGATAAGATATGTGTAGAACTATAAGAGACATAGGATACCACATTCTGTACTGATGGCGTTGCGCTCCAATGGGGGCCCAGTGTTCCCCAACCTAGTTAAATACTTTCAGGCGGCTCAGCTACACGCGATAGTCTCCTGGTTTCCCCAATGCTCCTACAATAAGTGGACGGAAATTGAGAAAATTTGGATGGCACCTGTCCATCCGAACAGCCTACTCTGGAGTGTGAACGGGGAGGTAGAACCCGGTCGGCTACTGGGGTCAATGTCCCAGCTTGGGCGGCTATGGCGTAAGCTATCTCGCGAACACAAGCTTAACTCTGAAAAATCACTGCGGACCTCCTTTCTCTGCAACCCTAAAGTGCCAGCTAGCCTTACCAGTCAGATGCCATGGGCATCACGGAACTTGTTCCATTTTGGACACTTAGTAGATCCTAGATCCCGCAAATTACTATAATATTTTGAACTCCAAGAAAAATACAACCTACCCCGCCAGGTGTTCTATGGATACCTGCAGATTCGACACTATCCCCAAACCATAGCTCCAAATCTGCAAATCTCCGTACTTTCCCCTTTTGAACGCATCATACTGGAGGGCTCCGCACGTAGGCGGCTGATCTCTGAAATATATCAGATCCTTATTACATACTCCATACCAGATCAGGGCAAACATGCCTACATGCTCCGCTGGGAAAAGGTGCTGGGAGAGGAAATCCCCGTAGAAACCTGGCAGGCGATCTGGACTCTGCCAGGAGCTTTCCATGTACTCTCTATAAGGAAAATGCTTACAAAATTCTCTACTTTTGGTACCTGACTCAGGACTTACTCCATGTTATCTACCCCTCTAGCTCTGACCGCTGTTGGCGTTGTCAGGGGGATAGAGGCACCCTTTTTCACATCTATTGGACTTGCCCTTTAATAGCTCGATACAACTACCGACTCGCCTCTTCAAGGTGCCGATACCCATGACACCAAAATAATTTTTGTTGGGCCTCTCCCAATCGAAAATAGCCAAACCCTATAAGAAACTACTCAAACAAATTCTCACGGCTGCTCAATGCCTGGTTGTCCTTAACTGGAAGAAACGCTTACCACCCTCCCTGGGAGCCCTGTATGCCAGGGTCAAGGATGTTGAGCTTATGGAGAAAATGACCGCTAGGATACGGGACAGACCAGAGGATCACGATAAGGCCTGGGGGCTATGGCATCTCCGGGAGGACCCACCTTGAGCTGGTGGAGGAGCTAAAAGCAGTAACTCTTTACTTCCCTCTCACGTTCTTGTTATTATCCATGCAATATTTTGTATGATATTAGACCTCAGGTACGCCTTAACACTGTTCTAATGCAATGCTATTACTAAAGTTGAAATGTATAATGCTAATTTTGAATAAGGTTCCTCCCTTCTCAACGCTACTACATTCTTTCACGCATTGTCTCATTTTTCTATCTTATTATATTCTTGTACTATTTGTCTATTAAGGCAATAAAAATTGTTATTTGGGAAAAAAAAAAAAATACTGTATATACTCGAGTATAAGCCGACCCGAATATAAGCGGAGGCACCTAATTTTACCATAAAAAAACTGGGAAAACATATTGACCTCGAGTATAAGCCTAGGGTGGGAAATGCAGCAGCTACTGCATCCCAGATGCCATGATCCAGCCCCCAGCACTTGACAGAGATCACAGACGCTGCTCTATAATTTTCCTTGACCTCCCATATATGTATTTTGCAGGGCTGTGCACACAGATTTGTGTAAGCAGACTAGCAGAGGCTCCATGTGCCAGCCTGCTGTTTTAGTTCCTGAACAGATCGCATAGCGCTTCACATTATGTACATCATGCAGTGTGGATTGATGAGGAATGTCTTCTATGCAAAAGCTTGACATAGATCACAGGCACAGCTCTATGTTTTTCCTCGACCTCCCATACATAAACACAGTGCTATGCATGGGGCACGCCCCCTCTCCAAACACCGCTCTATCTGCCCCTCCCACTTTTCTTCGGTACTAGAACAGACTAGGGGCATGTTAGTAGCGGAGCTGGACACAGTGCATCAGCAGGCACGGTGTTCATGCCGCTAGGGTCTATCATTTTCCTGGACCCGAACAAGCAGTCGGCGCATGTGCGGTATAGCTGATGTGAAGCCGCAAGAACACCTCATTCGAGTATAAGCTGAGAGGGGCTTTTTCAGCATAAAAAAAAGAAGTGCTGAAAAAGTCGGCTTCTACGCGAGTATATACAGTAAGTCCCTATATGGTTTAAAATCCAGTACTATACTGTCTCACCCTGAGCTGCACATGTTCAGGTGTTCTCTATTTTTAGGCAGTGTGCTGAATTTGTAGAGGCCGATCTGCTGATCATACCTTGCGTTCAGCATTAAATACTGTACCTATTAAGTTAAATATGGATTTCGATTCATAGCGCATTTTAAATATATCCAAAATGGGTATCCTGGATGAGAAACAGTGGCCGAGATATGTCAGAAGTTAAGGAAAAAACACAACTTTTAGCTTGCAAAGCTACAGAACTTAAATGGATTCAATCTATTCCCCCTTCTGTACGCACATGGATACAACTTGTGAACCTAATATTACCATATGAAAAGTTATTTTTGAACATAGAGGTTGCCCCCAAAAAATATAATACAGTATGGGATGCCTGGGGTTTCTCCTCTCTTACTATAATCAAGTATAATTGGATCTTAAACCTGAAAAAGTGCAGTGCCGTTTGACAGGTTAGCCATTTTTTACCCATTTGTCTGCATTTCAAGTGATTTCAGGAAGGTAATTGGTCACTGACCTTGATTAAGATTGTCATGTTATATTATATACATAGACTTATATACTTGCTTCCATGTCTGAACTGAACTCTGTATTTCAATTTGCTTGAAATGCTTACTGTACCATTGTTTTGCATCTTCGTCAATAAGAAGAGTGAAAATATATAATAAAAAATAAAAATGTATGTATATATATTTATTTTATATGCAGAATGGTTGAGAATAGAGAGTTGATTCTCATGATTGCTTTTTTATATTTGTGTAGCACATTCAAATGGTTAGATTTATATACATTGGGCCAGATTGCCAGGTATAGCATAGTATAGGTCCTGTGGCTTGGTCCCCTGAGGGCATGTTAGTTACAGTCACTACAGTTACAGACCATAAATCCAATCAGATTTGTACAATAAATCTTTTATGCAATATTGCTGCAAACTAGAATTGATAATAGTCAAGTGCTATATCTTTGTAATAATATATACTGGTACGTTTTGGAGCTTTATTTGAATTGGTGATGTTAAAGATAGGGTAGAAATGGCAGACAATTTTATCTGGGTATTTCTTTAAAGATACATAGTATACAGTATAGCAATAACAGTATTCTTAAATACAATGAATGCAATTCAGTTTTTACTGAGTCATTGTATTTATAGAAGGAATGTAGTATTGATTCCCACGCAATATGTAGCATATCCGTTATTTGTTTTCAGATAGAGTATTTCATTTTAAAATCAATTCTGAAAGGTTAATTCATTTTCAATAGTTTATGTCAGCTGTACAAACTGTATTTTATGAAGTGGTTAACACCTTCATAAGAAGATAAATCATATTCATGAAATAAGGGAACATTTTTTTCTTGTATTAGTATCAAACGCATTTCAGTACGTTCAAACATTTCACAAGTCTCTATTTACATTTTGTGGGTCACTGTACAATGCCTGTTAAATTCAAAAAAAGAAGAAAAAAGTTAAATGAGTCAAACAGTACAAAGAATGGAAACCACATAAGCATTGCTATGAGCATTTATCTCCAAAAAGATAAAGCAGCTGAGAATTTCAAAGAACGTCCAGAATCAGAAGCATTCCTCAATCATCTTTAGTTGTTTTAAGATGAGTTATGAATCAGCATTACAGCAAATTTCCAGACATTCTGTCATTACTTTTGATAAGGCTTAATGTAAGTGTTACTATATGTAGCCCATATTATCACCAAGTCCCAGAAATACAGTGTTGCAATTTTAACAGAGTTCCTTTGCTAGTTATGCAACATACTGAACAAAGGCTTGAAACGTTAAAGCACCCTTCACAATATACATTGCAATATCGAATGTCTACATTATTAATGCAACAAGTTATCACACAAGAAGGTTTGCTATGTTAAGGCAACCTGCTCATTTTTAAAGGACTGGTAGAGCAAATGCACATGATCCCTTTTTTTTTTTTTAAATGAGGCACGCAACAATGCACTCTTTTTGGGTTATAGGCATGCTGAACCTTGTGGTGGCTTGTAACTTTATATGTGGCATGCAGTCAGTGCTGGTCCAAGACATTGTGCTGCCTGGTACCAAGAATTAAATGCTGCCCCCCCCTCCAAAAAAAAACACGCCCAGTCGCCCACCAAAAGGCCCCCACATTCATAATTGTATATCATGATAAATTAAGAGGACCTGTCATGGCTCTTTACGTGTATATAGAAGTATAAATAGGACCTGTCATGGCTCTATAAAAAGGACCTGGTATGGCTCTATTCATGTATAGGACTATAAAGAGGAGCGGTCATGGCACTATACGTGTGTATAGGAGTGTAAAAGGAAATGTCATGGCTCAATACATGTATGTAGGAATATAAAAGGACCCGTCAGAGCTCTATACATGTGTATATAGGAGTATAAAAGCATGTGTCATGGCTCAATAAAAAGGATGTGTTATGGCTCTATTCATGTATAGGAGTATAAAGAGAACTGGTCATGGCACTATATGTGTGTGTAAATCAATATTCAAGTGTAAAAACACCCCCCTGCACATCAGTTTCCCCCCTCCCCACACACACATATCTGTTCACCCTCTGTACCCAATACACACATATCTGTTCCCCCTGCACACCTGCCCCCCCTCCCCACACACACATATCTGTACCCCCTGCACACCTGTACCCCTCCCCCACACACACATATCTGTATCCCCTGCACACCTGTCCCCTCCCCACACACACACACACACACACATATCTGTACCCCCTGCACACCTGTACCCCCCCCCCCCCACACACACACATATATCTGTACCCCCTGCACACCTGTACCCCCCCCCCACACACACACATATCTGTATCCCCTGCACACCTGTCCCCTCCCCCCCCCCCCACACACACACACACATATCTGTACCCCCTGCACACCTGTACCCCTCCCCCACACACACATATCTGTATCCCCTGCACACCTGTCCCCTCCCCACACACACACACACACACACACACACATATCTGTACCCCCTGCACACCTGCCCCCCCTCCCCACACACACATATCTGTACCCCCTGCACACCTGTACCCCCCCCCCCCCACACACACATATCTGTACCCCCTGCACACCTGTACCCCCCCACACACACACATATCTGTATCCCCTGCACACCTGTCCCCTCCCCACACACACACACACACACACACATATCTGTACCCCCTGCACACCTGTACCCCCCCACACACACATATCTGTACCCCCTGCACACCTGCCCCCCCTCCCCACACACACATATCTGTACCCCCTGCACACCTGCCCCCCCTCCCCACACACACACATATCTGTACCCCCTGCACACCTGCCCCCCCTCCCCACACACACACATATCTGTACCCCCTGCACACCTGTACCCCCCCCCCCACACACATATCTGTACCCCCTGCACACCTGCCCCCCCCCCTCCCCACACACACATATCTGTACCCCATGCACACCTGTACCCCCCCCACACACATATCTGTACCCCCTGCACACCTGTACCCCCCCACACACACACATATCTGTATCCCCTGCACACCTGTCCCCTCCCCACACACACACACACACACACATATCTGTACCCCCTGCACACCTGTCCCCTCCCCACACACACACACACATATCTGTACCCCCTGCACACCTGCCCCCTCCCCACACACACATATCTGTACCCCCTGCACACCTGTACCCCCCCCCACACACATATCTGTACCCCCTGCACACCTGTTCCCCCCCCACACACACACACATATCTGTACCCCCCTGCACACCTACCCCCACACACACCCCCCCCCCACACACACACATATCAGTTCCCTCTGTACACAGTGCAATGCACTATAAACTGACAGCAGAGTAAATTTTTGTTTCTTGTGAATGGGTGCAGGCTGCAGCAATGAGCTTCCACTATACCTGAGCCAGCGAAGGTGGTGGTAAACTTTACTCCAGGACTGGAGAGCGGCGCTGCTGCCTGCCAGTCCTCCCACAACAGATCCCTGAGCGACCAGGAGGAGGGGGGGCGGCGGGAGCAGATATCGCGGCAAGCCCGTAGTTACATGATGCAGGGCTTCCATATCATCTACCTCAGCCGTTTCCACTAAACATGCAGCACTTCCGGCCAGCTGCTCCTCGTCCCGGCTCTCTCCTCTCATCTTCTCACTGCAGCTGCTAGGGCGGCACTGCAGGCTGGGGATAGAGTGGTCTGTCAGGGATGTCTTCACAGCCCCAACCGCCCCCTAGGCTGGCGCCATAAAGCATGCATTTAAAAAATGCCGGGACCTTTCTCGGCAGAACACTGGCCCTGCTCGCAATGGGATGAGCAGCGCAGGGGAACAGGCTAGCTGGCTGGTGGGCAGCAATTTGCCGCCCCCTTTAAAGTGCCGCCTGGGACCGAGGTACCATCGGGTCCCATAGTAGGGCCGGCCCTGCATGCAGTCCTGGAGGCTTCTCACCAACAACCATAATGTCCTGCTGGACACTTGGAGGAGTTTGGTTAAATAAAAACTGAAAAGATGGGAGTGCTACACTAGTTTATACAGTTCATAAAACATTTTAATCTGCTACAAAAGCCAACGCATTTCAAGGGCTCAACACTCCCCATTCCTCAGGGCTAAAAACAAGACTATAAAGAAAATAATATATTTAAAGTGATTGTAAAAGCAGAAGGTTTATCTTAATGCATTCTATGTATTAAAATAAAAAGCCTTCTGTGTGCAGCAGCCCCCCTAATACTTACCTGAGGTCACTCTCTATCCAGCAATGTTGCACGAGTGTCTCAGCTGCCCGGGACTCCCCTCCTCATTGGCTAAGACACCAGTGCGGCGCCATTGGCTCCCACTGCTGTTAATAAAAATTAGTCAGCCAATCAGGAGAGAAAGGGGACAGGGCCGAGACACGTCTTGGTGTCTGAATGGACATACGGAGCTGTGACTCAGCCCGGGTGCCCCCATAGCAAGCTGCATGCTGTGGGGGCACTCAACAGGAGGGAGGGACCAGGAGAACCAAAGAGGGACCCAAGAAGAGGAGAATCCAGGCTGTTCTGGGCAAAACCAACTGCACAGGGCATGCAAGTATACCATGTTTGTTTATTTTAACCACTTCCCTACCCAGCCATAGTAATATGACGTCCACAGATGGGATCTCCCATCCTGGGTGGACGTCATATGACGTCCTCTGCTTTGTAGGGGAATATCTGAATGATGCCTGCAGCTAGAGGCATCATTCAGATATCCTTTTGTTCTGCCAGCGATTCTCTGCACCATAAGAATGATCATAGCGGCGGTTCCGCCGCTTGATCGTTCTTATAGGCGGCGGGAGGGGGCACCCCCCCTCCCGCCGCCATCCAGTGCTTCGCCGGCTCTCCCAGGTACCGTTGTGTTCCTTAGGACACAGCAGTTCCCTGATGGGGCTAAATGAGTGGCGGCGGAGCAGCAGCGGCGGGCAGCGGAGCTTTCTGTGCGGCGCGGCGGGCAGCGGAGCGGCTTACCGGCTCCCATATGCAGAGCTGCAGCAGCGGCGTGCATGTCGCCCGCGCGCGCCCCCGGGGGCGCGCAGCGCGGCGATCTGGGATCCGGTGTGTCCCTCTGGACACACCGATTCAAGTAATGTGGCGGCGGGCGGCGGAGATTCCGGTATAAACTTACCGGAATTGATGATGCAGAGCTGCGCAGCGCGGCGATCGGGGCTGAGGTTTTTCCCTTGGATACAGCCCAGCCTCGATCAGGGTAAAGAGCCAATGAAATTGGCTCTTTACCACGTGACCGGCTGTGTCCAATCACAGCAGGTCACTAAATGTAAACAAAACACACAATTGTGTGTAACTCACTGTTGCCTGGTTCTCCTCTTCACACACCTGTGAGGAGGAGATCAGCTAACAGTGAGTTACACATATGTTATACACATATACATATGTACTACTGTGCCCAGATTGCCCCCCCTAAATAAAGAGTACCTGTCATCTAGTACCTGCCACCAGATCACCCGCCACCCACCTGTCCATCAGGAGTACCTGTCCATCAGGAGTACCCGCCACCTCACCTGAGTACCCGCCACCTCAGAGTACCCGCCACCAGTCCATCAGGAGTACCTGTCCATCAGGAGTACCTGTCCATCAGGAGTACCCGCCACCTCACCTGAGTACCCGCCACCTCAGAGTACCCGCCACCAGTCCATCAGGAGTACCTGTCCATCAGGAGTACCTGTCCATCAGCAGTACCCGCCACCTCACCTGAGTACCCGCCACCTCAGAGTACCCGCCACCAGTCCATCAGGAGTAACTGTCCATCAGCAGTACCCGCCACCTCACCTGAGTACCCGCCACCTCAGAGTACCCGCCACCAGTCCATCAGGAGTACCTGTCCATCAGGAGTACCTGTCCATCAGGAGTACCTGTCCATCAGCAGTACCTGCCACCTCACCTGAGTACCCGCCACCAGTCCATCAGGAGTACCTGTCCATCAGGAGTACCTGTCCATTAGCAGTACCCGCCACCTCACCTGAGTACCCGCCACCTCAGAGTACCCACCACCAGTCCATCAGGAGTACCTGTCCATCAGGAGTACCCGCCACCTCACCTGAGTACCCGCCACCTCAGAGTACCCGCCACCAGTCCATCAGGAGTACCTGTCCATCAGGAGTACCTGTCCATCAGCAGTACCCGCCACCTTAGAGTACCCGCCACCAGTCCATCAGGAGTACCTGTCCATCAGGAGTACCCGCCACCTCACCTGAGTACCCGCCACCAGTCCATCAGGAGTACCTGTCCATCAGCAGTACCCGCCACCTCACCTGAGTACCCGCCACCTCAGAGTACCCGCCACCAGTCCATCAGAAGTACCTGTCCATCAGGAGTACCTGTCCATCAGGTGTACCAGCCACCTCACCAGGAGTACCCGCCACCTCACCAGGAGTACCCGCCACCAGTCCATCAGGAGTACCTGTCCATCAGGAGTACCCACCACCTCACCAGAGTACCAGCCACCTCACCAGAGTACCCACCACCAATCCATCAGGAGTACCTGTCCATTAGAGTACCCGCCACCTCACCAGAGAACCTGCCACCAGAGTACCTGCCACCTCACCAGCGTACCCACTATGTCCAGAAAGGTGTACACCCCAGAAGAAGCATATCAAATACTCAGTCTGACCGATGAGAGCAACGGGGAGCTCTCACCGCTCAGTTCTGATTCCGATTCTGGTTCGGAATATGAACCCCCCGAAGGCAGCACATCCGGATCCGAATTAGAGGAGGACACAGTCCGTCCAAAAAGAAGACGGTCTGAACACCAGGCAGCGACCAGCAGTGCCAACGGCGGTAGACCCCAGGAGGCGAGGTCCAGTGCAAGCGCTGCTAGACCCCAGGAGGAAAGGCCCAGTGCAAGCGCTGCTAGACCCCAGGAGGAAAGGCCCAGTGCAAGTACACGCCAAAGAAGTAGGACCCGAACCCAGCTTCCAGATGGCTTGGCAAACCCATTGTGGCTGCCTTCTACCTCAGGGTCAGCCACGATCCCCCCTTTTACAGCACAGCCAGGTGTGCAGGTCAACACTGAGGGTTTTTCCAAACTTGATTTTTTTAATTTATTTTTCCCTGATGAATTGGTTCAAGGCATTGTGGAGCAAACTAATCTTTTTGCTCAACAATTCATTGAAAACAACCCCAGCTCCAGCTATGCCCGCCCTTTTGAATGGAGACCCCTAACAGTGGTGGAGCTTAGATTGTTTTTAGGCCTAACGTTTAACATGGGGCTTACAAAAAAAAATGAAATGAATAGGTATTGGTCGAAGAAACCCATCCACCATATGCCAATTTTTACATCGGCCATGTCCAGGTCCCGATACGAACTTATAATGCGGTTCCTGCATTTCAGTGACAACTCACAGTGCCCCCCCGAGATCACCCAAACTTTGACAAATTATATAAAATTCGCCCCCTAATTAATTTTTTTTCCAAGAAGTTTGCCGAACTTTATGTCCCTGACCAAAACATTTCTGTGGACGAATCCCTGGTGCATTTCACAGGCCGGCTGGGAATCAAGCAATATATCCCCAGTAAGCGGGCGAGGTACGGCTTGAAGCTCAACAAGCTCTGTGAAAGCGCCACTGGTTATGTGCACTCATTCCGCATGTACGAAGGCAAAGATTCCCAGCTCGAGCCCCCTGAGTGTCCATCGTACATGGGAATAAGTGGAAAAATTGTTTGGGAGTTGGTATTTCCACTCCTCCAAAAGGGGTATCATATTTATATGGACAACTATTATACCAGCCTGCCCCTTCTCCGCCACCTCTACCTAAAAAAAACTCTGGCGTGTGGTACAACAAGAATAAACAGAAAGGGCTTCCCACAGCGTCTTGTCACCACAACCATTCAAAAGGGGGAATCGGCAAGCTTGAGGAACGAGGAAGTGTTGGCTGTGAAGTGGAGGGATAGGAAAGATGTGTACATCATGTCCACCATCCACGATGACACCTCGGTGGAACTTCACAGAAGACGCAGTACCGTTCGCAAGCCTTCCTGCATCAATGAGTACAATAAATTCATGGGGGGTGTGGATTTAAATGATCAAATGTTGCAGCCCTATCTTTCAACCCGAAAATCCCTCTTCTGGTATAAAAAAATCGCAATTTACTTTTTTCATTTGGCCCTGTTAAATTCTTTCATAGTCTACCAAAAATCCACACATAGACCCACCACCTTCATGAGATTTATTGAAGACATTGTCACTGCCCTGATCTACCAACAAACATCCCCCCCAGAAAGCATTCACTCAGATTGTGTCAGCAGACTACATGAGCGCCATTTTTCAGACCATATTCCACCATCACGATCCGGAAGACGACGCCAAAAAAAATGTCGGGTGTGCACCAGAAGAGGAATTAGGAAAGACACCAGCTTCCATTGTCCCGACTGTCCCTCCCAACCTGGCCTTTGCATCGGAAAATGCTTCAAGCGATATCACACTCTCGAAAACTATTAGCCCATATTTCTAATACTGCCATTTCCCCGTTTTCAATATGTCCTGAATATTTCCCTGCCTCAACCAACCATATCATAGTCTTCCATGTGAACTGACCCTGGCCTGTTTCTCGACTATGTCTCTGCCTACCGTCTGCATTGTTTATCCGCCATGTTTCTGCCTTTCACGTGAACTGACCCTGGACTGTATGGATTATGCCTCTGCCTACCGTTTATTTCTGCCTTTTACCTGCACTGACCTCGGCCTGTTGACCATGTTTTTGCCTGCCCCCTTGGACTGATCTTTCACCCTGCTACACAGGGGTCTCACATATGTGAGGGGCTCCAGAATAGTGTTCTGAGTTCAGAAAACCAGTTTTTGGTTTTCTGTGTTCCCAGAACAGGGTCTGGTTGTCCGGAGGCTTCAAAGCGATTTGGGTGGGAGAAGCCTCTACCCCTGTCCCCATTCTTTCCTGACCGTTGCCCTAAGCTTGATGGTCCTGCCTGCTCCCTGGACAAATACTCTGGCTGTGCTGACCATACCTCTGCCTGCTGCATGTACTAACTATGGACAGTATTCCTGCCTGCTGCATGGACGATCCTTTGTTCCTTTTGCTACTGCTGACCACATCTCTGCCTGCTATCTGGACCAATGCTTTGGCTGTGCTGACATCATCTCTACCTGTACTGACTATTCCTGCCTGCTGCCTGTTTTGCTGTCGCTGTCCACGTTCCTGCCTGCTGCCTGGACCGATGCTCTCCTCTTTGGACCACTGCACTACTAAAACCGCAGGTAATCTTTTCTTTACCCTTTTTCTCAGAAGAATGTATTTTGGTTTATAATTGGTATGTACAGTACATGCTATGTTTTAGAAATATGAAGGGCCTTCAACAATGTGATAGGTTGTCAGGAATTTATGTGTGTAATTTATGCTCCTAGAACACATGACGGTGCTACTTAGATGTTAGGCCTCTGTATTTGGCCAGGCTGTGTAAAAGTCTCACACATTTGGTATCGCCATACTCAGGAGGAGTAGCAGAATGTATTTTGGGGTGTCACTTTTGCTATGTACATGCTATGTGTTGGTAATATCTTATAAATGGACAACTTTGTATAAAAAAAATGCGTTTTCATTTTTTTCCCACATATTCCAAAAACTTCTGGAAAAAAATGAACCGTTCAAAAGACTCATTATGCCTCATAGATTATACGTTGGGGTGTTAGCTTTCCAAAATGGGGTCATTTAATGGGAGTTTCCATTGTCCTGGTGCTCCAGGGTCTTCAAAACTGTAATAGGTGGTTGAGAAATGAGATGTGTAATTTATGCTCCTAGAATGCCTAAAGGGGCTATTTCAATGTTGGGCCTCTGTATTTGGACAGGCTGTGTAAAAGTCCCACACATTTGGTATTGCCATAAATCAGGAGGAGTAGCAGAATGTATTTTGGGGTGTCATTTTTGCTATGTACATGCTATGTGTTGGTAATATCTTATAAATGGACAACTTTGTATAAAAAAAATGCGGTTTCATTTTTTTCCCACATATTCCAAAAACTTCTGGAAAAAAATGAACCGTTCAAAAGACTCATTATGCCTCATAGATTATACGTTGGGGTGTTAGCTTTCCAAAATGGGGTCATTTTATGGGCATTTCCATTGTCCTGGTGCTCCAGGGTCTTCAAAACTGTAATAGGTGGTTGAGAAATGAGATGTGAAATTTATGCTCCTAGAATGCCTAAAGGGGCTATTTCAATGTTGGGCCTCTGTATTTGGACAGGCTGTGTAAAAGTCCCACACATTTGGTATTGCCATACTCAGGAGGAGTAGCAGAATGTATTTTGGGGTGTCATTTTTGCTATGTACATGCTATGTGTTGGTAATATCTTATAAATGGACAACTTTGTATAAAAAAAATGCATTTTCATTTTTTTCCCACATGTTCCAAAAACTTCTGGAAAAAAATGAACCGTTCAAAAGACTCATTATGCCTCATAGACTATACATTGGAGTGTTAGCTTTCCAAAATGGGGTCATTTTATGGGCGTTTCTATTGTCCTGGTGCTCCAGGGTCTTCAAAACTGTAATAGGTGGTTGAGAAATGAGATGTGTAATTTATGCTCCTAGAATGCCTGAAGGTGCTATTTCAATGTTGTGCCTCTGTATTTGGACAGGCTGTGTAAAAGTCTCACACATTTGGTATCGCCATACTCAGGAGGAGTAGCAGAATGTATTTTGGGGTGTCATTGCAAGTATGCATGTGCTGTGTGAGAGAAATAACTTGTTATTATGACAATTTTGTGCAAAAAAATAAAAATTTAAAAAAATTTAAAAAATTTCCCAAGAATTGTGGGAAAAAAGTACAACTTCAAAAAACTCACAATGACTCTTACTAAATACATTGGAATGTCTGCTTTCCAAAAAGGGGTAATTTGGGGGGTATTTGTACTTTCCTGGCTTGTTAGGGTCTCAAGAAATGAAATAGGCCTTCAGTACATCAGGTGTGATCAGATGTGATAATTTTTCAATGATTTGCACCATAGCTTGTAGACTCTATAACTTTCACAGAGACCAAATAATATACACTTTTTTGGTTATTTTTACTAAAGATATGTAGCAGTATACATTTTGGCCCAATTTTATGAAGAAAAATTACTTATTTGCAAAATTTTACAATAAAAACCCCAAAAAAAGTGTTTTTTTTAAAAAAAAATCTAACTTTTTTCGCTTATATTGCAAAAAATAAAAAACCTAGCGGTGATTAAATACCACCAAAAGAAAGCTCTGTTTGTGAGAAAAAAATGATAAAAATTTGGTTTGGGTACAGTGTAGCATGACTGAGTAATTGTCATTCAAAGTGTGAGAGCGCTGAAAGCTACAAATTGGTCTGGTAAGGAAGGGTGTTTAAAAGCCCTGTATTGAAGTGGTTAAAGGAAAAAAAAAAAAAACAAGACAAAATCACTTTAAAGAGGAGGTCCAGCCTGGGTTTAAAGAATTAAAAATCAGCAGCTACAAAATACTGTAGCTCAGTGGCGGTGCATCCATAGAGGGCGCAGGAGCACCACCCCCCCTCTCCTGCACCCGTCAATCACAAATAGATTCATGCAATGCAGGAATCTATCTATTGTCACCGCTGCCGCCCCCTATTCAGGTGTCCGGCCCCTTATCGGGCGCCGGGCATCTGAATTACAGCGGCGGGGGTGTTTTTGGAAGTGCCTGATTAGAGCCGTGGGCTCTAATAGGCATCCTAATTAGAGCCATGGTCTCTAATAGGCTTCCAAATTTGATAAACAGTGGATGCAATGCTCTATATGTTCAGTGTCAGATGCAACTTCTATATAATAGAGCATGAGGCAATAATCTTCATACGTCTTGATAAAAACAGTGTTCAAAGGTATGGGATAGGACACAAAAACAACATAAAAGAATGTGGCTTGTTTGGGACAGCTAGTGAATGTCTAAGTAGACTGTATAAAACTAGGGTGGTGCTCCCATCTTAATTTTTTTTTAGAAATATTGTTACACAAAATGGAATCCTGGTTATAAAGGCTGTAAGCAGCATTCTTTGCATTTAACAGAAAAGGTGGTACAATAGAAGTTTTAGTATTCATGGATTGCCAGAAAGGAAAGTCCTAATCACCCCACTCCAAAAAACATTGGGTTCCCTCAGGTGTCAATACAGACAGCTGCTGATCGAATACTTTGGCTAGCTCTTAATGGCTAAAATTTTAGCAGGGAATTTGAGCTGTGGGTGGCATGTCCATAATGAATATTCACGGACAAATGCAAAAATTATGGATTTTACAAACTGTTCATAAATTTACAGAAAGTTGGCAACTCTGGGCACCACCCAACTTAACAAAAATCTAATTAAAAATGACTAAGCTGTGTGCAAAATTGTCGGAAAAACAGGGACTGCATGCTGTCAGATACGGTTAGGGTAGTCAGGCAGCTGCAGGTGTCATGGCTGTTTGAATACAATAGGCAGCTAGGCCCAAACAATTTAAAGTGGCATTAAAGCTGGAATTCTACTTTAACCACTTCAGCCCTGGAAGATTTGCCTGCTTAATGACCAGGCCATTTTTTGCGTTACGGCACTGCGTCGCTTTAACTGACAATAGCTCGGTCGTGCAACGCTGTACCCAAACATAAAAAAATATTTTTTTCCCACAAACAGAGCTTTCTTTTGGTGGTATTTGATCACCTCTGCGGTGTTTCTTCTTAGCACTATAAACATAACGTAAATTTAGAAAAAAAAAACAAAAAAAAAACAAACACACAATATTTTGTACTTTTTGCTATAATAAATATCCCCAATTTTATATTTGTAAAAAGATAATTTTTCCTCAGTTTAGGCCGATATGTATTCTTCTACATATTTTTGGTAATAAAAATCGCAATAAGCGTATATTGATTGCATTGCACAAAAGTTATAGCATCTACAAACTTTGGGAAAGATTTATGGCATTTTTATTATTATTTTTTTTTACTAGTGATGGTGGTGATCTGCGATTTTTAATCAGGACTGCGGCATTATGGCGGACAGATCGGACAGTTTTGACACATTTTTGAGACTATTGACAATTTTACATGACAGGGAAAGGGTTTATAATTAGAGGGCAATCAAGGGGGTTAAACGTGTTCCCTAGTGTGTGTTCTAACTGTAGGGGGATGGGAGTGACTAGTGGAGATGACAGATCGTTGTTCCTAGCTAGTAGGAACACACGATCTGTCGCTCCTCTCCTCACAGAACAGGGATTTGTGTGTTTACACACACGTCCATATTCTGGCTCTCTTGCCCGCGCCCGCCGGCCGCGCGCATCGGGTCCCTGCAGTGCAGCGCACACGCCTGCTATGCCCACTTAAAGGGCCGACGTACAGCTACGACGGCTCGTTGGAAAGTGCCGACCTGCCGCAGTATAATGACGACGGCTGGTCGGCAAACAGTTAAAGTGTTACTAAACTCACAACAGTAAAATCAGTCTGTAAATACAGTAAAGCATGTTTGTTATACTCACTGTGGAACTTAAGGGGTTGGTTAATCTGCTACATTGTGTAAAAAAACTGTTTGATCATGTCTTCTCTAATCCTCCCATTCTTCCACTGTCCCCAATGCATCTCCTGATAGTACAGAGCCTTTGGAGTCACTCTGCACATGCTCAGCTTGGTGAGTATTTTTGGGAAAGTACATCTAATCAGCACTGTCCTATGAGGTCCTGCAGCCTCATAGGACAGTCATAGTAGAATGAAAACTCCTCCGACAAGCTTTAACCAGACACTGATAAAAGTCATAAAACTGCTATATACTGTTGATGACAAAAGGTATTTAGCAGTTTACATTTACTAAAATAATTGCATTTTTATGGTCTGTGTACTGTGGGAGACCAGATATAGTGAATGCAGGGTCCTGGGTTTAGTAACACTAACTCCTAACAGATTAAAAATCAAAATTGGGAGAGGAAGAAGCAACACAAGAAACCAATAAGTTATGCTGCAGTGCACATGTGCCAACAAATGACATGCTTACAGGGGAAGAGAACAGGATGATAGAGAGATAAACCCAGCAGTCTGCTGCTCAACCTTCACTTTCCATTCATAGGCTGAGGACAGGGTCATGTTCTGATTGCATTACTTCACTGCAGTGAACAAAGGCCAGATCTCAAGGTTGGCTGTGCGGTCTAACTGATCAAAACACCAAATCCTTTCACAGGTAAAACAACGCTCATGTGTACATTTCATTAATGTGTTTAGCTGTCTGCATAGCATTTCGCTTTTAAATAAACAGTTTAATAAAAAAAAAAAAGGCATAATAGAATTAAAATATATTATATTGTATTTTGTGAAGCTTTCAATTCTATAGCCTTTATTGCACTAAATATATAGCTTCTCTACAACCCAAGAATAAGGTACATACACGTATGTTGTTCAGTGTGTTGAACTCCATGAGGTCATGCATTCTTTTAAATGCTTCGTTTGGATACCGAAAATTAAATGTTGAAAATGGACTTTCAGGATCATCAAAAATGTCAAAATCTGCAAAATCCTTTTCTTCTGTAGTCTCTCTGGGAACACCTAAATAATAACAACAGTTTATCACATTAGTAAAAAACAGCACAATATGCATGCAGTTGTGAAACGTAACGGAATATTGGTTTTATTAAAAATACTGAATTTGGAAGTTGTACCTTGGCTAACTTTTTTGACAGACTTTGTTATTGTGTTACATATAATACTAATGAATAGGGATAAGCCGAATACCCCCCGATTTAGTTCGCACCAGAACATGCGAACAGGCAAAAAATTTGTTCGAACACGCGAACACTGTTAAAGTCTATGAGACACGAACATGAAAAATCAAAAGTGCTAATTTTAAAGGCTAATATGCACGTTATTGTCATAAAAAATGTTTGGGGACCTGGGTCCTGCCCCAGGGGACATGTATCAATGCAAAAAAAAGTTTGAAAAACTGCAGTTTTTTCGGGAGCAGTGATTTTAATAATGCTTAAAGTGAAACAATAAAAGTGAAATATTCCTTTAAATTTCATACCTGGGGGGTGTGTATATACCTGTAAAGCAGCACGCGTTTCCCGTGTTTAGAATTGTCCCTGCACAAAATGTAATTTCTGAAGGACAAAAAGTAATTTAAAACCACTCACGGCTATAATGAATCCCCGTCAATACAGAGAAAAGTCATTGAAAAAAACAGCAGGGCCCCCCCCCCAGTACATTATCAGGCCCTTTGGGTCTGGTATGGATATTAAGGGGAACCCCTGCCGTACTTTTTAATGATTTTTATCTGTATTGCCGACCCGACAATTCATTAATAGATGCAGTAGTTTTAAATTACTTTTTTTCCTTCAAAAATTACATTTTGCGCAGGGAACCAAAATAAAATAAAAAAAATTAAATGTGTGGGGGTCCCCCCTCCCCAAATTCCATATCAGGCCCTTCAGGTCTGGTATGGATATTAAGGGGAACCCCGCACCAAAAAAAAAAAAAAGGCGTGGGGTCCCCCCAAAAATCCATACCAGACCCTTATCCGAGCAGCAACCTGGCAGGCTGCAGGAAAAGAGGGGTGGACGAGAGAGCGTCCCCCCTCCTGAACCGTACCAGGCCACATGCCCTCAACATGGGCAGGATTTCCCCATGTTGATGGGGACAAGGGCCTCATCCCTACAACCCTTGCCCGGTGGTTGTGGGGGTCTGCGGGGGGCTTATCGGAATCTGGAAGTCCCCTTTAACAAAGGGGACCCCCAGATTCCACCCCACCCTATGTGAATTGGTAACGGGTACATTGTACCCCTACCATTTCACAAAGAAAGTGTAAATTTTTTAAAAAAAAACACAGACAGTTGGGAAAGTCCTTTATTAAAAATAAAAAAATAAAAATGTAACGCAGGTTTCCCGTTGCATCAGAGGGGGGCGGGGTCACCCGCACATCACTGGGAAAGCTCGGGTTTCCCCGCTTGTCGGGGAATAGCCAATGACATAGGCGGGGTCTGACGTATGAGGGGGCGGGGTCACCCGTCAGATCATAGGGTAAGCCTCGGCTTTCCCCGCTTGCCTGAAGGGTCTGGTATGGATTTTTGGGGGGGTCCCACGCCATTTTTTTTTTTAAAATTTTGGTGCGGGGTTCCTCTTAATATCCATACCAGACCTGAAGGGCCCGATATGGAATTTGGGGGGAACCCCACACATTTTTTTTTTAGTTTTGGTTCCGTGCGCAAAATATAATTTTAGAATGAAAAAAAAGTAATTTAAAACGACTGCATCTATTAATGAATTGTCGGGTCGGCAATACAGATAAAAATCATTAAAAAAATGGCAGGGGTTCCCCTTAATATTCATACCAGACCCAAAGGGAATAAAAAGAGCACAAAAGATTTCACTTTGTGATAATGTGATTGACTTAGGTTTATCATTATGGACTTGTGATTTTTGCACTACATTTCATGAATGGTCACTAATTGTATGGTGTGGTGAGAAGAGCTATTGATGTTAGCAGGGATGAGCCGAACACCCCTCCCCCCCTCCCCTGGTTCCGTTTCGCACCAGAACATGCAAACAGACAAAAAATTTGTGCAAACATGCGAACCCCGTTAACCGCTTAAGGACCCCTTCACGCCGATATACGTCAGCAGAATGACACGGCTGGGCACCAGCACGTACCTGTACGTCGCCTTTAAGAGCCCAGCCGTGGGTACGCTCGCGACCTGGTCGTCGGTGTTCTGCGATCGGGTAACAGAGCTGAAGAACGGGGAGAGGTAAGTGTAAACAAACCTTTCCCCGTTCTTCCTAGTGTGACTTGATGAAGAAAGGAAGGTGCGCCAAACTAAGTGCAGTATAACAGGCTTTAATGGCAAATTGGATAAAAGACAGCCAAATGGCTACTCACAGGGTGCAGGACAATATAAGGCAGGTAAGGGATTAATGGTGTTTTTTGCGCCATCTTTTCTTTTTTCCTAGTGTGACTGCCACTGATCGTCTGTTCCCTGTCATAGGGAACGACGATCAGTGACGTCACATGGCAAGCCACACCCCCTAACAGTAGTAATCACTCCCTAGAAAACACTTAACCCCTTCAGTACCTCCTACAGGTTAACCCCTTCACTGCCAGTGTCATTTTCACAGTAATCAGTGCATTTTTATAGCACTTTTCGCTGTAAAAATTACAATGGCCCCAAAATAGTGTCAAAAGTGTCCACCATAATGTCGCAGTCACGATAAAAATCGCTGATCGCCGCCATAACTGGTAAAAAATTTTTTTATAAAAATGCCATAAAACTAAACCAATCAAACGCTTATTGCGATTTTTTTTTCCAAAAATATGTAGAAGAATACGTATCGGCCTAAACTGACGGAAAAAAGTTTTTTTTTATATATTTTTGGGGATATTTATTATAGCAAAAAGTAAAAAATATTGCATTTTTTTAAAAATTGTCGCTCAATTTTGTTTATAGCAAAAAAAATAAAAAACGCAGAGGTGGGAAAAAAAGGACGTCAATTTTGTTTGGGAGCCACGTCGCACGACCGCGCAATTGTCAGTTAAAGCGACGCGGTGCCGAATCGCAAAAAGTGGCCTGGTCCTTAACCAGCCAAAATGGTCCGGGGCTTAAGTGGTTAAAGTCTATGGGACACGAACATGAAAAATCAAAAGTGCCAATTTTAAAGTGGAAGTAAACCCTCCTATCATTTTCAGGCAAGGAAGCTGCCATTCTTGGCCTCTGTTTAATCTTCAACTGCCATGATGCTGCACATGTGATCAGTTATGACACCAGCCATTGGATGGTTTGACAGTTTGGTTGAGAGCACAACCAATGTGACAGTTAGCATTCCCGGCATGCCAGGAATGTAACTGCTTTTTGAAACTGTTAAATCAATGAGTTTACTTCCACTTTAACTGCTTATATGCAAGGTATTGCCATAAAAAGTGTATGGGGACCGGGTACTGCCCCAGGGGACATGTATTTTTTTTTTTTTAAACAATGTTTTTTTCAGGAGCAGCAATTTTAATAATGCTTAAAAAGTGAAACAAAAATTAAATATTCCTTTAAATATCGTGCCTGTTGGCCCCCTTAGTCTGCCTGTAAAGTACCGCATCTTTCCGATGTTTATTACAGTACCGCAGCAAAATGACATTTCTAAAGAAAAAAAAAAGTAATTTAAAATTGCTTGCGGCTGTAATGTATTATCGGCTCCCAGCAATATAGATAAAAAAAATAATGAAAAAATAAAAATAAAAAAAACGGCCTGCGCCCCCCCCCCCCCCCAGTTCAGGACACTTCAGGTCTGGTATAGATAATAAAGGGAATTCCATGCCAAAATGTAAAATATGGCAAGGGGGTCCCCCCCCAAAATCCATACCAGGCCATTCAGGTCTGGTATGGATTTTAAGGGGAACCCCACGTAAAAAAAAAAAATGGCGTTGGTGCCCCCCAAATCTATACTTGACTCTTATCCCAGCAAGCAGCCTTGGCAGGCCAGGAAAGGGGGGGCAAGCGAGCACCCCCCCTGAACCATTTTTAAATACACTGCCACCAACTAACCTGCCTGCCTAACCTAGCTTAATCTATCTCCGTCCACAGTCACACACTATACACGGCCACTATGTAAGCAGCCTTATATAGTGTGGGGCGTGGACTTGGTCCCCCTGAGCCATGATTGGCCAAAGGCACCCCGCCTTTGGCCAATTATGGCTCTCGCAGCAGAGCGCGCTGTGATTGGAGAAAGCATGCATGTCAGGTGCATGCTTTGGCCAATCATCAGACATCAATGCACTGCGATCTCACAGTGCATTATGGGGTGTTCCGCGGCGCTCAAATTTGCAGGGAACGCCCTATAATATTCGCTGTTGGGCGAACATCAAGCTCATCCCTAGATGTTAGCAGCAAATTTATAGTTTGATTTGAACAATTATCTTAGGGCACTGCACTGGTTGTTCACTTTATATAATTGTAATTTGATTGCCAAAATATTTTATCAATAGAAATTATTTATCATGTTATTTTACAGCTTTATTAAAACAAAAGCATTCATTCATTGCACGTACCTGGAGCTTTGAACTTTCTAAATTCAATGTTAGCCAAAACAAAATGAATCACTGTTGGACAATCTTTTTCTATTGACGGGTTCTTTGGTCGAAATATGTAACATTCCTTCAAACCTTCTCTATCAAAGACATGCGGGTCTATCTTTGGAAACGGTAGCTTATTCATGCGTGCCCACTTCTCTGCAAGTAGTAGTTCCTTGAGCAGAAGTAAAGTTTTAAGATGTTTAAAATTCTTTTAAGAGAGAAATATTTTTATAATAAAGATCATTATCAGATGCTTTAAGACATGTGAACATCACTTTTACGCAGGAATGTGGTTATTTAAAGAAGTACAATATTTACACAACTATGCTAAGTGCTAGTTTTATCTAAATTTACCACATATCATTACTGCAATAAAAAAGAAAAAACAAATCCATGAAAAAAAAACACTTTTTAAAAAAAACACACAGTTCGTGCTTATGGAAGTATACATTATGTCTAACAGCTAAGACACTTAATGAGGAGTTTAAATTTTTACAAGCCACTGCTGATGTTCCTCGGCATGCCAAAGCTGTCGAAGATAGGAGCCGATGCTAATAAAGCTTTTTTCAAGCTCTTCCAACAAATCTCACCTGTTCCCAGGCTGTTAATAAACCATTTCCATATTTTTAACAAGCAATTAAACAAGGCCTTTTTAAAAAAAGTAATATTTTTAAAAAAGGTTTTAAAACATTTTTTTCCATTGTTACATTTTTTTTCACATACTACGACCAGAGCAGTAGTACAGTGTCACCATATGATTGGTGTAGCAGTGACTGTATGAAAAAAAAAAGAAGAGAAAAGTAGTATATATATATATATATATATATATATATATATATATATATATATATATATATATATATATATACATACATACACACACATATACATACACACACACACATACATATACATATACACACACACAGGAAAACAGATTGTTGTATCGGGATGGCCCTGGTACCATGTGATCGCTGTGACCATTCACAGTGATCACATGCCAGGTGAACACAATGGCTTTCATTCATAGCCACTCCTTGTGTACTACTGTGATCTCTGCGATTGGCCCTGTACCACGTGATCATTGTGACCTATCACAGTGGACCTGTACCATGTGATAGCTGTGACCAATCACAGCTATCACAATAGTACACAATAGACTTGTGCACACTGAAATATTTTGTTTTGGAATTTCGGTTTCGCCCGAAAAAGAAAAAGATTTAGTTACTCCCGAAATTCGTTTTTATTTCGTTTAAAAATGCATTTGTACGAAAATCTGAATTTAAGGGCGAATCTGTCAATTGAAAGCTTATGGTGTCTGTCGGATGTTCTAGGAAAATTCAACTAAGCCGCGATCGTACATTTCTGGTCCAATGCTCCGCACACAAGCTATAGTAGAATTCTAATGTTGTTTGACTAGTAAGAATTATTAATTAATATTACTAGTCAAACAACCTTAGAATTCTTCTATAGCCTATGGGGGGGAGAATTTGACCGTAAATGTCCACTCGTGGCAATCATATTTTTTTATCTGCTCCGTCAAATCTTTTCTCCATGTCGAATAATCTTGAACTAATAGAGTTAGGTTAGGCATATTCGACCGCAGGTTCGATAGACCCAGATCGCCATTGTCACCATCATGTCAAATCTTCCATCCATCTACATCGAACTGTTGTCGCAACGATATGAAAATATAATGGGTACGAAAATAAAGCATTTTTTTATTTCGGATCTGCACGTTGGTTATTGTTTTGTTAAAACTAACATGAAAATCGCAGAAATTCGGACGAAAATGCTTTCGGACGATCACGAATGCACGTGTCTAGTACACAATTAATGGCTATGAATGAATGGATTCCATTCATAAAAATGATTGTTTATAACAGTGACCACTGTAATCAATCCTAGTGTAAAAAAAATCCAGATCAGCTATGACTATGGTGACACTATACCATGTGATATCTGTGGCCATTCACAGCCATCACAATAGTACACAATGAATGGTGTAGGGGACCGGACTCCATGCAGGGACAAACTCACAGTTTCTTTAGGAAAAACATCATGTTTAATCCAAACAGACGAAAAAGTCTTCTTGCCATTAATCAAACTAAAGTAAACTTCTTCTACTGAGCCTTACTGTGTCCGTAGTCCAACAGTCCTTGGTTTCCTTTACAAAACGCAAATCATTGTATCCAAGATCAGGGATAAGCAGCCATGCTCCTAGTTGTCTCCTCACATGGAGACACACACACACACACACACTCACTGAGAGCTAGGACCAGCTGCCTAATCACGACCTAGGGAGGACATACTAAACAGTGGCCCACGGATTTCGGAGTCTGTCCCACCACCACCGAGAGCTCTATCAGACTCCCAGTAAAACCAGCCCCAGAACGGACTTTACTAATACAGGGTAAAGAACTATCTATCTTTCTTCATCACAAAGTCTTTGCGGGTTTTGCCTTAGATTGCAAATCTAAGAATCCGTGGAGGAACATATATCCCCGAAATAACTTATCCTGCCATTTTAACATGTTTCACAGGCACCCTGCTACATATCCCCCCCCTCCACTCAAACTTGGGGGGGTTGAGCACCTTGGGCAAACAGACTGTAAACTCTGGAGAGGGCATCTGTGTTAGCTTGTTGGCAACCAGGTCTATGTTATACTGTAAATTAAAAATTCTGTAGAGCCAAGAACCATCTGGTAACCTAAGCCTAAACTGTTGCCTAAGAGATTATATTATAAACTCTCAAAAGCCCCTTTGATGGCTAGACATGGCTAAGCATTACCGTTCTACAATAGCGTATCTTTTTCAGCAGGGGTCAATATTCTGCTTAAGAACGCTATGGGGTGTTCCTCCCTATTCACCACTGGAGACAACACTGCACCTAATCCCACTTCGGAGGCATCCGTCTGCACAACAAATCCCTGTGTAAAACCTGTGGTAATTAAGACAGGGCTAGTACACAGGGCTGTCTTTAGGTCCTGGAAAGCTTTCTTAGCTTCTGGGGTCCAAGTTACAACTGAGGACGCCCCGCCCTTGGTAAAATCTTTAAGGGGAGCAGCCAATGTGGCAAAATTGGGAACAAACCTTCTATAATAACTCATTAACCCCAAAAAGGCCCTCATCCATTTTTTTATTGAGGAGTCTTGGTCAACTTTGGATGGCATGGATTTTTGTGACCTGGGGTTTTACTATCCCCTGGCCAATAATGTACCCCAAATACCGAGCCTCCTCTAATCCCAAAGCACACAATTTAGGGTTAGCAGTCAAACCCTCACCAAGTAGGGCATTAACCACTTAAGCCCCGGACCATTTTGCAGCTAAAGGACCAGGCCCCTTTTTGAGATTTGGCACTGCGTCGCTTTAATTGCGCGGTCGTGCGACGTGGCTCCCAAACAAAATTGACGTCCTTTTTTCCCCCACAAAAAGAGCTTTCTTTTGGTGGTATTTGATCACCTCGGGGGGTTTTATTTTTTGCTCTATAAACAAAAATAGAGCGATAATTTTGAAAAAAATTCTATAATTTTTTACTTTTTGCTATAATAAATATCCCCCAAAAATATATAAAAACATTTTTTCCTCAGTTTAGGCCGATACGTATTGTTCTACATATTTTTGTTTAAAAAAATAAATTAAAAAAATAAATCGCAATAAGCGTTTGATTGGTTTGCGCAAAAGGTATAGCGTCTACAAAATAGGGGATAGTTTTATGCCATTTTTATTAATATTTGTAATATTAGTAATGGCGGCGATCAGCGATTTTTATCGTGACATTATGGCGGACACATCGGACACTTATGACACCAGTTTGAGACCATTGTCATTTTTACAGCGATCAGTGCTATAAAAATGCACTGATTACTGTGAAAATTACACTGACAGCAAAGGGGTTAACCTGTAGGGGGCGCTGAAGGGTTAACCCCTTTCCTAGGGAGTGATTACTACTGTGTGGGGGCGTGGCTTGGTGTGACGTCACTGGTCGTCGTTCCCTATGACAGGGAACTGACGATCAGTGACACTCATACTAGGAAGCACGGGGAGAGGTTTGTTTACGCTTACCTCTCCCCGTTCTTCAGCTCTAAAAATTACCACGTCATCCAATTATGCAGATGCATAGACTCAGTGGGGTTTAACCACTTCAGCCCTGGAAGAATTTACCCCCTTCCTGACCAGAGCACTTTTTGCGATGCAGCACTGCGTCGCTTTAACTGACAATTGCGCGGTCGTGCGACGTTGAACCTAACCAAAATTGACGTCCTTTTTCCCCCACAAATAGAGCTTTCTTTTGGTGGTATTTGATCACCTCTGCGGTTTTTATTTTTTGTGCTATAAACAAAAGAAGAGCGACATATTTGAAAAAAATGCAATATTTTTTACTTTTTGATTTAATAAATATCACAATTTTTTTTTTTTTAAAACAATTTTTTTTCTAAGTTTAGACCGATACGTATTCTACATATTTTTGGTAATTTTTTTTTGCAATAAGCGTATATTGATTGGTTTGCGCAAAAGTTATAGCGTCTACATAATAGGGGATAGATTTATGGCATTTTTATTTTTTTTATTTTTTTTACTAGTAATAGCGGCGATCTGCGATTTTTATTGTGACCGTGACATTGCGACAGACACATCGGACACTATTGGTGCGTTTTTGGGACCATTCACATTTATACAGCGATTAGTGCTATAAAACTGCACTAATTACTGTGTAAATGTGACTGGCAGGGAAAGGGTTAACACTAAGGGGCGATCAAGGGGTTAATATGTTCCCTATTGAGTGATTGTAACTGTAGGGGGAGGGGACTCACAAGGGGAGGAGACCGATCTGTGTTCCTCTGTACTGGGAACACACATCGGTCTCCTCACCTCTGACAGGAGGTGGATCTGTGTGTTTACACACACAGATCCACACTTCTGCCGTGATCGTGGGCAATCGCGGGTGCCCAGCGGACATCGCGACCGCCGGGCACACTCACCGGGTCACGAGCGTTGCCGCGGGTGCGCGCGCGCGCCGCCGGCGGCACGCGCGCGCCCCATAGACGGCCAGGAAAAAAGGACGTCATATGACGTCCGCCCGGAGGGAGGGAGGGTTCCTGCCGGCGTCATATGTCTATGACCCGGTAGGAAGTGGTTAAGGGCACAATCCGTCATCCGCTGAAAAGTGTCCAATGCCCCATGTAGGCCAAATGGCATCCTCTTATACTGCCAGTGCCCCTCAGGAGTAAAGAATGCTGACTTCTCTTTAGCATGATCGGTAAGTGGTATTTGCCAATACCCCTTCGTAAGGTCCAGGGTGGGGATATATCGAGCATGTTCCAGACGCTCAATTAGCTCATCTACCCTGGGCATTGGATAAGCATCAATTTTTAACTAATTTAGCTTTCAGAAACCATAAAATCGGATGCTGCCATTCGGTTTGGGAATAAGGATCATTGGACTACACCACTCACTATGGGAATCTTCTATTACATTAAGATCCAACATCCTCCTTTTTGCCTCTGAGACTACCTGGCCATTAAGATCCAACATCCTCCTTTTTTCCTCTGAGACTACCTGGCGCCGAGCTTCTGGGATGCAATGGGGTTTTAAGTTGACTTTCACCTCTGGCTCGGTCACAATACCATGCTTTATTATTGAAGTTACCCCTGGAAGATCAGAAAAGAACTCCTTATTAGCAGAAATTCCTTGGTCTTACTGACAGTGCCTCAGCGATCTCTACCCCAGGCACTGTAGACGGACCTGCAGTAGTTATGGCCAAGGGCGCTTGGACCATAAGGGATTCTCTGTCTTTCCAGGGCTTCAATAAATTGACATGGCACATTTGGTAGGGCTTCCTTTTGCCAGGCTGATGTACTCTACACTTAACTTTCCCCACCCTTTCTAAAACCTTGTATGGCCCTTGCCACTTCACCAGAAATTTACTTTCAACCGTAGGTACCAGCACAAGAACTCTGTCACCGGGGTTAAAGGTTCGGACCTTCGCCGAACGGTTATAGACTTTAGCACGAGCCTGCTGAGCCTGTTGCAAATGGGATTTAATAATTCACATGACTTTCCCAATATGGTCCTGCATTTGAGCAATATGCTCCACTACGCTTTTGAGTGGGATTGCCTCTTGTTCTCAGATCTCTTTTGCTATATCCAATAAGCCCCTCGGATGTCAGCCATACAGCAACTCAAAAGGGGAAATGCCAGTGGAAGCTTGCGGTACCTCCCGCACAGCAAACAAGAGGCAGTCATTACCATCTGCTGCTACCACTTCGCTTTAACATTTCTTTCAAGGTTTTGTTGAACCTTTTCACTAGTCCATCCGTTTGCGGGTAGTACACAGAAGTGCGCAAGTGATTAATTTTAAACAATTTATGCAATTCTTTGGTAGCATTTGACATGAAGGGTGTGCCCTGGTCAGTTAACAGCTCCCAAGGAACCCCACAAGTGAAAATATAAGAGAAAGCTCTTTAGCAATACTCTTAATTGAGGGGTTCCTTAACGGGATTGCCTCTGTATAGCGGCTGGCATAGGTCCAAGACAACTAGGATATACTGGTGCCCCCGAGCGGACTTAATCAAGGGACCTACATATCCATGGCACTCCTGTCAAAGGGCACCTCAATGATGGGTAAAGGTGCCAATGGGCTCCGAAAACATGAGACCGGAGCAGTTAGTTGACAAACCGGGCATGACTCACAATGCACTTTTACATCTTTGTGTAAGCCTGGCCAATAAAACCGTTGCAATACTCTTTTTTTTGTTTTATCCACCCCCAGATGTCCCCCAATTACATGAGAGTGGGCCAAGTCTAGTACAATGCGTCTGTGAGGTTGGAGTACTAGCAACTATTCCAGCCTCTCTCCTCGTATTTCATTCACTCTGTATAACAGGTCATTTTCCACAGAAAAAATTGGGAATATGGCTTCCTTCCCCTGGCTCTTGGGGTACCCCATATACCACTTTTACCTGTTCCCTTGCCCTGGCTAAAGTGGGGTCCCTAAGCAGGGTCGTGACAAACTTTTCTCGGGTTGTGGGCAGGTCCGGCAGGTCTATCTCCGGAGGGGGGTTCTCTGGGTCAGCTGTGAGGACCTTCAGGGGAAAGTTTGGAGGCCCTTTCTCCTCGTTCTGCTCCTCCAGTAGCTCTGGGCAGCAGGAGTCAGAACCAGCTGGGCGCCTTGCTCCCTTGATGTTTTCCCACAAATCCCAGAAAAAAAAAGGCATGTCTCGTCCAAGGACAGCATTGTACATTAGATTTAAGACCACTCCCACCTCATGGTCTATGGTGCCACAGGGAGATTCGATAGACACAATGGCTGTGGGGTAGCACTTGGTATCCCCATGAATACCAACAACCCACATTAACTGTCGCTGCAACTTTTGAGGGTTCATGAAACTAGCATGCACTAGAGTGGCTAGACTGCCGGAAATTCAGCAAGGCAGTCACCTGGCAACTGTCCACTTTAACGACACAAATCTGTTTTTCGGTGCACCTCCTGTTGTAGCAACAAAAGAGCTTTTCTGGGTCATACTATAATCCATAGGTTCCTGGTTTAGTAGACAACTGGTGGCCAGGTGCCCTAGTTCTTGGCAACGCCACACACTATAGGTCCCCCGTCCTGTCGGGTCTCCCTTTGGCGATTGGGCCTCTTCACGCCTTGCACATAAGTGTCCTCATTCGCCTTTCTCTCTTTTTTTCCCCTCATTTTAGGGCGGGTTGGTGGGCTTCTGTTTCTATGAGAAGGATTCTTTGGATACTAAACCCTGAAGAAAGTTCTCAGTACACAAGTACCGCGCCACAAGGGCCACCAACTCATCAGCATTTTTAGGATCAGCTCTCCCGGCAAACCACTGTATAGGGGTTGAAAGTGCTCTTACAAAGTGGTACACCACAACTCTATCCACGATTTGGGCTGGGATGGTGACCTCCAGTTGTAACCACATCCCTGCGAGGTAAATGAGTTCATACATCTGGGACCTTGCAGATTGGTCCACCTTAAATTGCAAAGCATGTACACCCTGGGCTCTCAAGGCCTTACAAATACACTTCTGGAAGAATGGTCAAACAGTCCCATAGACACACTCTTAAACCTTGTGGGCAGCCTTCCCAGAAGAGTTGAAGCGGTTATAGCTGCAAAGGGTGGGCCAACTCCATATTGAATCCTATGGACTAAGACTGGGATGCCAATAAAGTTAATGTTAGAAAAAAGTGAAAAGAAACTGCGCTTAAGTATAAAACCTGGTAAATGATTAAATTTACCTAGAAAAAAAAGAAATAAAGGAAAGCAGCAACTATTCTGAAAACAATCATCAGTGCATGTAAATAAGAAAAATATATATAGTCGCGCTAACTTATGACCGTGAACATAAGCCCACCACTGAATAATTGAAAAAATCCAAATACCAACAGTGATAAATCATATAGATGCTCAATGAAGAACCATGAAGGATCAGTGAAATATAAATAATGTTAAAGTGAGTGAACTAAGATTAAACAGTTAATATGATGATAGTCCACAACTGCTATGTAGGACCCTCAAAGTTCATGTCTGAAAGTCCATGATAAACAAAACACCCGTGAACAAGTGTCCAAAAAAACCAAAGACAGAAAATCTTCTTATAATCCGTGACTTTCACCACCACCAGTAAGAATTCCTGCTTACCAGAAAGCGATGGTCCCCTATGACAGAGGACCTAAAACAGCCTCAAGTGATACTCAGTGGAACCTCCGGATTTCAGCAAATGGTGAACTTCAATGGTTTAGTAGCCCGACAGCTCATATAACATCATGCGAATGTTCAACATAAACATGGAAAGAAGGAAGGACACCGAATAGTGTAAAATCCTTGGTGTACATTTATTAAAAGAATATTGGAAACATACTCACAAAAGCAGTTAAAAAGACAGCCTTAAAGTATATCAGCGCAGACCGGTCAAAGGCGCTGGCACACAAATACGTCCGTGGAAGCCGAGCAGTGGAGGGTGACGTCAGCACAAAGCTCGTATCCTGCCCAAGCTTTGTGCTGACGTCACCCTCCACTGCTCGGCTTCCACGGACGTATTTGTGTGCCAGCGCCTTTGACCGTTCGGCGCTGATATACTTTAAGGCTGTCTTTTTAACTGCTTTTGTGAGTATGTTTCCAATATTCTTTTAATAAATGTACACCAAGGATTTTACACTATCCGGTGTCCTTCCTTCTTTCCATGTTTATGTTGAACATTTGCATGATGTTATATGAGCTGTCGGGCTACTAAACCATTGAAGTTAACCATTTGCTGAAATCCGGAGGTTCCACTGAGTATCACTTGAGGCTGTTTTAGGTCCTCTGTCATAGGGGACCATCGCTTTCTGGTAAGCAGGAATTCTTACTGGTGGTGGTGAAAGTCACGGATTATAAGAAGATTTTCTGTCTTTGGTTTTTTTGGACACTTGTTCACGGGTGTTTTGTTTATCATGGACTTTCAGACATGAACTTTGAGGGTCCTACATAGCAGTTGTGGACTATCATCATATTAACTGTTTAATCTTAGTTCACTCACTTTAACATTATTTATATTTCACTGATCCTTCATGGTTCTTCATTGAGCATCTATATGATTTATCACTGTTGGCATTTGGATTTTTTCAATTATTCAGTGGTGGGCTTATGTTCACGGTCATAAGTTAGCGCGACTATATATATTTTTCTTATTTAATAAAGTTAATGTGCGTGATCTGGATTTTCTTTACACTAGGATTAATTACAGTGATGATCACTGTTATAAGCAATAATATTTATGAATGAAATCCATTCATTCATAGACAATAATTGTGTACTAATGTGATAGTGGTGATTGGTCACAGCTATCACATGGTACAGGTCACAGAGATCACAATAGTACACTATGAATGAAAGCCATTGTGTTCTCCTGGCATCTGATCACTGAGATTGGTCACAGCAATCACATAGTACCAGGGCCGCCCCGGTACAACAATCTGTCTTCCTCTGTGTCTGGTGGACACAGCAGATCACAGGTCACATTGCTGTGTGCCCCCAGGGGCACGCACAAGCGGCACGAGTGATAGGACACCTGATTATAATTGTACGCACGGTGGGAGGTGGTTTATAACCCCTGTATGAACTAGATAGGTAAATAATGCCATTTTAAAGTGAAATCTTTGAATTTAGAGTACAAAGGGAAATTAAAAACCAAAGCTTTTTTACGGCTTCATACCTTCAACCTCCTCTCTGTGTTGGTTATATGTTAGATTACCAGTGCAATGAACAACCGAATGGGAAATGGGATATGAACTTTTTCTCAGTGCTTCAATGTCCTCTATTCTATTCTTTTCAACAATTTTTGGGGAGATAGTGGAATAAAGCCAATTTTGAAAAAAATTAGCATTTTGAGGAACTACCGTACTAACACAACTCAAGGATCAATATCAAGAACATATTTAGAAATGCAGTGCGCTTAGAGTATATGAACACCCTTTTTTTTTGTTTTGTTAATGTAAGGAAGGGTTTGTGGCGTTTGTGTCCTGTTGGGAAAATTTCCCTTTACTTTCTGTCTCAGAGACACAACAGAATGTATGATGAAAACCCTTTAAATTAAGGGAAATTCCCCTCCTACACAGGTGTCATTTGATCAGATGTCCCCTTTTCGAAGAGTATCCCTCTAAAACTAACTTTCTCTGCACATTTTGCCTTTCTAACAATGGTCACCAAGACAATCAGAGAGAGAAAACTATAAAACACTGGGGGCATAGACAACAAACTTGAAAGATGTTCTAACCCTTTCACACTACATCCAAAACTAATAAACAAAGTTTTGGCTATGCATACATAGCTTTTGTTATCAATGCTGCTAAGCAGACTGCCAGAAATGCTATGTGCTAGTTAAAATAACTGCTGACAGATATATAAAGTAATAGCCCTCATAGATTAGCAATATTTCCAGATGCTAAATGAGACATAGCAACAAAGTACAGCTTACAGCGATGTTGGACAGTAACCAAATAAAGCTACCACGCCTCTTCTCTTAACAGTAATGGTCATCGGAAGAAAAGAATGGTAATATCACAGTTTGCTTTTGTGCAGTAGGTACTGCTGTGCATTCCTTAAACACTGAAATGCATATAAACTCAGTATCAACATCTGGATATTTAACTTTTTTGGTCTTACAAAAAGTTTCTTGCTCTTGACCAGCACATCTTATCTAGATTATGCGAAAAGGCAGGAATTAATTTACAGTCTTCTAACATCTGTTCTACACTAAGGTCTACATCTGGGTTACACAAAAACAGACAGCTAGCAGAAGTACTCCAGATAACTGCTCAACAAATTTAACATTTAGTATTCTGTAGAAGAATAATGCTTGTTTCAGGAGCAGAGTGATGATATTACATGATCGTCTGCCAATTTTAATGAAGGAGTGCATATAGTGTTTGACATTTATTTTCACGTAACTATGCTTTTATTCAACATTGCTGTTATCCTGCTGGCTGTTTTAATAAATCCAACAGGAAAAGAGCAAAAGGCAGGTTGTTGTGTTTTTGGTGTAATATTTAGATGAAAATGCTACTACTGAAACTACTAGTATTAAAATACTAGGATTGGAGGGGAGAGAGTGAACTAGAATTCAATCGGTCAGACAGATCAGTTAGGGGTCAGACATCAATGGAGGGTGGAATGAGGATAGATGGGGGAGGGTTATGGAAGGTGACAAGAATGTTCCCATGTTGCAAACACCCATTGGAAATTATGGTGCTATTTGTACTACTAAAAAAGATATGCAAAACACCAGAACAAAATATAATAATGCAATAAAGTGTTTGTTCACCAATGCCAGAAGTCTGCCAAGCAAAATAGGCGAGTTGGAAGCTCTGGTGCACAAGGAGATCTATGATGTAAATCGGTATTGCTGAATCTTGGCTTCATTCCTCAAATGACTGGGCTACTAAATATTCCTGGCTATGCACTCTGAGAGACAGTATGGAAAGGTGGTGGTGTCTGTGTATGTGAGAAGTGATCTCAAAGCGAGTGTGAATGAGGACCTAATTGATGAAGAGAGTGATGCGGCTGAAGCATTATGGGTAGAACTGCATGTAGATGTGCGTAGTTCAAAGTTAATCATTGGAGTTCGTTATAGACCACCCAATGTTAAGAAAGAGGTGGAGACTCTGCTCCTTGCACAGATGGAAAGGGCTGCAAAGACTGGGATGGTTATAGTAATGTGATATTTTAAATAACCGGAAATTGACTAGTAATGACACTGCTTGAACAGTTAAAGGGCAAAAATGTATAAACCTATTGCAGGACAATTTTATGGTCCAGTTTATTGAGGCCCCAACTAGGAATGATGCTCTGTTGGACCTAGTCATCTCAAACCATGAAGAGCTTATTACTAATGTTTATATAAAGTAATATCTGGGTAGCGGTGACCATGACATGATTTAATTTGATGTTAGCTGTAAGCAAAAAATACATATGGGAAAGATAAAAACACTTAACTTTAAGAGAGCATATTTTCCAAGGATGAGGGCTGCTCTCCAAGACTTAGACTGGGAGGGAATATTGGCATTGATGAACACAGAACAGAAATGGGAACTCTTCAAAAAGTATATTTCCATGGGCAATATGTTTAAAAGGCTAAAAATAAAACCTATGTGGCTCACGGCCAAAGTTAAAAAAGCTGTAAATGAGAAAAGCTTTTAAAAAATATAAAAACGAAGGAAAACTATTATCGTTTAAATGTTACAAAGAGTAGAACAGAATACGTAAAAAAAAGGAATCAAGGATGCAAAAATACGAAACAAAACGACCGATTGCAAAAGATAGTAGGACAAACCCCCAAAAAAATCTCCAAATTTATCAATACTAAAAAGGTCAGGTCTGAGCATGTAGGCCCTTTAGATTTTTTTTTTAGAGTGGGTGACTGGGGACAAAGGTGGGCAATTTTATTAAATAAATCCTCAGTTCTGTGTATTCAAAGGAGCATGGGGGAACTCGGGTCCATAATGGGGATGGTATTGACACAGCCCCAAATGATCAACAATGGCTCAAAAGTGATATGGTACAGAAATATTTAGAGAGAATAAAGGTGAATAAAGCACCTGGACCAGATGGCATTCACCCACAGATCCTAAAATAAATGAGCTCTGTTATTTCAAAGCTATTGCATCTAATTTTTAGCGACTCATTAATGGTTGGAATAGTACCACTGGATTGGCATAGGGCCAATGTGGTGCCCATATTTAAAAATAGAACAAAGTCTTTACCAAGTAACTATAGACATGTTAGTTTAACTTCTATAGTTGGGAAGATACTGGAGAGTTTAATAAAAG